>OX415253.1:16041598-16666598 GCA_948329865.1 Linaria vulgaris
TAGTTTAAGCTTCTTTCTTTTCAGCTGCAAGCTGTTATTTGTTGATGAATTGTTTTCTAATCGTGCAGGGGATTACGATCTAAAAGTCATGCGCCAGGAGTTTTATATAAATCGTCAGAAAGCGGTATGTTTTGTCCCTTTTGATATTTATTTGTGCACTTTGACTAGTTGGGTGTGAAAGGTATGCTAGCCCTTCGCTAGAGTACTGCATTGGGGTGATTATGGTCTTACTGTTGGCAGTTCATCATTTTTAGCAATGTGATATCCATTGCATAGCAGTGAATTCAACTGATATGCTGTAGCAGATAATCATAGTATCGAATTTTCAGCAAACTATAATTTTTAGGAAAATCATAGTATTTGACTTCTCTCAAAGAAATAAACTTTAGCTGGAGAATTGCCCTCGATTCACTCACCTTGACGAATTTTGGTCAGCCCCAAAATTTCTGATCTTAATCAACCTTTCAGGAAATCCTCTAGTTAGCATGTAGCGATCTCTGTTAGTTCAATTTTATACCTTCCGACTATTTGTGTTTCTCTTATAGATAATATTGATGGAACAGGCATGAAAAGGGGAGATAGAAGACGTATACTTCTAGAACATGAAGAATTATATTGATGAATAAGTACCACCAATCATAGCTGAAGAAAGTTCAGCCCCCACTTTTCGTAAAGCTAACCTGAAAACTTATGAGAGCTCAGAATATGAGAGCACAGCTGATTTTGAATCTTGAAAAAATGGGGGTATTGGTTTTTGTCGCCCATCATAAACCAGAAATGAAGTGGCTCATAATTGAGCACGAACACTCGTCTGCGTACGTCAATTAGAAACACACCATAATCCTTCACCCATGCTTAAGAAACTCTTGCCATGAAGCGTTGTGTGCTTAATATTAACTGGTTTGCTCGTAGCTTTCACATCTCCCTTATATTAAGGCCCTGGAAATAAATATAATATGAATAACCAAATTTGTCTTCTGTTGCGTAGAATCAAGTCTTAGTGATACTTTCTTTGCATTCAGTATTTGTTGCATCTTGTCTGACCTCTGGGAATTCTTGTATCCTTTTGCAGTTCATAAATCATTTAATTAATCAGCTATCCCGGCATCAATTTTTGAAATTAGCCTGTCAGCTGGAAAAGAAGACTATGCTTGGAGCCTATTCCTTGCTTAAAGTCATTGAACTAGAGCTGCAAGGATATCTATCAGCAGGCAAAGGCCGAGTGGTATAGAAACACATTAGTGCTATTATGATGTTTCTTGTACAAATGTTGTAGGGAAAATTTTGTTTTAGATGATGGTTTTACTTCATGAAACTGATGTGGTGTTATAATTTACTTTGACAAGGGTCGCTGCCTGGCACTGGCTCAAGCTGCATCTGATGCGCCAGAACAAGGAGCAGTGGATGACCGCGACACTTTCCTCCATGGTGTCAGAGACCTTTTGAGTATCTATTCAAGTAAGAGATTTTAGAAGTACATTGTTTTTCTTGGCAAAACAAAATTCATAAGATTATTTAAGCTGGTAACTTTATGGCAAAACAAAATTCATAAGATTATTTAAGCTGGTAACTTTATGTGAATTTGCAGATGCTCAAGCTGGTTTATCCACTTACGTCTCTGTTCCCGGCATTGTTCAACAATTATGTAACCTTCATTCGGACCTCATGGCATTGCAATCTGACCTGGAATATGCTCTTCCTGAAGACAGAAACAGATGTATTAATGAACTGTAAGTATTCATCTTATGCATGCTTTATCTAATGATTTGGGATACCATTTCAATACTAAGTCGCAAAGTCAGTGCATATCATGTTAGAGAGGCCATGTGGTTGAGAAAGTGCTGATATTTTCCAGCAACCTTTATAGAAATCCAAATGGATGCTGACGTCAGTTTTTTTCGTTCGGAAGGACCAAAAAGTTATTACCCATTAGCTGGCATCTCTTATGAGTACCATGAAATTTCTGAAATTCATTATGTATTTGGACAGTAGCATTGTCTAACCTCTATATGCATTTGAATCATCCTATATATCACTATTGGCCCTTTTTTCAAAATGTCAAGTTAGCACTCAATTTATACCTTCATGGTGTTTCAGGTGTACCCTAGTTCAAAGCTTGCAGCAATTATTATTTGCATCTTCTACAACAGCGCAACCTATACTGACGCCCTGGGTATACTACTTGACCTTCCTTTTCATTTTGGAGCATATGCAGATATTCGTGTGTGGGCAATTTTTATGGCGATAAGTATTGAGACTTCTTTCTAGGCCAATTTGTTATCTTTTTAAATTTCAAGGGTGTGCCCTAATTAGCCAAATAGTTGGAGATGTTCCTGTAATTTGGCAAAAGCGTCATGGAGTGTAAACATAATGATCCCTTTCTTATATTCCAGTTTCACAGTGTAGCACTTGATGTATCTTGCACATAACATTATTTTTACCTCACGTCTTTATCTTCTATAGACACTGATGAAGGAACTAGATGAAATGGAAAAGGTCAATGCAAAGCTCTCTACTGCAGTTGAGGATGTGACACTTGAACATTGCAAGAAGAACGAGGTATATTTTAGTCTATTAAGCCTGTGTTGCTATCAGCAATTAGCATTACGGAACGTCCATTTAGTTCATGTATGACATTTTGTTTTCCTTTTTCAATACTGCTTCAGATATCTGGATCAAATCATGAGTTTGAATTCTATTGTTACAATTTCGGTTTTTTTTTTGCCATTCTGACACATCTTTTTGCAACCTACATTGTCGAAAAGGGATCCCTCAATGTCATTATTGTCTTTTTACGTTAGAGCACAATCGTTGCTCATTGAGCCATATGTCTTTTTGTGATTATGCAGATTGTGAAACATCATTCCCAGGAAATGGCACTTCAAAGGCGAGTATTTGTTGATTTTTTCTGCAATCCAGAACGTTTGAGGAACCAAGTCAAGGAATTGACGGCACGCGTTAGGGCTTTGCAGGCATCATAGTCAAGGACTTGATGTATATGGCATGTATAGATATGATGTCTGTAAATTTCCTTTTTTTTTTTTTTTTTTCCTTCCCTCCCTTACGGACGATGGGTTTGTGTGCTGAAAACTACCATGGTTGCTTTCAAGGATATGATGATAATTACAACTGAAAGCAACATTCTCCCTCTTTCCATTTTAAATTCAACACATTTAATCTTGTAAGAGCCTCTTTTTGCAGTTTATGAAGCCAAACAGCTGATTATTATTATTATTATTATTATTATTATTATTATTATTATTATATACTTTTTCAAAGGTTTTGCGTTAGAATCAACGATGTTCTGAGAATGTAAAAGCTGAAGGCGGTGTTGTTTAAGTTAAAGAGCATGTTCCTACTTTTTACTAGACCGAGCTCAAAGGGGTCCATTTAAGGAGTTGATTGCAAAATATTTTCCCATGTTATCTTTAACGGATCAGGATTCCATAAGTTAAGTTTTATATTGCTGTGGTTTGATTTGAACATTTGTTAAATCTATTTCTTACGCTGGCACTTGGCAACATGTAAAAACCTGCCAATAATTAATATTGTTCCTGCTCATTAAAATTTTCTTACAACGGTTAGTTGTTACGTTTTCCAGTACAATATTCATAACAGAATCGATTATTCAATGCAAGCTGCACTGTTGTTTTCTTTCACACAAAATTCGTTTTGAGAACAATCATTCTACGTATGGACTACGGCGCACTATTCTACATTTACTGAAGCTCAGGTCACCTGTTGGTGTTGTTTTTGAGTACATTTGTAGCTTGTTTTGCCATTGTTATAGTTTTGACTTTTAAGTAAGATAGCTAAGCCTTTCCCGATTTTTCATTTTTAAGATTTTCGTGTTTTAACATGGAGTTTAGTGTTTGGTTGAGCCCGCCTTTTTGGATTTAGTAAAGCTACTCTTATCAATTTGAATTTCATTTTAAAAAAAAATCACAAGGCTGTAATTGTAAAAAAAAAATAACAAAAAGATCATGTGGAGTTCAACAAAAAGAATTATTTGGGGGTAATTAAGTCATTTGATAACAAAAACTCGTTTCCATACTCTTTGTTCGTGATCTAGTTTGTTTGGGATATACGTTTTTGAGTTTCAAACACGTGGTACTATCCATCTAGCAAAGTTGACATAAGTTATTTTTTGCGAATTAAATGTCTAATGCATGTGGAATTCGCTATTAAAAAGTTGACCAAATATTCTTTTAACCAGTTAAACGTAGCATAGTGTTGATTATTATAATTTATATAGGAAGCTAAAAGTTGGCCGAAGATACTGCAGTGCTACGAGTGCATCGTGTTATTGGAGTGGTGCATGGTAATCAATTTATTAAAGGGTAAATTCTGATTGCCTTTTAAGATTTCAAAATTAGCAATGTATCCTCTAAGTTATTGATAATAACTTTCTGGACCGTTGATTAGTCGTTCAGTATGGACATGTGGCCATTTTTTTGTTTGCAAGAATTAGTCAATGATATTCAACATAGGTTAGTAGGCACATTGTTAATTTTAAAAATAATTAGGAGGCAAAATGAAAAACAAAGTATACGATAACACGAAATTAACCGGGTTGGATGATTCCTTAATTATCGAAAAAATGTGGTTTGGAACGCAATTGCGATTCGTAGAAACAAAGTATATGAATATGAGAACTTATCTGAAGGAGGGTTTTCGAATTACAAAGAACCTTTAAGAAAATGAGAGATAGCTTGGATAAATAAAGAGGAAATATATTGCTTTTAGGTGAATATAGAGTACAAGTATGTAATCTCAATCTGAGTTAGTTTACAATGTTGATCTAGCCCTCTATTCATAAGATCTTGGGCACGCAAGTGGGATTGCTCATCTGTCCCCTTGAATGGTGAGTATGGGTGTTAATAAATACTGCTTCATGGTGGATGAATCTACTAACACTAGTTTAATACGGACCACGCGTGAGTACATGGGGGGGGGGGGGGGGGGTGCGGTATGCGAATAAAGTTTGATATTCCTTTATGTTACACGTGACCTCCTCCCAAGTGGGATGTCGGTGGTCCGTCGTACGATACAAGGCGTTCCTTTTCCGGGCTCTAGGGTCGTGACTGGTACCATTTAGGATGGCTTATCATAACGGATGCTTCTTTTCGAGGGTAGTCTAGTCTTTCCCCCCGGTGTATTTATGCATTATAAGACGTCCACCAAGTCTGTTGCTTCGGAGGCCTCTGAAATGAGAGACTTTGCCTGGGCTCTTCTTTGTTTCTCCTCAGTTCCCTCGTTTTGTGTTCGTCGATCAACTCGAGTGAGAAGGGAGCCTCCAAAACGGGAGACTTTGCCTGGGCTCTTCTTTGTTTTTCCTAAGTTCCCTCATTTTGTGTTCGTCGATCAACTCGAGTGAGGAGGGAGCCTTCAGAGACTGATATGCTTTTGCGTAATGATGATGGTAATGGGAACATGCCCACGTCTATCATGCCTTAAATGTCTTGTCTGCGCGTGACGATTTCTGTAAATTGTGGAGTGTTACTAGGCGAGTGGGGTTACTTGGGGGACATGTATGCCATTGATTACTTCTATTTAAACGAGAATGCGGCTGTTTGTTTTAACAGTTCAATTGCTTTCTTGGCTTAAATAGCGGCACTCACCATCTTTATTTTCCCCAACTCCTCTAATCATACTGTATCCCATGACAACATCCTTCGTTTGTTTTTTCTGACTTTGACGGCGTCGCTATCAAGTTATTCTTCTTCAAATGTTTCCTTAACCTCTTTTGTTTTTTTTTGTGATGAAGTGTGGCTCCGACTTGGGTTCCCTTGCTCGCGCCTTCCTCTTTCCTTTCGCTCCGTCTTTATGGTGGGACCGATAGTGAATCTTCGTGAGACTTTCTTCTCAGGAAGAAGGGTAAGACCCCCTCCTTGCCGCGGGTACTTATTTTTTAGGCAACTTGTATGATTACCTTGGAGGAGGTTGAGGCCCTTTTTCTGCAGGATCACATGGATCCACTTTTATTAGAAGTGATAATTCCCTCCCCTGAAGATCGTGCGGATAACCCCCCTTACTACATTTCTAACGGTCTCTGAGGAACATGTTAAGTGTGGTCTTCGCCATTTACTTATGCGGTGGCTCACGGGTGTCTTTGGCTATATTGGCATATGTCCCAGCCTACCGCACCCGCATTCGTATGGGCTCTTGGCTGACTTTTTTTTGTGCTGCCATATCTTAGGTATGACTTGTACGACCCCTCTTTCTTGGCTGCCCACCTTGTGGAAACTGTCTTGCTAACGACCTCTATCTACCACTTTGCTCTTTGTGGTCAGAAGCGTAGTTTCATTGGGACTCCCATCCTTGATAAGGCCCAAAAAGGTCATTTCTTCTTTGCCCATCCCCGAGGTGAGAAGGACACCCGTGATTAGGGAGTGTCTACTGTGTGGCATGCGAGTAAGGCCAATTCTTGTGTTCTAGACCTTGACTCATTCGCGGAACTCTTTTCCACACTTTCCTCCAGACCTTTGTATTGGGGGCTTTTTAATTTGGCTAAACTAAGGGAGAACCCACTTTTGTTCATGCTTGGAGATCTTTAGAGATCAGCTGACATTTTTGTCCCTCGTGATGAGAGTTTGTGTCACGATGACTTTTTCTGTAAGCAAATGCAACTATTTGCCTTTTTTGATGGAAATTTCTATCGTTTCCCCAACTCTTCTACTAGACCCAGATTGACTCTACCCGTCTATCCTTCGAGGCTAGTCCAGATGATTTGGAGGAGTTATCAATGCAGTCTACCCATTGCCTTCCCGCCTTAGAATAGGTGAAACCTTCGAAGTAGAAGAGGAAGTCCGCTCGACCTTTTTGTCTGGCGATTTCCAAAAGGGTTCTTTGTGCTGCGGCTGCTGGCCCATCTTTGCCTTCAAGGAAGCTAATGAGCGTTTATTTAGCGTCCTTTTTGTATTCATTTACTATGCTTTTGTATAATTCCTAGTGTATATTTATTGATTTTAGTATTATTTTGTGTTTTCTTAGGAACTTATCGAGTCACGACGAAACAAAGCTAAAAAAGCACAAAATGTAGGTTTTCAGTAACAAGGTAATACGATGCTACTTCAATGGCTATGATGCTACGCAAAGGAGACAAATGCTAACCGTTACACTTGGAGAAGCCCAAAGGTCGACCCAAGCCAGGATGGAGAGTCGCAATACGGGGGTAGCTGGCTAGCTGCACGATAGCGCCACTGAAGCCAAAGGTAGCGCGGGCAACAAAAGGAAGTAGAACGCATCAAAGGAGAAACAGTGAGTGGCGCGATGAGGTACAAAAGCAGCGAGAGCTGCATGACTTAGTGGCGCGAGATAGGTCGCACTACTCAAGGACATAAATGTCTTTTCTTGTTATTAAGTTGCGGTTGTGCATGAAATTAGGTCATCAAGACTTTCCTATAAGAGGAGGACGAGCAAGGCCTAAAGACACCAAGCATTTTCAGCGTTTAAAGCGCATAAAACCTTCAGAGAGAAACAACATTGAAGTTATGTTCTAGTTTATTTATGTCATTATGTGAGAGTGAAGAGTTTGTAGAGAAGAAGATAACACGTAAAAGTCAAGAAGATAGCAAAAGAGTCAACGTTCTTCCGGATCTGGGAAGCTTTCCTATATCTCTTAATTTTATTTATCTTATTCTACTCTTTGTTGATTGTTGAACTGATGACTATGAGGAGCTAACATACTCGTTGTTTAGAGTAGGAGAGTAACTCTGATTTATGATTTTTTTTATGTGTGTTTGATGAACTTTCATGTCTAGATTGAGTAGTTATTTATCATGTGTAACTAATCTTGCTCTCGCTGGAATAACGAATGCACTAACCTGGGATTGCCAGAGTGTAGAGTGTAGATGTCGAGTTATATATATATATATATGTGTGTGTGTGTGTGTGTGTGTGTGTGTGTGTGTGTGATTTGTGAATTTGGTACGCTAGCGCGACTGATGCACAACCTCTAGTCACACTAAATCAATATTGGTTATGTACGTTTATGCTAACACGATCCAGATGAGTCAATTGGATTGCAGATTTAATATCTCTACTAAAACAACTGATAATTGGGCTGAACCTGCTAACGAAGACTCATCGATTCTATAGTTAGCATAGGTCCTACTATAAGTTACGGATCCATTAGACATGAAAGACTCAAACTATCATCAACCATCTCAAGTAAATATAGGTAATTTGTCTATGAACTAAAATGGTATAACCAATTGTGAAACCCCAACCTCTAAACAATATTTTATTCTATTGTTTACAACTTAAGCATTCCTCCAATCTTTTTAAATTCTATTTATTTACTATTCTGCGTTTTAATTTATTTGTTCTTTGCATCTAAAATTGTTTTCATAAAATCTGCATTCATATTGTTTGCATAAAAGCATTCTGCATTCATCATGCAAGCAAAACAGATAACAACCGTGACAACCGTTAGTATTTTGCATTTAAGTGATTTAATCATTCATCCACCAGTCCCTTGGGATACAATACTTGGTTGTAACTATACTTACCATTTTACTTTTACTTGATTCATGCACTTGCGAGGATAGGAATTTATGTGTAGCAATTGATTTATTAACTTTATATTCTTTGTTCGCTACACCAAAATTCCCATCAAGTTTTTGGCGCTAATGTCGAGGAGTACCGTATTGTTGTGTTTACATCATTGAAGCATAACTGTAGAGACACTAATTTAGTCTCATTGTTTTTTGCATTTGGGATGAGCAAATGGAATCAGTTAATGAACATCCATTCGCATCTCTCAACAAAAGAGTAAGGGTGATATGAGTACCTTTTTCGGTGGAAATCTACCGATCAAAGAATTTAGAGGCATTGCCACGATCAAGATGCATATTATTGATGACGTGAAGGACGACACTAAACTTCAAAAAATGGTGCAACTGAAGTACAATATGGACCTCTTCACAAAATTGAACAAAGTCAGTTCAACGGGGACCCAAGAGAAGACCCAGACATACACGTTCAAGTATTGACCCAAACAAGCACTGATTTAAGTTGGAAGAATGCCGACATAGCCAACCGCTGGTTCCAAATCTCACTTAAGGGGGAAACAAGAGCTTGGTATGAAGGAATATACAACAGAAAGTCCTACTCGTGGGGCCAACTAAAGGAAAAAAGTTCAGCCACCAGCTCATGACACATGAAGGGGCCCACTAGAGGCATAAAACAATTCTCAACCTAAAGCAGTTTAAAGAAGGTTACTTGTAAACATGCACAAAGGAAATTCACAACCTAGTAGAAGAATATGTGTGGAACAGAGTAAGTGCTATCAAAGTATTATGATGGATATTGTGGTGGATCTCAAACCATCTGCCACACCTATATCTCGAGACGAAGGGAAAAGGATTCTACTAAAGTTTGAGCAGTTTAAGGGAGAATTCAAGCCACAATATGGAGACGATTTAAAATGATCATGAAGCTGTGTCCCCTAAACATATTCTCAACTCTTCGAAACATAACCAACTTCTATCACTACTTAACTCCAGTTAGTAGGAACACTCTGAATAAATTGGAGAAGGGGGACTTCTTGTACTTGGCAAGTACAAAAGCAAAGAACTTGCTGGACAGTCTAGCAAGGTTGGAAGACACCCTTTTTCAACTAGAGACGACTACATGGAGGAAAGTAGTAAAGAATGAAGAAGAGAAAAAAGTGGAGAAAAACTAAGGTTCAAAAGATGCACCCAAGAACCCCATCTTCCTCAACCAAAGTGTCGGGTTAACCGATAATAAACTTAAGTGTTGTGCGGGAGGCAACCCACCTCAACCAAAGTGTCGGGCTAACCGATAATAAACTTAAGTGTTGTGCGGGAGGCAACCCACAATAGTAAGTTTTTATTTTATGAGTCTTGCATTTAATTTTATTTTTAGTTATTTCTGTTTTGAGTCATATATAGCATAAAATTCTCAATGTATTTTTGATCTAACCAATGAGATTGGAAAAATAAGAAAGTGAAAATAAGCATAAAGTAGGGAGACAGGCAAAAAAATAACAAAATGAGGTTTGACAAAGGAGCAGGCAACACAAAATAGACAGAACCGTGCAGTTTTTCCAGAAAGTAGTGCGAGTCACGCCACTTTTCCAGTGAGCGGCGCGACCCGTAGAGGTATTGAAGAACGTCGCAAAACTTTTCCAGTAAGTAGCGCGGGCAGCGCAACAAGAAAATCCATCGCAAAACAGTCGTGCGACTCGAATTTTTTGTAGATCAGGATTTGCAATTTGAAAGGAAATAAGAGACATGCATAAGCAGAATCAACGAAAGTTGCCTGACCAATCTCTATCTTTTACCTTTCCTTTTCTACTTATACTTCTCTTGTGATTAAGTTTCATTGATGTATATGAATTATTCTTTGTGTGATTAAATTTAATATGAAGAATTAAGTAACTTATGGAAAACTGCCAACTTTCTTAAGGACTCTTATATATTTAACTTTAATCACTCATCATAATTAGTACATCTCTCAGAATTCATAATAATATTTCTTCTTATATCTCTAGTTCTCTACCTCTTCTTGAAAGAAATTTTATTTTTCTTTTAACTCTTTGTAGAAGAACATGGCATCCGAAAAATACTTCACGATGGATCCAAAGACAGGGAAGCCGACAACTGTGGAAAAGCTCAAGACAACCAAGTTATGACTTGACAAAATTCACAACAAGAGGTTGTTATGAGAAGTACATCTAGTTCTTAAGAAGTGATTTTGTGGATGAACAAGCACTTGCGGTTCTAGGAGTTAGCATGCACAAAGTTGAACTGAAGCGATGAAACTGGGGATAATTAATGATAATCTTGTTCGTGAGTTCTACGCCCACTACTGTCGAAGAGATCCATCAACACTTATCCGCCTCCATGAGGTACATTTTACGATACAAAGAATCAACGAACACTATGGCTTGAGGAAGGAATCCATGGAGATGTGGTGTACATACAGAACTATGTCATGAGAAGCTGCATCCAATCAACAACTACCAGCAAGATGACATTCCAATTCGATGCCAATGGTGAGCTTGAAGCTGATTATGTAATACTCTAACCTCATTTCAAAGAGCTCTATTTGTTCGTAAGTTCAAGAGATCTACCACCTGACAATTTGGGAAAAGTTTCATGGGAACACGCAAAAATTATGATGTCTATCAAAAGAGGAGTTACTCCTAACATCAGAGAAATCATAGTTACAGCTAGTGGAGATCACATTGCTGATGGTCCACTACGACTGTTGTATTTTGGAGCACTCACCACTGCATTTTGTATCAAAGAAAGATGTCCCTTATTTGACACATATATTCATCACCAAAATATATATCCCGTTAATCACATTGCGGGACAAGTGATAGAAACAACTTTCCACACTAGTAAGTCATCAAAAATTGATTGAGTCCATTAAAGGAAGCATGTAGCCAAGGCATAAGAAACGGGAGACATTTGAAGAACAACTGCAAGAGGTGAAGGAACGAATGGAGAGAGACAATACTGAGCTAGTGAATAAATTAGAGGAGATCAAAGATCAAGTAAGGAGCAACAACAACCATCATTGGATGGAGTTGGGACACATGGAGAGGAAGTTGGAAAGTGAAGAAAGAACCGATACCAACAGCCCGACGAGTGTCCTTTGAGCTTGATCAGGGAAGTACTCTCATCTATGCTTTATATTCTTTTTTTAGTTAAAAACGATGAGGAAATCGTAGTAAGTTGGGGGTGTGGGCGCTTCGCTTTTTGTCATCTATGTTATATATTTATCCTATTTTTAGAGTCTTATTTTTTTAAGGATTGAGTCGTTAGAATCGAGTTTGAAGCATGGAAGCATGAATAAATGGGGATCAATGATATATGCATAATATAATACGAATTTGAGATGAAGAATACAAGAAGCCACTTAGTACATCTTGAGTAATATCATTAAAAAAATATTTTCATTCAATACACCTATCAATCTGTTGTAAGTGTATAATTGTAAAGATAATATTGTGTATTCGTAGGAAAATAGTAAAGAGCATGGGATTATGAATCTTGAATAATTTGCTTGATTTTTTTTGTTAGAGATAAATGTAGATTTTGTGTGTTGAGGAACTGAAATTTTTTTTTTTTTGCATTGTTCTATTCAAACCCAAGACCCATTCCAAAGATTATCCAATAACGCCTTTTCTTATGAGCCTCTATTTATCAAATCCAATTATCTACCCAGAGCCGAGAAATTATATCCTACCATTTCTAGAGATGGATGTAGTATATCACAAAAGAGGGATAAGCTAGGTGCTTCAAAACAAGCACGAGCCCAAAAAGATTTTTTTTTTAAAAAAATGGCTAAATGAGTATGAGCTTAATAGAGAGCACAAATAACCCTATGTAAAAATTCTAAGTTTGGGATGCTTCTCGATTTTTTTTAAATCAAGAAGTATAGGTTGATTTGATACTTTTGAAATGAAAACACAAGGAAAAGATGCAAAAGAGGCTAAAACGTATGGCTAATGAAATGCACAAAGAAGGGAGGAAAAAGAAAATAAATGTGTTGATCTACTGTGTACATCTCTAGAACTCACATATGTCCCTTTTCCATTAAAGCCCAAGCCAACATTGAAAGCTAAAAGTCATCAACATAGGGACTAGGGATTCTACATGAATTAACAACACCATGAAAAGTAGAGAATGAGAGTGAAGTGAGTACATGTTAAGAGCTATGATTTTGTGAGTTTGAAATATTAATATAACTTTTATGCATGAGCAACAGTCGCACACTTTTAGAGCACATGAAAGTGACATGACAATGGTTTTATTAAACTTGATGTGCTCTTGTTTGTATATTCTATCTCGCCTCTTGTTCTGACCATAGGTTGCATTATGAGAATATCCATATTTATGAATGTTGATATGTTGACCAAGCTAGTAAGCTTGTTTGAGGACAAGCAAAGGTTTAAGTTTGGGGGGGGGGGGGGGTAGGTATTTGATGATCGTTTATGTAACGTCATCTTAGTACTCATTTACCTATAATTTTGTGTGATTCCTAGTGCATCTTTATTGGTTTTAGTAGTATTTCGTGTTTTCGTAGAAATTTATCGAGTCACGACAAAACAAAGCTAAAAGAGCACAAAATGCAGGTTTTTAGTAACAAGGCATCACTACGCTACTTCAAGGGCAACGACGCTACGTAGAGGAGGCAAACCCTAGTCGTTACACGTGGAGAAGCCCAAAGGCTGGCCCAAGCCAAGGATGAAGCGGCACAATACGAGGGGAGCTGCACGAAAACGCCACTGAAGCCGAAGAGCAATGGAAGGAAGTAGAACGCAACAGAGGAGAAACAATGAGTGGCGTAGTGAGGTGCAAAAGCAACGCAATCCGTGCTGGTAACTGTGCGACTTTGTGGCGCGAGACAAGTCGCACGACTCAAGGACAAAAACATCTTTTCCTGTAATTAAGTTGCGAATGTGCATGCAATTTGGGCATCAAGAATTTCCTACAAATAAAGGAAGACGATCAAGACCTAAAGACATCTAACGTTTACAACGTTTAAAGCGTATACAACCTTCACAGAGAAACACCATTGAAGTTATGTTCTAGTTTAATTTTGTCATTGTGCGAGAGTCAAGAGTCTATAGAGAAGAAGAAAACGCATAAAATTTAAGAAGATAGCAAAAGAGTCAACGTTCCTCCAGATCCGAGAAGCTTTCCTATTCCTCTTTACTTTATTTATGTTATTCTATGCTCTGTTGATTGTTGAAATCAGGACTATGAGGAGCTAACATACTCGTTTCTTAGAGTAGAGGAGGACTCTAATTTATGAGTAAATCTGTTTATTTATTTTGATGTGTGTTTGATGAACTTTCATGTCTAGATTGAGTAGTTATTTATGTTGTGTAGCTAATTTTACTCTCGCTAGAATAACAAATGCACTACCCTGGGACAGCCAAAGTGTATATGTCAAGTTAGTTATATATGTGTGATTTGTGACTTTGGTACTCTAACGAGGCTATGCACAACCTATAGATCACACTAAATCAATCTTGGTTATGTATGTTTATGTTAACACGATTCAGATGGGTCACTTGGATTGCAGATTTGATATCTCTACCAAAACAACTGACAATTGGGCTGAACCCGCTAACACTGTAGGTTATTAGAGACTCATTGATTCTATAGTTAGGAAAGTTCCAACTATAAGTCAAAGATCCATTAGACATGGAAGACTGAAACTATTATCAAGCATCTTAGTAAATATAGGTAGTTTGTCTATGAACTACTATGGCTTAATCAGTTGTGAAACCCAACCTCTAAACCATGTTTTTTTCTATTGTTTGCAATCTAAACATTCATCTTGTCTTATTAAATTGCACTTATTTACTTTTCTGCATTTTAATTTATTTATTTGCATCCAAAACTGTTAACGGGTTTGGAATTATTCCCTATTTAACGGAAGATATTTATATTGGGTTGGAACGCCAATCCCGACCCGAGGGGATTGTTAGTTTTTATTGGTTTGGGGCTGGACTCGGATATTTTCTGAGGTGCCTACGTATCCCCCGATTGGGAATCAAGCCACTCGTAGTTCTTGTTCTTGGTGTTGATTAATTTGGAGTATCGATTTTACTGATTGCGTAAATTTTATCTGTTGAAAGAGTTGACCCTTGTGAAGCCTCCAGAAAGAAAGGAGTTTGCCTTCTCCCCTAGAGCCTTTGTTTTTAATTCTATAGAGAACATGAGTTCCCTTGGGCGCGCCCCTTTTTTTTGGTGATTTGCTACTTCTGCTCTTTATAGAAGTTTGTTAGGGGTAGGTGCCAACGTGCATGTGTTTAGTAGATACACGTGTTGATACGCATGTGTTTAAGGGATATGTTTTGATCTGTTGGGTATATCTGCTGACTGGGCGCTGACGAGGATGACTTATCCTTTCCGATAGCTTCATCGTGCTCTGAGGAACTGGCTCTTTGGTTTCCTTCCCCCTGATGGGTGGTACCTATCGGGAACGCTGGATAAGTGGGAGGGAATGTTCGTCTGATGCTGTCGTAGTTTCCGATAGTGGTCCACCGTTAAGTTGCCTTCTTCTGATGTGCATTCCGAGAGGTGTTTCTGTCCTGGTCGTAGGTTGGGCATGTTTTCTGAGGGGTCTATCTTGATCTTCGGGGGCTTATCTCGGCCTTCGTGAAGTAGTGTTTGGTGATATAGGCTCTCGGGATGAGTTCTTCGATAGGGGGTGATCTTGGTTCCCGGGGGACTCGGGGTCCTCACTCTACGATACGGGTATCTTGTGGTTGCGAGTACAAATTATATAATAATATATTCGGCAATTTAGTAATCGAATCATAGTACCTCTTAAGCACGTGGATTTTTACCCTGTTAACAAACCCCCCCAGTTTCTACGGCAGCTGACTGCACTAGAAACTCAAAAGGTCAAAACTCACGATGGTCCCGGCATCGTAGCCTTCAGTTACTGGTATCGCCAAAAGCACTGGTTCTGAGCTTTTAGAGTATCGTACGTAGTATTAGGACATCTTAGTGTCCTTATAAGCATCGTAGGGGCTGCTTCGACCCTTGTAAAGTATCGTATAGTTATCAGGAACGCGTAGGATTCTTTTGGGGTGTCGTAAACATTCGTCATTGACGTTAATGTCTGTTTGACACGTCTCTCGAGTTTTCGACCTTGCCTTTGAAGAGATGAGTGGAGTATCGTGGCTGCCTTCTCCGAAGTGAGATGTTTCCGATGCCTTTAAAGTGTGCTCTCGTGGGATTAACATCGAGGAATTAATTATAATTAATGCCGTCGCATTTAATTAACTGCGGTTTAAATACAGTTAATGATGATTTAATGCCACTTTCAGACGTGGTGCGCGTGCCAAAATATTCGAACCGTTATGCTCTCCATAACCGAGGAGACGTGGCGGTTCATAACCCACTAGGCACGATTTCCAATCGTGGGGTGTAAATAGGGTTAGTGGGCAATTAATGCCTTTATCAGGCCTAGGGTTTATAACCACCTTTCTCCAATTGCAATTCTCACTTGAAATCTTAAGCAAAAACGCTCCCGATTATCTCTTTCTGCAAAAGGCTTTCTAATCTCTCAAAATCTCTCCAATGGCGTCTCAATCCACAACTAATTTGGTGTCCACCGCTTCTGGTACCGGTGGGGCGACGGGTGCTGTCTTTCCGTCCTCTCGAAAGAGAAGTACGGCGGCGGTAACGGGTGGTGCTGGTGGTAGTAGCAGTGCTAAGAAGACAAAAAAGTCAAAGAAAAGTGCCGATAAGGGTGGCGCTCCTCGAGCTACCCAGAAAGTTGAAGCGACTGCCAACACTGCTACAGAGGAAGAGATTCAAAAGTTGTACACTGATCATGGTGCCTCAGACCGGAATGTGGAGGTGACAGTTCCGCTAGCAGATCAGAGAGGTAATTCTCCTCCGCCGAAGCACGTGACGGTGTACTATTCCCAAGTAAAGGCGGGATTGCGCTCCTTCTTCCCGCCTCTCTATTGCAAAATTTTCAACTACTGCAACATATGCCCTAGTCAACTCACCCCCAACTCTTTCACGGCCCTTGCCCTATTCATCTTCTGGTGCCTGGTGAGGGGGATAGAGTGTACTAGGGATAGGTTCTTTTTGATTTTTGAGCTGAAGGTGTCCCCGGGGGGCTCCTTTCTAATGCTTCACCCATCGGGACAAGGACGATCGGATCTCCGAGGGCAACGTTAGCTCTCACAGCACGTGGAAGAACAAGTTCTTCTACATCTGCCCTGCCGAGGGGGAATGGGACATGCCACTCACCTGGAGGGAGCCTACGTTCCCCGAGAGGGTGTTGGATGATACACTGGTGTTTTCACCTGTGTTTTCTACGAAGCCTTTGGTGGAGTCGAAGGATTTCGCTCGTCTCTATCGGACCGCAGGCTTGAGACATATTACTCCGATAGACAGAATCGAGACTCCTCTGGCCATCCCCGCGAAGTACTTCAACACTTTTGGTAAGTTACTAACACTTTTAGCTCTATAGGTATCTCTTCTGGTTTACCTAACTTCTATATGTTCTGTAGTGGACGTCTTACGACCGTACATGGTGGAAGGAGCTAGTGGCTCGGATGGTAACAAGGAGTTGGAGATTCGGGAAGAGGGGTTGATGGTGAAAGAAAGCGAAGTCTCCAGGACTGCGGAGGGCGATACCGAGCGGGTAAGAACTCGTTTAACGACTCCGACCGCCCTATCCCGATCCTCCAGTGGGACATCCGATACCCCAGAAGAAATGGATACAGGGGTAACTTCCGCAGGTGCAGTCCTCGCGAGAGCTTTCTCGCTAGAAGAAGGGGATGGGGATGTAGGGATAGAGGGGTTACCCCTACCCCCCCAGGTGATGTCAATATACCTTCCCCCGCGGAGGTATCGGGGGATTCCATAGAGATTCTCCTGGCGACCCCTCCCAAAGGTACTTTCTCTCTTCTTAGTCTCAAGCAATACCGAGATGCTTACATATTAATGGGAAACTCTATCTCTGGCAGACAAAGGAGAGGTCCTCCCTGCTGAGAACGAAGGAGTATCTCAGAAGGATGCTCTGGAATTGGGTAAGTTCCTTAAGTTTAGGCACTTCTCTATTTAGCTTCCCTTTTTGGGAACAGTTTGCTTTATTCAAGGAGTTTTGATTCGCAGGGGGCACTAATTTATTCAACTTTGAAGGGGGATCCCTTTTCTCGGGACCTTACGCCCCTTCAGCCTCGAATGATCCGATGGCTCTATTGGATGAACTGTTGGCCGCAGCTCCCTCTTTTTCGGGCCATCCCACTCCGAGTCCTTTTGCCGCCATCCAATCGGACAGTCCCGCGGTCACTCAAGTACCCATATCGGGGGGAGTACCATTAGGGGGAGCTTCGACTTCAAATGTTGCAGCCTCGGGACGAGAGCCTTGCTCAGAAGAAGCTAAGGGGGCTCTCGATACAGTTACCCGGTACTTGTCGGCTGCCAACTCTCTACCACCGGGGGGATGGCAATTTATCCAGACTTGTACAGATTGGATGGCCACGCTGGTAAGATCTAATCTCTACTTATCTACTTCCTTTAGGCCCCATCGTTGGGATCTTTATCCATCTATCTTGCTTTTTAGGCGCCTAAAATGCTTCCTCTTCTATTACTCGAGGTTGAGAAGTTGCAAAAGCTGGCGGCCAAAGCTGAGGAAAGGTCTCGGAAGACGGAGGAAGAGAATAAAGATCTCCGAGAGAGGATGGGGAAGTACAACGAAGCGTGGGCTAAACTCACTCAGCAGGACCGAAAGCTGAGGGAGGAAAACAAGCGGCTCCAATCTTACGTATCGGAGATGGAGGCCTCGGGGCTAGTTCTGAAAGACAAGGTTACCTCCCTTGAAGAGGGGAAGACTGTTTTGGAGGCAAAACAAAAGGAGTTGGAGCGCGACTTGTACCAAGCGCTCGACCAAGTGGATGTTCTCAACGAGGAGCTGTCGAAAGCTCCAATTTCGGGAGGCATTTCCTCCGAGGAGGTGCAACAGAGGATATCTTCTGCAGTGAGGCAAGCCCAGGAGGAGGCCACTCTCCAGGTCAAGGAATTATATGTCCGCAAAAATCAAGGATATATGGTCGGGCACGTAATGTGGGGGTTCCTCCAATGTTTCGGGCAAGTGCGCAGGAAGGTGGCTCCCAACTTAGATCCGCGTGTCATAAATATAGCGGAGATGGAGAAGCCTACATTGGAACAAGCCTACGACCTCTTCATTAAGAGTAGTACTCAGCTTCTTTCTTCCTCTGCTGCCCCGAGTCGGGTTCCTGTAACCGCCGTGGTCCCTCTGCCGACAACTCGTGCTCTTCCCGGTACGAGAGTTCCTTCAGATCCCTCTGAGGCTTCCCCTTCTGCCAGTGTCCCGGCCCTAGCCCCCACAACCGGGTCGACCCCCCCTCCTAAGAGTGCTCTACCCCCCTCCCCCCCACCTTAGTGGCTTTTATTATTGTACTCTTTGTTATTTACTTTCCGCACAGTTGTACTTGTTTTCTAGTGGAATGAAACTTATTTTTTCCGTGTCGATAGTCATCGTAACTTTTCAGCACGTTATGAATACCTGAGTCATTTCCTTTAATTGTCGAAATTAAGATTGAGAAATGAAGTTCATTCTTACTGGCCAAACAAATTACTTGGCATAGCGTGCCCGTTTGCAGTGCAAACTTTGAAGATACATTCACTCTAAATAGAGGTATCCTCCGACACGCCCTCGTGGTTATAACATAGTTTGGACAACTCAAACTTAATTCGGTCATCCGAGGAAAGACTCTCACGTATGCATAGATGCTTAGAGTTTAGTGAATATTCTCACGTACTTTTAAAGAATCACTCTGATAGGATCATCCTCGCGACTCTAATTATAAAGACTTTGAAAGCTTTCGGAGAATGGGACACGAACAAAGTTCTCCGGGTAAAACGTTCACTAAGAACCTCTATAAGGCTATCGGGCTATTCCTCTTTCCTTCACAAGTCTCTTACAGACCTCGAATATATACTTATATAGCGATAAGAGAATCTTATGATTTTCAAGGAGATTTCAGACTGAAATCCAATTGCGCGAGTTTAGAGAAAAACTTATCTTCGGAGCGTATTGCCCCAGGGCTGCTGCACCTGCATTCTGTTTTGGTCTTGGCTGAGATCCCTTCGGGCTTGCTCAAGGATTCGATGACGTTTCCGCAGACGGCACCACTTTGTTAACGGGTTTGGAATTATTCCCTATTTAACGGAAGATATTTATATTGGGTTGGAACGCCAATCCCGACCCGAGGGGATTGTTGGTTTTTATTGGTTTGGGGCTGGACTCGGATATTTTTCGAGGTGCCTATGTATCCCCCGATTGGGAATCAAGCCACTTGTAGTTCTTGTTCTTGGTTTGGTTAATTTGGAGTATCGATTTTACTGATTGCGTAGATTTTATCTGTTGAAAGAGTTGACCCTTGTGAAGCCTCCAGAAAGAAATGAGTTTGCCTTCTCCCCTGGAGCCTTTGTTTTTAATTCTATAGAGAACATGAGTTCCCTTGGGCGCGCCCCATTTTTTTGGTGATTTGCTGCTTCTGCTCTTTATAGAAGTTTGTCAGGGGTAGGTGCCAACGTGCATGTGTTTAGTAGATACACGTGTTGATACGCATGTGTTTAAGGGATAGGTTTTGATCTGTTGGGTATATCTGTTGACTGGGCACTGACGAGGATGACTTATCCTTTCCGATAGCTTCATCGTGCTCTGAGGAACTGGCTCTTTGGTTTCCTTCCCCCTGATGGGTGGTACCT
Source organism: Linaria vulgaris (assembly GCA_948329865.1). Taxonomy (NCBI): domain Eukaryota; kingdom Viridiplantae; phylum Streptophyta; class Magnoliopsida; order Lamiales; family Plantaginaceae; genus Linaria; species Linaria vulgaris. The sequence goes on from OX415253.1 coordinate 16,061,857, forward strand.
ATCGGGAACGCTGGATAAGTGGGAGGGAATGTTCGTCCGATGCTGCCGTAGTTTCCGATAGTGGTCCACCGTTAAGTTGCCTTCTTCTGATGTGCATTCCGAGAGGTGTTTCTGTCCTGGTCGTAGGTTGGGCATGTTTTCCGAGGGGTCTATCTTGATCTCCGGGGGCTTATCTCGGCCTTCGTGAAGTAGTGTTTGGTGATACAGGCTCTCGGGATGAGTTCTCCGATAGGGGGTGATCTTGGTTCCCGGGGGACTCGGGGTCCTCGCTCTACGATACGGGTATCTTGTGGTTGCGAGTACAAATTATATAATAATATATTCGGCAATTTAGTAATCGAATCATAGTACCTCTTAAGCACGTGGATTTTTACCCTATTAACAAAAACTATTTTCATAAAATCTGCATTCGTATATTTTTGCATAAAAGCATCTTGCATTCATCATGCAAGCACCAAAGATAACAACCGTGACAACCGTTAGTGTTTTGCATTTAAGGGATTTAATCATTCATACCACTCATTTGGGATACGATACTTAGTTCATAACTATACTTACCATTTTATTATTACTTGATCCGTGCACTTGCTAGAATAGGAATTTAGGCGTAACAATTGATTTGTTAACTTTAATTCTTTGTTCACTACACCAAAGTTCCCATCAGAAGCTTTACGTGAGATCTTTGTCCAATCGTCTTCGTGTGCCAACGAAGTGTGCTCGTGTGGAGGTAGGTTCGATGACTGAGGACCCTTTAGATGTGGACAACGAGGGTAGTGACCAAGTGACATACAACCGACCGAACATCCTGGGACAACTTGCAGCTACATGTCTGATCCCTCTATTGTCTTCGCGATTCCTCATAGAGTATCAGTATCATTCCATATTTCTGCAATAGGATTTGAGTCTACTGCTCCATTCATGAACTTGAAGGACAATAGCCCTTCTATAGCGGCTGGTCCTAGCGCAACCCTTCTTCCATCGTTAACAGACGTAAGTGAGGCACTAGAGGTCATCTTCCATGTCTTTGCATCTATCAACACCTTGCTTGCACATGGGGTGAACTTCTTCCAATATTGCACGGACTGGATAGCTCTTATAGTATGTTTTTTTTTTTTATATATATTTTGTCCCACCCAGGATGTTCTCAATCCTCCATCTTTTTCATTCCTTTAAATTTAGGTGCTTAAAGTCCTTCTTGCTTTTTGGCGCAAGGTTGACAAATCACGAGGAGCAGCTGCTTTGGTCGATGAGAGATTTCGGAAGAAACAAGAGGAGTAAGGGGTGCTTCAAGCTAAGATGGAGAAGTTCCAGTCGACCCTAGAGAAGGGTTTTCAGCAAATGACCAAACTGAACTCCAAAACCCTTCAACTTTAGTCAACCATTGATACGCTTAAGGTATCGAAATCGAGTCTGAAGGAGGAGGTTGCATCTTTGAAGAGAGAGAAGGTGGTCGGGGAACAGAAGGAGGAGAAATTACATGCTTATTTAGAACAAGCTCTTTTGCATGTGGATGTTGTCACCGACAAGTGGCGAAAGCTCCAGTGGTTTCTTTTGGATATGTATCGCCCAAAGAATTACAAGACAAGCTCGATGCCACCCCTGTATACGCCCAAAAAGTTACATTTAAACTATGCATGGCCGGCTTTGAGGAAAAGAATCACGGATTCCTTATAGGGCATTTGCTTTGGTGATTCGTGCAGTGTGTTGGTCAGGCGCAGAAGAAGAACCTTTTGAAGCCTGATGAAGACATACACCTTCTAGATGTCCATGAGATGGACAAACCGTCTAGTCTCGATGAGGCGTATGCTCTTTTCAGGCGGCTTACCGCTTCTTCGCCATCTTCCTCCCTGACCAGTGTTGGTGTTAGGATTCCAGTGGCAGCTATCATGCTGAGGCCTTCTGTCCTAGGATGTGTAATGCCTTCAGATCTGACTCTCCCTCCTGCGCCCGTGCCTGTCAGCATTTTGTCAACAACTTCCACTGCACCACTCTAGTTTGACGTTCTTTCGTAATTTTTGTATTTTTTTAGTTGGCCATCGAATCGTTCGTCCTTGTATTTGTTGTTTTTCTGGAATTTTATCTCCTTTTGTAATTTGGACTTATCTTTTAATTGAAAAGTTGTTGTTTGTCGTTGTGTGCCTTCCCGATCGTATATCTCTGTCTTTACAACTATACTGCACTCTGACTTATTTTATATTTCTTTCTGAATGCCTTGGAAGTTGTACTCCTTCTTAACTCAGGTGTTTATACCTGAGACCAGAGTATGTCACTGTTTGTGGCATCTTCTATACGTGTCAAGAGGTGTTAGCTACATACGTTTGGGATTGGTCAAGGAAATCGCCCACCATTTATGCCTCTTCAATTCTAGGTGTCAGACATGTGTTTTCTCTTTCTATAAATATAGGCTGTGAGCAAACATTCTTCCTCACTTTCACACCTTTCCACTTACATTCTCTTGTCACTTGCAGCATTTATTCTCCTCAAAAGGAATTTTCTTGCTTTTTCTGAATTATCATTTCTATCCTTTCTTTTGTGATAACCGCCCGCTTCTTATCACTTTTTTAACAACTTATCCACTTTATCACTTTATTAGTAATAATGAGTGATCCTCTTCTCATGGGATTTTCTTCTCGACCTTTTCAAGGATTGCAATGAATTCTCCTTGATCATCTAACTCTTCTTCCCAATCTCTCAAACACTCTTCCATTCCGAAAACACTTCTCCTTTGCAGGGTGTTAGGTGCATTTCTACTGAGAATTCTAGTAACTCTTCTCGTGCTCGCATGGGAGTAGGAAGCGGGTCCTCGATGCTCATATTGGGCCTGCTATAACTTTTGCTACTCATCCTCTGCGCACAGATACTTCTCTAATTGATGCTATACGAGTTACCTTCCTTCGTAGAGAGGCCTATTTTCCTGTTGATTGATTTTCAATGTTCAATGTAGCTTCTTTAAACGATATGGAAATGGTGGGGGGGGGGGGCAGAACGTGTGGGTTCATTCGTAAGTGTGGAGGTCCGGGAGTCTGTGCTTACGTTGTTTGTTGAATACCAAATGGGGTTGGGTGAGAATGATGTAGTAATCCCCAATTCTCATAAAATGGCTTTTAATCCTCCCATGGGGTATATGATGGTATATTTAGACCAAATACGATGTGGGCTTTGTATGTTTTATCACCTGCTCATTCAATCTTTGGTTGAGTATTGTTAGATCTTTCCTAGTCAGCTTACTCCCAACTCTTTTCGTCATCTGATAGGGTATATTCCGTGTTGCAAGCTGTTAAACCTCGAGATAGGGTATATCCTGTGTTGCAAGCTGCTAAACCTCGAGATCACCCCTTATTGGGTGGGATTGACCTTTATCCTTCGACCTTTCCCTAACGAGCTTCCTTTCTTCAGTCTGGTGCATAGGGATAATCGTCAAGGTTTTACCATCGTTACAAGGCGTATTCCCTAGCTGGGCGATTGGAAGCATAGGGGTTTCTTTATGAAATCGAAGGAGAAATCTACATTCTCGTGGGGAGTACCTAATAAATGGGGTTTAGGATATGTTGTGCCCACTCCGGAGACTGTGGTTCATGAGATGGCTTTCTGGATGAACACAAATTTATATACGGGTTTGTATGATGTGTGTGCTTTGCTGGAAAATTCTGAGGCTTTTACGATGGCCGGTTTGCAAGATGGCCCTAGGTATATGGATTTCCCCCCAAGCCTTTGCATGTTAACATGTTGTTCTGTGAGTCTCGTGGCCATTCTTAGTACATTTCCACTTGTTTTATTCGATATCATAATTATAATAATTACCTTTTGCATATAGGATCAATGATGGACCTTTATGATGTACAACCATATGCCAGGACTTTTTTGGTTCCCTTGCCTGATGATGTTTCTGATACAGAAGATGAGAGGATCTCCCCTCATCTGGACTTTGAACTGGTGCCAATGCCATCTTCGTTAGATCAGCCGACCGTCACAGATAGAGGGTGGATCGGGTTCACCTCTCGTGAAGTTACTCATCTTCTCAAGATGGGAGGTTAGCCTTTTCGGTTGACCCATCATTAGGGCTTACACTAACAACTCCTCCCATGGTGAACAAAGTCTCTTCTGGGGGAAATCCGGGTTCTCATGATTCTACTGCTACCATAAATGAAGAAGTGAGTTCCATGCCACCTTCTCTTCTGATTTCTTGTCCTGGTGGTGAAGTTTCAAGTCGTTTTCCTTCGGGTTCACCTAGGGATGACTCCAGTATCCCTCCTACGAGTGCCCCTGATGCCGGTTTATGCCGCAATTTTCTTAGTAGTTCCCTAAACCAAGCAGATTGTGAGCTATTGGGCACAATTTCTTTGGCGACCCTTCAGCACTTGGTGTCCAGGGACCTCTGGGAGGTAGATCTATCTCTTTATTTCGATCTTGACTCATATGTTTTTCGTGAAACTCTGGTTCTTACCCTAGTTGCTTCTTTTCCCACAACTATTCATGTTTTTCGATGCCATCGTATCCAAGGGAGACGAGTTTCCTCCCACCAAAGGGTTTACTTATCTCCATCGCGATGATTTGGAGAAGGAACTCATCAGTGCTCGCAAGAAGATCACGCAAATGGAGGCAAATGCATAAGGGGTGCAAGGCATTCATGAGGATTTGTTGAAGGATGAGCGTGAAAAGTCATGGGATTTAGAACATCGGCTCGTGTTGGAGAGGGAGTCAGTGATGAGCATGAGGAGATAATTGAAAATTTGTATAACCAAGCTAGGGCATCGAATGATCTATCTTTCATATTAATCACATATAGAGATACACCGAGGCGCAGAATGGCTGCGATGGCTTAAGAAAATGATGTGGCCCTACATGGCCCGTGCTCAAGCTGTCATGGACTTGCAACATCCTTCCCAAATCTGGGAATCACTGCACAACAAGTTTAGGGATATGGTACGCATTGGGTATAGGCTATGCCAAGAGGCAGTCCGATCTCTTCCAGGGTTTCCAGTGGTTTGGATGTCCCTCCTTTGGACATCCGTCATGCTACCTCTGAGATGTTACATCATTCTCCTCTAATTGGGCCCGCTCGAACCTCCGATGACTCTTCTGTCCCCTCAGTCATTATGGTTGACCTTGTGGACTTGTCTTATGAACAACGCCACCGTTTAATTCGGGAGGGAAAATATCCAGCTAATGAACCTTGAAAGTGATGTACCTTTCCAGATAATATGAACGTAGATCATGTCCCTAAAGTGTCTGGAGCATATCTTGCGTCTCTTCCTGTTTCTTTGTCGTTATTATGTAAATAGGGGCTCCATGGGAGACAATAGTCACCAGGTCTAGGATAAAAGGTAGGTATTTCGTGAAGGATACCAACCATCGGGTTTACCTTACCTTTGGGTATGAAAGTTCCGTGTTTTGCGGTCCATCTAGGTAGCGGGACTTATAGTGTAATGGGACCTCCTCAAGGGTCATCTTTTTGTACCATTGTAACATCTCCTTCTTAATAAAAAGACAATTGTTCGAGCAATACAACTTTTTTTATTTACAGTGCTCGAGACTTACATTAAGAGTAATATTTTCTCAAACTACCCGCATTCCAAGTATTGGGATACACTCCCCCCACAAGATTTTTCTAGTTGATAAGTCGTTGCTCCGATGATCTTTGATATCTTGAAGGTTCCTTCACATTTAGGTTCGACTTTCCTACATCCTTGGATGCTTCCACCATTTTGAGTACCAGGTCTCCTACTTGAAAGGCCCTTGTTTTGACTTTGGTATTATAACATTGGGCCATTCGTGCTTTGCAATATTCAAACCTGATAGCGGCTCAGACTCTTCTTTCCTCTAATAAATCTAGTGCTAATGCAAGGTTGGAGTTGTTGCCTACTTCTTTGTATTCTTTAACTCGCCAGCTTTTAACAACTAGTTTTGGTGGTATTACAGCTTCACTCTCGTAGGTTAGGCTATATGGGGTTTCCCCTGTAGATGTTTTTGGAGTGGTGCGATAGGCCCATAAGATGCCAAGGACTTCTTCTACCCATTTTGTCTTGTGCAAATCGAGTCTAGCTTTCAAGTTTTTCACCAGAGTTTGATTGGTCCTTTCCACCTGCCCATTAGCTTGAGGGTATCCCGCTGAGGCAAAGTGGTGTGTAATTTTTGAATGGTCACACCATTCCTACAATTGTTGACTTGTGAATTGGAGCCCGTTATCACTGACCAAGTATCGAGGAATGCCACATCGGCATATTATATATCTCTAAATGAAATTGATAACAACTCCTAAAGTTATCTTTGATAGAGGCTCTGCTTCTACCCATTTGGCGAAGTAGTCCATCACTACTAGTAGGAACGTCTTTTATTCTGCATCAGGATCAACGGTCCTACTATGTCAATTCCCCATTTGGAAAATAGGTATGGGATGAGGTTTGGTTCCCATAGTGTGTCTGGCTGATGAGTTCTTGATGCATGTATTTGGCATGTCGTACACTTTTTTGAGAAGTCTTCGCAATCACTGAATATCATGGGCCAATAATAACCTTGACGTATGATACAAAGGGCCATGCTCTTCCCATTGGCGTGGCTTCTATAAGTGCCTTCGTGAATTTCTCTGATCACTTATTGGGCTTTTTTTTCATCGAGGCATCTTGCAGGGATGCAAATAGGACATGCGGTATAGTGTGCCCTTATGAATGAAATATTAATCAGCTTTGCCCTCCATCACCCGCTGAATAGACCTGTCTCTAGAGTATCCCTCGGGATTTTCCAGATATGCCTTTATGTCGGCCATCCATCTTCCCTCCACGGGTGCTACAATAGTAATCATCACTTCACATTTGGCCTTTTCTGACTCTGCAGCCTGTAGATTGGTGATGCATCGGGTGAGGATGATGGCAGTTTGACTGGCTGTTTTAGACAAGGTATTTGCTTCTTAGTTTTTCGAACGAGAGAGATGAATCAGTTTAAACTCTTCGAATGAACCCTGTCTCTCGTGCACTGTCCGTACATATTCCTTCATCCCTCTTCTCTAGCTTCGTAAGCCCCATTAAATTTTTGTACAATCAGTTGAGAGCCATTGTGGACTACATTTCTCTTGATACCCCCTTCTTGAGCCAGTTGCATCCCTGTCAGGTGGGCTTTATACTCAACTTCATTATTAGAGAATGGGTAGTCTATTCTTACGGCAAAATTCAAGAGTTTGTCTTCGAACTCAGTATTTTTCAGTACAATTTTGGCTCCGCCATGTGTTCCGGCTGATGATCCATCGACGAAGGCATGCCATAATGGTGGGTCTCTACATGCTCAAGCTCAGTCATCTCCATGACAAAGTCTGCTAGCACCTGAGCTTTCATGGATGGGCGAGGGGCATAAGAGATGTCATATTCTCCTAATTCCACTACCCATTTCACCAACCGTCCAGACACTTTCAGCCTGTTAAGGATAGTACGCAGGGGGTAACGGGTTAGGATAGTTACATGATAGGATAGGAAATAGGACCGCAGTTTTTGTGCAGTTGTGACAAGGGCTAACACTAATTTTTCTATTTGGGTGTACCGGACCTCAACTCCTTGTAGCGTCTTGCTCACATAGTATATCTAAAGATGTTCATTTTCTTGTTCAATTACTAGCACTGCACTTATCGCCTCTTCTCCTACTGCCATATAGGCAAACAACTCCTCCTCTGGTATTGGATTTACAACAACATGTGGGCTTAGCAGACAGTCCTTCAATTCTTCAAAGGCTTTCTTGCATTTCTCATTCCATTGGAAGTCTTTAATGTTTCTCAATATTTTGAAAAATGGTAGCCCCTTCTCAACTGACCGTGAGATGAATCTGCTCAGCAAAGCCATCTGTCACGTTAGTGTTTGGACATCTTTAATAGTTTTTGGTGATGACATTTCTACGATGGATTTTGCCTTCTCTGGGTTCACATCTATTCCATTTTCTGTCACCATGAAACCAAAAAACCTCCCCCCTCGTATCTCAAAGGTAAGGGTGTACGCGGGCGGATATTTACGGGTTGCAACAAAAAAATACACCATACCCACTTATGGCGGGTTACCAATTTCTTCACCCGTGCGGGTTATGTTAATTTCAAAACCATGCGGGTGGCGGGTTATGCGGGTTGGCGGACGGGTTAGGCGGGTTATAACACAATCAAATACACATAACCAATTCCATGAGAAATACATATATTATGACTTCTTTACTTATAATACAACACATCGATTTACTAATATATATATATATATATATATATATACATACATTGATATTTATATTAGCAATTGAAGAGTAAAAAACCCACCACCCGACCGACATTGAGCGGGTTGACAAAAAACCGACCCACCTACATGTACAAAAAAATAAAATAATGGCGAATGCGAACGGGTTGGGCGGGCGGGTGCGAGCGGGTTGGGCGGGCGAACGGGTTTTTGTACACCCCTACCCGAAGGAACACTTCCACGGGTTTATCTTTATTCCAAATTTGTCCATGATGGCTAATGCTTTTTTCAAGTAAGTTTTTGGGGTGGTCCTCAGTCCTTCGGCTTTTAACAATCATGTCGTCTACATAGACTTCCATTGATTCCCCAATTAACCCCGAGAACATGAAGTTAACTAACCTCTGATAGGTGGCTCCTGCGTTCTTAAGGCCAAAAGGCATCATCGGATAATAGAAAGTTCCCACATCAGTGATAAAGCTAGTCTTGTCTTGATCTTCTTCAGCCATCGGTATCTGGCTGTACCCTTGGTCCCCATCCATAGTAGATAATAGTGCACATCGTGTTGTAGAGTCTACTAAATAGTATATATTGGTTAATGGGTAGCAATCCCTTAGGCACACATCATTCAGATTCGTGAAGTCGATGCACATTTGCCATATGCCTCCAATTTTTGGGACGAGCACCACATACGACAACCATTCGGATAAATGACTTCCCTAATTTTTCATAAGCCCATAAATTATTGCACTTTTGATCATATAATTCTACTATCCCATGCTTCTTCTTCTTCTTTTTTTTTTTTTTTTGCTATATGGGCTCAGCATTGGCTATAATATTAAAAAAGTGTTGGCAAACCAGGGGGCTGATTCTTCCTGGTGGTCCTCCCTCCCATGCGAATAGGTGACTGTATTCTCTCAAGATTGTCGTTATTTGACTTTTTTTTCTGGCTCCATCTTCGTTCCGGATTTGACGGCTTTCCCTTTATCTCCTTCCACAATTTCTACCATCTTTAGTTCCTCTACTGGTTCTACCTTTATTTCTTCCAATTTCTTTTCTTACTTGGGGTCATCTAGGCCAGCTTCGTCTACTTCTAGGGGGTATTGCATTCATGTAACATTTCTTGGTTTTGGCTTGATTTCCCTTGACCACTTCGATCCTTGACGGAGTGGGAAACTTGATTTTGAGGTGCAATGTAGAGGGTATTGCCTCTAATGCACGGGTGGAGGGTCTCCCCCATATGGCGTTGTACGTTCTGGAGGAGGCTTCTACCACCCAAAATCTGATACTCTATGTCCGTCTCAAGGCCCCCTCTCCCCATGACATTGGAAGGGTTACTGTTTCCAAGGTCCAATATGATTCCCAAGAGAAGCCTACTAGCCGGACTTCCTCCAACTCCAACCACATTTTCTTCAACTCTATGCTAGATAGGTAGGCATAAACAAGACATCTACAGAGTTGTTGGTGTCAATAAGAATTCTTTGGATTTTAACTACGTAAATGGTTGCCTTTATGACTAATGGGTCATTGTGGGGGTATATAACCCCACTCAGATCTTCGGGTCCAAAAGTGATGTTGAGAAGTTAGACGTTACGTACGGAGCATACCTGTAATCCTTATTCCATCCTTCATACTTCTTTTAGATATTTTTCTTTTTCTTTTCGGATGGTATTACCGCGATATCCCCTCCTTTAATCATGTTAACTATCCTCCCCGATGGAGGATTATCCTTGTAGGACTTGGGAGGAGGGGAAGTTGTTGTCTATAATCTTTTTCCTCGGACTTCGTTCTGGGGTGGTTGTCCTCAATGTTAGCTTTTTCCATTCGGCTTCTTTTTCAAGTATCGAGTTCCCTGGTCTTCCAATCGCCATCTTGTAAGTAGTTCTTTAGGTATCCTAGTTCCAATAATTGGTGTATTTCTTTCTTCAACGTAGAGCAACTTTCAGTAGTGTGCCCATAGGATTTGAGGTACTTGTAGAATTTCCCGAGTCTCTTTTCTTATAAGGTTGCTTGACACATAAGGGCCAATGTAGGTCATTGCTTCCTCTCATTACCTTCAGTACTTCTACTGGGGTGATAGTTAATGTTGGCAATGGTATGCGTTGGAGGTGTTCCCTCCATCTTTACGATTGGAGGGGTTTTTCCCATCCTTACCCTTCTCTTGAGGCTTATTTTTGGATTCTTGCTCAACTGCGTCGTTTTGTGACCTGATTTTTGAGGGTTCTGCTCCTTCTATGATGATGTAGGACTCATCCTTTTGCATGAGTGCATTCATGTCTCGTATCTAATTGCAGTAAGTTATCTGAAGAAGTTTCTAAATCAAAGTCCTTGTGCCAAAATATCGGCGATCATTGATGGGTGCACATTTGGGACATCGAGTGCTTCATCCGAGAAGTGTTTCATATAGTCCCTCAAGGATTCATCTTTCCTTTGCTTAATAGTGAATACATGGCATGCAGACTTGGGGTATCTTCTGTTGCAAGAAAATTGACGCACGAATAAATAAGATAGATGGACAAAGTTATAAAATGTACCTGGTGAGAGTTGCGAAAACCAAGCCTGAGCCAGCCCCATCAATGTTGTTCAAACTACACGACATAGGACAAAATTTGGTGTCGATACTAGGTCCATACCAGCTAGGTATTGGTGAATATGATATTGGGGATCCCTTCCGTCCTTGTCACCCGAATATAGGGGTAGGTTGGGCCGCATGCCCATTGAGATTATGGCCTGCACTATTTCTGGAATAAAGAGAGAACTGTGGTAAACATGTTCTTCACCGGGTTTGATTGTCCTTTTCATGGCTTGCAACTCCCTTCTTAGGCTATCTATCACATTCCACATGATTAATCTCCTCGAGGTGGGTAAAGGGGATTTGGCTCAGCTCCTCGTTATAGGGTCCTCCCTCTGACTTCATCCATTCTTCTTTGTTTGTAGTCTCAGTGTCTATATTCTCTTCCTTACGTCATGCGCATTGGTATGTGGTAATGAGGGGCTCGATATGGAGTGCGCGTCATATGAGATCCATGTTCCTCTGATTGATATCTCTCACGATACGGTAGTATTGGCTGATGCTCCATAGACCTTTTCACTTCATGTCTGGCTCTTCTCAAGGTGACATCTAATAGGTTTTTGAATACCGACCGTGGAATATTGATGAAGTCTCCATTGTTGGCATGTAGTTGTGCTGGTGGCGGTGTGTGTGATGGTATTGGTGAGGGTATGTATTCTTCAGTCTCTTGACGATTCCTTGTTTCGCCATTGTGAGACTCTTACAGAAAATTAAGATTGATTTTCGGGTGTGATGGAAGCGAATAATTTGATTCTTTTATTCAACTTGTCCTTCACCTATGGGGTACACTATGGGATATTTTAGAAATAGATGTCCTGATGCATGTAGAATATTTTGACAGGTGGTTATCATGCAACTATTGGCAGATTAGCTTGTTTATTCTTTTGACAACTGGTTCCTCCCTAGAATGCACGTGTCATGATATGGTATTTCGTCAAGTAGTCTTATGTAAACCATCGTATCCTATAGCCTTATTGTAGGGCAATACTTCTAGCATCATAGGGTCATATGAATTTATTACGAAGCCATTGGTATGAAAAGTACTTCTTCGGGTGCTGCACTCGTAGTATCTTGATGCGCAACTTGTAGTGTATCATTGGTCATATGCGCCATCGTGGGATCATCCAAGATCTGTAGTGCCATGCGTAAACTCTCTGTACCATGTAAGCCCCATCGTAATACTGTAAGACTATGTTATCTTAATCTGAGTTGGTTTACAATATTGATATTGCTGTCTATTTATAGGATCTTGGGCACGTAAGTGGGATTGCTCATATGTCCCCTTGAATGATGAGTATGGGCATTTATAAATACTGCTTTGTGGTGGATAGATCTAGTGACACTAGTTTAATACGGATCACTCGTGAGTAAATGAGGGTCTCTGCTAGTAAAGTCTGACATTCCTTTATGACACGTCTTACCTATTCGCAAGTGGGGATGTCGATGCTCCGTCATATGATATGAGCGTGCCATTTCCTGGCTCCGAGGTCATGGCTGGTACCTTTTACGAAGGCTTATCGTGATGGGAGCATTTATGCATTATCAGTATACGTTAGAAGGCTTATTGGAATTTATCCTTTACTAAAAATATAAATTTTATGTATATACATTAATCTTTATGTGGGTTTTAGCTGTCACGTACCTCACTAGTTATTTTTTCCTCTGTTGTGAAAGGCGCGCCTCGGGTGCACCCGGGGCGAATTTGACCTTTAAATGCCCCATGGTGCTGTATTGGGGCACCACTTTTGTGGGACGCACGACCCAAACGTTGGGGCGTGCGCCTAAAGCCCAAAAGGCGCCTGAGCTAGCGCCCCGAATGATTGCAAATGCACCACAAACTTGGCTGCAATTTTAACATAAAAGTTGCCCCATTCAAAAAAACTCTAGACTCAAAAGAAAAGTAAAGAAAGAAAAAACAAGGGTTTACAATTGTGATTTGTGAAAGAATATGATAAGTCATAACATTACCTGAGTTTTTTACTTTTATTTTTCAATTTTTTTTCCTTCCATTATTTTGAAGTTTCTTTCAGAACGTGATCACCTCTTTTGTTTAATTTCCAAGGAGCCTACGAACTATAATATTTCTTCTCGTATGGTTCTTTTGTGAAAGCATTTATAGGTGCTTGGTGTGACTTGTGAGGAGTTCACTAATATTTTTGGATTTTTGCATATGAGCAATTTGGTTTTAAGTTTTAACTCATATATATTTTGAATATTTTCAATGCTATAAGTTTATTTTTTGTTTTATTCCATATCCTAATTTATTATATACTCGTTTATAATATTATTCTTAAAATAAATAAAAATATCAACATTTATTAGGCTTCCAGCTATGAAAAATACATTGCTTACGTCCTGCGTGTTTACCATTAGTGATTTTTTCAATTCTCTTAATTTGATGCGATTTGTTTTATTAAACAAAACAGAGACGTATTTGATAGTCGACTATGTAGAAACACATTCAAAAACTTGAATTGTGGCATTTCTCATTAATATGTTGCATTAATCATGCATTTTACGACTTTTAAAAGGCTGTTAAAAAGCAGGCCAATCACAATCACAAATATAGTTTTCTTTTCTCGCACAAAGGAAGTCCATGATTTTTTCCTTAATCATCTCATCCTTTCAATCTTTACGGGCTTTACTCGTTACCCAAACCAACCACTCCCTAGAAAAGGAAATTAAATGAAGTAAAAAAGTTAATACTTACTAGAAATAATATTTACTGTCTTTAAAAATAGCAACACTTCTTATACTATCTCCCATTTCAATGCTTATATCATCATGTTTACTTTCTGACAAACGATTTCTAAATAAAACCCAAACAAGATGCAAAACTCTTTTAAAATAATCCCTCCGGCTTGTTCAAATTCCAAGCACGCCAAAAAATATTTGTATTTCTTTACTTCCCACTTCCCATCATTTTTCAAACATACGATATGTTATTCAACGCAAAAGAAACCTGTAAATCCATCTTTTTCAGCTTTTTGGTCGGGTTATTTGCTTAATTAGAACATAAAAAAGAAAGAAGGAGAGCAATAGCGCAAACTTTTCCTAGAAATAATAAATGCAGTCCACGTTTACGTTAAATTATTTGTGATGGATCCACCGTCAATTGGTTCCCCCATTTGTTTTTAACCAAAGAGAACAGCTATCTAGGATCCAATATTCAGGAATTTTAAGAAACAAATTTTCGCGAGACAGCGAGTTTAAAATTCTGAACTTGCAATTTTCTTTTTGACACATTAAATAATGAATGTATTTGAGGTGAGAAATACACATACTGCAGAAACCACCAAATTTAACTGAAATGCAGCAAATAAGTAAAATACAAATTACAAAATGTGTAGCACAAAAGTAAAAACAGAACCTTCATTTCATTTTGCAACAAGAACACATCCAATTACACATTACAATACAGGTTCTAGTGCTCCTACCTTCCCTCACAATGCTACAAAAGCACTCAAAAGTGATATCAAGAATCCAATATCTCAATACCATATGGAAATGATGAATAATATCTTCTCGAGGGACGAAGGGATTTAACGACAAACATATTGAAATGAGAACCACTCTATGCAATACAAGTGATGATATTGACTAATACTTGTCTCTTGTTTTTCATACTATTATATACCAAGCCCTGTAATCTTCAACACACACAGGACGGCTGCAGACAGCTTGAGAAGAAGCCCCTACCTCTCTTCTGCACAAAAAAAGAAAAAGAAAAAAAAAAGTGTTGGTAAACTGTCGTAACTCATCAAAATATCACAAACTTATAGACCAATATTTGAAGAAGTCAGATTAAACAATCATAAAATTTAATTGTGTTCTAACTATGTTATTGTGAACTCAATATCATATTCTATTTCTATCAGATAAGAATTGAAACACTATTGATCAAGTGAATTGTAGGTGGGATTGGATGAGACCCCTAGATGAATCAAGAGTAAAAATAAGGTCGGTCTTCTACTACTTGCAAATGCCAAGAAGAGAAAGTAAGTACCCTGAAACACTACTTCCCTCTGAAAATGATACAAGTAAGATAAGACTAGAGAGAGTTGGCCTGCCTAGTTTGGGAGAAATGAATTTATTATGTATCATCATAATAAGAGGAGAGATTGGAGGGAATGTTGTAGTTACAAGTACAACTTATTAATCAAAGAAAGGAAAGGGCCATGAGTGTGAAGGAATTGAATTATACATACCCTTTTGGGGTGGTGTGCTTTTAGGAGTTGAGGGGAAATCTTGTACAAGTCTTCATCGACAGCCTTTGATGATGTCCGGCGCGGCGGAGAGGGCAAAGGACTCGGCGGCGCTTTGGATTCATATGAAGCAACTACCCATCCACCACCATCGTCTCCTCCTTTCTCTTTCTTATTTCCACCCTGTAGTGTTCATAACAACACAAAACACATTATTAAATAAAAAAGATTGAGCGAGCCTCTTTATAATAATACTTAATTGATTGATTATATATAACACTTAATTAATTACCCTGTGTCTTCGAGGAACAACAATGACAGCAGGAGTCACTACATGATTCTCGTACAAATCACCAGCCACGTACAAATCTCTGTCTTCAGAGTAACTATAACGATAATGCCTAGCAGACTCAAAGCACTGGGTGAACGGCAGATCGTTGTTGCAATCCCAGCTCCCAAATGCAGGAACATGGCTTGTCCTAAAATAAAACTCCTGCAAATCACAACAACAATATTAGACAAGTTTCAAGAATCAGACAAAAAATGATGGTTTTGTTTGTTGTAAGAGTTGAGAACTTACATCCATTGGAAAGGAAGATTGACTTGTGGGTGAACAAGCTAAGTGGGGATTAATTTTATTTTACTCAACAGATAGATATAGATAGATAGATAGGCTTTTTGTTTTCTTGCATCACTTTCCTATTGGTGCGTGTGGAGAATTTAAAGGGAGGCCGAAAAGGAAAGATAGTAGAAATAGTAGCTGTTGTATGAGTATGTATAGTTAGTGCGTGTAAAAAGGAGAGAGAAATTGAAAGGACTAATAATTACTTAATAAAAATAATTACTTAATAAAAATGCAGAGAGAAAGAAAGAAACGTAAGTCACACTGAAGTACTAATATTATTTATTATTCATATATTGGAACAACAACAGTGAGCGGCAGGCATTGAAAACAGAGAGGTGGGGTAGCCTTGAATTTACTTTCTATCAGGGAGGAGGTTTAAATGCATATTCCAATGAATATATGAAATTAGAGAGATCAAAAAGTAACCTTACATCTCTAGCTGATGAATAAAGCTTCAAACACTGTACGTTTCATTTAATAGGAACACCAGAAAAGTGTTGGGTTACGCAAACGCGAACATTATTTATTATTTTTTCTCATTGAATTATCACTGTCACACAATTCTTTTGAAATATTATTATTATTATTATTATTATTATTATTATTATTATTATCGCGAACTGACAAATGTAATAACTATTTTTTTTTTTGAGACTCAAAGATTAAAATATATAGCTAAAGCAGAATGTTTACACAGTCATTACAACAAACAGGGGACGTAAAGTCACCCTCACAAAATGCAAGATCATCCATAAGATGAAGAGAAACAAAATTACACCAATTGTTTAAAGATGCCCATTTAGCAAGGTTATATGCAGCTTTGTTCCCAAAGCGAGGGATATGCCTAATAGACCAAGAAGGATGATCATGGAAGATAGCCCGCAACCGGTTAACGTCTTCTTCGGCTGCCCAAAAGGAAGAGGAATGGCAAAGGATGAGTTGTACAGCCTCGACACAATCTGTTTCAAAGATAATCCGAGAGTGGCATCCAATAACCATTGACGTTGCAAGCAAGATGGCTGCAATTTCGGCGGAGCAAGCGTCATAACATGCAAGGGAATCCGATTTCGCTTTGAGAACAAACCCGCAGTGGCATCTAATAACAGCAGCAGTAAATGATCGACCTGAAATGAAGGTGGCGTCGGTGTTGATCTTAATGACACCAAGATCAGGAGGTTCCCACGGTTTAGCAGAAACTGAGCCATGAGAATTACAAGCAAGGGAAGCTTGTGCTTTGAGATGCGCCTTGGATTGTTTAAGAGCCAGATCAGAGACAAATACTTCATCCCAAGGCTGCATGTTGTGCGTAATCTGGTTGTGAACCTGCCAAATGATATACATGGAACAGCAACAAAAGGTAAGAAACTCCAGGTAAGGAAAATTCGCATCAAAAATGGGGGATTCACTGTCGAGTAAGGTGAGGATCCAAGCTTCAAAAGAGAAGTCCTTAAAAGGTTGGAGTCTAAAGTTCCAAACAGATGTGAACCAAATTCGGGAGGCAAAAGAGCAGCGAATGAAAAGGTGTTCCACTGATTCGTCTTCCGAGTGACAAAAAGGACAAGAGGGGTCCTGAATTTCAAAACGCTCACAAAGCTTAGATCGAACATGGAGACAGTTGGAAGCAATTTTCCATATGAAGACTTTGAGTCGGTTGTGGAGTTTTGCAGCCCAAAAGAGTTTCCATAAACGACGTCTAATGGGAGGGGGATCAGCGAATCGAGGGCCCTGATCAAGGAGATAAGCGGATTTACAAGAATAAGAACCGTTCTTGGATGGGATCCAAATAAGACGGCGGGGTTCCCTCGGAGGGGGAATTTTGATTTTTATTATCTCAGCAATAACTGGAGGGGGAAACAAAGCTGTTAGGCGAGACAAGTTCCATGAAAGTGATGGTAAGATGAGATCTCGAACACAATAAAAATCTGGTGGTTCAGGGGGAGGCTTCGGTATAAATCCGGGTAGAGTTGGGATCCAAGGTTCACTCCAAATGAGCAGATTTGAGTTTGCAAAAACTTTGAAACAGCACCCTTTTTTCATGACATCTTTTGTGTGGAGGATACTTTTCCAGCCCCAAGAAGAGGTAGCTGTGGGATTTGTATCAAAGAAATCAGTGTTACGCAAATACTTTGCTCGAAGAATACCCACCCACGGTTTACTAGAGGATGAGATAAGAAGCCATGCAAGGCGTCCAAGTAAAGCTTTGTTAAAATCTGCCGAGCGCCGAATGCCAAGACCCCCAATGCATTTCGGTTGACAAATAGAGTCCCAACTTTTTAAAGCAAGAAAAGAGGACGAGTCACCCGAGTTCCACCAAAAACGACGCATAAGTTGATCAAGTCGATTTGTAATCGAAATCGGAAGAAGAAGAGTGGACATGATATAAATGGGCTGACTTTGGGCAACATGCTTGATGAGGACCAGACGGCCTGATTGAGAGAGATTGGACTTGCGCCAAGACGAGAGATTTTTGTCCAGTTTAGTGGGGAGGTCGACCAAAAGATCTTTTGATTTCTTTGTGTTGCAAAAAGGGAGGCCAAGGTGTTTAGATGAATGGGTGCATTTATTCATCTCAAGAATTTCGCAGATTTTATCACGAAGAGAAATAGGACAATTGTTACTGAAATGAATAAAGGACTTATTGGAGTTAATGACTTGCCCTGTCCATGCTGAGAAAGTGTTGAGGCAGGTCTTTATATTTGATGCATTCTCAACAGAGGCAACCCCAAAGATAGTAACATCGTCGGCAAATAAAAGATGAGTGGTTGAGATGCCACCTCGACAGATTTTGATTACTTGAATGAGATTGTCCTGTTCAGCCTTTAGAAAGATGCGGGACAAGATGTCGATAAGGATGATGAAAAGGGATGGAGATAGAGGGTCCCCTTGTCGAATGCCACGAGAGGAAGTAAAATGTAATAACTATTCAAGAAAAAACGATGAACTATACTAATATATCAGAAATATAATTGTTGGTAGTTGGTTCTTGGTACTACTCTGGCATCTTAACAATTCAATGAAACTCCGAGTTCTTATTCATCCGAGAAAAAAGTAAAAAAAAAAAAGATTACATCTTCACGTCTCTGGTATGCGGATTAACTGCGTAATTATATTCACATTTTTTTTTGTTAACTGCGTAATTATATTCACTTCGAAAGTGAGAAACTATGTCTATATTCTCTAAAATTTGTGAAAACAATAGAATTAGTTACTAAAAGGAAAAGAAACTTTTGCCTATAAATCTATATTCGCATAGCTTTAGTATGGTTGCAAAGTTAAATTACCATAACAAATATATTTCATAGACACATGATGTGAAATACAACGTAACTACCCATTTTCAACAAATTTTTTAATTGAAAATATTATTCCCACTGTAAAGGACTCAAATTATTAGTGCCGAATTTTATTTGAACAAAATAACTTAATATATATTATATGCGCAAAAAAATTAATTGCGACATGAAATAGATCAAATAATCTTAACAACGAGTTTCAAAGCATAATTAATTGAGATTCTTTTTAATAACTCTTTATGTACTATATAACTCAATTTAGGTAAATAAAAAAGATTACTAGGTCAAAGGGTATTCTAGTTAGAGACATTTTGTACGAACCTTCATGCAAATATAACGATAAGACAGCAAACCTTGATTGTGACGTTAATTAAACCAAGACCTTGACGATATAATATGAAGTTAATGCGCCATTAGCCTCAAAAGTCGCAGTATTGTGGCCCAATGACTCAAAAGAAACACAAAAGTAAAAGCGTGAAAGGTTGAAGATAGCCTTTTAACCCCACATGCGTTAGGTCTGTTTTGTTGCCTGGTGCTCTGTGCCCACAGGAAAAGCCGGGACAAATTAACGTATTTGAGTCAATAGCATTTAGTATAGTAACGTTAAGTAACTTGAATTAATAACTAGTTATCCAAAAAATATATTAAAAACTACATCATGGTAAATTAGTACTTATTATTATGCATCAAAAAGAAATATTGATATTCGTTTCCCAGTGAGCATGGCTATGGGGATCAATGGTACAGACAGTACTGCATATGCATCACCATTCAGAATTAGGACTGGAAACAATCTATATGCCCCCCAAAAGGGGAAAAATCTTACGAAGAAGAAGAAAGTTTCTTGAATAAAGAGTATAGATTTATCCACGAAAGATCTATTTTAATTTAATTAAATTATGTTTGAGATGTTTGATTAACAAGCCAAAATACTTTATATTAAACTGATAATTAAACTAATCTAAAAGTTGTTAGTCCCTTGCTTGTAGCTTGTGGTGGTTTTTTACACATGATTTAACTTTTAAATTATTTTTTCCAAACACTTTTAACTTACTACTTATACAAATTCTGCTGTTCAAATTTAAATTATGAGATTGAGATTTTAGAAAATAGCTTTGGGAACACCATCTAAAGATGATAAAGTAGCTTAATGGCCACTCATTATTTCTTATAATATTTTTCACGTAAGGATGAAAATATCTCACGCAGATAATCATTGTTCATTGACACAGTTGAAACACACCGAAAAGAAAAAGCGATCTCACTTTTATGAGTTTATCTCATTTCTAAGTAGTATCTTTCTTAATAACTACTCATGTTTACGAGTTACGGATTTCATAAAACAAGAGTCTCATGTAATCATGTTAGATTTAAACATACATAGGATAGTAAATTCTTATCTCTTTTTTCTTCTGGTATTTTTACTGTATTATAGAAACCATCTATACATTGTTATAAAATAATATTTAAATATGTTAAGTGCCTTTCCTTTCCGTGGTTCAATAATAACCTCCAAAATATGAATGATATTTAATACAGGAAAAGGCGTCACTTGTCAAAAGAAAAATATATAGGAAAATGAGTTAGGCATTCAAAAAGGGGAACAGTGTGTCTGGAGCGCATATAAATTTAGGAAACATTCATTGTGAAAGGTGATGTTTTAAATAATGGGATAGTTACACTACACACTTGAGGTTTGCTGTAACTTTAGATATCTCTTCTTTAGTTTGGTAAATTATAATCCCTTCCTCTGCAAATCGTTTTTTTGAATGAACTCAAAATTCTGCCCTTAATAAATTTATTTGTTCGCTTATTCTATAAGTTTTCACAAGCAATTTATTACATTAATTTCAATATTAATTAGTCTAAAAGAACTATTGATGCAAGAGTAAAACTTATGTATTTATATTTTAGAAATGAGTAATTTAAGTAACAATATATTTTCATATATAGTACAAAAAACTTAAATCAAATTCAAAAGCTTGAACATTAAGTGTTGATTCTTTTTTTTACAGTTATTAAACTAGGGACTGTTAAATTGTTTTGTAACTTTAAAGAAGAAGCAATAACTTTGATTGTTTGATTGAATAAATTTATTTTATCATTATTTTTAACAGTTATCTTAAATTCGGGAATAGCTTTAACTTAAAATTATGTAATATTTATCAAGCCATCACATTTAACATTTCATTTGAATTTATTTATAGTTTTTGTTTGATCGCCAGTTGTAATTTTCAGACTTGAGAGGAGATCTTTGTAATTAAGTCAACTTTAGAGGTATAGCTGCAATACTCCATATTTAAACTGGGCAGGCATGGGCCGCAGCATGTGAGGTAATTAATTTTGTTGCAGTCGTCCGTGAGGTTAGCGGAACCGTACAAAGAAAGAGTGACTCGATCACCCCATACTTCTTTTTCTTCATCATCAAATTATTCAACTTTTTTTAGCTAGTCAAATTTCATCTTAGCTCCCCTTGGTATTGCCTCTCTCTTGTTATGTTCCTTCTGTCCATCATCGGTTTCAGACCGTCCACGGGTATTCTTGACCGCGGGCGCTCCCTCCTAGATTCTCCTATGTATTCATGCTTATGTGCCCTGGAGCCTACTCCGGGACCTCTCGTTCTAGATTCCTGGGGATGCAAGGGCAAATTCCCGATTCCCTGATTGATCAACCGAGGTAGCAAAGTCTCCAGAGCTGCATTCATAGTGATCTGAACAGTGGTGTTGATCTGCGCCATGATTTTCGGCAACAAGACAGTAGGGTTCACGGGCGCTGACTCGCGTGCCACCAGAGGTTGAGGGGGCAATGGTTCATTCTGTTCCATCCCGGGTTCCGGTATCTAGACAGGTGGTGGTGGTGCACTCTCTGCTACTGAGTTGTCAACAACTGGTCTTGTAGATTACGAACGGGTCACCATGCGCTGCATCCTAGCGTCTTCGTCTCGGAACGCGGTGTTCCCACAGACTGGCGTCGCTAGTTTAATAATATATCGCATATATATAACAAGGTGATATATTACAGATGTGGTGTTACGATTCTGTTACAAACTAGACCCACTATGACTATGAGTAGTACTAAGTTGGCATGGTTCGGAACACCTCAGGCTGATGATGGGATGCACTGCTGGATATCGAGGATTATACCAAGTGTGACGTCGAAAATGATATCGGGGATGACATCGGAGACCTTCTATGTCGGAGATGATGTCCTGATGGATGTCGGATGTGATGTCGGATATGATGTCGGATGTGATGTTAGGTATGATGTTGGATAGTACGTCGACGATATATATCGGGTGTTATATTGAATATGATATCGGAGATACTCGATATCGGGTGTACAATGTTTGAGGATAATTAAAGCTTACCTTGATTAGCAGAACCCGGGTATTTATAGACCTCGGGATGCAGTGAGTGCTCTCGTGACATACACGTGAGTTGTACTATATCGAATATTACATTCGATATGCACACCGGGGGCCATCCCCGACATAGAGCAAATATGGGCCTGACCTCTGGGCCGGTCCCATACGGGAAATACCCATATCATGTTGTCCCCCTTGTTTGGAAGTTATTATCGTAAATAATAACTTGCAAACTAAAACTAAATTTAAGTTTGAATTATCAATTCCTCTTGTCCCGCCAGTTCAAATAACGGAGCTCGGATATGGAAATTCATTTAAAAGATGTCAGTGGACCCTCAATGTAATTTGCACAGCCTAGAGGTCCGCATTTGAATTATCATGGGAAGTATCCCTTGTTAGGAAATTTCGGCGATATTTTTGTGTTTTATTATTATCGATTATCTCTGAGAATATCAAAATTTTCTTCTATATCGAATTTCTTCGATGTCGCATGTCGAATTTGATATTCGATATGCTCGATAATAAATGCGTATTCTCAGGGTCTGTTGTCTATAAATAGTAGTCTGAATTAGAGGTAAAATTTAACTTGTCTTTTAGTAAACTCATACTTTTTCTGGTAAAGGTATGTCGGGGATTCCCGATATGGTTTTCGATGTGTCTTCGATATATCCCTTCAATATGTGCTTCGACATCGTTTCGATGTCATATTCGATGTGATTTTTGATGTACTTTCGATATGGATTTCGATGTCATTTCGACATCTTTGCTTACATTGGTTCTTACTCTTGTATATATCCGTTGTGCAAGTTATATATATGTATAAAAAAATTCAAGGTGCTTTTTTTAAGCTCAGTTACTTGGTGTAATGGCTAGTATCCGCGCCCGCATGTTGCAAGTTGCAGCTGAAAAGCGAGCGGCTGTGTGATGGCCGCGCCCCATGAGTCGTGTTCCGATCCGAGTTAGTTCAGCGTTGGCCAGACACTTTACCCAGCTCAAACTAAAACATGTATCGTAGGAAGGGGTGTCATTGTCCAGGATCAATAATACACATAATGATAAAAATTGACTTTAATATACACAACGAAAGTCTAGAAAATACAAATAATTTGACACTTTAATAATTACATACTAATGATTAATCATTTTCAATTACATGAATATTCCAAAAGCCAAGATTGGCAAAATTATTCATGTGATCCATGTTGACACGTCGATCTTATCTTGAGAAATGGACAGCCAGAAAAAAAACGTGGAATAAGTCTTTGATGAATTAGTGAGATTCATACAAAACAAGTGGCAATGCAAGAATTAACAATGATTCAATTCATATATTTCTAGGAGTGATCTTACCGATAGAAACAATTTAACAAGATAATTTGATGTAACAATGGTACCGGAATATTGTGAAAATAGTTTATGAACATGTGCGTTAACAGTAAACCAATCCAACCTTATACTTCCAAATACTACCTTATACCTCCGAACGAGGAGCGGCCTCGCAAACAAAACATGCATCATGCTCGAGTACATGCCGATCCAGCACGCGGGTTACAGCCAACTCTTGACTGCAAGCGGCGCCTAGATAAATGGGTGTCAAGCGAAATTACTTAAACCGACAGTCCTTACTGCCCGGCAGTAAATCGACTCAATGGGTGATAACCAAATAAGCTAGTAAACCGGATAATATTCGTTGTTCCTTGAGCTACATGTCCCGAACATAGTTAGTTGATCTTTGCACAATTTAAGAACCAGCAGACGAGATAATGACGAATTACCATGAGTATGTGATAAATAATTCATGGTTGAGTATGATTTAACGATGAGTAAAGAAATCATGTTATGAGACGAGATAAGATGCAAAAATAGAATTACGATGAATAATAGGTTGTTCGTGATTTGGTAACGGGGTGATGTCTTTTTTGTCCAAGTTCCTTAGGCCGGATGCCAAACTGGGCCAGAACAAAATCAGAAATCGAACCTCACCTTTATTTGTACGGAGAATCTTGCGCGTCGTTGATTAATTTGTCAAACCTTTAATATCATTAAGATAATATCAGTTAACTGAAAAATCATAATTTACCACTATAAACATATGTACTATTCAACTTTCGTGTTGATGAAATTTGAGGATACTAATTTAAGTAAATAACACATATCATTGATAAAAATCTTATGCGATAAACTTTGATGTCGTAAGGTTAAGTTAAATATCAAATATACTTTGTATACATAATTTATATCTCAAGATTATCTTAAGCAACCATATATTTATAATTATAATTGTAGTTATAATTTTTCTAATTTTAGAAAATCATTTCAAATGGTAAGTATATAATAATATCAAGTATAGTTTGATAAACTATTTAATTCGATGCATAATAAATCTTTAAAATATATTACTTAACTGATTTATGGAACATCGTTCTTTAAGTCTCTAGTACATCCAAAATTACAGGAATCATGACATCAAACAATTACCTTATGAAGCAATCTAGTAATTTGTATAACTTAGTTAATATTTTTGTTTCAAGAATATCTTAAATTACATAACATTGTATTTATAACTTATAAAATATTAATACGTAAACCTAATCAAGGTAAATGATCAAAGAATATTTAAGTTACGATACATAATCATATAAGAAGATTAGACATCAAAAGTTCATATTATAATCTTATTAAACTTATGTAAGGATATGTTAAACATGATAAATATTTAAATATACTATTTATATACGATTGAAAAATATCAAAAACATTAATTCGTGAATAAAAATTATTTAAAGTGATTATAATGATTGTTATATCTTATAAGAGTCATGTGTGAGTGATCAATCATGGAATTATGATTATTATTTTCAATCATAAACAAAGAACTTAAAGTATGTAAAATAAGCTGAAAATCGTCGTAGTTTTGAGTTTACCTTTGATCGGATACCCAAATGAACTTTGTTTCCAAATATTTTTGTAGCAACTAATCTATAACATGACTAGGAACATGTGTACCCAAATGGGAAGTAATATCCAAAGGTTTGCTATGCTAAATAATTATTGAAAATATAGAACCTATTTTTAAATTTTCAAACAACAGTTTACGGTTTTGGAATTTCGACCTTCTAAATCACATTATTTGATAAACATTTCTTCATATAAAAGTTATAGGAAATCATGCGGAGTATTCATAGGTTGGCCTTGATCAAATAGGATTTTTCTACAATTAGTTATCATGTTTCTAAGGTGCAGGGCCGAATGGATAATTTCTACGCAATAAAAGTTTTGGGGTATTTTCGGGTAGAAAATGATGAAATAAGAATTTGGGATGAATTTTTCCTGAAAGTAGACTTACTAACTTAGAGATTCATTGGAAGAAAGAAGGATTAACCGAAATGGTTTTGGGTGTGAAAATTGTTGGAAGAAAGCCTACTATTTGTAGCCAAAAAATCAAATTAAAATAATTTTGATTAAGGTTCCACTTTAATTTCTTTATTCTTGGCCAACTAATGAAGACTCTAATCTGATAATAGTGAGATGTGACTGATTTTTATTCCATAACTTATAATATGATATGTCTAATTCAAACAAAATACATATAAATACATATTTATTTATTTATACCTGTTAAAAAAATTTAACTAAGGTCCCACCTTACTTTCTTTAATAACTAATCACCAAAATCTGATTTTAGTTGTCATAAGGGTGATGTAGCTGATTTCAAAACCATTCACCTATGATGTGATATTATTCTTGTTGTTTATAATAAAAAAATATGAATAAATAGATATTTTTACACATATTTACTTATGTAAGTTTTTCTAGGTAAAAAAATTCCAAGATCAATATGTACATATAAATTATATTTCTTAAAGTTATTTGAAGCATATAAGATAATAAAAAATGGTTAATTTTTGTTCAAGGACTAAAATGCATTTTTTGTCAAACGTTTGGGGTCAAAAATGCTATTTTTAAAAGTTTGAGGACTAAACTATAAATTTATATTTTGGTCAAGTTTTTGGGGCGTTACAGGCTGAGGCTGCCGCTACGCCATAACAAGTGCAGCAGAGGAAATGGTCGTTACGACCAAATTTGCTTCAACAGTCGGGATTTCGTCAACTGCGGAGGTGGGAGTGACGTCTCCGGCTGTTAACGTAATGGAGGCCACTCATGCGGCCCCGATTGTTGCAGAAGATGTCGTTATGACATCTGTTGCTGAGACAATGGCAGAACTTGGGGAGCTTGAAATTGTTGGAGGCGTGGCTGGCGTGGATTCACTAATTAGGACCGTTTCGTCGGCCCTTGGTGGTGTGGCACCCTGCGCAGGGTATGTCTTCCGTGCCAAACGTGGGTCCTGAAGTACCCATAATGGGAGTGTTCTCCTCTGCTAACGAGAAAGTGGCCTCCGACGCCTCTCCTAGAGAAACGCCAACTGGCCCCATCTTTAGTATACCCCTTTTTTTTGAGACCTTTCAGTCGTCCTAATTTTTGAGCGGTGACCCTCTTGCTCCCAAGTTTTATGAACCACGGGCAGCGACGCTTCAGCGCTAGGGCCAGTTTCCACAGTACCAGCTTGTGTAGCAATAATGTCCAGTCTTCGACACCTCACGAGTTGGCATCTACACGACAAGTGTCTCGTAACTAACAAAATGGGAGTATACTAAACACACGACTAAAACAAAGAGGGTAACATACTCAGGCCAAACGGGACTTGATAAGCCATCAGAGATAGACCACCCGGGCGTAGCACCTCTTCGTCAGCAAGCGTGGTGAGATCATACTTATTGGCCAATAGACGTTCCAAAAAGCCGACGGTCCATCGAGGCGAGCCCACAGTAGAGCGCCTTTGATATTTCTTCATCATTGACCACTTTTCAGGGAGATTCTTAAACTCTTTGGCAGCCTTCTCTTGAATATAGAAGTACTCACTCTTGTTGCCGAAGCCGTAAATTCTTTGGCTACCTTGCAAGAACTTTCGTCCAGCATGAGCCCTCACAAAAAGAAACCCCTGTCCTGGGCCTTCTTATTAGTGATAACAGATAATAAGGCCCATAATTCATTAACACCATAGGGAGCACCCAAAGCTTTTATCACCAATACGAACGCAACAATGACACCAAACGAATTGGGGGAGAGTTGCCCAAAACAAACCCCAATGTTCTTTAGGATAGCGATGATCTAGGGATCGATGGGAAAGCGTAGCCCATTGTCAAAATGTTTCGCATGCACCGTTATAGAACCCTTTGGGGGCATATGCATCCGCTTGTTCGTGTTCAGAAATATGATCTTATATCTGTGAACGTGATACTCGGTTGAATAATAGTCAAGGTAGTGGGGAATGCGAGATACCATATCCTCATACTTAATGGCCATTTTACACTTCTTCACCTCAGGCGACACAGGTAAACCAAACTCGTTCAAACCCGTGCCCTCATCCTCACTGGATCCCCCATCTCCAACATCCTCACTATCGGACGTGTCACCCGCGTCATAGTTAAACAAAGCTCCCATGTCGAACATATCAGAATCGATAAATTCAGATTGCGATGGTATGGCCTCAACATTCTCGCGTCCTGACTCGGATACATTCACGTTTCTCACGTCCTCCATCGTTATTGAAGCACCCTCTCAGAAAAAAATCTTAGAATAAATTCTATGTATGATATGGAAACAAGTAAATCAACCTGAAAAATCAAATCCGAAAGAAAAACCCGATTAGATCAACACCGTAAAAGAAATATCGAATTACATATCGAAAAGCATATCGAAGAACATATCGAATTCGTATATCGAATATCACATCGAAAAAGGATATCGAATATAGATATTGAATATGAAAATCGTATAAGTATATCGAAATTGTGATATCGAAAAGCACATCGAATATCATATCGGGTATCCCCGATATACCTCTGCAGAAGGACGGATAAGTTCGCTAAAGGACAAATGACTTTTCTTTCTTCTCGAGACTGCTATTTATAGACATCGGGCCCTTTGATCACGCATTTATGATGGCACACATCGAATCTGAAATTCGACATGTGTCATTGAAGAAATTCAATATAGAAGAAAAATCTCGATATTCTTAGAGATAATCAATACTAACAAAACACAAAAGTATCGCCGAAATTACCTAACAAGGGACACTTCCCCATGATAATTCAAATGCAGAACCTCTAGGCTACGCAAATTACATTGGGGGTCCACTGACATGTTTTAAATGAATTTCCATATTCGAGCTCCGTCGTTTGAACTGGCGGGACAAGAGGTACTGATAATTCAAACTTAAATTTAGTTTGCAAATTACTATTTACGAGAATAACTCCCAAACTAGGGGGACTAAATGATATGGACATTTCATGTATGGGGCCAGTCCATGGGCCATGCCCATATTTGATCTATGCCGGGGATGGCCCCCGATGTGCATATTGAATGTAATATTCGATATAGTACATCTCACGTGTATGTCATGTGTGCGTTCTCCGCATCTCGAGGTCTATAAATACTCGGGTTCCGCTAATCAAGGTAAGCTTTAATTATTCTTAAACACTGTACACCCGATATTGAGTATCCCCAATATCATATTAGGTATAACACACGATATATATCGTGGACGTACCATCTGACATCATACCCGACGTCACATCTGACATCATACCCGACATCACATTCGACATCCGTCAGCACATCATCCCCGACATAGAAGGTCCCCAATATCATGCCCGGTATCATCTTCGACGTCACACTCGATATAATCCTCGACATCCAGCAGTGCATCCCATCGCCAGTCTGATGTGTTTCGAACCAAGACAACTTATTACTAGTCATAGTCATAGTGGGCCTAGTTTGTAATAGAATCGTAGAACCACATCTATAATATCCCACCTCGTCATATATATACGATCTTGATACTACATAAGATAGTAGCAATACGTGTTATATCACTTAGATGTCACAATTTAAAGGATCACAATTATTTGTGTATAATGAACTAGGCACCCTATGATATATCCTTGGAAAGCCATATGTGTCTAGGTAGTAGTGCAACAAGTGGATTATAATTCTGATATCCCGAGTGGAAGTTATACCCGAAACGGTGGAACTCCACAGATCTGAACAACATATCGAATATGATGTCGAATATCATATTTGATATGCCATTTTCAACATACCAGGCTTCCCTTGCTTATAAATACCCCTCCATTTGGCCATAAATAGAGAGAGAACGCCTAGGATACCCCCCCCCACTACTCCTATGTTTAAGATATTTGACATAGCCCCCAACGTTATCCCCGATGTCACCTCTGACATAACATACGACATCAAGTTTGACATGCAGCAGACCCAACTTGTATTCGATGTAGAGAATGCTATACTTATCCATTCAATATATACCTTATATGTATGGAAATCTACATGAGTCTATCATCCATAGGAAGAAGCAGATCGAGGATTCCATCTACCTACATTGAGATATGACCGATATGGTGAAGCCTCAACATCACACACGACATGCCAGATACCCGACATGATATTCGATTTCGAGGCCGTTAAACATGTCTCCCCGACATGTGCCTTATATGCTTGGAAATCTAAGGGAGTATACTTTGCACATAAAGAAACGGATCAAGGTTTGGACCATCCTACGAGGAGAGATGGTCAAAACCATGAAGCCGCGCAATGTAGAAACGAGTGAATCACATAGCCCGATTAGGGATCAGTCATCAGAATAGATAAATGAACTACGTTCGGCTTGATTCTCTCAAAGGGATACGTAGGCAACTTGAGATAACCCGAGTTCGGTCCAAAATCATCAAAGATCCATCGTCCCCTCACCGCGTCGCTTGGAGTACATGTGTGCAAAGGACAAAGCTGGTTCCAGCGTGGCCTAGAACCAGCATGATGTGGAGTATTTTGTTAGCTTGCCAAGTCATCATACAAAATCGCCCCAAATCATTGGCTTCGTTTGTGGGAACACGCTGGAATGTACTTGGAAACAAGCACGCAACCATAAAATTCAATCGAGTTCATCAAGAAAAATGGCGGATTGGAGCGCCATCGGACATGTGCCTTACATCAAGCTCATTCTTACGATTCTGGATTGACCCACATTCATTAAAACCATGGAGCATACCGAGTACCCAATGCCCCCGCGTTGCCAATCAAGATAAGTCATATTAATTACATTGTATTATTTACCAGCACATTCTGCAATTAATTACGTTATACTTATTCACTTACGTATCGAGCCTATTTTTGATATCGCATAGATTCAATATTATCTCAGATTCCATATCGATTAGATTCGATATAATTCCAGATTCGATATTATCCCAAATTCGAGATCGCCTAGATTCAATATTATCCCAGATTCGATACGAACCTAGATTTGATTTATTTCAGACTCGATGGGGTGATTGCCCAGGAATCACTTGGGCTTGTTAATTTCTACTTTCAATTATGTTCGATAATTACGTGAATTGTCTTTCATCTGCTATCTATTATTATTCTTTATCTATTGCAGGAGCGGACATGTCTTATGGGATAAGACAGAAATATACCTTAAAACGATAAAAGTATATTCTATCCTAAGAGTAGGCAGATCGGATGCTATCATTTTCTTGGCTGTTATGTATCTTAAAGTTTTACATTGATATATCCTTGTATATATATTGTTATCCATTTCCATGACAGAAACATCGACATCCTCCGTCAACAAAACAAGGAGAAGAAGAGATCCCCTATCCATCGAGAAAAAAAAACTACAAATGCGCTGGTATAACTCCGCTATCCACCGAGATAGGCAGAAGACAAGCCGGCATACGAAGTCTACAAATGCCCTGGTATAACTCTACTATCCAACGAGATAGGCAGGAGACAAGCCGGCATACGAAGTCTACAAATGCCTTGGTATAACTCCGCTATCCACCGAGATAGGCAGGAGACAAGCCGACATACGGAATCTACAAATGCCCTGACATAACTTCGCTATCCACCAAGATAGGCAGAAGACTAGTCAGCATAAGAAATCTACAAATGCCCTGGCATAACTCCGCTATCCAACGAGATAGGCAGGAGACAAGCCGACATACAAAAAATACAAATGCCAGGGGATAACTCCGCTATCCACCAATATAGGTAGGAGACAAGCCGGCATACAAAAAATACAAATGCCTGGTGATAACTCCGCTATCCATCGAGATAGGCAGGAGACAAGCCGACATACAAAAAATACCAGTGTCTGGGATAACTCCGCTATCCGCTGAGATAGGCAGGAGACAACCCGACATACATAAAAATATATCAAAGTGAGCCCGACATTCGAAGGACTTCGCTCAACTACAGACAGCCAAAGGCAACACTGCTAAGATTAAGGGAACTTAAATCTCAAGAGACAGAGGAATACCTTAACATGTATTTTTTTTCATTTATTATCCTACATGATCTGACACGAAATATTAAAATAGACTACGAAACCCTCTTTTATTTATCAATTCAAACGAGGAAACGAACAATGTCGACTACACAAACTAGACATGCTAACAATGGCAGCGTCACTTCAACCAATATGGTAAAATGCCTGAAATGGCAAATGAACATCTACCTATACAGTAAAATGCCAGAAAAGGCAGAGTAACATCTACCTATACAGTATTATACCCAAAATGACAAGAGTAACACGTACCTATACGGTATTATGCCCGAAATGACAAGAGTAGCATGTAACTTTATGGATACATGCTAGAAATGGCAAGAGTTACATCTACCTACACGGTAACATTCCATAAATGGCAGAGCGACGTCTATACAGTTTCATGCCTAAATTAGCAAGAGGAATACTTACCTACGCGGTACCAAACCTAAAATGCAAATAAATTTGTACCTACGCGGTACCCTGCCTAAAAACGGCAACAAAACATGTACCTACGCGGTACCCCGCCTCTTAAGGCACAATAAAGCACCAAAACGAGACCCCGACTTTTAAGGGCACATAATTGTCGCCAAATGCCTCCTCTAAACTGGCTCGAGGATGCAAAGGTCAAGTATTTAGCTAGACACCTATTATACATAATTATAATAAATCGAAGATAACACCTATATAATGGCAGAATCTGCCCCTCTCAGAGAAGGGCGGAAAAGTGGGTACCCGACAAAAAATTGTCCACAGTGTTGTAGAAAGGTACGTAATGGCCACGACCCACCTCCGCCCAGATAGAGGTAGACGACCCGAACTCCGGAGACGGTACCCCCGAGTACGACCAAAAAACACCCACCAAGGGTACTCGATCTAAACACTCAGAGAAAGGTACCCCCGAATTCGACCAAACAACTCTTAAGGGAATACAGTGAGGTCACAAAGGCTTAAACATGACCCCCAACGACCCAGGGTCTATCTAAAAATAGGGAACTCACAACTATCCTCCTGAAACCCCCCAGCCTAAAGAGCCACTCTCCTTGGAGCCTTCGACGACTCTCGAAACGCCTGAGGAATCATCTGAGGAGGAGGACTCTGATGATGAAGACGAGGAAGAGGGTTCAGATGATAAAGAGAATGAAGAAATAGAGGAGGAGGAAGAAGCTGGTAAACCAAACTAGCTTGATGTTATGCCAACATCGGCCGACCTTGATGTTGACCCAACACATTTTGATCCGAATGTTGATCCAACATCTGCGGAATAGGATGTTGACCCAACACTGGAGTTTGATGAGGAGTCAGAGGATGAGGCATCAGAGACATTTGAACCTAATTTTCCCACTGATCGATTCAATAGGTACTTCTTGACCAAAACAGGAAGTAAGTACTATGATCTTGTTAGTGAAAGGAAAATCTGGGCTGAATGAACCTTAATTGCTGATGACTATAAAAAGCATAGAGTGTTTGGGTTTCTTGAGTCTAGCGGTATGTTGTATTCCCTCATTGATATTGTTCCTTATGTCCCTGAAGTTTTTAGGGGATTTTATTGTAATCTTTCTAAGTTTGTTAATGCAAAAGGGTCTCCCAAATATGGGAGAGTGTATGTGAGGGACAAGTTCTACAAATTCAGTCCCTCAATTATTAGCAATGCTTGGTGTTAACCCTTAAAAAATATTGCACCCTGGGAGACCTCGATGGTATGGACAAAAATAAACTCTCCGAGACCAAATGAATGGTGCACCTATCCCTATGATAGATATCTCACATAGTACAAATACCGCGCGAGATGTCGGGAACTTTAAATATATTCCCCAGGTATACGATACTCTCGCACCTATTGTGTCATTTGGATATACGTTTCTCAGAACAACGTGCTTCCCCTCCCTCCTTTCAAGGAGCCCTCAGAGCAATGTACCTCCCTCTTTTCAAGGAGCCCTCGGAGCAATGTACCTCCCTCCTTTCAAGGAGCCCTCAGAGCAATGTACCTCCCTC
This sequence comes from Linaria vulgaris, assembly GCA_948329865.1. Lineage (NCBI taxonomy): Eukaryota > Viridiplantae > Streptophyta > Magnoliopsida > Lamiales > Plantaginaceae > Linaria > Linaria vulgaris. Next base: position 16,095,509 of record OX415253.1, read on the forward strand.
CTTTCAAGGAGCCCTCAGAGCAATGTACCTCCCTCATTTCAAGGAGCCCTCAGAGCAATGTACCTCCCTCATTTCAAGGAGCCCTCGGAGCAATACGCCTCCCTAATTATAAAGAAGCTCTCGGAACACACGTTCCATCCTTATCCCGATAGACAGATAAGAATCTGATTAAGAAGACACGCCAGCTCCTTCGAGACATCTGTCCCCTATCTGAAGCGTCTAGAAGCCACGACAACTGGTTGTCTCTATCAGAACGAAGATAAAACTCACATAAATACAACACCTGTAAACATCTCACTTGTATCATACGAAACCTCCCTCTATAAAAGGGGAAGAAAGCCAAGAAAATAAGATATACTTTCTGGGGAATAAAAACATAGTAGCAACAAAATCTCTTCAAACTCAGGCAAAAGCGATCAATCCTACGCCAAAAATATCTTCAAAATTATAATACTATTAACAAAATGGCGCAGTCTGTGGGAATCGCCTTAGAACTTTGCCTTTGTGAACGTTTGAAGAAATCTTTTTACGAAATAAGTTATCATGAATAATACCCCTAACTCTAGACCTTCAGAAAGCCAAAGAAACTCCACGGAGTCCACACCAAGAGAACCCTCGAAAACGCACTCATCACCAACTACGGAAAGAGGGGATTTCATAAATATCCCTCGATCCGTGTTTGAACGCCTTGTGGAAGGAGCAACTCAGAGAAATAGGCCAGAAGCAGCTTATCCCCGAGACGAATTTCTTCCCTGAAATCACAGGGAACGCCCATACTCGAAAGAATATGAGTCTCGCCCAAGATCTCATTTCCAATCGGCTCCTCCCCACCAAGATATCTTCCCTTTGGCCAGAGAACGACGAACCCCCTTCGAAGACACTAGAGGCAGGGTACCCCGAGGCTTAGATGGAACAGACATTCCCTACCCCCGAGAACGACAATTACACACTATTTCCCCCACTGGTGATCATTCTCTGTGGATCATGGTCACCAACCTAAGAAGGGAAATGAGGAACCTATAAAGAAATCTCACCCCGGGTGAGGAAGTTGTCTACCATGGGTCGCCCTTTATCCCTGAAATAGCGCGCACTCTGGTTCCACCCGGGATGCGCCCCAGCAATCTCCCCCTATATATGGGAGAAAAGGACGAAAGAGATCCCCAAGATCATATCCACCAGTATATAGCTACTATGGACCTAGCCTCCGCACCAGATTTTGTCTTATGCCGAGTATTTCGTACTGCCCTGGCAGGTAGAGCCCAAGGTTGGTTCTCCCAACTGGTGCCTGGCACGATTTCCTGTTTTGATCAATTAACATGCTTGTTTGTATGCCAATTTGCTTGTAACCGGAGGTATCCAAAGTCGGCCAGCCACCTGTTCACGATAAAACAAGGAAAGGATGAGCCTCTTAGAGAATATATGAAATGCTTCTCGGACGAGGCCTTGAACGTACCAAACACTCATCCGTCCATCATAGCGAATATCATGACTCAAGGACTTAGAGCCGGGGATTTTTTCCGATACCTTATGGGTAATCAAGTTAAGGATATGAATGAGCTTATGCACAAAGTAGAATCCTATATCATCATGGAGGAAGCGGAAAACTCCAAAATCCGGGTAGAACGCAATGATCTTGAGCATGAAAAGGGGGCTCCAGACAAGACTAAGGAGGGGAAGACACCTTCTAAGAGGAGGGAAGAGAGGGGACCACTAAAGCGGCACCTTCAGCCCGCACCACTACCCCACTTAACCATCACCCCCGTCGAAGTCAACGTTATGGGAGGAAGTACTGACCTCCAATGGCCCCGTCCCGTCAGGAGACCCCATGACGAAAAAGATCTGGTATATTTTGTAAGTATCATAAAGCCTGGGGACATGATACTGACGCTTGCACCACCCTGAAAACTAAAATACACCGGCTCCTCAGCGCCGGATATCTGGGAAATTATTTACAAGAAAATAATCAAGAGATCGCTAAATTCAATGTTTGGAAGAGAATTCGATCCGAAGAAACTATGGAAGAAAGAGGATCCGATACCCAGAACTGAGAGGACACTCATTGACAAAGGTTGCCAGCCCCTCCAGAATCTTATGAGGACAACCCTCCCTCGGGTAGAACTATTAATATGATAGAGGGAGGAGACATCTCTATATCCCCACCTGGAAAAAAGAAGAAATATTTAAAGGAAGCGAGACGAGTGGAGCAAGGATCGCCCGTGTGTTCTGTATAGGGAGCCCAATTACCTACTATCACTTTCGGTCCAAAAGACTTGAACGTTATCGTATACCCCCATGAGGACACTTTGGTCATAAAAGCCACGATATTCGGCATTGAGACCCAACGTATCCTAATTGACACGGGAAGTTCCGTGGATGTTCTCTTCCTCCCAACATACCTAGCCATGGGATTAAGGAAAGACCGCCTGGAAGCGGCCGAAGTTCCCCTCGTCGGATTCTCTATGGATGCATGCCGCACCCTTGGGACCATCACCCTGCCCATGTCCTGGAGAGAAGGCACCACGAGACGCACCGAACCAACCAAGTTTTGGGTAGTAGAGGCCTCCTCTAGGACATATAACGCGATATGCGGATGACCGTCAATACGAACTTTTGAGGCCATCCCGTCTACCTTACACCTGAAGGTCAAATTCCCCACCCCCTCAGGCATTGGGGAAGTTCGGGGCAGCCAAGTCAAAGCTCGGGAATGCCACATGAACGCTATCCCATCTGAAAACGAGGAAGGGATCCCCCTGCCAGCCAAGAAACAAAGAATAGAGGAAGAACTGAAAGTACAACCCGTAGAAGAGCTGAAGATGATTGAAATAGTGGAAGGAACCCCCACTAAAACTGTCAAGATAGGGACGGGCATGAACCCGGAAGTAGAAGAGAGAGTAACCCTTATTCTTAAAGAGTTTAGCCACCTCTTCGTTGGGGAAGGAGGACCCCCAGGAAGGATAAGTAATCAAGTGTGTTAACACTTCCTCAATGTCAAAACTGGAGCCAAGCCTGTACAACAGAAGAAAAGGAATATGGGGCTGGATAGAAATAAAATAATCTGGTCCGAAATTCAACGACTGCTCAACTTACACCAGATTTGGGAGGTACATTACCCTAAGTGGTTAGCCAACGTGGTCCTTGTACCTAAGACGGGGGGAAGGTGGTGCATGTGTGTTGATTTCACCAACCAGAATGATGCTTGTCCAAAGGATTGTTACCCCCTCCCCAGCATCGATTAACTGGTAGACTCTACGGCGGGGTGCGCCTTACTATCTACGATGGACGGAGATCAGGGATATAACCAAATACCGATGGCCGCCATAGATCAAGACAAAACCAGCTTCATCATTGAGGCAGGCACCTTTTGTTACCTAGTGATGCCATTTGGATTGAAAAATTCTGGCGCTACCTACCAGCGCCTTGTGAACCTAATGTTCGCTGGCCTAATTGGGAAGTCAATGGAAGTATACGTTGATGATATGATTGTCAAAAGCCTTTGGGCTGAAGATCATCCAGAGGATCTTCGTAAGGCACTGGCAATTATGGACCAATTCGGAATGAAAATTAACCCTCAGAAGTGTTCTTTCGGAATAAAAGGGGGTAAGTTCTTAGGTTTCATGGTCATGGAAAAGAGAATAGAAATAAATCCAGAAAAATCCCAGACCCTCCTGGATATGCCTACTCCTAAGACAATCAAAGATGTTCAAAAGCTCACGGGAAGAATGGCATCCCTAAGTAGATTCATCTCCAAATCAGCTGACAAGGGGTTACCCTTCTTCAAAATCTTAAGAAATATTAAAGACTTCAAGTGGAATGAACGATGTGAAGGGGCTTTTGGGGAGTTAAAATATTATCTAACTCGCCTCCCGTTGCTAATGAAGCCCACACCCCAGGAAGATCTGTTTGTATACCTAGCAATATGAGAAGAAGCCGTAAGCGCAATACTAGTCAAGGAGCATAATCGGGAACATCACCCGATATACTACGTCAGTAAAACACTACGAGGGGCAGAAGGACGATACACCCAAACCGAGAAATTAGTGTTAGCCCTCGTCACTACCGCACGAAAGTTACGTCCCTACTTCATTTGCCATCATGTAACGGTGTTAACTAAGTATCCCTTACGAACCATCCTCAATAAGCCTGAAACCTCGGGCCGACTTATTAAATGGGCCATCGAACTTACCGAGTATGACATCACTTACGCCCCTTGTCCTGCCATTAAAGCCCAAGTTTTAACAGATTTCATGGTAGAAATGACAGGTATGGAGATTACTCCAAACCCCCCCTTGTGGCATGTATTCGTGGATGGATCCGCCACAGCTACTCACGGTGGAGCAGGAATCGTCCTATCCAACATTGAAGTAGAGGATGAAACTCTATACTTCGCAGTAAGACTTGACTATCCTCTATCCAACAACGAAGCTGAATACGAGGCCTTATTAATAGGAATGAGACTGGACCATGATGGAGGAGTTAGAAGAGTAGTGATACATAACGACTCCTAACTTATCGTTCCACAAACAAAGGGCGCCTACGAGGCCCGAGAAGAAAGAATGCGCGAATATGTACAAGCTGTGCAACACAGAAGTGCGTGGTTCGAGAGTTGTGAGATAGTACAAATTCCCCGCTCTGATAACCAAGAAGCGGATGCCTTATCTAAAATAGCCTCCTAGACCGCTACTATCCACACCCGTCGTATTACACTCCTCTAAACAACAACCTCAGAAAAATCTGAAGTTGGGAAGGTGGATGTAATGCATCCACTCACGAATGATGAGTGGATGGAACCAATCCTAGCTTACCTCAAGCACTCCGAGGAGTATACGGCTAACACTAATAAAACGGAATGATAGGTGATGGCACGTAAAACTGCCAGATACTTCCTCCACGAAGGGATTTTGTTCCGACGATCTTACTCCCACCCCCATGCCAGATGCCTATGCCACTTGGAAGCTGAGCAAGTTATCCAGGAAACACATGAAGGATCATGCGGTAGCCACACGGGAGGAGAAAGTATGACGGGACGTATACTCTGCCAAAGCTACTATTGGCCCACGATGGAGAAAGATTGCTAGGAGCATGCCAAACGCTGTAAACCATGTTAAACCTTCGCTCGCCGGGTGCGCCAACCCGCATTACCATGGGCCTCCGGACCATCTCCGTGCCCCTTCGCCAAATGGGGGATTGACATCGTTGGACCACTAATCTCCACCGCGGGACAGAAGAAGTTTTTGCTAGTAGCTATAGATTACATCACCAAATGGGTGGAGGCGGAACCTCTAGCCAAGATTACTTCAGGGGCGGTTATCAAATTTATATGGAGATACATTATATGTCGTTTCGGCATCCCCCAATACTTGGTTAGCGATAATGGGCTCCAATTCACGAGCCAAGATTTAGAAAACTGGTGTACCCACTGGGAGATAAAACACTGGTTTACCTCTGTGGGATATCCCAAGCCAACGGCTAAGTAGATAGAATCAACCAAACTCTGCTGAAAAACTTAAAAGCAAGATTGGGTTGGCACAAGGCCCGCTGGGCGGACTACTCAAAGAAAAAAGAGCTCGCACCGCCGTTCACATGGAGCAGTATAAGGCGCGCATGGCGCGACACTATAACGCCCGAGTCCGATCCCAGCTCTTTCAAGTCGGGGATCTCGTACTAAAGAGAGTGGAAGCTTCCAAAAACATAGGAAAACTCCAGCGTAAGTGGGAAAGACCTTTTAAAATATTTAAAATCATCGGAGGTGCTACATACCTCCTGGAAAATCATGAAGAGAAAATACTCCATAACACCTGGAATGCGTACAACTTAATAAAGTACTACGCTTAATAGCACGCTTGTCTGGGGCGAAACCAGTCGCCCTTTGTATTTAAATAAGATATGCATAAATAAAATTGTGTTTACAATAGATGGCTCTCGTTTTATTATTCCAACAAGGGGATAGCCTAGCCATTGCAGAAAGTACCGTCCTCTCAGCACACCACGATACTTAACGATCCTCGCGAGGCCATTTTCCCTCTCTAATTAACCGACGACGTTGTTCCTCCGAAAGATCCATCAGTTTCGCTATATCCACAGAAGGAACAGGCAAGTCCTCTGACATCGGCGCTGCTTCCGAAACCATTGCCAGTGAAGTAGTAGGAGATTCAGGCACTATGTTCAAACGCGGGATCACTAGAGTGGCAGGGAACCCCGACAACGATCGCACAGCCTCCTCACATAGCTTATATCCAATGCGCACCATGTCCCGGAATTGCTCCCGAAGCACATCCCGAGGGGAAAGAGCGTTAGATATATCCATAAGTGCATGGGTTCATGCTAACATCAGAGCTACCTCTTACCTTCACATCACGTCCAGCAATTTCCGAGCAGCAGCATCATTCTCTTCAGAGGTCGAGGATAGTCGCTCCTCCAAGACGCGCAACTGCCCTCGTAGATCCTCCACCCTCCCTTCCAAACACACCACTTGCACCCGCTCCAACGATAGACGCCTCTTCATATCCCAAGACTTCTCGGTCAAATCCTTCACCACCCCACGATGGTTTTCCTGGATCGCCTCCCTATCCCCTCAAAGTTGTTCTACCTTTTGCCTAGCCAGCAAAATTTCCCTCTTGAGGTCATCCCGGTGCGATAGATCAACTCTGCCTCGGAAGCGATTTGGTCCCTCCGGGAGCCCACGACGTTGATCACCATAAAAAGCTGGAAATACCTCATCAAAATAGAACTTAAGGCAATATTAGATCAAAATTTATACTTGAAAATAGGAAAGAAGTCTTTACCTCGCAAAGGTCCTTGCAAGCCAAGTCTTGTAGAGATGACAGCGGAAGAGCATTCAACTGGGTGCAATCCAAATCATTTAATAGCCCTTTCAAGAAAGTCCGGCAAAAAAGCACATCAGGGTTGATCTCAGGAAACCGCTCAGCCACTCTCGAACCTTCCCCCTGCTCCACCTCTGCGGTAGGAGGTGGCGTATCAGGAGAAGAGGGCACACCCTCCTCTATTACGTTAACATCGTCCCTGAGAAAACCCGGAGAATCAAGACCTTGATTACCACTCTCTCCGACGGTCTGGGAGCCCAACCTCAAGGAAAGCAACGGGCTCGAAACCACCCCCGATTCCCCCATTCTCGAAAATCCTCAGGACGAGGAATCCCCCACCAGTCGCAAGGGGAAGCGACCCAAGTCCGCTCCTAACGAGGCTAGCCCCCCTGTCGAGTGCAAGAATCCATCCCCCTCTCTACCGTGGGACACGTCCTCAGAGCCGCTGGTCCCGAAAGCCCTCTCAGATCTCTCCATGGCAAAGAAGTCCATTTCGGACCCTATAAGAAGAATCAAAGTATATTAATATAGGATCCCACCCCAGCAAAGAATATTTTGAATGAAGCACAAAGGGAAAAAACAATACGGAAAAAGAAATTGGTATGCAAAGGGCAAGGAGAAAGCTCTCGTACCGCCGACCCCTCTTGTAAACCGGCGAGAGAAAGAGCGTCAGACAGCTCCAGTAAACCACATATGTCATAACTTCCAGCAAATAGCAAAGACTCTTGCAAGATTTCCAATTCGTGGGAGATCACCTCCGAAGAGGGAACCACGTACCCTAACCCCCATCGAACAGGCACCCTCCATGCCCAATCAGTCATCCCACGAGGCTTCTAGTAAAAGAAACGGCTCTTCCAATCATCCCGAGGGGTAACTCGTCTAGTGATGGTAGTAAAAGAGCGACGCTGATCGTTGTACACCAAGTTAAAGAAGGGTAGATCTCCGGGGCAAGAACATAGGAGAAAAACACTCCCCATTCGATACGGAGTTAGAGGCAAGTCAAAAAGCCCACAACAAAGAACATATCCCACCAGATAACGATAGGAATTAGGCGTAAGTTGACTTGGGCAGATCTGCCAATAGCGAAAGAGTGCCCGTAAAAATGGGTGAAAGAACAAACGCAAACCGCAACGTATCTAGTCCGAGTATACCATCATATACCAAACAGGAGGATCGTACGCCCGTTGGTCCACCCTAGGAAACACGACATCATATCCGTCCAAGTCCAAATTATACTCAATAAACAACGGTGTCACTGAATCTGCAGATTCCGTGCTTTCCGCCGACCCGATTCGACTTCCCCCTATTAACATTCGGGGATTCACCGTGATCGTATGAAATACCGAAAGTCGGTCTATTGGAAGGTACGCCTCCCTGGTCATAAATACATCCCTTATATTATGCGACAGCAACATATCCGCACGAAGTTGCACCGAGGGTGGAACGGTTGAACCCCTCGGGGTAGAAGGGGAACAACCCTCCCCCAACGAGGACTGGGCATAGAAGTTTCACTCGGAATACGTCGCACTGTATGCACAGAAGGGGACCTACGAAGACCCCATTGAGAACGGGATGAGCGGGGAAGGGTCATGGCAGGTTTATCGAAAATTGCTAAAATTTTCCTAGGAAATTTACTCCAAAAACAAGGCACTTAAAGAAAAAAACTACCTTTTAAGTGAAAAGGACAAATGTGCTTTAGGAATGAAAGATCTCCAGAAACCTGATAAAAATGATGGTTCAGGGGAAAACAATATATAGCAAGTGCACGGGACCCACCCCCAAAGGCATAACCACCCGGATTGTGCGGTTCTTGCAGCCAATAAAGAAGAAACACGAGACTCCACGTGTCACTATCCCCATAAGTCAACCGGAGACCGACTCCCACCTACCCCATGCAAAGAGGAAAGGAGAGCACGCAGCTACTATCATTAAAAGCTTCAAGATAAAGTCAAAAACATTCTAAGTCCTTAGTGACATTAAGAGGGGAACTCAGATTCCCAAGCTTGACAGAGCTTAACTACCCTATTTATATCGAGTTAATCTTGACAAAACATAATAAAGACAAAATATAATAAAAGACAAACATGGGAGATAAATTCACTGAAAAGGGAACGTGCACCTCATTTACATCAAGATGATTACAAAGAGTACAAGGACAAATTTAAGTAAAGTTAAAAACAAGATACAAATATGCTAAAAACAAAAAGCTTCTAAGACGGAGGGGTCGGGGCTCTCGTAGAGGCAGGCGTTGGAACATCTGCAGAAGGAGGGTCGGAGCACTTGCAGAAGAAAGAACACCCAAAGGACCAGCCAGTTGTACCGCATTGGGAGATGGATGAGCTACGGGCATCGGGACAATAGCAGTCATAGGAACTCGAGTCGGGGCAGTAGACGGAGGATAATGAGAGCTATTCTTCATAAAGAAAAATAGGCTTGATCTAGCGTAGGCCTCTGTATCTCCAGAATGTTTATCTGGCGGGGATCAGCGTTAGGAGCAATCTTCCGGTGCATCTGCCCGAAGCATTGAAGAAACCCCCACAACACATGTCCCACCAAATAACCATGATTCTTGCAGACATATAGGTTCTTGACTTGGACGATGGCCTCCTTCTGAGCCTGTTTAACAACAGCAACCAGCTTCTGTTGCATCTCCTCGGGGGAAATACCCCCCGAGATCGGGGTTTTTGCCAGCTCCTCAGTAAGTGTGTCCACCTGGAAGAGAGCTTGAGACAGACTCTGCTCCAATTCCTTCTGCCTTAACACACACACAACCTTCTCTTCCTCGAGGGATGTAACCCTCTCCTTCAACACCAACCCCGAGGCCTCCGTATCCAAGACGGAAGATTAGAGTTGCTTGTTTTCAACCCTTAGTTCCTGAAGCTACTTCGTGACCTTAGACCACGCCGTTTCATACTTCTCCATCCTCTCCTGAAGACTCTTATTTTCTGCCTTCGTCTTCCGAGACTGCTCTTCAGCCACGGCCGTAGCCTTTTGCAGTTTTTCAACCTCAAGTAACAGAAGAGGAAGCATTTTAGGCGCCTAAAAACAAAATCAGAAAAATAAAGACCCACGCATTAGACCCTAAATGAATGAATAAGAGGAGATAAGTCTTACCATCATAGCTATATAATTAGTGCTGGCCTGGAAGAATTGCCACCCATCTGAGGGAAGTGAGTTTGCAGAAGCCAGGAATCGGGTTAAAGTATCAAGAGCCGCCCGAGCTTCCTCTGTGCTAGGCACTTGCCCCGAAGCGGGGATACGGGAAGACGAAGGTCCCCTTAACATTACCCCCTCCGATAGGGGCACCTGGGTGACCACGGGACTATCCGATTGGATGGCGGCCAACGAACTCGATATAGGGCGATCCGCAAACGTGGGGGCCGCAGCCAATAGCTCATCCAACAAAAACATCTCCTCCTCGGAAACCGGGGGAGCCTGAGAATCCGAGGGAAAAGACCGCCCTTCAAAATTAAAAAAGTTACCCCTGCATATCAAACACCTCCCAAAATAATTAATTTATTCGTAAATAGGAAAGGAAACAATAAAAATTCAAGAACTTACCCAAATCAAGAAAATTTTCCAGTATTGATATTCCCTCGTCCTCAATCATGGGGGCCTTCCCTTTATCTATCAAAGACAATTTTCATAAATAAGTAAGGGTAAAACATCTCTTGATACATTTTAAATCTCGAAAAGATACATACCATTAGCCTGAGTAGCGGAGGGAGGAGTCGCCTATAGTACATCCACCGAATCCATCGACGCCGCCGATTTATCGGAGGAAGATATGTCCACGACACTCAAAGGATCGGTGGGCAATCATATCGTAACCCTTTCAGAAGGACCCGTGGGGATAAGGAGAGTAACAGCGAGCGGTGGCAATGGCATCCCCCCTATTCCTACATCGTCCTCATTCCCCCTAGTAAAAAGGCCCCCACGATAGCTGCATCCATTGAAGTTACATCCAAACCTCTCTCCTCCGGAGTGTCGGATGTCCCGCTTGACGATCAAGACAAAGTCGTCGAAATCGTGGAACGAGTCCGTACTCGCTCAACATTAGCCTATACAGCCGCAGGAACTTCACCCTCCCCCGACATCAAATCCCCTTTCTGAATCCCTGCTTCCTCAGGACCACCAGAACCAGTGGCACCCTCCACCATAAATGGCCTTAAGACCTCCACTGCAAAACAATTAAATTCAGATAAATATATTAAAGAATTTTCCAAATTCTACGAGGGCAAAAAATTATACCAAACTTACCAAAAGCATTGAAATATTCCTCGGGGATAGCCAAAGGCCTTTCAATTGTGTCTATCGAAGCGACATACCGCAAGCCTGCGGTCCGATAGAGAGCAGCGAACTTCTCCGATTCTACCAAAGGCTTCCCAGCAAACACAAGCGAAAATATCAGAGTGTCATCCATCACCCTCTCCGGTAACTGGGGCTCCCTCCAGGTATACGGCATGTCCCACTCCCCCTCGGTAAGACAAATGTAGAAAAATTTGTTTTTCCATGTACTATGTGAACTAACATTGCCCTCGGAGATACGGTCGTCCTTGTTCCGATGACTAAAGTAGTAGAAAAGAGCCCCCCCCGGAGAAACCTTCAACTCAAAAATGGCGAAAAATCTTTCCCTTGTGCACTCAATTCCCCTCAACAGGCACCAAAAAACAAATAGTGCTAACGCCGTAAAGGAGTTGGGAGTGAGTTGACTAGGGCATACGTCACAAAACTTGAAAATCTCACAGTAAAAGGGCGGGAAAAATGAACGCAATCCCGCCTTCACTTGAGAGTAGTACACAGTCAGGTGCTTCGCCGGAGGAGAATTACCCCTCTGATCCGCCGACAGAATCACCACCATCACATTTCGGCCAGACGCACCATACTCAAGGCACAATTTTTTGATCTCCTCCTGAGTGGCGGTGCTCAGTGTCGCATCAACCTTTTGGGTGGTTCGGGGAGCGCCACCCTTATCGGAGTGTTTCTTGGACTTCTTCACCTTCTTGGCGCTTTCGCCACCACTAGTTGCCATCACCGCCGCTGCTCTTCTCTTTCGAGAAGTCAGGGAAATAGCCCCCGTCACCGCAGGGAGATCAGTAGCAGCAGAAAAAATAGCCGCACTAGTACCAGAGGCGGCAGATACCAAATTCATAGTACATTGGGACGCCATTGGAGTCGAATTGATAAATTCTTGAAAAAATAGAGAAGCTTTTTAGGGAAGAAGATAAGCGGAGGTAAACTTTTGCTAAAATGAGAAGAGAGAGAGAGTGAAAAATTGCAAGTGGGAGAATGAAATTGGGAAATAGGATATTTATAACCCTAGGCCCAAGAAGGTATTAATTATCCACTAACTCCTCTTAATATCCCACGATTGAAGATCGTGTCTATTGGGAGTGGGGTGTAACGAACAGTCACGCCTCTCCATTTAGGGAATGTGTAACGGTCCGAATATTTTGGCACTCGTGCCACTTCAGAATGTGGCATTTAATCATAATTAATAATTAATGCCACGACATTAATTATAATTAATGACCCGCCATTAATAAATGCACCGTAATAATAAATATATATGAAAATTCTAAATAATAAAGAGGGCTATCAGAATTATGTAGTTATACCACTCCCAAGGAATCATGACCTAAATTTCTCTTACCTCTCCTAAAAGAGAGAGCCATCGGAATTGGGGGGGGGGGGGGGGTAATGTTAACCTTTAAAAAATTATAGCACCCTGAGAGACCTCGATGGTATGGACAAAAATAAACTCTCTGATACCAAACGAATGGTGCACCTATCCCCACGACAGATATCTCACAGAGTACAAATACCATGCGAGATATTGGGAATTTTAAATAGCTTCCCGAAACATCCCCCAGGTATACGATACTCTCGTACCTATCGTTTCATTTGGATATACGTTTCTCGGAACAACGAGCTTCCCTCCCTCCTTTCAAGGAGCCCTCAGAGCAATATACCTCCCTCCTTTCAAGGAGCCCTCAGAGCAATGTACCTACCTCCTTTCAAGGAGCCCTCGGAGCAATGTACCTCCCTCCTTTCAAGGAGCCCTCGGAGCAATGCGCCTCCCTAATTATAAAGAAGCTCTCGAAACACACGTGCCATCCTTATCCCGATAGACAGATAAGAATCTCATTAAGAAGACAAGCCAACTCCTTCGAGACATCTGTCCCCCATCCGAAGCGTCTAGAAGCCACGACAGCTGGTTGTCTCTATCAGAAGGAAGACAAAACTCACACAAATACGACACCTGTAAACATCTCACTTGTATCATACAAAACCTCCCTCTATAAATGGGAAGAGAGCCAAGAAAATAAGATATACTTTCTGGGGAATAAAAACATAGTAGCAACAAAATCTCTTCAAACTCAGGCAAAAACGATCAATCCCACCCCTAAAATACCTTGAAAATTATAATATTGTTAACACTTGGAAGATGTCAAGGTGACATGAGACAATTGAGGAAATTGATGACAATGAGATGATGAGAAAATTGACTGGTAGACTGGTGAAGACTTGGAAGAAGAAGCTGAATGTAACTGGGCTCACATCCCTCACTGCTATCCTGTGCTAGATCGCCTCATACAACTGGATGCGCTCATCAAACTCCACAGGTCTCACTCATGAGATGGTTGTGTTGATCTACAAACTGAGGAAAGGGTATCCAGTGAACATGGGGGAGAGAATTTTCAAGACGATATTTGATGTTGCACACAAGAAGAAGGCCATACCTCATTTTCCTTCTTTGATCTACAAGATTCTCAGTAACCAAGGATTCCAGAAGGGTGAGAATGAGATCTTTGTGGACAAGTCATGGAAACTTCCTATCACAAATAACTACTTTACAGGAAAATAGAATCAATGACCTACCTTGAAAGGATCCTAATGTTCCTGGAGGTAGTGGAACACAGAAGGGGAAGAAGAAGGCACAAACTTTCAGCATTACCTCAACAACTGAGGATTATTCAACCCCTACTGTGCCCATCAGCTCCACATTTATTCAGGAGAAGGTTGACTGGTGTGAAAGGAAAATTAAAGATAGTTAAAGGGAGATAACTGACAAGGAGGAGCAGATCAAAGAGCTAGACACTATCAAGAAGGACCTGTTAGTGGTGCTTTCCTCACAAAAAGCGGGAAATTAGGCCACCAATTTTTTATTTCTTAAGAATCTTTTAATAGTCTAAACAATTTTTGTTTGACACAGAGAGCATGTTCTCTGTTATGTATTTGAATTGGTATGTAACAGGATATTAACTCTGCATGTTTTCTATTATTCTAAGATTGCTTTGGTTTGTTCTACTGATCTAACTACAGGGTGTGAAATGTCATATGAGAATGTTAGGCCAACACAGTTCTCAACTGTGTCGACCCAACACTGCAGTTCATCATTCACCGCTTAAGGGGGAGCAAATTAGAATAAGTTGTGTTGCTATGTATTCTAAAATACATGTACTTAAACAAAATTGGATACATGTGGAGTTTTGTGAAGAGAGGCAAAAAGTGGGAGATTGAAAGTGCAAGTGTTGCAATGAAGTTTTAGTCCAACATTGTGGTAACCTCCAACACTGAACTTAACACTGCACTGTCCGAGTATTTTCAATTATATTATTTTATTTTGCCTTTATTCATAAACTTACTTAGTGCCACAATTTGTAGTTATCTGTGATGTATTTCAGGATATCAAGGACTCTAAGCATCGTGTGGATTAATACCTAAAGAAAGAAGATAAGCTGAAGATAATTAAAAATAATATCAGAAGATCTCTTGAAGATAAACATCAATGAAGATTTTGGAGTTATCCAAGCAATAAGAGAGCAATCACGTTCGTGTCAATCAAGTCTACAAGAAGGGACGATCAAATCCTATAAGAAGGCATGTTCGACATCAAGCTTAACAACGAGACTAGAATAGGTTCTAAGAGATTAGAAATATTCTTGTAATAGTTGTTAGTTTTGTTTTTACTGAGTTTTATTCAATGAAGATATAATCTCCATATATTATAGTAAGTTAGTGTTAGGATTGAGTTCCTTACTCAATTGAGTTTTGTAAGATCATTAGATACATATTTAGTGATTATTTGGTCGTAAGACTCGGCAGTTTATATTCATATAACCTGCTTAAAATTCATATGATGTGTTTGTTATTCCACTGCAATTTACTCTTCAAAGAGTGTTGGACAACACTGAATGCAATCGGTGTTGGTACAACATTGTAGTTCAACACAGCGTGTGAATCATAAAGGGTACCAAACCCGATCCATACATTAACAGGCGCCGAGAGAGGTGTTCGAGCTCTTCGGGTGGTGAACCCTGCGGTATGTGCTGACGTCATGTTTGGCTCTCTTACAATCTTTTTCAAGGAATGTTTTTGGCGTTCTCACAGATAGTGCCAAATGCTAACACGAAATTGACCAGGTTGGATAATTCCTTAATTATCAGTGAGATGTGGTTCAGAATGCAATTCTTCTAATTTGTATAGGAAGAATACGTGAATATGAGAGCTTATACGAGGAGGTATGCGTTAGATATAACGATCTTTTAAGTACAAGGAAAGAGATGGCTTAAGTGTGAATATGATTTTCTTTATCGTGGCGCCATTACGAAAATAGTTCTTTATCGAGATTTTGTCCAGATTTAGTCCTTTATCGTGGCCTTTCATCAAATTTTGGTCCTCTGCCCTTTTTTTAATTTCTTTTTGCCCCCTAAACTATATTTATTATAAAAAATCCAGATATATTATTTTTAATTTGTAAAAAGCCCCCATTTGTTACATATTCACACAAAAATATATATTCACTTAAAATCTAAAAGATATATAATAAACTTAAATACACAAATACTAAATATTTAATTAAAAAGATATTCCTTTATTAACTAATTAAGTAATTTTTCTTCAATTCTAAAATATGAGCTCAAAAAAGTTTCGTTGTATATTTATAATTTTGGAGATACTTATAATTTTATCTTAAATCTTTTAACAAACTTAAAATGGAGATTAATATAATATATTTCTCAATTCAGAAATATTATTAATTTGTTATTATATATTTAAGTTTTTCTCATAATTTTATCTTGAGATATTTAATAAACCTAGACTAATTGAGTGATGTGGAATCAATATTTATTTCCTAAATATAAGTAAATTTTAAATATAATATAAATACAAAAAATTAATAAAAAACAAAATACCAATTTATAAAAAAATTATAAAAAATTAAAAAAACAACAAAAAGTCAAAAATACCAAAAAAATACATTATCAATAAAATAAATAAAAACTAAAACTAAATAAAAAATCAAAAATATCGGAAGAAAATTGAAATTAAAATTTTAATATATTTTTTGAGTATTTTTCTTATTTATATTACATTTAAAGTTTCTTTATATTTAAGAAATAAGTATTAATTCTATATCACTCAATTCGTCTTGGTTTATTAAATATCTCAAGATAGAATTATTAAAAAAAATAAATATATAATAATAAATTATTAATATTTTTTAATTGAGAAATATATTATATTAATCTCCATTTTAAGTTTGTTAACAGTTTAAAATAAAATTATAAGTATCTCCATAACTATAAATATACATCAAAATTTTATTGAGCTCATGTTTTAGAATTGAAGGATTTTTTTAATAAAGGAATATTTTTTTAATTTAATATTTAGTATTTGTGTATTTAAGTTTATTATATATTTTTTTAAAGTTTTTTTAAGTGAATATATATTTTTGTTTGAATATATAATAAATGGGGACTTTTTATTATGTAAAAATAATATGTCTGGGTTTTTTTGTTAATAAATATAGTTCATGGGATAAAAATAAACTAAAAACAGGGCAGAAGACCAAACTTGGATGAAAAGCCATGATAAAGGACTAAATCTGGACAAAACCTCGATAAATGACCATTTTTTAGAAAACAAAAACCAAAATTAATATAAGTAGAACTGTATTGCTTTAAAGTGATTATAGAGAACAAATATGTGAACTCAATCTGGGTTGGTTTACAATGTTGATCTAGCCTTGTATATATAGTATTTAGAGTGCAAATGGAGTCGATCATCTATACCCCATTAATGATGGGGATGGGCTCCTATAAAGGCAGCTTTGTGGAAGGTTGATTGATTAGCAATATTTTATACGCGTTGTTTTGGGTATAATGGTGAGATCATGCGTCTAATAAAGTCTGACAGCTCATTATGCTACACGTGACTCTGACCTAAGTGGGGATACTGAAAGGCATTCGTCTTGATACGAGCGCGCCGTTCTTTAGAATTACAAACTTATATTGTTACGAGGGCCTTTTAGAAGGCCCTTACTCCGAGGGTAGTCTGGTCTTTTCTGGGTCTGGTGTATTTATGCATTATCAAGTCCAATAAAAAATAAAGTGCTCTCGTTCTTTCAACAAGAGTAAGACTAATAATGCATAATAAGAACTAATCCATCTAGACACATGAACTCTCAAACACAAATAAAATAAAGAAAATAAACATATTCATAAATCAGAGCTACCTTCTTACTCTAAACACGAAGTAATTTAGCTACTCATGGTCTTAAGTGCAATAACAAATAAAGAGTTAAATAAAATAAACAGAAATAAAGGAGATAAGAAAAGCTTCTCAAATTTGGTGGAACGTTGAGGTCTTGTTATCTTCTCGACTCCTTGCTATCTTCTTCTTCATAAACTATCGGCTCTTTGATATGAAAACAAAACTGCAATAGAACTCTAATTGTGTTTCCGTTTTTTCTTGACTCGATTATTAAAAAACAAAATTAACCGAATTGGGTAATTCCTTAATTTTCGAAGTGGTTCGTAACGCGATTCCCGTGATTCATAAAGAGAAAGTTTATGAATATGAGAGCTTATACGAAGGAGGAAATTACAAAGACCCTTTATGTGTACAAAGAAAGATAACTTGGATAAATAAAGAGGAAATATATCGCTTTTAGGTGAATATAGAGTACAAGTATGTCATCTCAATCTGAGTTAGTTTACAATGTTGATATAGCCTTCTACTTATAAGGTCTCAGACGTTTAAGTGGGATTGGTCATTTTTCCTCCATAAATAGCGCGGATGGGCGTCCATAAATATTGCTTCGTGGTAGACGGATCTACTGACGGTAGTTTAATGCGGGCATTAAAGAAGATCACGTTCTCACAGTCGGCTGGCGCTCTTTTATGATATGCGTAATAGTCTGATCATTTCCCTTGTCCAGTGTATTTATGCATTATCACCTATGAAATAAGAAAATAATATGAAAACCAATAAATATGCAACACAAACTATACAAAAGTATCGAAAAATTAGTACTTAAATCACGCTAAATAAATGCTCACATACGGCATAGTTCATTGAAGAAAAAATTGCACCTAACTCTTGCAAGTAAAGAAAATAATCTGATTCAAAGCTTTTACTCGGGCCCGACCAGTAATATTTTGTACTAGAACTTTTGATTAGGGGTGGTCATGTGAAGTGAAAACCCACTCTCGTTTCGCCCCTGTTTATGTATTTTCTATTCGGATTGGGTATAGCGGGAATGGGGGTACCCACAACCTGCAAGTTAGTCTGCGAGAACATGAATGAGAATGAGTTATTTGTCAATTTCTCGCCCTATATTGGTGCTCGCACAATTACTTCGTAGTTTCAAACACACACACACACACACATATATATATATATATATATATATTATAATATATCAATAATATACTAATTCCAAGTGTCATGGCATATTTTACTAAATTATACACTTTTTAATTGAAACTTGAGTAATTTCAAGTAATTAAAACATGTTATTTATTTTTAGTATTGTATTATTTTTTAGAATTTAGTTAATTATGTACATATAATTTTTATTGTCCCTAATGAATGATTAAATTGATTTGAAAGTTTGATTACCCATTAGATCTAAGATTTGATTATTGGATGTCAGTTGTTATGGTATTTCAAATTTTTATTACGTGGCATGGGAATATTTAATTTCAGAGACTCTTTTGACTTGCTTTTTAAGTTATATAAAGTATGAAACATACTTAATATTAATTACTCACTCCCCGTTCGCTACCTGCACCAAACGTGGGTACGCATATGTGGGTACCCGTTATATGTCGAAAAGAGAATGGGTAGCGAGTTCTAATTTACCACATTACATAGTGTTTTGGTCTTATTTCGTCACGGTAAAAGAAACACAGTAATACAGTACAAAATCAGATTAAACAATGCTATCCAATATTATTAACGGACTAGCTTGGTCCGGAACACTTAATACAAGCTTTCTAGATAGACATAACTAAATTACAGAATAAATACAACGTGTCGAATTTGCTGTATTCGATGCTGTCGTGTCGAATGAGGGGCAATTCGATACGGTATAGCCTTCAACAGGAAAAAGTCACTTTGGAGGTATCGAATTCGAAGTGCCCTACATATATCGAATTCGATGCGTACTGGCGTATCGAATGGGAATATGATGTTCTGAACGTATCGAATGGAGGTTAATTCGATATGCCTCGTGTCGAATGTAGCCGATTCGATGCTGACTGTGCTGAGTTGGTTCCGATCTCAAAAGCCCTTTGAACACAAGGGGACGGGCTATTTATAGAACCCGTCCCGTGGAACCCACACTCCAATATAGAAAGGCGCCTCGAATCATTGTTGTTCGATACACGCATCGAATCATGCGTATTCGATGCGCTATTGGGCTGGTCCAATAGACCATGCCTATATTGCTGATTCGATGCGCGCATCGAATTGTCCCCATTCGATGCGCTTATGGGCCGGCCCAATAATGCTATATTGGGCCAATCCTAAATTATACCCATCATATAGTCCCCCCAGTTTGGGAGACGATATCGATTTAGAGAACGTCTTCCAAACTTTTAAAAATATATCTGTACTGATTTGGGATATTTCTAATCATAGTAAAATCTGATCAGTTCAGAGTTGTTGTAATAGTAAGGTAATTTCTGACGCATCGAATCGTGAGGCATTCGATGCGTGAAATAGTACGCATCGAATTATAGCTATTCGATGCGGTAATTCGATGCGGCAGCGTAGCTGGGCCTGATGGGCCTCCCGTCCCCTATATAAGGGGGTTGCTGCTTTGACTTGATCATTATTCTGCCACCAGACTCTGCTCTTCAGGTAAGACGCATCGAATTCGCGTCATTCGATGCGTCTCGCATCGAATGATAAGTTATTCGATACGATCAGCATCGAATTGTAAAAATTCGATGCGTTAAAAGTTTCGCTCATCCTTGATATGAGCTTACCGTTGCGTGTTATTGATTTGCTGTTTTACTTTGTGTAGGATATAAGCAACCAAGCAAGACTTTCTTTTACCGAGAAAATACTTAAGGTAAAAAATTTTCTGTTATTTATTGCAGCTTGTCGTTTAGTTTTTAACAAGTTCAGTATTGTATATATATGAGTGATATACGAGAGTGTGTAGTGACGTATGCGTCCTTAGCCAGTCTCGTTTTTTAAATATATTTCAGCTGACTCTCATCAAAGATGGTGAGCATTGAGACCCACTCCGGGAGTGATTCGAGTTCAGGCTCTAGTACCAGTTCGATTAATAAAGAGAATCCGTCAAACACACCCGCAGTTCCGACCACAGGCGATGCAGATGTCTATGATTTAATAGACAGAATAACCATTGATTCCCCAGCGGATAATAATCCTGCTCCAGAGTTGAATCCAACAACTGAGGTCAATAACAATGAATCTTCGCCTTATAGAGATAATCGTGCTCCGAGCGAGGGTGAGGAAGATGTAGATTACATTAATAGGGAATTTGACGATCATATCGAGATCCCAGGAATGACCTACGATCAATACGTGTCTCGTCTCCAACATAATCGTAGGGGATTGCGCGAAAAAATTAATATTCCTGACAAGTATAAAATTGTCATTCCTGGCCCAAATGATCGGATGCATACCCCACCACCCGGTCACATTACTGTGTTTGTCGGACAACTTTTGAACGGGTTGCGCTTTCCAATACCGTATGAGCTGAGATGGCTTCTGCGAAAGATAAATGTCGTTCCCGCTCAACTCACGCCAAATTCTTACGGGAGCATGATTGGTTTCATCATAGTGATGAAAGCTTTGGGCGAACGACACAGTCCTAATGAATTCTACGCGTTATTCGAGATTGCGAGACGCGAAGAAGGTTTTTACCACGTGAAGGCTCAAACCAACCGAAAGTTTTTAAACGGTGGAGCAACTGGTTACGGAAAGGATTGGAAAAGAAGATACTTTTTCATAAAGGAAAGTTATGAAAACGAGTTCTTAGGATTCCGCCGGGAGTGGTTCACTGGTACAAGGGTAACAATTCCCAGTGGAGTTTCCATAAACCTGTGGAATTGCGAGTTTATCCCCACTCTAGTTAGAGAACATCAATTTGATGTTAAAAAACTCGTTGAAAATCGAGTCCTTTCTTTGGCTGGGTTATCTCCAGTGAAATACAAGGGAGAAATGACCCTTGGTATATACCTGATCTTTCTGAGATTCTTGTTTATGTTTATTATGCATTCTAACGATTTGTCTTTGTTGCAGAAAAATACTTCATGAGTCGACACGCAAGGATGAATCGGGTTGTTGCTGCGGACATGGAAAGTTCCCAGACCGAGACTGTGCGTGTAATTCCTCTTCCTCGGAAGAGAAAGAGTAAGGGTAAGAAGAAGGTTTCTGAACCCTCAACTGCTACTGCAGCTGCTGCTGCTAGTGTTCTGCCAGTTGATGCTTTCGAGGACTTATTGGGGAGTAATCCTGAGGGTAATCCAGACGGTGGCGAGGAGTTGGAAAGCAGAGCAACCGAGACTTACGAGGATGCCGGCAAACTCATTCAACGTAAAAGACGAAGAATGCCGCAAAATTTTTCGCAAACCGCGGGGGTTGCTGCTACGACTGGCCCAACTACCAGGCCAAGTGCCTCTAACCCTCCTGCCGGTGCGTCTGGTCCAAGTCACGCGGCCGGACCTAGCCAGGGTCCTCGAGCTCGAGCTGCTGGATACCAACTCTCGGAGGCCGAAGCCATCGAGCATCTGAAGGCATTATTTCCTGGTTTATCCGTCCCTCTTCCAATTTCTGACGAAGAGAGGAAAAGGCTGGAGCGAAATACACTGCATCTGCTTTCAGCGGTAATGATGTCTTATCTGACTTACTTTTTCTGTGATTTTGCTTTGTAAAGTTTTATCTAACCATTCGTTTGTTGTCAGGCGGGCGGTTTCGTGGATGTTATGGCCTCAGCCTTAATGGATTTCAAGGAGACCGCCAGTAACGCTGATAATTCTGCACTTGAAGCTGCCCTCGATGCCAAAGAAAAAGCTTTGCAAACGACGAAAGATGCTCGAGAGGAAGCTAAAAAACTTGAAGAAGATCTTAATCAGCAAATTTCTGCGCTGAAGAAAGAGGTTGCCGCAGCCAAAGAGGAAGCCCACAATGCTGACTTTAATGGCTACATGCGAGGCCTCAAAGATGTAAGATATATTTCTCTTATAATTTGGCACCTACTCTGTTATTTTTAGTCTCATTAATATCTCTTTTTACCCTGTAAAAGGTTTCCCCCGAGCAATCATTGGAAATTGCTGAAAGGTTCCTTCGGGGCAATACGTTTCAAGAATTATGCAGTCGTCGAGATGATCATGTGGCTCGAAATGCTCAAGCTCCTACGGTGCATCAGTTTTATGCCACAACCTATGTTCGTGGCAAATTTCAACCAGAATGGTTGGATCTGTCCCTGGGGCCAAATTTGAAGAAACGTCCACCTCGTCAACCTTCTGAGGCTACACATCCTGATGAGTTTGCCCCTCTGCTGGATAGGGAGGATCTTATTCTCGAAGGGATATCACCGCCGTTGGAAATGCCTGAACCCTATCCCTCATCAGAAGATGAAGAATAAGACTGAACGTTGCTCGGCTGTTAATTATTTCTCCGTTTATAAACAATTTTTATTTGTAATTTAATTTTTGTAGGGCGCTGCGTCGCGCTAATGTGCTTGAAACACTTTAATATCCATTGCTTAATTTCTGGGATACTAAATGTTGTCTTTTCTTTCAATTTCTTATCTCAGTCCTTTACTTTATTTTGACAACCTGCTGGTTTATTATTATTTGGTGAAAATTGTTTATCAATATTCTTCGTAGTATCTGCCTCCTACCTCAATGACCTTAGTCATTTTGGAGCAGTTTCTCTTCCTTCTTGTCTTGAACTTTTATCGGTATCTCGTGCCTCTTTGGGGCAGAGTCTCTGTTCTCTATGTCGTCTTTGACTTCTACCGGTATCTCGTGCCACTTTGGGACAGAGTATCCGTTTTCTTGATTGATTTAGGGATTTTCGGTATCTCATGCCACTTTGGGGCAGAGTTTCCGTCCCTTTGTTGCCTCTGGCTTTTTTCGGTATCTCTTGCCACTTTGGGGCAGAGTTTTCGTTTTTTTTTGATTTCTTCGGGGATTTTCGGTATCTCGTGCCACTTTGGGGCAGAGTTTCCGTTCTTCTGATTTCTTCTGGGATTCTCGGTATCTCTTGCCACTTTGGGGCAAAGTTTCCGATCTCCTGATTTTTTAAACCTGCACTGATTGCATTATGCCAAGTATATGTAAAATTTATGCAAATCAAATAATTCGACATAATCTTCTTTGAATAATTCAAATTAGATTATGTGAATAGAATCTGAGCTTTTATCATTGCTCATTTGCATGACTTCCAGTGCTGTCCTTCAGATCCAGGATTTGAGGTACCTGTTTTAAGTTCATACATTCTTGTCCCTCATGCGTGTTATAGCAGAGAGAACGAATAAAAACTTGTTCAAAATATTCAAATTTCTAAAAATGCTTGTAAATTTCAACAGAATATTTATTCGATCTGCTCCATACGCCCCGGAGCCAAGGCTATTGCTGCATTTTCTTCTGGTTGCGGCCGCATCCGAAGCGAGTTTACATAACACTTCCAACCTTCAATGTGATATGCGATGACTTCTCCTGTGCCAGCAATGGTGGGGAATTATATCATCTAATGATAGGTTGATGGTAGCGCTCGAAATGCATTCAATGCCGGTCTTCATATGATTCCGTTGTATGCGAAGTGCATGTCAACGATTACATAGTTCTCCAAAATTGTCGTTCTCTTTGGAGCTGTCCCCAATGAAGTTGGGAGCTTGATCATTCCTAGTGGCACTATCGCTGGACCTCCAAAACCGTGAAGTGACGTTCTCACCGGTTCCAGTGCCTGGTTGTTCAATCCCATTTTGAGCAACGTAGAGTTGAATAGCACATTTACGGAACTCCCATGGTCCACAAGCATTTTCGTGACTCCGAAATTAGCTATATCAACAGTTATTACCAAAGGGCAATTTAAATTTGACATCTGTATAGCTTGTGCACTTAGTTTCCTTAGGTCTGCGGTGGAGAACGTGATCTCTTCGTGTGGCATTTCTTCGATTCTCAGCATATTAGCCATATGAACAAAATTATCTGCTTCAATAAACCTTGTGATCCTTTTACGACCGTTGGTAGAATCTGCTCCTCCTGGTCCTCCTGCTATCATATTGATGATGCCTCTCCTGGTGTTTCCGTCCTCAATCTGGGGGTATTGAAAAAGTTGCGGTTCATCGATTGCCCTCTGCTTATCTTTCCTAGGAGATGGAGTTCTCTTACGGTTGGAATTGTTTTCTTGTTCTTGCACCTTCTTGACAAACTCCACCAATTTGCCATCCTTTATCAACCGCTCAATTTCATCCTTCAAATTTATGCATTCCTCTGTATTGTGCCCCTTTTGATTGTGATACTGGCAGAATTGACTTGAGTACATCGTAGCCTTGGACTCTCTCATCGGTTTGGGATCCTTTAGCCATCCTTTTTTCTTTGCTGCCCCAAATACTGCCATTATGTGAGCATTCAGTGGGGTGTACCTTCGAGGCGAACTGTCCCTTTTGTAGTTTCTGTTCCTGTTGTTGCTGCTGTGGCGATTTTGGTCTTCTCTACCTCTCTCTCTATCTCTTACAGCCACATTGTTAGGAACTTTGGTTGCCATCATTTCCTCGAAATGAACCACATCTTGAGCTATCTTGTTTATTTCTTCAACTGTGGTGGGTTTTCGTTTCAGTAACTCACCACCGAACATGGTGTTGGTAGTTGCACGAAAAACTATACTTGCAACCATTTCTCCCGTCGGGCTATCAATCCTTAATAGCTATGTACTGAAACGTTTCATGAAGTCCTTAAGACTTTCATTAACTTCCTGTTTCATCGTGTATAAATGGGAGTGATCCAAAACCAGTCTAGACTGACTAGAAAACTGATCCTCGAACATCTTTCTCAACTGGGCATAACTCTCAATCTGTCCATGAGAAATTCGATTAAACCAGTCAGCAGCCACTTCTGACAGAGTCGTTGCAAATATCCTGGCTTGCATATTGTCCCTGAAACCGTAGAGGGACAATTTTCTGTCTAATTGGAAGAGGTGATCTCGAGGATCAGATTTCCCGTTGTAAGTTTTTAATTCCGGGATTTTATCTCCTTGCCTTAGAATCTCCGACTCTATCTCTCGGCAAAAAGGACTGCGACTCATATAATTGTCTTTCCTTGTCGCTTGAGTCTCGGCTATTGCTTTTCCCTTTTCCACCCTTCCAACGTTTCGGCTTACTGTGTTATGCTTGCCACGCAAATCAATACCTTCTGACAGTCTTCGGTCATTTCTACGTTTTCTTCTCCGCGATTCCTCTCTTTGATCTTCTTCCTCATCCCTCTCTTTTTTGGAATCACGGCTCTCCGACCGTCTTCTGTCTTCTCTTCTAGTTCGTTCAGCAGCACATTCTGCCTCTCTTTCCTTCTCATGAGGCCTTTTTGACTGTATCTCTACAGATACTAGCTTCTTTCCTCGCTCTTCATGAATTGACTTCCCTTTGCTGTTTGTCCTCTCCGAAGTATGTTTACTTCTTCGGTCGTCTTGCTGTGACTTTTCCTTTTCTTTTCCCTTCTGCTTTCGGATAGCTGAACCTTGTTCTCTCAAGTTCTCAGAATATTCAACAGGAGATGGTATCATAGCGGGAAATGCGGTAGGGAGCACCTCAGCCACGACCGCTTTTATCATTGAGAATAGTTCACTCTTGAATTTATCTGGAATTGCAGCACTCGTCGCTGAAGCTCCAGTCACCTCGGCTTCATTAATGGGTACTTTCGATTTTCTTTCCTAGCCGGAGTTGGTACCGCTGAGGGTAATGTGGATGGTCCAATTATATCTGGCATACCCCGTTCCGGTGTATCCGGTCGTTCTTCTCCCGTATTACCTTCTAGAGCTCTACTCTTGGACCGAGTTATTCTAGTCATACTGCCTATCAAGCTAATATAATTGTGTTCCCACAGACGGCGCCAATGTTTTGGTCTTATTTCGTCACGGTAAAAGAACACAGTAATACAGTACAAAATCAGATTAAACAATGCTATCCAATATTATTAACGGACTAGCTTGGTCCGGAACACTTAATACAAGCTTTCTAGATAGACATAACTAAATTACAGAATAAATACAACGTGTCGAATTTGCTGTATTCGATGCTGTCGTGTCGAATGAGGGGCAATTCGATACGGTATAGCGTTCAACAGGAAAAAGTCACTTTGGAGGTATCGAATTCGAAGTGCCCTACAGATATCGAATTCGATGCGTACTGGCGTATCGAATGGGAATATGATGTTCTGAACGTATCGAATGGAGGTTAATTCGATATGCCTCGTGTCGAATGTAGCCGATTCAATGCTGACTGTGCTGAGTTGGTTCCGATCTCAAAAGCCCTTTGAACACGAGGGGACGAGCTATTTATAGAACCCGTCCCGTGGAACCCACACTCCAATATAGAAAGGCGCCTCGAATCATTGTTGTTCGATACGCGCATCGAATCATGCGTATTCGATGCGCTATTGGACTGGTCCAATAGACCATGCCTATATTGCTGATTCGATGCGCGCATCGAATTGTCCCCATTCGATGCGCTTATGGGCCGGCCCAATAATGCTATATTGGGCCAATCCTAAATTATACCCATCACATAGTAATAACTATTCTTCGTTATGTATGTACCTTGCTTTTGTTAAAAAGTATTATTAAGAACTTCCGTATAGTCTTAAGGCAAGCTATACATTTCCAACTAACTACAACCATCGAATTGCGTTTACCGTACTAGCATATTGAGGATACCATTAAAGTTATCCCTTGCAACTTATTTACCTCGTTCGATTTTTGTGAAAATATAGCCTCAGTAATTTCTTTGGCGCGGTGGTTACTCATAATACGTCATAGTTCAATGAAGAAAAAATTGCTCCTAACCATCGCAAGTAAAGAAATAGTCTTGTTCAAAGATTTCATTTGGGTCCAACCACTAATATTTGAGGGAAAAGTCAGTAAACCTCATATACTTTTATCTATTTTTTACTTTACCCCTTGAACTTTAAACTTTACTATGACTGAACCCCCAAACATTGCTAATTATATCACGTTATTCTAATCGATATAATTAAGCACAAAAATAAAGGTAAAAATAACATAATTAGCAAAGTTTGGGGGTTAAGTGATATAATTAGTAAAGTTTGGGGATTAAGTGATAGTTACCAAAGTTTGGGGGGTTAAGTGATATTATTAACAAAACTTTTGTACTTAATTATGCTGATTAGAGTAATGTGATATGATTAGCAAAATTTCAGGGATTAAGTGATAATCTAAACTTCAGGGGATAAAGTGAATAACGGGTGAAAGTATATTGGGTTTACTAATGTTTTTGAAGGAAACATACTAACCTTTTTGATCCAGTTAAATGGATCCCAAAGTTGCTCCCATGAACGTTGAATAAACCGGCTTGATTCCATGATTGTTTCTCCCCTTTGCATGCTCCAATTCAGTCGAATTCCAATCACAAATGGAAAGGAATTGTTGCCACAATCCAAGAGCCATGTTGTAAGTGTTAAAATGTGAAAAAGATAGATCAAAAATGGCTTTTACATTTTCTCCTTATTTTTCCTACGAAGAAAATAGGGTTTCTTCTTTCTTCAAAAGAAAAACCAACTTTAGATATCAACAAGAGTTGGGAGGGTCGGGTTTAGCCCACATGGGCGACCCGTTTAAATATTTCCAACATCTCACACTCGCACATGAGGGCTAGATTCCAGTCTAGTAAGATCAACTTCACATACTCACAACTTCATACATGCAAATGGATTGTGTGACTCGCGAGCATATTAGAGCACAATTCCATACATTGGTTAAAGATATATGGCGGCTCAACACTTAAGCATAAAGCTATACACCGGTTAAGGATATATAGCAGCTTAACTTTTTCAACATGAGGACTACATATCTCGCTATACCCCAGACTTCACTTACTTGCATCAATCAGAGCATCTCTAATCCCTTGTCATGAAAAGAGCAAACTCTCTTTCAACATTATTCATTGTATTCACAGTTGCATCTCAAACATCAAAGTCTTACATAACTGCGATCGCGGTGAATACAAGATAGGAGCAAGTCATTGAAAGTCTTTCTTTTCAAACTTAAACCTCTTAACATTAAAATGATTGCTTTCCTAGACATGTCCTGAATGACCAAATCTAACATGGCTATTGGAGACATGCTAAAGTAGCAACACCAAAATAAAGTGTCGAGAAAAAACGAAAAGTCATAAGGGTATCATATAAGGTTTTATAAACCTCTAGATTTCACACAATGAGGAAACAAGGATCTATTCACTCATTATCCCGACGGTCACAAAAGCACATGTGGTATGAAACACATGCTATGATGCTTGTCTTCCTCTTCGAAAGCGTATGTCACATTTAATAGTAATATGCATCGTACAAATCTTAGTTCAAGTGTTCTTAACACTTAACTTGAATTTTATCCTTGTAAGTCCTTTACAAACACCAATCACAAGAAAACTCACATCTGGCTCTACGACAAGTACAATAGATGGTGGGAATCCATAATGATTACTTAATGATACAACCGTAATCTCATATTGAACATCAATCAAGGCGACATCTTAAGATACAATGACTTTATATCCAAACAAAATAAATTGTCTCATCTCTGCACACTTATTAATGTCAGAGGCGATTGCTCGTGTGAGAGAGCCAATCCCCGCTTGTCAGACATACTATTGGACTTTGAATGCTCTCGCTATAAAAGCACCTGCTTATATAGCATTCAAGTCTTGAACTCATGGACATAAATAACAGGACATCATCTAATCTAATTAGGTTAGATTCTACGCAAAACTTGAGATTCTAACAATTCAAGAGTGTATCTCCAAGTCTAGGTTAAGTTATCAAACTAACCATCACCAATGCATAGATCTACACAGCGAAGTCGCTTTTTCTTTGCACAAATATCTCTTCACAAAATAAACATTTTGTGATTAAGTGTTTGTTTTTATCCCTTTTGAGACTCTCTTATAAGCAATTGAGGCATGTCATCATAAAGCACACAACAACTCCCACTTTACTTACTGTCTCAAATGATAAACTAGTCTCTCTAACCAAACACGCTATACTGCAACAACACGTGCTATAAATTTTCATTTTATACGCACATCCATACACATGTTTGCTTTTAGCTATTGTAACAAATAACATCATCATTTAATGAAGAAGCAAGCACGTAGGTCGATTTACTCCAAGTCAAATTATCGCTTGTAAAACTATAAGTGTATTTTGATCAATAATGACCAAATTCATTATTGGGTTTACTAGTATGCAGTATGTATAGGAGTTCACAATCCTATATCAATATTATCCAAATTCTACTCTTAAGAATGAGGCTATACTTAATGACCAGACCCATGGCATGACATATATCATGATAGATGAGTAGCACAGTAAATCTCAATTGTCAAAGTTATTTCACCAACAGAAGTTTAAACATCTTACTAAATATAGTCTCCGTAGATTCTAAGGCTCAAGATATACACCATTGTAAGGAGCACCACTTTCCTCAAAGTTCATTTTAAATCACTCCATGCGGCTCAAGATGCAAAGCATCAAGAAATTGAATGGTTTCTATGAATTTGAACATTAAGAGGTGTATTTACCTCAAAATTCACTCTTTGTTCAAAGAATAGAAGAATGACCATCTTTAAATGGTTGAAAACTACTTCTCACAATCCTAATCATCAAGACATCATTAATATTGATAGAGTTATTATTTTAAACGAACCACACAATCTTGTAGGCACCTCCCAAGTCTTTCATGATTAAAGAAAATAGAATCACTCCTTAGCGTTTCATAAACACTGAAATCTGATAAAGAAAATGGTATTACAATTTCACAAAGAAAGACTAATGAAATCATTCCCAAAGTGATTCTCATCAACCATAGTCTAATCCAAACATTGATTGTTCCCAGTGAGCTTCACATTTAATCATCTCTCTGATATTAATGTGAGAACATTATCTGGAAAAGCTCGTTTGAGATTACCTTTCAATAGATCTCATAAATCATAGTCGAAAATAATGTCTAAGGCCATATATCAACATAAAGTATTTAAACTTGGTTGTCTATACCTTTAGTACAAAATCAAGTAACTTATACATGGGTTTCAGTACTCAAATCTCAATCGGTAAATGCAACCTCAAGGTTCATAAAAAATAATCCTAAAACTCATATCTATCAATGAGCAGTCAATTAGCAGAGTTTCACCCACAAACGTAAAGTTGTTGACCATAAACAACATGTTCACTTTCACGAGCAAAACTTATACTTCTTAAAGATTTGCACAATCTTAGTATAATTTTGAGAACACACTAGTCCTCAAATATCTTGCACCTTGATCATAAGTCTACCAGTACATGTACCGATGTACACATATATATAGACATCCAGACTCAAAAAACTTGTCCCATCTCACTTATTTGAGAAACCTTTTGTAAGATAGGACATGAAGTTGCTTGTCGCTTGAATTTCACCTATTTCCTCGAGATAGAAAAAAGGAAATCAATGTTGTTCTAATGTCGTAAGACATATACTTGAACGTATATTATTTAGTACTTGTGCTGAATTTAATTTTAGTCATGTATCAATTGATTTACCCCATAAGGCTCCCACTTGAGTCGTGAAGCTCTAAAGCTTAGATCTCAAGTAACCAATTGACCAAACCATAACTTAAATTAATAAATCACAAACAATCTATTACCTCTAAGTTGTCCTACCAAATAAGGTCATACATCAAATAAGATTCCACGATTTAATCCCAGTTACTCTTACTCCACATGTTTATGATGGGCAAATACACCACAATCAATGGGTGTATCCCATACTGCATACATTAATAATTGGAATAATGCTTCTCAACTACAATGAAAAGAGTATGCATAAGATATTTGTTCCAATGTCCTAGGCTGATTAGATCGAGTCTTCCACTTAATCTTATGTAACATAAAAAGTAAATTAAATACTAAGGCAACTGTATATTAACCAGACTTTAGTTGAGAAAGAATCTCCTACCAAGGAAATCAAATCTTACAACTCAAGTCTCTGTGGACTTATCATTGTGTACAACTTCCCATTTCTTCTAATGGCAACACCCAACATATAGGCGTGCGAAGAAATCATAAGTTAATAGTGAGGCGTTCCTTCCATTACATATTTTGTGCATTAACCCAATCCTATGGACGATTAAAATCCTACCAATTGGATCTTACCTCTACAACATCTAAGACACTTATGTATCTTAGATTTGTCAACAGTTAAACATCAACGAGAAATGCACAATATAATCGTTAACTGTAATGAAAAATTATGGCTTCATGCCTTGCCTTTGTATTACTTAAATCATAGAAAAGTAAAGGAGTTATCTCAAGGGAACTCAGTCTAAATCATCTTTCAAGATGATTCTTGTGTAAACATTTTCAATAAGAAAAATTCAAACAAGTGGGTCAAGCAAGAAAGTGGACCACTTAGGTGCAACACTATAACCAATGTTTATTTTTCCCGATGTGACTCAAAGATGTGTATCGAGTACACTATATCAATGTTTTCACTACCCTATAAAAAGTTGCATTAATTGTCCCCAACAATTAATGCGGTAAGTAAAACATTTCTTTATTCACATATTGACACTCTTAGAAAAAGAATGATGTCTAAGCCACCAAATGCTACACATAACAACATGTTCCAACTAAGTCACAAACTCGCTCAAGTCAATGACTCTTCAAAGAATAATAATTCTTTGACTCAAGTCTAATTCTTTGACTCAAGTCTTACCTCTTCATCTCGCATATGGTAGAAAGTAGGAAAAGATTCAGTCGTGACACAAATAAATTTGTATGCACTGATTCTTGTTAGGAATGACCTCGCAATTCCTCCCACCTCTTGCTAATTCATATGTGTGCATGAACTAGTTAGATTTCCTTAAGTATAATTTAGTCTCAAGTTATCATAAATCTAAAATCCACGTAGGACAAGATTTATAGCATAACCATAGAGGTGACACAACTTCATAGTAAATCTGTTTAAGTGTTATTTACCAATGCAATGCAATCAAAAGATTAGCATTTAGAAGGTAACATCAACACGACAACTCACCAGTGTTTATCCTTGATCAAACACATTAAATCATTCTCTGACCATATCAATAGTCCTTTCATCATTGTCTTATGTTCCAGTCCAACATACAACTTAAAACTTAAAATTTTTCTCTCGAAGTTCTTGTGAACTTGGAAATAACTTTAAACAAATCAACATAGATAATAACATAAATGTTATTCATCTTAAGTTTAAAGTTGACCTGATCATTTGAACACTTAATTGAAAGGATAAACGGATGTTAAAATGAATGATGATGAGAATGATATTGGGTTTAACTCTTGAGCGTATTACTCCATGCGTGTTAACTGACTAAAAAATATTGATCACACTTGAGCAAAATTATAGTCGTGATCAATTAGAATTTGACAAATGCACCATTTTCATTAGTCAGTGTCTTAAACACGAGATGATCATACATTTATATTTCACATATAAATGTACACCATCTATATAGATCATTAATCACATGGTTATACAGAATGGCACATGCAGCAGAATTAAATCATCTGTATGACCTTAGATCTATATTCAAAGAGTAGAGTGACCTTACTAAAAGGTTCGGAGTGGCTTAATCGATGTTGTTAGTGGTATCAAACTGTCTTATCCTGATATCTAAACTATATAAGTTTACAGTCAGTTCAATCCACAATAGGTGATTTGTTAGCACTTATTTGAATCTATGAACGTGACCAACTTGGTTGCCATGGTCTGTCATTTTCTAGAGATATCTTCTTAACTGTCCATTGCTTAAACAAGTTTGATTTTATATCTAACAAATCAACATTCGTGATAATCGACCATAAAGTACGAAATCGAAGAGGTCACAAAGTGGCATATCATCATCCATATCCCAACGTTCATTATCACGAAACTAATTTCTAAATCAGAAAATCTTATAAGTTCAAGGTGAGAGTTTCTAAAATTCTGCCAACCATAGAACTCCCACTTAGCTAAAAACTTAGCGTGCATACATCATGTAAAATGTGAAATTACATGCTCAAAATAAATGCACTTAAGGAAACAAACATGTATTCTACATGAACCAAAAAATGATTAAACATAATCATGCATGTTTTAATACATGCTTTTGTCAAGAAACTATGGAATACATCACGTCACATAAAATAATTAAACTAATTATCTTCACGTTCACATGTAATTATTCCAAAATCGAATCCAATCATCAAATCTCAATCACACCTTGGGTAACATTTAGATCTCTGATCCAAATTATAGCCTACCAAGTGCGCAAATAGATCTCTTTTAGGATTTCTAAAGTTTTCCAACATCCATCCAGAACTTTGAGCCTCCAAGCTCGGGGTTTTCTTCTCGAACATCTCACCGTATTTAAAATTACAAAATTTTAGCACAATGGAGTGTATACACACATTTACATTAGTTGTCAAAATAACATATATTAATAAGATAATTTCGAGTACGTTGTTTGATACTCGAGACCATAATACGGCTTAAATGCACAGTTTTATCTCAACAATAAAAAAAAAACTAAATTTTCAAGTTAAACAAAATTAATTATGGCTCAAATAAATGTTCATACACCCCCACTCGGCTCACATGCCTTTTTAAATAATTTTCAGAGTCTAAAATAAAATTTCCAGTATTTTCCAAAAAATAAAAATATTTTTCTGGAATTATCCTTGCATTAAAAGGTAAAAAAAAAAAAAACCAATGAAAAATATTTTTGAACTATGAAAAAATTATTTTAAATTATAGAAAAAATGGGAAATCCAATTGTGAGAATAACGCAATTTTTGGATAAAAAAATGGACCACCGTAGGTTTATCACGCGCCCCCATGCGCCGTCGGTGCAAGTTATGAACTATGTGCCACGTGTCGCGTTGCTGTACATCTTCTCTAAAAATCGTAAAAAATCTTAATTTTTGACTGAAAATTGAAAGTGCCATAACTCTCTCAATTCTTGGCCAAATTTAACGTTATTTATATGGATGGAAAGTTCTTGACATGTAGTTTCTAACCTCGCAAGATTCATGCGAAAATTCATTGAAATGAAATCGAAGCATGCAGTCAAAGTTTTGGGTAAAACGCAAAGACTTCGTAACATCTCACAAACCACAAAGCCATTCGTTACGAAATTTTGCAAGAATGATAATCATCATATTGGCATGCTACAGTAAATTTTGAAGGCATAAATCAAAGAAATCAAAAAATCACCATTGATGATCATGAAACTTTTGATTTCGGGATAACATAAATAACACTTGCATAAGGGGCATGTATAAATGTTCATCCATGTTCTAAAAAGTTAGAAATCGAGCCATAAAGCTCTGATACCAATGAAGGAAACATAATAACCTTTTTGATACATATTAAATGGATCCCAAAGTTGCTCACCTAAACGTTGAATGACCTGGCTTGATTCCATGATTGTTTCTCCCTTTTGCATGCTCCAATTCACTCGAATTCCAATCACAATTGGAAAGGAATTGTTGCCACAATCCAAGAGCCACGTTGTAAGTGTAAAATGTGAAAAAGATAGATCAAAAATGACTTTTCCATTTTCTCTTTATTTTTTCTACGAAGAAAATAAGGGTTGTTTTGTATTTTCTTTCTTCAAATGAAAAACCAACTTTAGATATTGGCAAGGGTTGGGAGGGAAAATGGTAGTTTTTCTAATTGAAAAATATGGAGGAAACTATTCCCTCTATTTTCTTGAATTTCGAATTCACGGGTCAGGTTTAGCCCACATGGGCGACCCGTTTAAATATTTTCAACAGTATTCCCATAATATTTTGTACTAGGACTATTGAACTAGTTGGCTTCCATGTAGTGTCGACTAGTCGGAACTTTATCGTACTTATATTGCTCGACACTCTCCCCAAATTCTTGTATATGTGAAGATTCGGTGAATGAATAAGAGGATCTTCCCCACACATGTAAAGAAGAAAAATGATTTAGCCGTACTTCCTTCTTTGTATCTAAAAGATGAGGATATCATTAATGGTCTAATTCCAGCTATTTTTTTTCATTAACTTCATTATGGTAATCAGAAAAGCAACTTTCTTATAGCTGGCGAAATGCTAACTTTGCAAATTGAGAACACTTTTAATCAGAAAAAGATCATTGTAGTGCTTCTCGACTACTTTGTTTCTTTCTTTTTTTTTTTTTTTTTTTTTTTTTTCTGTTAAGCACTTCAAATTGAGACTATTTTATTAAAAAGATTACTAGGGAAAATGTTTCAAATTGATAAGATTCTGAGGTAGATGAAATAGAAGTTTCTAAAATCACAAAAGAGAAAACAAAATTCTCAGGACATATGTTTGGTCTTCAGTTTTGGAGCCGACGTGTAAAGAAATTAATGCAACTTGTATATAAAGTTTTTTTTTTTATTTTTTTTATCAACTTTTATACAAAGTTATGTTGAATTCAAAATATTAGTGGTGTCCGTGTCGGTATTAGACATTAACACTTCTTCGACACGTGTCGGACACGCCACATGACGTGCCTCAATATATATAAATAAAAGTTAATTTTGACAATCCTTCGACACATGTCCGATACTTGAGGATGCATTCTCCAACATATTTTATACATGTTTGAATAAAATGATAAATTTATTTAAAATAAAAAGTTTCTAAATTGATTATTAAAAGATAAAAAAATGAAAAAAAAACAAATTACTAAAACTTATCTAACTAAGTAAAAAACTTAACCAGAAATCATTTTCAACTACTACATTATTTAAATTAAGCAGTATTTTATATTTTTGAGTATTGCATAACTTTAGATTGTTATTCATTTTGGTTTATATTCGTGTTTGAAACCAACACGTGTATTTAAGTGAGCACCTTATATATACTTCATTTTGGTTGATAGGTGGTGAATTGTAAGTGATAACTTTATTTATTGAAATTTAAATATGCTATAAATTTTATAGTTTTACTTGGCTTTAGAGATATTAATTCTATGTATTTTTGTAATATTTAATACATTTTAATATAAAAAGTTATATTGTGTCTGGTCGTGTTAGTTTTTTTAAGACTTCTTGTTGCTATCTCTTGTGTTTGTGTCGTCGGTTCATTATAGATATGAAGTTATATTAAAGGCTCTTACCAGTTTATTATTATTATATAGGAAAAAAAGCAGAGTATCCCCTTTCCTTCCGGCCGTTTTGCACTTTGCCCCCCCAGCTTTCAATTTTAACACATTGCCCCCCCAACTTAACAATTCGTGCGACGTTACCCCCCGAAAACCAATGACCGTCAATTTCTCGAATATTCCGTTAAAATTTTGCACGAGCCGTCACGTGGAGGGGCATTTTTGACACTTCACCTCGGACTAACAGCTATATTGCTGAGAGGGCCTTTTATAACAGATAATCGACAATTCGTCCCAAATCAAAAAACCCCCAAATTTCTAGGGTTCTTCGTTCTTCACAAATTTGAACCAAATTACCATGGATTTTAGCATGATTTGCAAGTGTGGTAGTAGGGCGACGGAGCACACAGCATGGACAGATGCAAATTGTGGTCGTAGGTTTCTACGATGCTCAAAATACCCGGTAACCTCGAATTCAACTTTGAATATCTAATTGTTTATAATTGTTTTCTGGAATCGATATTAAATGACTGTTCAACACTTGTTAGATATGAATTTCACTTAATACTTTTGTTTTTTGAAAAGGGGCGCGGTGCATGCAACTATTGGGAGTGGGTCGACCCCCCAATGTGCCCAAGGTCGAAGATGATTATTCCAAGCCTTTTGAGGAAGATAAACAAGGTCGAAGCAGAGATGATACAACAACCAAGCCTATAATCCCAATTAAATTGGGGTAGGCTATATGAACCATGAATGAATCACGTCGAGTCGTGAACATGAATCTTCTGCCTCCATAGGTTTCGATTGACGAGCATGTCTTCATTTAGATCTTTTAGCTTCATGTCGTTCCGTATGACCTCCATCCACGTCTTTTTCGGTCTCCCACGAGCTCTAGCCGTCTGTCCTAGGTCGAGATCTTCAACTCGTCGTACCGGTGCATCTATGGGTCTGCGTTTAACATGCCCAAACCATCTTAAACGATTTTCTCGCATTTTCTCGTCAATGGCCGCCACACCCAATTTATGCCGAATCTCTTCATTGCGCACTCTATCTCTCCTAGTGTTACCGCACATCCAACGAAGCATGCGCATCTCTGTAACGTTCATTTTCTGTGCATGACTTTGCTTAATAGCCCAGCACTCGGAGCCATAAAGCAAAGCAGGTCTAATAGCCGTACGATAGAACTTTCCTTTAAGCTTTAAAGGAAAGTTACGATCGCACAGAATCCCTGTCGCACTCTTCCACTTTGTCCATCCAGCTTGGATGCGGTGGTTGACGTCTCCATCTAACTCTCCATCCATCTGCAGTATGGAGCCTAAATACCGAAAATGCGCACTTCTCGGTATCTCTTGGCCATCCAATTGAACCGTGCCATCGTTGTTTCTTCGTTGTTTGCTAAACTTGCATTCGAGGTACTCTGTTTTTGTTCGACTTAGTCGAAATCCTCGCGCTTCTAATGTTTGTCTCCATCGTTCTAATTTAGCGTTAACTCCCATTCTCGTCTCATCGATGAGGACAATATCATCTGCAAACAACATACACCATGGGACTCGGTCTTGGATGGCTCTGATGATTTCATCAATTACAATGGCAAACAAAAATGGGCTCAAAGCTGACCCCTGATGTAAGCCAATTGTAATTGGAAAGGCGTCTGTTAAACCTCCACAAGTTCGGACACTTGTCACCACATTCTCATACATATCTTTTATGATGTTGATATATTTAATGGGTACCCCCTTCTTCACCAAGGTCCACCATAATACATCTCGCGGTACTTTGTCATATGCCTTTTCTAAGTCGATAAAGACCATATGCAAATCTCTACTCTTTTCTCGAAAGCGCTCAATGAGCTGACGAATCAAATGGATGGCCTCTATGGTCGACCTTCCGGGCATAAATCCAAATTGGTTCTCAGATATGGGAACAATTTGTCTCAATCGGTGTTCGATCACCCTCTCCCATAGCTTCATGGTATGAGACATAAGCTTTATCCCACGATAGTTAGAACAGTTTTGGACATCGCCCTTGTTCTTATATAGAGGTATTAGCGTACTCTTCCTCCACTCTTCTGGTATTTTATTTGTTCGCCATATTTTGTTAAAGAGGTCCGTCAACCAGGTCACCCCTATCTCTCCCATGCTTCTCCAAGCCTCAATAGGGATACCATCTGGGCCAACGGCTTTTCGAGTCTTCATCCTCTTCAAGGCATCTTTGACTTCCGACCTTCTGATACGGCGCATAAAATCGCGGTTCAGGTCCTGAGGGGACTGCGAGATGTCACCCACTGCTTGGGTGGGGCCTCCATTGAACAGGCCCTCGAAGTACTCCCTCCACCGTGCTTTGACCTGATCCTCACGCACTAAGACAGACTGACCTTCATCTTTGATGCATTTCACTGCACCTAGGTCTCTAGTCTTCCTCTCTCTAATGCGAGCAATTTTGTATATATCCTTCTCGACCTCCTTGCTATCCCTCTTCTCATAAATTTCCTTGTACACAGCCTCTCGCGCTAGTCCAACAACTTTCTTTGCTTCTTTCCTGGCTAGCTTATACTTTTCAAAGCTTGCTCCATCATGGTTCTTCTTCAAATCCCTGTAGCAATCCCGTTTGGCCTTGATTGCCGCCTTTACTTCTTCATTCCACCATGACGTGTCTTTACCTATCAGGCTACTACCTCGGGATTCACCTAAGAGGTCTTTAGCTACCTTGTTGATACAACAAGCCATTTTGGTCCAAGTTGCATCTGCATCGTCCTCAGTCTTCCAGTCTACCTCTTGAACCACTCGCTCTACGAAGGCCTTTTGGGTAGACTCCTTAAGCCGCCACCACTTAATTCTAGGTTCCAACCGGCGCCTACTCCTCTTCACCCCTTGCCGCAGTCTAATATCCAACACCAAAAGCCTATGTTGCGTAACCACACTTTCCCCGGGGATGACCTTGCAATCTATGCAACGACTTCTATCTGCCCTCCTAGCTAAGAAGAAATCTATTTGGCTCTTATTTGACCCACTCCTATAAGTGACCAAATGAGACTCTCTCTTCTTAAACCAAGTATTTGCTACAAGCAAATCATAGGAGAGGGCGAAGTCTAAG
Source organism: Linaria vulgaris (assembly GCA_948329865.1). Classification (NCBI taxonomy): domain Eukaryota; kingdom Viridiplantae; phylum Streptophyta; class Magnoliopsida; order Lamiales; family Plantaginaceae; genus Linaria; species Linaria vulgaris. The sequence goes on from OX415253.1 coordinate 16,135,081, forward strand.
ATAGCGTTTCCCGGCTCATTGCGATCCCCAAAGCTATACCGTTATAGCTATATTGTTGGTTGTAGTGTTCTTGAAATGATTTGGTTGTACTGTTATTGCAGTTGTGATTTAGTTTAGTTTAGTGCAGTTGTGTTGTTGTGCTGTTTATGAAGCTTTAGTTTAGTTTAGTGCAGTTGTGCTGTTTATGAAGCATGATTTTGTATGTTTTTGCTGGTTGTGAATCATGGTTGTGAGTAAGCTAATGAAATGAAATGGAAAAATGCTGGTTATGAAGCATGATTTTGTAAGTTTTTGTTGGTTGGGAATCATGGAATGTTGTTGGTTAATTTAGTTTCAGATTACCTGTAATTGCACAAAAAACAAACCAAAGTTCACATGTAATTTTTGTTGAATGGAAAAATGAAAACTTGCATTATTTAACTGGTAAGATGATAAATAGAAAACTTGCATTAGTTGTTGACCAATCAAATCACTTACTGAATCAGTACGATTACATAAGATGATATCAGTTAAGTGATATCTGGATTTTCAATCATCAATACCCTATTCAATGTACATTGGTAAATCTAACTACATAACAGGGATAGTTCATATTGATTATTATCAATCCAACAAAATATGATGATCAGGGTCCATCCAAAAGCAAAATAATGTTCAAACTTGCATTTAAAATAATGGATCCTCTCCAGTGCCTGTGAACATTTTCTGGCCTTTCCTCTTAGGTACTCCAACTGTCTTCTTAGGTGAAGGTGGTTTAAATGGCTTATTGGAAGGAGCAGCAGCTATCCCACCTGATTGAGATGGATTAGATGCCACTGAAGTAGCACACTCATGTGGACCTGAGTGATTCTTGATCATCAAGGTGTCTTCCCCAGGGATTCTTGATACATAAATCCTAAATGGACAATGGTCTTGTTTGCACACCACTGTAAGCTTGAATTTGTCATTCTTTTTCCATTTGATACTTCTTCCTTCATCAATTGCATATTTTCTAACAGCTGCTCGAAAGATATCTGCATCACTGAAGCAAACTCCAGCCTCAAAAGTAACTTTTTCCATATCAACAGCTGGATTGAACACTTTGTATCCATTGTATAGATACTGATCCTTTGGAGTTTGTATCTCAGAAACAACAGATGCATGTGCATGATTAGCCCTTGTAGCTGGTCTTCTTGGTCGCAAACCAGCCCACTCAGCACCTTGATCAACATTATCATCAAACTGTTGGTTGTCCTCAGTGGGGTCATTGTCTTCATCAACAAGGTAATCAGAGTATTCAGAATCATTACCCACACTGACCTCTCCATCACTTTCATCACTATCATTGACATCTAACATTGCAGCAACCTCAGCACTGCAATGATCCTTAATAAAACTTGGTAAATCACCATTTGCCACTAGACCTCTTGATGTGCTTGCACCATTTGTAGTGTTACCAGTGTGCATGTTGTCCTTCTCACTTTCATTGTTTGTATTGTAGTGCTCTGGCACATCTTCTACATGTACTTGCTCCTCCAAGTTGGGTGCTTTGTCTTGACTTTTGCTCGAATCACCTACTGCTTCATCAATTATTGGAAAGTCACCAACTTTCAACTGCTCTCTCACAATCTGTTCTCCAGCCTCATTATCATCTCTAGCTCCACTATATGACTGGACAAGCTCAGATTGAGCTTCAGTTCTAGGGGCCCAAAAAATGGCAACAATCCTCTCCTTTGAAGCAGCCCTGCCATAGCCAATGAACCTTCATCATCATCAATGGGGATCAATCTCCTACAGTTGTCCCACCCACATGCATTGTAATATACTACCACATTCCCCCTCACCCCCACTTCCTTAGCCATGGTAGTTAGCTCCACCAGTGACATTTCATCCTCAGTGCAGAAATCTATGTAGTCAGTCTTCCCCAAATAGCATAAAGATTCAAACTTCATAAACTTCCCAGAATGCTGAATCATGATGGTGAAAAAGTCTTTGTTGTTTCCTGTGAATGAACATAGGTGAATGAGTAAGATATATGCACTTATGTATTTATGACTTAAGACACAGGCAGTAACATATTTATGCTAGCTACTCATAGTTGAATTATATGCATACAAAGTGAAGGTATGTACACATGCAAAAAGAACCTTAGTTTACACATGCAAAAATATATTTATGCTACACATAGTTGACTTAAGACAGAGGCATTAACATATCTATGTACACATGCAAAAAGAATCCTGATCAATGCAATCACTGTAGCCAAAATTTGAAGGTAGCAAACCAAAAATTTGGACCACACAACCAAAACATCTGCTTATTAACAAAAGGGACCACAAAGATTCAATTTTTGGACCACAAACGAGTAATTTTTGGACCAGAGGAGCACATAAGACAGATAGTTGGACCACACAAATAAAAATTCTGCTGATTAACCAACGGGACCACAGTTCTACACTTATTAAGGAAAAATAAAAAAAAATGCACTTTACTTACCATAATCGGGGTGCACTTTGTGTGGGAGTATAAGAGCATACGACCTTCGTACTTTCCAACCCATTTGGAAAAGGGATTGACAGTAGATTGCTGCAATTCAACTAATTTAGGGTAGGGTTTGAAAAAATCCTTTCTTTTTTGGCGATTTTGAATTGGGAGCAACGGATCGGTTTTAGGGTTTTTTAGATTAGGGCAACTGATCGATCAATTTTCCCACCAAAATACACAATCAGTACTGGTCGAGGTGAAGTGGCGAAAATGCCCCTCCACGTGAGGGGCACGGGGGAATATTCCGCAGAATATTCGAGAATTGACGGTCATTGGTTTTCGGGGGGTAACGTCGCACGAATTGTTAAGTTGGGGGGGCAATGTGTTAAAATTGAAAGCTGGGGGGCAAAGTGCAAAAAGGCCGGAAGGAAAGGGGTACTCTGCTTTTTTCCCTGTTATATATTTATATTGAAGGTTTGGACGATGGACCGGGTATGGTTTTCTCGGATCTCAAGAATCGATTATTAACTCCTTTCCCTAGGGTTTTGCTCGCCCCATAACCCATGAAAAAGTACACAGCCATACGCTTACTGCTAGAGACAGAGAGAGAGTTGGAGAATGCAGGGTCTATATAAGTCAAAATCCTCCTTGATTTAAAGCCTGACGTGTTGACGGATATCTTCTTGAAATTGTGGCTTACGTTGTTGTATTGTCTCCATCGGAATGGGGAAGCTAGGTGGGCCCCTCATCTATGGTGATGTTCGTCTAGTGTAGAGTTGAAGAAACCTTTTATAGGATCTTCTGGGATTTTTTTGGTTGCGTGTCGTACTGATTTTTGACCACTACTCTAAGTCAATGGAACTCAACTGATGGTTGGATTTCTTTAAGTAGCCTTCATTAAACAATCATGTAAAAATTATTTGTTTTTGGTTAACTGAAAGCGTCGCTAAACAAGAGCCATGTGAAATCGTGTCAATCAACAATGTCAAGGATCGTCTAGCTAGCAATTTTTATTTTTATTTAGGTGAAAAAGAATAGAAAAAAAGGCATGAGTGTAACTGCTTTCAAGTAGTAAGAAAAGTTATTCATAAAAAAAAAAACAAAAAATATTAGTAAGAAAAGGCATGGGGCGGTTCTGACCGCGTGCCCCTTGAAGTTTGCGTTTGTATGATGCAAAAATGCTTTCTGTATATTTTTTTTGTTTGTTTTAGCACACTTTCTGTATTGTTTTGGAAAGATGAGAACATGCTATCTATCATGTAGTATTAGGTATCTTCGTGAAATTATGCAGAAGGACAAGTAAAAGTTTTATTCTTCATCTATTATATATACTCGTGTAGATGTAACGCCATTGCTTGGTAACACATTTCCAAAATACAACCTTTGAAGTTTCAACAAATTCATTAGAAGAATATCTAAACTTAAACACTTAAGACACATTCGGTAAAGTTTAAGAACACAAATTCATTAGAAGAATATCTAAACTTAAACACTTAAGACACGTTCGGTAAAGTTTAAGAACATGGAAACTAAGAAGTCTGACTATAATACTAATTTGGTAATATTTGGTTTGGGTTACATAGAAATAAAAATTCGATATAATTGAACCTAAAATATACTAAACTATGCTAATTTATTGCAAAAATTAACAAGCTTAGTCTAAAACACCTATTACACAGTAGAAAAGTCTAAAATGACTAGAATAACCCTTAAGTGTCGAATTTGGGGACTGTTAAACATGAGTGGTTCGATGATGAAATAACTATCGAATTACAGGACAATGGAGTGGTCCTGAATTCGATACTGAAAATTGTCGAACGGGACGCTAACCGAAGAATGATCGAACGCGGGATGAATCGATCGAAAAGAATAATTCTCGAACAGATATAGGTATTAGTTCGATGCATGCAAGGTTGGTGAACAATAATTAATGATATGGCGCGAATTTCGGGATCTAGGGTATTTATAGACCTCGGGATACAGGGCCCTCTACGGTAAAAGGAAATAACTATCAAACGTTCTCGTTCGATAGTTCAAGAAGTATCGAACCAGCTCGATTCGATACTCCTCCAAATGGGCCACAAGTTGGGTGCGCCGACCCTGTTGGCCACCTAAATAAGCCCCACCATATAATCACCCAATTTGGAAATCGGTATTGTTCAAGAGCGGGTGTCAAATTTAAGAATTGTGTGCTCAGGTACTGGAGATTTTGTTACGAAAATATTTTACTTCAAATTATGCCACCCTTGTGGAAGCCGTAATCCGAAGGATTGAGTGTCAAATAGTAATGTTCGATTTCAAAATATAGCCCCCGTTTGGGTGCCGTAATCCCATGGAACGAGTGCCAAATTATAATATTCGACTTCAAAGTGTGCTCTCCATTTGGGAGCCGTAATCAGGAGGAACGGGTGCCAAATAATAATATTCAGCTTTAAAATATGCTCTCTATTTGGGAGCCGTAATCCGAAGGAACGGGTGCCAAATAGTATTCTGCTTCAAAATATACCCCCAATTAGGGAGCCGTAATCGAAGGAGCGTGTGCCAAATAGTAATATTCGACGTCAAAATATGTCCCCCATTTGGAAATCGTAATCCGAAGAAACTTGTGCCAAATAGTAATATTTGGCTTCAAAATATGCCCCCATTTGGGAGCCGTGATTCGGAGGAACGGGTGCCAAATAGTAATATTCGGCTTCAAAATAGGCCCCATTTTGTGAGCTGTAATACGAAGGAACATGTGCCAAATAGTAATATCCAGCTTCAAAATATGCTCCCCATTTGGGAGCTGTAATCCGGAGTAACGAGTGGCAAATAGTAATGTTAACCCCATCTTAATTAGGGCATTGTGGCCAGAGGTATCGTACCTTGCACCCAAAATAATTCTAGATACCCCAGAGCTTAGATGGCTCGGGAGGGTGTCGAGGATACGCACCATAGCAGTCTTAGCAGCACGATGGAACTCAGAGAATACAAGGTACACACGAGGCACTACAGACCTTAGATGGCCTTACGATACCCCATAGCGACCAACGATATTCGTGTAGTTACCGTTCAAAGATACCACATAGACATAATGTCAACTCTGATGCCCAACATGATACCAAAGAGTCATTAACACCATCGAGACACGATAGGGCCAAGAAATACCCCACATGACAAAATATAGTAGTTAGACACGTGGTTACCCAGGAACCAGCTGTCGATACCAAAATTGGCTAGTCAGCTACTAGATAACCCAATTAACCACCCGTCAATGTAGTCCCATGCAAGGTGACACCTGCATCCTCATGTGTCCCATATAAATAGGAGAATCCCACTGCATTGCAGGGACAAGTTGAATAAGAGAACCAACTTTACTTCTATCTTTTCATATATTTATCATTGTATTCCTACATACCATCGTGAGTCTCACAATACTAGCACACTTCCCAAATTTGGGTAGGGCATTCCAAGTAAAGATACACGTTAATTACTCAAGTTATCCGAATAAAACAAAATCAGTGTTAACAAAATGGCACCGTCTATGATAACGCCGTAAAAAACTACATTCGAGCAGTTTTGGAAACAACGTAAGATAACCATAGCCACTACAAAGGTTCATATAATGAAAGGATCCACCAGTCTAGAGTGAGATAGTTACGATGAAATGGAAGGCGAAATGCCCTCACCATCGGAGAATCTGCCCTGAATGCCTCCACCAGCCAACACCGGAGATTTCATCATTGTATCGAGAATGGTTTTCAAAGACTTGATTGATGCTGCACTTAAGGGAGCCTAGCACGCTGCGTAAAAGATCCACCGAGCCCCAACCAATCCTATCATACCACATGACGTATCATGTAGAAGAACATGGATCACACATGACCCAAACCTCATATCGTGACCCCTCACATCGCACTCCGATACATGAGAACAAGGAGGGGTGTTAACAGGTTTAGAATTATAACCTATTTAACTGAATTATTTAGAGTTGAAACACCCTGCCCGTGACTCAAAAAGTAATGATATTACAAAAGAGGACAAAGATACGAGAATATTCCTTCTTTTATTCACTGAACTTCACTCTGAATTTCTTGTAAATGATTATGTGTTAGCCTGTCCTCCTCAATTGTAAGATCACCTCCCTTTATATAGAGTTTGTTAGGGACAGGTGTCGTTATGCATGTGTTACATGTGTCGCAATATGTATAAAAGGATAAGATAAGGTATATCTTTAATCTACTAGGCGCTAACTAGGATGGTCTTTGTTTTTCCTGATAGCTCTTCGGATCTCTGATGGGTTGCTACTCCAGATTATGTTTTCCGAGGGGTCCTATGTTCGGTGGTGACTTGATGGACAAGTTAGGATGTTCTTCTGGTGATGTTGTTGGTCTAACAAGGGTTCATCCTAGTGCATTAGCTTCTGGATATGATTTTCGAGGGGTGTTTCCGTTCGTGATTTGGACTCCGGGGGCTTTTTGTCCTCACGGAGTAGTGCTTTCCTGTCTATATCTTCGTAGTGCGCCCTCCAGTAGTTCCTGTATGTAGATCGGGCGTTGTCCTTCGGATTTGACCTTCGGAGTGAAGTTCCGAGGGCAGTTTAAGTGGAAGAGGGTTCAGTAAAGAAGTGTTCTCGTGAGAATCTGGGACTCGGGGTTCGTCGTGGTCCCTCTTGGCGCATTGATGGATATCGGAGTCGCACGGATCCATCGGGTAGTACTTTTTTTCTGATGCCGCGTTGATATCTTATTCTTAATTCATCTTGACTTTCCAAGGGACGCTTAGGTGCCTCCTCGGGTGTTCCTTCATACCGCTTCGGGTCAATAACCGAGGGGTGTGGTAACATTCGATGGGCCTCCTCATCGGGAGCGGGTTCTTCTCATCGGAAGTACTCGTGACAATAGTTTTGTCCATATATTAATTCCTATATTTAGGACTAATATTCTCTTTAATCTCGTACTTTATTTTTCATGGTTAACACTAGCCCCCCCAAATTTCGATCGCCTTTGTAGAGGCGAGGAAAATTTCTCGTGCCCTCTGTGAGGCAAGGGGCCTTTTTCTTATTTTTTTCCTTTGTCAATTGGCAATTTTCGAGGGTAGGGGAATTTTTCCCATCCCTTTTCTATTTTTTGGCAGTTTTCCGAGGGTAGGGGATTTTTTCCCATCCTTTTTCTATATTTTGGCAATTTTTCGAGGGTAGGAGAATTTTTCCCATCCCTTTTCTATTTTTTGGCAGCTTTCCAAGGGTAGGGGATTTTTTCCCATCCCTTTTCTATTTTTTCGCAATTTTTCGAGGGTAGGGGAATTTTTCCCATCTCTTTTCTATTTTTTGGCAATTTTCCGAGGGTAGGGGAATTTTTCCCATCCCTTTTCTATTGTTTCCACCACTTCCCAGGGGTGTTATAAATATTTATTTAAAAATCACGTATGAAAATTACCTTTTAGTCCATGGGGAGTTATGGTTTAAATAGTGGTCCGATTCATAATGGTTCTCTTTTAGCCGTTAGATTATTTAATGGCTAGTTGAAATCCATCCGTTGAAATCTTCTAACGACTAGTACGTGGTGGGGCACGTGTCATTTTGAGTGGGCCACGTGCAGCGTGGAAGACGGGGAACGTTTTCAATGGTTTCCCCTATAAATAAGAGCATCCGTACTCTTCTTCATCATTCTTCATCCTTTAAAAAAATTTCAGCAAATTTTACCGAGCCAAGAAAACTCTCTATTCTTTCTCTTAATCTCACAAGTCTTTTTTCAAATTTCATCGCAAATAATTTTAACTTTATTCCTCAAATACGATGGCGTCTTCTGCAGCTACAGATCTCACCATCCCTGCGTCCACTTCGGGGGCGGTGGCTTTCACTTCCGCCGTTGAGTCACCGGCGGTTTCTGGTAGCGCCGCCGTGGGAGGCCCAACTCTTAGTACTCGTAAGCGGAAGGTGAGTGGTTCCGTGGCGGCGGAGGGGGCGCTACTCCTTTTAAGAAGGTTAGGGCTTCAAAGCCCAAAAAGTCCGAGAACCGAAATCTTCTGACGGTTCTGAAGATGGCGAGTACTGCTACTCGGAGTCAAGTGTCGTCTTTGTTCAAGACGCTGGGGACGTGTCAGAAAAACATGACGTTGCAAATTCCGAAGGCTGATGAAAGGGCTAACTCTCCCCCCGAGGGCTATCTTACAGTGTATTTCGCCCAGATGAAGTTTGGGTGGAGGTCATTTATGCCTCCCTTTTTCTGCGAAGTTTTTAGCGCATGCAACGTTTGCCCGAGCCAGATCACTCCGAATAGCTTCGCGGCGTTATGTATCTTCATATTTTGGTGCCAGGTGAAGCAAATTAGCTGTACGCTGGACAAGTTTTTCTCTATTTTTGACATCGTGGCGGCGGGAGGTGGTCCCTTTTATCATTTCCGACATCGGGATAGCGCAAAGAATCTTACGAGGAAGACTTTAGACGAGACGCTCAGTTCCCACAACACCTGGAAAGATAAGTAGGTTTTCGTGAAGCCCGTCGGGGGCAAGTGGGACGTGCCTTTCGTGTGGAGGATGGATACTAAGCTGGTCAAGGCTCCGACACCTCCTCTAGATTCGGGGATGACCTTTACCCCCGTGATTCTTCAAAAGTCTTTGATGGAGTCGGAATATTTTAATAAACTATACAGGGTGTCGGGGTTGCATAGGGTGGTGTTTTCCGATGACGCCATTATCGAGCCTCTCTCTCTTCTTTCCGATGAGTTGAAGGTCCTGAGTAAGTTGTTTCTTTCCTTTCCTTGATATTTTTATGCCCCTTCAGTGATAATGTTAATTTTTGCTAATCTAATGCTGTTTTGCGTGACATAGGGGGAGTTTTGTCGCACTATTTCTCGAGCAAGGGTCCCTTGGAATCCTCAGTTATGGCGGCGTTATCGGAGCAGGAGGTTCCGGCCAAGGGTGGTCGGTTAAGTTTCAGAGCTCAAGCGTATTCTTCGGCCCAATCATCGAATGATATATCCGAGGTCCCTGAGGATGGGGATTCTGCTTACGATGAGGTTAACTCTCCCGAGGATGAGAGCATGCACCAGTCGAGGTACGCGGGGACGGAGGACCACACCCCCTTTATCATTAGGGAAGATGGTGCCATCATAGTCGTTCCTCTGACCAGTTTTGATCCGCATGTTGTTATGGTCCCGGTGACAGGTCAAGGTTCATTTACTAGGATTTCCCCTAGGACTTCTGTGGTGAGTTTACATCAGAGGGAGGTCACCCAGGGGAGAGGAGTCCATCTCCAAGGGGTGCGAAAGAGGAAGTGGGGATTGCTGCGCATGAAGTAGTGGACATATCCTCAGAGGATCCTTCTCTGTCCCCTTCTCACAAGGAGAAGTCGACTCCCGGTAAGTTTATCGTTTTTCTCTTTTTTGTTTTGTAGCGTAGTACCTCTATTAATCAGGCGGTTTCTCTTTTTTCCAGTTGGCGTAGATAAGGGGAAATCTCCAATGATAGAGGAGGAGGTTGCGCCCTTGTCAGGTACTTAGTTGTCTTTTAACTACTTTGTTTAAATTAGTTTATCATAGGATAGTTTCTTAATTTGTCTCCTTTATTATTGTAGGGAATGCATTTTTGGCGCAGCTCCTCCGTTCCCACTCAGAGTTATCACTAGGCGACTTTGAGGAGGTTCTAGAGGTGCCAGACGTGCAGCCCGAGGACCTTATCATGCAGAAGGAGCTTTTGAGCTCGATTTTGGGAGGAGTTGGTCCTTCGGTCACCACCGGGGCTCCTCTAGCCTTATTCACGGAGGCGACTACTACTACTCCGAGTGCGGCAACTTTTCTTTCGACGGCTCATGTTTCGGTGACTTTGTCTCCGAGGGGGCATACCTTTCAGATGATCATGCCTCCTCGCGAACCGGAGGAGCAGCCCTCGTCTCGGACTGTGGGGGATGCATATCGGGAGATTCTCCAATTCTTCGCCTCTTCCAATTCCATGCCTGTCGAGGGGTTCCAATTTCTGTACACCAGTCTTAACTGGATGAGGCTTGTGGTAGGTTTAAACTTTTCTCTCCTTCTTTTACTTGTATCTGTTTACTCATGTTATATGCTCGGATTTTTATAGCTCTTTCTTGTTCTTCTTGTTTTGTAGATAGGGAAGACCCGGGAGGCAGTCGCCGCCGTTGAGCAGCGCGGGCTAAAGGATGTGAAGGAGGTGAAAGCACTCCGAGTGCAGTTGGCACCCCTTCTGTCCAAGGATAAAGAGGGAACGATAATGGAGGAAGTGCTTCGCACGAAGATCTCGGATTACGACTTCCGGTGGAAGGAGGATCAGAAGGAGAAAGAGGTTACGAGCAAATTCCGAGTATGAGCGAGTGGAGGCGTCCGAAAAGGCTTCTAAGGCCCGGATTACCCTGTTGGAGAGGGAGAAGAAAGAGTACGATGAGGCTCTTAGGGCTTAGATTACCGTTCTCGAGGGGGAGAAAGCGGAGGGGCTGGCTAGGAAGAGGGATCTCCAGGGGTTGTTGAGCCAGCTCACTGATCCGGCCGAGTCGGCCGAGAAAAAGTTGGCTGAATCCGTGCCTCCCAAGGAGGTACAGAAGAAGGTGGAGGTTGCCGTCTTGCAGGCTGTGGCAGAGGCGGAGCGACAGTATACGGAGATTTCCGATAGGCAACACGCGAGGGATGCTCTTGGGCATAGGCTATGGGGCTATCTGGAGTGTGTGAAGGTAGCACGAGGGGTGGTGCGGCTGAAAATTGACTTTACCCGGACTTTTGACGTCTCCAAGCTGAGGCGGCCTTCTTCCGAGGATATTCGCTCTCTTTTGGAGACTTTTGACAGCCTGTTGTCTCCTCGGGGTTCCCCATCTCCTTCGATGAGGAGTCGGAGTGAGAGGACTAGTGGTTCCGGGGGAGTTCTCTCACCTCTTGCTCGAACATCTTCCATCGCTGCTCCTTCCGATGAGGGTATTTCTTTGACCTCCGACCCTTCCCTTCCGACGACTGGAGTTTAGCTTAGGGTATTGCAAATGTAAGCATTTTTCGAGGGCATCTCGGTTTTGGGATAAATGAACAGTTGTTTTGTCCTTTCTCTCTTTTTTCTTTTCCGCTTGTGAGTAATAATAATAAATATTTAGCATCTATCACGATTTGACCCTTTAATTAACATTATTAAACAATTAAGACTAATTCTTGCTGGCCAAGCAAAACCTTAGCTGGACGTGTCCCTATGCATGTGATTTCACCATCCTTAATAGGATTATTACTAGACACGTAACATTAGTAATTAAATAACTTGGGCAGCTCATGCTTTTATTTATCTTGTTTAATGAAAGGGGCAGAATTATATATATATAGGTGCTTAGTAACTATTGTTATACTCACTTCAAAATTTCACCTTTCGCACCTGCACTATTCGACTCTTTATAAAGCCATATTTTGCTCGTTGTTCTAGTGATATTAGCTAAGGAAGAGTAGGTTACTTACCTTATCACGATGATGCCTCTATCTTATAAGAAAGGCGGTTCAGTTTCTTCACGTAACTCTCCCCAAAATCCTGTTCGGGATCCTTTCCTCCTTCTAGGAGTTCGTCACACCTCTTCGGAGAGTTCCGCTGTAGGGCCAGGGGATAGGCTCCGTGGGGGAGGGACTCCGACGTGGGTAGCGTCTAGGCATTCGCAGGTAAATCCCTCTCGGATGAACCATATTCGTGAAGTTTTTATGAGCCGAGAGCCCTATTGTTTGAGTGATGAGTCCTCAGTGTTTGACGTGCTTCCGCTGGATACCTCGAGATTATTGGGACGAGGAAGCGTTGGTTCTGCCATCGGTAATGAATAAGAGGGGTCTGTTATGACTCTCTTTGCTGAATACAATTTGGATTTGGATAAGTATGATATTGTAATACCACATCCCGATCAGAGGGCTTATGATCCCCCTTCAGGTTATCTTACTGTTTATCGAGAGCAGACGAGGTGTGGGATGCGGGTGTTCTTCCACCTCTTTCTTCAGACTCTTTTTCAATACTGGCAAATATGCTCGAGTCAATTAACACCCAACTCCTACCGCTATCTGGTGGGATATATTCTGCGTTGTGAACTTTTGAATTTGCACATGTCTCCTAATCGGATAAGGGCCCTATTTTCTTTTCTCCCCTGCCCGGGTGGTCCTCCCTTCTTTAGCTTAGCCCATCGGGACAAGAGTAAGACCTTTATTCATGTGTCCAATTTCCGCTCTGTTAGAAGGGATTGGAGACGAGGGTTTTTCTTTGTCAGTCCTAGGGGTTTGTCGGCTAGATTATGGGGGGTACCACTCCAGTGGGGTTTGGGTTATACTACTCCTAACAACGCGACTTTGAGGAGGGAATGGGAGGTATTGTCCAGTACTGGCCTATTCTCGGGGTCGTATGATATAAATAGTTTATTGGAGTTTCCTGAGACTCTTATCCTGGCGGGTTTGCAAGAGGGGGCGGAGATTTTCAATCTCCTACATCAGCCTCTTTTCAGTAACTTCTTCTTTCGTAAGTTCTTTTCTTTGTCTTTTGCTCATATGTGTTTTTGAAGCCTTCAGACTTATTGTATCCCTTGCTTCTTGTTAGGTTCGGAGATGGAAGCATTTACTATTAGGCCTTTTGATATGGCTTTTCTAGAAGAGATTGTGAATTGAGGGTATGCGTTGTCGGAGAGTGGAAGTTCCGATCGCTTGAGTTTTGAGGCATTAACCAGCCCTTCGGGAGTGAGGGATTTGGGGGCTTCTCCCGTGGCAGCCCCCCAGTTGACTTTTTGGCCCATTTGGTAGAAGATCCGATAGCTGTGCTGGCTCAAATGGATCTTCCGATGCCGCTACTGGCATCGTACTCTCCCCATCGGGGGGACCTTAGTATGGTGTACGTGGTTGAGGAAGGCTCTTCTCTTTCGGTTGCCGGTGGTTCTCGGCCCCTCAGAGGGAGTATTGATCGGGTTTCTGCGCCATCCCCCGAGGCAAACCCTCCCCTCGGGGGGTCTCCGTCCCTCGGGGGAGGTGGTATCTTTTCTCAGGCCGCTTCAGCTGCTAGTTTTTGCCGCAATTACTTAAGTGGTCTGCTGAATGCAACTGATTGCGAGTTGATGAAGACTCTGCCTTTGTCTAGTCTTCAAGACATAGCCTGCAAGGATTTGTGTGAGGTATGGTAGTAGTTTATTTTGTTTAATGCTGACCTTTAAGGGTTCCTCGTGGCAATGACCTTGGCTTTTGCAGATCTACATGGTGTTGAACACCCTCAGATCTAAGGGAGAATCCTCCTCGGATACTGATCTAGTGTACCGTCAGAGAGATGTATTGGAGCAAGGTTTGCTGGAGGCACAAGAGTAGATTGCCCAATTGAAGTCGGATCTTGAAATGGCTCAAAATGTTCACGATGGGGTTTTGCAAGCCGAGCGGGACAAGTCTTGGGACTTGGAGCGCCGTTTAATGTTAGAGAGAGCCTGTGTGTTGGGTTTGGAGGAAAGATTGGGGGAGCTGAGGGATCAGATCCGTTTCTCCGATGAGCAACTATTGTGCGTCACGAGGGAGCAAGACGCGGTTAACCAGAAGGTGTTGGAGATGACCCATAGTCACGGGGTGGCTTTGGTGGTGGCTTGAGTCCAAGCGGTTTCGAGATTCCTTGCACCAGGAGATGCGTGACTTAGTCCACATCGGGTATCGGTTGTGCCGGAATGCCGTGCAAGCTTTGCCAGAATTCCCTTCGGGTCTGGCTGTTCCTGAGCTGAGCCTTCGCCAGGTATTTTCAGAGATTTCTCCGACGGAGGATCCGGCCGTATCAATAGATAACCCCCTTAGCTTGTCCGTGGAACAACGCCGCCGTATAATCAGAGAAGGAAAGCATCCGATGGGGAGCGCTTACTTTGTGTAAGGGTTTTTTTTGTTGGTATAAGGGCCTTTGTATAGGATATGGTCTGATATACCTATAGTGTGTGGGGCTTCATTGTTTGTATCAAATGGTCCCTCGTGTTGGGTTGCTAAGATGACTTACATATAGAGTCATCATTTTGTCGGGCAACCTTATTTCTTTTTGCATTGTAAGGGAACCATTTATATAAACAACTTCTTATTTATGTACAAACTGTTGCATTACATTAAGCATAGTATTTTCTAAGGTTGAGCAAGTTCCAGGTGTTGTGGAGTAATGCGCCTTCGGAGTTGGCGAGAAGATAGGTTGCGGGTCCGACGATTCCCGCTATCTTATAGGGTCCTTCCCATCGGGGATCGAGCTTGCCTACATTCTTGGAAGCTCCGACCCGTTTCATCACTAAATCTCCAACTTGAAAAGTTCTAGGTTTCACCTTAGCATTGTAGTAACGTGCCATTCGTGCCTTGTACTCTTCAATCCGGATGGCGGCTCGTGCCCTCCTTTCTTCGAGAAGATCAAGGGCCAGGGCTAGGTTGGAGTCGTTGGCGACTTCTTCATATTCTTGGACTCGCCAGCTCTCTATGGAGACTTCCGAGGGCACGATTGCTTCACAATCGAAGCCCATGCTGATAGGCCCAGAGTATGCCAGGTATTTCTTCAACCCACTTGGCTTTATGCCAGTCGAGTCTAGCTTTCATGTTCTTTAAGAGGGTTTGGTTGGTTCTTTCCACTTGTTCGTTTGCTTGGGGGTATCTCACCAAGGCAAAGGGGTGTTTGATTTCCCAGTGGTCACACCACTTTTCTAATTCTTGGTTCGTGAACTGCAGGCCGTTATCACTTACCAGGTTCCGAGGGATGCCAAAGCCGCACATGATATTCCTCCATAGAAAGTTGACGATGGCGCCCGCGGTGACTCGGGCTAGGGGTTCCGCCTCTACCCATTTGGTGAAGTAGTCCACTGCTACAAGTAGGAACTTCTTTAGGCCAGCGTCGGCAATGAGTGGGCCCACTATATCTATGCCCCATTTGGAGAACGAACAAGGGGTCAGGTGGGGTTCCCACGGAGCTGTGGGCTGATGGACCCGAGGGGCGTAAGCTTGGCACGGTTTACACCTTTTGGCATGGGTCTTACTATCTTTAGCCATCGTGGGCCAGTAATAGCCTTGACAAATCAGGCGCCCAACCATGCTTTCGCCGCCGGTGTGGCTTCCGCATGTGCCCTCGTGAGTTTTCGTTAGAGCTAGTTGGGCTTCTTCTTCATTCAGGCATCGGGAGTGGGGGCATGAATATGTTCTTCGGAATAGTGTTCCGTCTTTGAGAAAGTACCAAATAGTTTTCTTGGACATTATCCGTTGTACGGCCTTGTCCTTGGAGTATCCCTCTGGATCCTGCAAGTAGTCTTTGATTGGAGTTACCCAAATGGATGGGGGATCCATGGTGACATTTATTTCTTTGCCCTCGGTCGTCTCAGACCCTTTGACATGGAGTAGGGTGATTCTTCGGGTATGGATGTCAGCTGTTTGAGTGGCCATTTTAGACAAAGTGTCCGCCTCTTGGTTTTCTTTTTGGGGAATTTGGACTATCTTATAATCATCAAACCACTCTTGGCTTTGATGGACCGTCCGAAGGTATTCCTGCATTCTCTCTTCTTTGGCTTCGTACGAGCCATCGACTTGTTGTACGATCAATTGAGAATCGCTGTGGAGGAGTATTTTCCTTATTCCTCATTCTTTTGCAAGTCTCATGCCGATGAGAAAGGCTTCATATTCGACCTCGTTGTTGGAAATGGGGTAATCAATTCTGACTGCGAAGTGGAGCCTTTCGTCTTTCACTTCTTGATTTACAAAAACAATTCCAGCTCCCCCGTGTGTGCTTATAGAGGAGCCATCTACATAGGCGTACAATAAGGGGGTCTTTTTCCTCAGACTCAATGCCTGTTAGCTCCATTACGCAGTCCACCAGGACTTGCGCTTTAATGGAGGGCCTCAGAGGGTAGGAAATATCGTATAAGGTGAGCTCTACGACCCATTTTATCAATCTTCCCGATGACTCGAGTTTATTGAGAATCGCCCTCAAGGGGTGTTTGGTCAACACGGTGATCGGGTGTGATAGGAAGTATGGGTGCAGCTTTCGTGCCGTAGTAACCAAGGTCAAGACGAGTTTTTCAGTTAGGGTAAACCGGGTCTCTGCTCCAAGGAGAGTCTTGCTGACATAGTATACGGGATGATGTTCTCTGTCCTGTTCTTTGACTAGTACGGCACTGACGGCGTCTTCCCCGATGGAAATGTAGATGAAGAGCTCTTCTTGGGGAGATGGTTTGACCAGCATGGGCGGGCTCACCATATACCTTTTTAGCTCTTCGAGGGCTTCTTGGCACTGGGGGGTCCATCGGAACTCCTTGATGTTTCGAAGTATCTTAAAAAAGGGAAGTCCTTTTTTTGCCGATTTAGAAACAAATTGGCTCAAGGAGGCCATTCGGCCTGTCAACTTTTGAAAGTCTTTTACGGTCTTTGGATTGGGTAGTCCCACGATGGCCTCAACCTTTTCGGGGTTGACTTCTATTCCCTTGTCCGTGACCATGAATCCCAAGAACTTTCCTCATCGGATGCCAAAAGAACATTTTTTAGGGTTAACTTTCATACCAAAATTTTCCATGATGACCAGTGCCTTTCACAGGTCCTCGGGATGGCCTTCCGCGGTGTTACTTTTAACCACTGTGTCATCCACGTAGACTTCCACCGACTTTCCGATGAGTCCTGCGAACATAAGACTTACCAGTCTTTGGTAAGTAGCTCCGGCGTTCTTGAGCCCGAAGGGCATTACCAAGTAGCAGAAGGTATCTGCGTCGGTGATAAAGCTAGTTTTGTCCTAGTCAACTGTGGCCATCGGGATTTGGTTGTATCCTTGATCTCCATCTAGGGTTGACAACAACGCGCATCCAACGGTAGAGTCGACTAGTTGATCTATACTAGGCAGAGGGTAGCAATATTTCGGACATGCGTCGTTGAGGTTCGTAAAGTCCACACACATCTGCCATCTCCCTCCACGCTTGGGAACTAGCACTACATTAGCCAGCCATTCAGGGTATATGACCTCCCTAATTTGCTTGAGGCTAAGGAGTCGTTGTATCTCCGATCGGATGATTTTGTTGCGCTCGGGTCCCATCTTTCTCTTTTTTTGCTGGACCGGTTTAACCACCGGTTTCACATTAAGAAAGTATTGACACACCTTATCACTGATTCGTCCGGGCGGTCCTCCTTCCCAGGCGAAGAGGTAATGGAATTATTTGAGGACATAAGTTAGTTGAGCTTCTATTACTCGTTCCATATTGGTACCCATTTTATTCACTTTCTCCGGACTTCCGTCTACCAACTCCACCATCTTTAATTCTTCTACTGGTTGAACCTGCGCCTCTTCTACTTTACGTTTTTTAGTATTCCCGAGGGAGAGCTCGCCTTCTTCCGAGGGGATAGCATTCATGCGGCATTCTCTAGCCTTATATTGACTTTCTCGAACTTCTCCGATACCTGAAAATGTGGGAAATTTCACCTTAAGAAGAAGGGTAGAGGGAATGGCTTCGAAAGCTCAGATGGACGACCTTCCGCGTATAGCCTCCACCACCCAGAATTTGATGGGTTCCGTTCTTCGAAAATCTCCTTCTCCCCATGACATCGGAAGGATAACAGTTCTGAGGGTATTGGAAGCTTCTCCTGAGAAACCTACGAGGGGGACTTCAGCTATTTCTAGTTGCTCCTTCCTCAATCCCATGCCAAGGTACGTGGGTAGGAATAAGACGTCCACGGAGCTACCCGTGTCGATAAGGATTCTTTGGATTTCGAATCCCTGAATGATGGCTTTGATCACTAAGGGGTCTTCGTGGGGGTATATCACACCCTTTAAGTCCTCGGGTCCAAACGTGATACTAGGAAGTTTGGCTCCTTGTACGAAACACATGGAAAGACCTTGCTCAGCCCGCCTTGCTTCTTTCAAGTACTTTTTCTTTTTACCTTGGGGTGTTATTGAAAGGTCTCCTCCTTCTATCATGTTAATAGTCCGTCCCGATGGGGCGTTATCTTAATAGGTCTCGGGAGGAGGAGGTGGATTCCATTGCCCCGTGGTATTTTCTCGCGGGTTCCGATTAGGGGTCATTTCTTCTTCTTCCTCCTTTTCCTCGCATGCCTCTCGTGGTCTCTTCCATACATTTTGCTTAGGCTCTTCGGGATTGTTCATCCTTAGATAGTTTTTCAAATATCCTGCCTTAAGAGGCGAAGGATTTCCCTTTGTAGTATGCCCATAAGTTTTATGGAATTTACAATACTTACCCGTGCTTTTTTCTCTATCAGGGAACTTGGCGCGCCTGGGCCAGTGTAACTCTTCATTTCCCCTCATCACGTTAAGTATTTCTATGGGGGCCACAGTCATCGGAGGCAGGGGCACTGGCCGAAAAAACTTCTTGACCGTACCACCATTGTCTTTGCGCTGGGGCGACTTACCTTCTTTATTCTTTTCTCTAACTTTTGTCTTCAGTTCGGTGTGCTCGTGAGGTTCGTAATTTTCCATACGCCTCTTCATACCTTCAGCTTCCTCCATTAGGATGTAGGTTTCCGCTTGTTGCATGAGTTCAGTCATATCTGTAATATGATTTCCCATGACGTATCGGAAGAATTCGGCCGCTCGGAGTCCTTGAGTGAGTATGTCAGCTAAGATGGTGGTGCTAACATTCGGAACATCCAATGCTTCATCGGTGAAACGCTTTATGTATTCTCGCAGGGATTCGTTCTTTAGTTGCTTAACAGTAAAGAGGTGCGTGGCTGATTTAGGGTATCGCCGATTACAGGAAAATTGCCTCACAAATAAGTGGGCCAATAGATCAAAGCTATCGATGGGATTAGGTGGGAGGAGGGTAAACCACGCTTGCGCCCGGCCTCCGAGGGTAACAGGGAACACGCGGCAAAGGACATGGTCCGGGCGGAATTGAGATCCATTCTGACCAGGTATTGGTGTATGTGATCCAGTGGATCTTTCCCATCCGCTTCTCTAGTGTATAAAGGAACGTTAACAGGCCGTATCCCTGAGGGGATGGAGGCTAGAGCAATCTCGGGGATAAAGGGGGAGGTTTTGAAGGCAGGATCCTCCTTAGGGCCCATAGTCTTCTTAATGTCACCCATTTCCTTGCGGAGGTCGTCAAGGATTCCCCGTAGGGTTTGATTTTCATCCACGGAAGGGAGCGGTGTGGGGCGATCGAAGGGGAATGGTCCCTCCCTTTGATGGCCAGCCCTCAGCGTTCCTTGTTAATCGTAGCGCCTCTGGGGACCCTGTGCAGGTATGTGATGCCAGCGGTCGGAGGTCGGGCTCCATCTCGTCCGAGGCCAGTCTTCTTCCGCGTGGAGGCCTCTCCGGCAGAGGGAGTGGGAGGGCGCATTCCAAGGGCTCCCGTATCCCCATGGGGATCTCCGAGCCTCCGATTCCATAAATCTCTCAAAGATAGAACGAGGAACGTTGATAAAATCTCTCCCTTCAGATCGACAGTTTGATAGAGTTTCTTCGGAATCTCTTTGTTGAGTCGGACATCTTTCACTGTAAAATAGATTCTCCATAATAGGCATTGCTTCATTGAGCTCGCTCGAAGATAGATTCTATGGCGTTCCCACAGACGGCGTCATTTTGTTAACAGGTTTAGAATTATAACATATTTAACCGAATTATTTAGAGTTGGAACGCCCTGCCCATGACTCAAAAAGTAACGATATTACAAAAGAGAACAAAGATACGAGAATATTCCTTCTTTTATTCACTGAACTTCACTCTGAATTTCTTGTATATGATTATGTGTTAGCCTGTCCTCCTCAATTGTAAGATCACCTCCCTTTATATAGAGTTTGTTAGGTACATGTGTCGTTATGCATGTGTTACATGTGTCGCAATATGTGTAAAAGGATAAGATAAAGTATATCTTTAATCTACTAGGCGCTGACTAGGATGGTCTTTGTTTTTCCTAATAGCTCTTCGGATCTCCGATGGGTTGCTACTCCAGATTCTGTTTTTCGAGGGGTCCTATGTTCGGTGGTGACTTTATGGACAAGTTAGTATGTTCTTCTGGTGATGTTGTTGGTCTAACAAGGGTTCATCCCAGTGCATTAGCTTTTGGATATGCTTTTCGAGGGGTGTTTCCGTTCGTGATTTGGACTCCGAGGGCATTTTGTCCTCCCGGAGTAGTGCTTTCCTGTCTATATCTTCGTAGTGCGCCCTCCAGTAGTTCTTGTATGTAGATCGGGCATTGTCCTTCGGATTTGACCTTCGGAGTGAAGTTCCGAGGGCAGTTTAAGTGGAGGAGTGTTCAGTAAAGAAGTGTTCTCGTGAGAATCTAGGACTCGGGGTCTGTCGTGGTCCCTCTTGGCACATTGATGGATATCGGAGTCGCGCGGATCCATCGGGTCGTACTCTTTTTCCGATGTCGCGTTGATATCTTATTCTTAATTCATCTTGACTTTCCAAGGGATGCTTAGGTGCCTCATCGGGTGTTCCTTCATACGGCTTCAGGTCAATGACCGAGGGGTGTGGTAACATCCGATGGGCCTCCTCATCGGAAGCGGGTTCTTCTCATAGGAAGTACTCGTGAAAATAGTTTTGTCCATATATTAATTCCTATATTTAGGACTAATATTCTCTTTAATCTCGTATTTTATTTCTCATGGTTAACAAGGGGACATATGAGAACCATATCCATGAATTCGATAGAGAAAACAGAGCCCGAGAGTGAATTATTCAACCGGGGTGATGGGGATGATTTAAGGTAGGCCCAAATTCAAGATTGAGTCAGCCCAGCAGCAAAGGCCCGTTGATGCGAGAGCATCGAACGGAAGAGGTTCGATGCAGGATCTGCATCGAACCACACATGTTCGATGCTGGCTCCCCTGCGTTTGGAATGTCCCATGGAACGGGGTCTATAAATACCCCGCCCCTTGACCTTCTAGAGAGAGAAGAACACACACACAACACACTAAACCACATCGAACGCAAGGGTTCGATATACTTTCCTGTTCGACGTAGCGCTTTGTTCGACCTTGACCTAATTTCCATTGACTAAGATCAAACCGTTCTCCATTCGAGGTTATATAGTATCGAACCGGTCCCCGTTCAAGATTCTACTATATCGAATCGACTCAGTTTGACAAGCCAACATCGAACCAGGACGATTCGACACTTCGCCAATTCGACACACTCTCAAACCAGTCGGGTTTGACTTACGCCAGTATCAAAACAGTAGCGTTCGAGGCACGCATCAAACATCCTCTATTCGATCTACACATCTCTTTGTCTTATTAGAATATCTGGAACAGTTGAATACTTGCAATAGACAGTAGGTTATCCGGACCAAGTTAGTGCGTTTATTATATTTGACTAACATTATTTTTGCATTATCAGGCCCATTTGTAATTATTTATGGGTTATGATAACCCACACGAAATAAGACCAAACTATTGGCGCGTCTGTGGGAAAATTGTTAAATTATTTTTAGATATAAGTAGCTAAGATGACAAATAGACATCGTATGCAATCAAATGGAATGGTAAACGCAAGAAAGAAAACCAAGATCGTGAGAGATGAGAATGGAAAACAACTCGAGCCCAAGGAACACGGACGAGAAAAATCAGAAAATCAGCTACTAAAGCAGTGGCAAGAATGTAAGATGGAGCCATTAGAGGAATTCAAGATTGTACAGTTGTTCGAGGAAAGTGCCGAGAAGGTACTTAAAATTAGAGCAGGATTGGAACAAATGATAGAGGCAGCCTTGGTGGATTATCTCAGGCGTAATTTAGATATATTCGCTTGGTCTGATTCTAATTTGCATGGAATAGAATCCAAAATCATAGTACATCGGCTGAATGTAGATAAGAGCACAAAATCGATAAGACAGAAGAAGCGAAATTTTAGCTAGGAGAAAAGTGAAGCCATCGAAAAAGAGGTACATGAACTCTTAGCGGCACAACACATTTATGCATTAAGGTTTTCAGAATGGTTGAGCAAGATCGTGTTGGTTATGAAAAAAGAGGCGACATGGAGAATGTGCATGGATTATACGGACTTGAACAAGCATTATCCCAGGGATTCTTTTCCATTGCCTATGATAGATCTACTGGTTGACTCAACCGCATGATGCGCGTTGTTGAGTATGATGAATGCAAAAAGTGGTTTTCACTAGATCTTCATGGCAGTACAAGATCAGAGCAAAATAGCTTTTGTCACGGATACATGAGTATACTGTTACAGGGTAATGCCCTTTGGTTCGAAGAACACAGGAGCGACATTTCAAAGATTGGTGGCCAAAATGTTTTACCGTCAAATTGGGAAGCCAATGGAAGTGTATATTGACGACATGCTCGTGAAAAGTCTCAAGGTTGAGGAACATGTGCGTCATTTAGATGAGGCTTTTGCCATCATGAGAACCTACGAAATGAAGTTGAACCCTAAGAAATGCACTTTTAGGGTAATACCAGGAAAGTTCCTCCTAGGCTGTGTGGTGAATGTAAGAGGAATAAAAGCCAATCCAGATAAGATAAGGGCAGTGCTAGATCTACCATCACTAAAGACAGTGAGAGACGTGCAGTGTCTGGTGGGTCGATTGACAACCTTGGGAAGGTTCATATCGACTTCTGCAGAGAAGAACCTCACTTTCTTCAAAGTCGTGAGACGAAGCAAGAATTTTGTTTGGGCGCTGGCGTGTGAGGAGGCTTTCCGGGAAATGAAGAATTATTTGGGGAGCCTGCCACTATTAGCTAAACCGGAGGAAAATGAAATGTTATTTCTATACCTAGCGGTATCCTGACATGCCGTCAGCACGGTACTGGTCAAGGAAAAGGGAACCCAGCAGTTACCCATTCACTATGTGAGTAGAGTTCTGCAGGGAGCAGAGATGAACTATTTGGAGATAGAATGGTTCGCATTGGAAATCGTGGCCACCGCACGAAAATTGAGACCATACTTTCAATCTCAACCAATCGCAGTAGTGACAGATAAGCCTTTGAAACAAGTGTTGGCGAGGCTTGAAACTTCCGGCAGGTTGGTTAAATGGGCAATTGAGCTCAGTGAATTCAGATTGGAATTCAAGTCGCGAACTACGATTAAAGCGCGGGCCTTACCGGATTTCATAGTTGAGACATTGGGAAACAGTGTGGCCGATACCGTGAATTGTATCTTTTCTATATCAGATCAAGCTGGAACCAGCAGAGCAACCACAACATGGATACTACACACAGACGGGTCCACAACCACTCATGGAAGAGGGATTGGGACTCATTTTCTGTCCCCAGAGCGAAGGGAGTTTGAATTCGCTATCAGTCTAAACTACATGGTGACAAACAACGAAGCCGATTACGAAGCAGTTATTGCCGGTATCAAAATGGCTCTCAGGCTCAACGTTGAACATTCGGACATATTTACCGACTCGCTCTTAGTAGCAAATTAGTTTTCGGCTAAATACGAGACAAGAGAGGAGACGATGAAATTGTATGCCGCAAAGGTAAAAGAATTGGCAAGGAGTTTAAAATTCTTTGATATTACTCAGATTTCGAGGGACGACCATGTGAAATCCATTGCGCGCTCTAAATTCTCGAGCTCGTCAGAGATCCTGGTAAGGAAGAGAGTAACACTTATGGCCGCCAACAAGCCCTCAATCGTGATATCAAAATATAACACTACGAAGGCGCGGGTGGACTTTATAATGGCAATACGGGAAGACCCTTCTTGGAAGAACGAAATGATGACTTATCTTCGGGAGGGTATCCTCCCGACAGATCCGAATGCACATCGTCGAATGCGATATAAGGCCTATAGGTTTACTATCCACAATGGAGAGCTCTACAAACGATCTTTCGAAGGACCACTTCTGAGATGCTTGACTCCAACCGAGGCCAATTACGTAATGAAAGAAATTCATGCAGGATGCTGTGGAAATCATTATGGGAGAAGAGCTTTGGCTCAACATATTTTATGCCAGGGATATTATTGGCCAACTCTACTAAAAGATGCAACAGCTTTTTCGAGGCAACATGACAGCTTTTAGTACCACGATCGTCTCATCCATAGACTTGCACAATTGCTACTACCCATCGACGTGGCGTGTCCATTTGATCAATGGGGAATCAATATTGTAGGACCTTTTCCCCCGGCTAAAGGCCAGAAGAGATATTTGGTGGTGACAGTTGAGTACTATACCAAGTGGGTCGAAGCAGAGGCTATGTCGTCGATTACTGAGAAGAATATGATTGAGTTTATCTGGAAATACATCGTATGCCATTTTGGGATTCCGAGGTATATTATATGTGACAATGGTACACAATTCGGCGGAAAGTAGATTAAATCTTGGTTCGCGGAGTTAAAGATATCTCACAATCTGACCTCAGTCTATCATCCCCAGTCAAATGGTCAAACACAATCCACCAATAAAATATTGAAGGATTATCTTGAAAGGAGGGTGAGAAGCACAAGAAAAAACATGGCTAGAAGAGCTTCAAGGAATATTGTGGGCATATGTAACAACTCCAAAAACATCAACACGAAAGACTCCATTTGTTATGGTTTATGGCACCGAGGCTATTTTGTCTGCAGAAATAGGAATGTCGACGTGCAGGATTAACGATTACGAGCCCGAACAATCAGCCCGTTTAAGACAGATGGATCTGGATATGATAGGCTCGACAGGGGAGGATGCGTACCAACGCACAATAGCTTTTAAGACAGCAATGGCCAAAAGCTACGATAAAAGAGTTCAGTTCCGAAATTTCGAAGTAGGTGATTTGGTGCTGAGAAGCATTGCGGTGAAACAGCACGTCGGAAAGCTTGAACCGAAATGGGAGGGACCTTTCAAAATCATACGAGCAAGTTCGCGAGGATATTATTACTTGGATACTATGTAGGGTGTTCATCAGAAGCGTCTCTGGAATGTGCAACATCTTAGACGCTACTATGCATAGGAGTTGAAACAATACCACCCAACAGCCAAATAATTGTATGAACTATGAAGGCTTGAGTCCCATGCAAACTGGGAAAACGTAGGCACCTCGGTAAGAATCAAACTCAGCCCATTTCAAATAACTAATTGTATTTTCTATAATTACGCAGGTGGAGTCTCATTAGAATAAATCGCCTAAAGTAGCTAAACCCCTCATGCACGACACGAGCGTCATGACAACGGTATAAATCACCCAAAGTGGCCAAACACCTCATGCACGACACGGGCGTCATGACAACAGTATAAATTGTCCAAAGTGGCCAAACCTCTCATGCACGACACGAGCGTCATGACGGTGGTATAAATCGCCCAAAGTGGCCAAACTCCTCATGCACGACACGAGCGTCATGAAGGCAGTATAAATCGCCCAAAGTGGCCAAACCCCTCATGCACGACACGAGCGTCATGACGGCGGTATGAATTGCCCAAAGTGGCCAAACCCCTCATGTACGGCACGAGCGTCATGACGGAGATGCAAAACAAGATTGATAATGATTATAAGGCACAATATGAAATTGACAACAGGCAAAGAGCAACTAAATGTACGCTAAACGTGGTTAAAAAGAGAATGAACTACACAAATAGACTATAAATCAAAAAATTATGATATCAAGCTGCAAAATCGGTCTCATTCAAGAACCGTTCCAAATGATATGCAAAAATTATTTACAGAACAAAAAGCCTAATATCATCAAAATGGTATCACCTAAATATAGCTACTTAGTTGATTACTGGGGGGACTCACGACGAAGGATCACACCTACGGAACGTGCATAATTGGCACAATTTCCCTTAATTCGATCCTCCGTGAGCACCAATTCCTTTGCTTGTGCCCAACCTTCGGGCAAAATAACTTCATCTCTTTCGGAGGCTTCGCCAAGCTGATATCTGTTAGGAGAAATCAACTTTTGGTCATTGAATGATCGTTCGGGCACAGCAACTTCAGTAACATGAGTTCCACAATCTCAAGAAGGATCACGAAGAGAGTACATTCCAGTTGGCAGATTCATTGTCGGAACAGGAATATTGGATACAAGTATAAGCTTCTTTCACTTATCCACAACCACAACAGGCATGCGTCGAAGACCCGATGCCCTAAGAGGACTTGACAAGAAAATCGTAGACCTGGACGTTTTTGGAGGCAGTTCAACCTCATCGTCACTTTGACCGAAAGCAGCATGAAGGGCTTTATTCACCCTCTTCAACTCGCTCAAAGCAGCGCTTGGAGCACCTTTATCTATTTCCTCTTGCATTAAAGGTGGACTCAGATTCAAAGAATTGGAACTAGTCGCACTCTTGCCCTTACGATCACGCCATACGGCATAAAACAAATCACCAGTTCTAGGGGCCTGTAAATCATCGTCGTCATCGCCGCTAGGTTCTGGGATCTCCATCCTAGGGCCACGACTATCATCCAGCATATCTTTTCGGAAACCCTTTCCAAGATTTCCTAGATAACCAACCGTATCGACGACAAGCTCCATGCCATACTTCATGTCCGCAACACCATGAAGTAACTCAAGCAATTTATAAACATTACTCTACATGAAAGATTTAGAAATGGAGCACTTGTAATCCTCCGATTCGAAATGTTGGACTCGGCGACCCAAATCGTCTATGACACTATCCGCGGCGGCGTTCGACACTTTAAGAGAAGAATTATCACGCTTCCAAGAGTCATTCTCTCTCTTCAATGCAGCTATTTGTGCACGCAATGCGGCAACACTTTCCTCGGGTTTCTTGGCTATTACTCCAGCATCGTGGGCATCACGAACAGCCTTAGCAGCCACCTTCTCAGATTCTTTGGCATGTTTCAGCGCATTGCGTTGGCTGTTATCACCACTACGAATACTTACGTGTAGCCTGTCGACGATGGAATTATGTTGACCCTGTACCTCAATCAAACAACTGTAATCCTGGTACAGTCGATACACTCCTATAGTAATAGCAGCAAAAAGTAAACGACCAAAGCGTGCCAGATCACGGTATCCTAACCTATCAATTATGGCTTGACGATCCAGTTGAGGACATAGGCCCCGCATAATCTCTGCCGCCTGTTCTTCCCTCAATCCATATCCGCCCAAAGTAATGCTCAAAGATTCTGAATTCTCGTCATTAAGGAAATCATAATGAACGAGACACCCAGGAGGGGCCAGTCTCGGATTACCTGAAGGTCGAGGTCGATTAAATGGGGACGCAGAGATGTCTTGAGCTTCTCGAGCAGATTCCTCCTTAGCTAATATCCTCTTAGTGGTGGCGTACCAATGCTCACCCCCTGAACGGGAGGAACCGGCTTCATCCGTACTTTGCACGCTCCTGAACGTGGGATTAGCTGCATTGAATCTAGCCAAATTGGCAGCAATCCTCTCATCTTCCGCATCAATTTCTTCCATAATTCAGATCTGAGAGTTAGTCCCAACCTTAACTCATCCACCAGTGGCAGTTGGCATCATCACGAATCTCCGCGGAACAAAATCCTCATTACGCTCGAAGTCACTCACAATAGGCACTCGAGTACCAACACTGACGCCACCGAGCCTCATGGTAGAACGATCAACTGGTGGAGCAGTGGAGTGACCTACACCCCAATTATCGGATAGAGCTCCAGGGGCCCTAATTGCATATTCAGTTCTTGTGGCCTCACCTGGGGATCCTTCAGAAGAAACACAGGCAAATGACGGGACCACATCTGAGGCCTCCTTTTCCTTGCTCCTTTTCCGAGCACCATAGATATTCTCGGGTGACACTACAGGCTTACTCTGATTCTTAGATTTTCTCCTTGCCATTTCAGGTCAATTATAGAATGAACATCGAATCCCTGGAATTCTATGCGATTGGGAAGGTCGAACACTGACGGTTCGATGTTAAGTATGTCGAACCCTCACTGTTCGATGCGGCTTAAAGAACGGCTAAAAAACTCTCGTGGAAAAGAAAATCACAATGAGGTGGAAATTGGCCCTTATATAGGCCCACCCACCTCATTTCTCTCATGTTCCGGTATGTCAGCATCGAACAGATCGCGTTCGATACGCCCGCATCGAATTCACCAGATTCGATGTTTACACTTGTGTGCATTGAACTGCGAGCGTTCGATGTGCCCACATCAAATACGATGTTGTCACCTAATGTATCGAACGGCCAGAGTTCGACGCGCTCAAAAATTTTAAGTTTGGCAAACCGTTTTCTCATCGACACCGTCTCCCAAACTAGGGAGACTATATGATGGGGATGATTTAAGGTAGGCCCAGATCCAAGATTGGACCAGCCCAATAGCAAAGGCCCGTTGATGCGAGAGCATCGAACAGAAAGGTTCGATGCGGGATCCGCATCGAACCACACCTGTGCTGGCTCCCCTGTGTTTGGAGGGTCCCACAACACGGGGTCTGTAAATACTCCTCCCCTTGACCTTCTAGAGAGAGAAGAACACAGACACAACACACTAAACCACATCGAACGCAATGGTTCGATATACTTTCCTATTCGACGTAGCACTTTGTTTGACCTTGACCTAATTTTCATTGACTAAGATCGAACCGATCTCCATTCGAGGTTATATAATATCGAACTGGTCTGCGTTCGAGATTCTACTATATCGAATCGACAGAGTTCGACACGCCAACATCGAACTCGGACGATTCGACACTTTGCCAATTCGACTGAGACACTCTCGAACTAGTCGGGTTCAACTTACGTCAGTATCAAACCAGTAGCGTTTGAGACACGCATCAATCATCTTGTATTCGATCTACACATCTCTTTTTCTTATTAGAATATATGGAACAATTCAATACTTGTAATAGACAGTAGGTTATCCGTACCAAGTTAGTCCATTTATTATATTGGACTAGCATTATTTTGGCATTGTTAGGCCCATTTGTAATCATTCTGGTGTATTGTAATCCGCACGAAATAAGACCAAAATACAGGGTATACACATAACTTCCCCCACCACCCAAGAGGAGAGCAATCATCCGAGAAGAAGAACGTTTTTATCACGGGTGGACCTTCGTTCTCGAGATATAGCAAGCATTGATTTTGATGGTCATGCGACTTGCCAACCTACCACTCTACTCAAGAGAAAAAGGCAGGCGAGATCCCTAGGATCACATTTACTAATACTTGGCTAGCATGGACTTAGTGTCAGCACCCGACTTCGTACTATGCTGAGTCTTTAAAACTACCCTGATGGGTGGAGCGCAAGCATGGTTCTCCCATCCTGGTACAACAACCAATTTTAATTAGCTGACCTGTTTGTTTGTTCGGTAGTTTTCTTGCAATAGAAGATACCCTAAATCTGCTCATCATCTATTCACCCTTAAATAAAAGAAAGACGAGTCCTATACCACTGGAGGCGCATGATATATTTCAGACCATATGAGTGGTGCTGAGTCAGCTCACCCCCAATTCTAATGGGTTTATCATCGCATTTATCCTTATTATAAAGGGAATGAATATTTCTTGTGGGCCCAACGAGTTATGGACTTTGTTTGAGGTTGGGCGCAAAAGGGTAGGCTTCTATCATGTGAAGGCCTTGAAAAAGACCAAATTTTTGTGTAGAGGGCGGAGTGGTTATGGCAAAAACAAAGGTATTTTTACATCGAGGAGTGTTAGGTATGCGACTTCTCGTCTCCGATGAGATATTGGGTAGCAGTACCAAAGATAATAATTCCTTGTAGGGGGGTCCCCTAGGTGGGGGCAACACCTTCAAGGCTAACCTCGTCACAAACCACAAGTTTGATATAACAAAGTGGGTTAAAGACCGGAAGTAGACTGTCGATGGATTGTCTCTAGTTTGGTATACATGGGATTTAACTATTGGTACAAATTATGAGTTAAATTGGATACATTTTGTATGCATTTCATTGTCTTGTGACTGACTTTGTAAATAAATGTTTGCAAAGAATCTGATCATGGGACGACCCGCACGCATGGGTCAAGCATATGCTGCTATCCCAATCCCCCTGCCAAAGAAAAATTCGTGGGGTAAGGCTGGAGTGAGGAGATTGCAGGCACAATCTCAAGCTAGGGCGGAAAGCCAATGTACTGGTCCTGTAGATCCATTTGAGGACATGGCGAGGCAGAAGAGAGCACTAGCATATCTCTATGGTGAGGGGGTGTCGATGTACTAGCCGCCAAATTTTATTTTGGGGGGGGGGGAGGGGGGGAGGGGGGGGGGACGGTGACGCCGAGGTAGTTGGGGGCAAAAAGGGAACGAGTTCATGAGACTAGGTCTCAAACTAGTGGGGTCGGGTAACATGAGGCCATTGGAAGGGGAGCCTGCAATGCTTCAAGTGAGACTACAATGCCACCCGTGATGGAGACCTCAAGAGCACATTTTACTGGTGGCGCAGTTCATCGGGAGTGATTATGGCAGGCGACCCGCGTGTTTATTTCAGCGGGTTTACTCAATCCGAGGAGGAGGCGATTAACGCATTGTGTGTTGTTTCCCGTATAGCTACATGGTTTTTCGCGTCTGTCGAAGGGAGGGAGGAGTTGGAGTAATTTGTGTTGCTGATGATGAGCTCAATAATGAAAGTATTTCACCTGTACCTATACGTAGGCACGGAGCCTGGAGCGTGCTAATCAACAAAGGAGTGTTGTCGTCGATCACTTACATGCTGAGTATCAGATTATTAATCCTGAGGCTTTAAGGGCAACCCAAGATGAGAGGGATAAGGCACTGAGTCGTGCTAATGATGCTATTGCTAAAGAAGTTGCCGATCGTGAAACTACCAAAATTGCTCAGGATAATGCTCAGAAGGTTCAGGATGAGGTTATCAAGATGAAGGGCTGACATGTGGCGCTTGAGGGACGTGTGGAGGAGCTTGAAGAGGAGCTAGAGGCGAAGAAGGGGGAGAAGACTATGACGGAAAACCAGGGGTATTCTCGCAGTCTCAATAAAGTATGTGATAAATAATATTCTTCATGCCTTTTGGCTGACGTTAGATGATTGACTATGAGTCGATGAATATCACGTCCTACCGCATAGCAGAGGGTGGTTGTAGCTAAGGAGTTTGTCCGAAGTAACACTTTTATGGAAATCAACATATGCCAAGGTATTGATGATTCCAAGAAGGCGCATGTGTTGACCGTGCACCAGATCCGCTGCTTGGGTTATCTGAGGGGTGCCTTTGACGCCAGGTGGCTGAACCTAGGAATGTGACTGGATATGAGACCGCTATGAGAAGCCGATAATGAGGAACCCTTCGTACCAGATGAGTTCTCCAACTTGTTGGTCAAACGAGACTTGGTGACCGTTGGCATGTCGTCGCCGCCTCCATTGCCCCCTCTTTTTCCTAACTCTAAAGACGAGAGTGATGATGCAAATGAAAATCACGGGGCCTGAATCCTTCCCTTGTAGTTGATTAATTTTATGAACAATTTTATTCTCTATATTCGTTTGAATTTGGGCACTACTTCGCCTTTTTTTTAGACTTTTACGCTTTTAGTCTCTTATGGTATGCTTGTGTGAATCTTGCACTGTTTGTGTGTTAGAGTGTTCGCGCTCAAGAGACAAAGTGATAATTATTTCAGTTTTGCATATCGTTTGTATTTTGATCTTGCTTCTATTAACGGATAGCGCCTTTGACCGTGTGAGGTGACGTCTATGCCTTTGTATTATGGCAATTTTAGGTTTGTACTCTATTGGGTTGGGGAGAGTGTCTGGCCCTTTTAGTTATGATATTTTAGGTTTGTATTGGACCTTGTCGGGTTGAATACCCATCTTATTTTTTTGTGAGATTGGGTCAATTATACATCTCTTTTTCCCTAAAGAGATCTTAAGTTTGCATTTGACCATGTTGGGTCAAATGTCCATTTCCTCTTTCTTGTGGGATTTTACGTTATCATTTGAACGATTTGGGCCAAATGTCGTTTTCTTTTCTCTGACGAGGTATTAGAAGTTTGTATTTGACCACGTTGGGTCGAATGTCCATTTATTTTCTCTAATGAGATTTTAGGTTTGTATTCGACCACGTCGAGTTGTAGGGGTGTACGCGGGCGGATTTCAGTGGGTTGTAACTAAACAAACCACCATACCCACTTGTGGCGGGTTACCGACTTTTTCAACCGTGCTGGTGATTTTTGTTATACGACCATGCGAGTTACGAGTTAAGCGGGTTGTGGGCAGGTTACGGGCTGTTGGCGGGTTATAATAGATAAATCTCAAAAAGAAACTAACTATACAAAAAACAATATATAGTTCAAATGTAAGCAATGAAAAACTGGAATGGTTCGTTATATAATAATGATTTAGGCTGAAAAGTTTTATCATTAAAAAAAATAAGCACTCTAGAAACTTAAAGGAACCAAATAGAAAAAAAGATGAAATCTTCTTATCATACGATTTAGTACACCTACCTTGGGACAAAAACTGAAGCTTCTAAATTTTAGTTTCTACCAAATCACCAAAATAATATCCAATAGCTCCCAAGATAAAATAAGTGACTGTGTTTCTGAACTATGATATCTCAGTTAGTAATAATTCGAATTACTTTTCATCAATCACAAGTCACAACTCAAATAACTTTAATTTCATCAAAACAAAAAGTTACCACTTCATCATCCAAATAAGTATTTCTTACATCACAACAGTAACTCAAAATAACATATTTGCATTTTTATCCACAAAAATGCACATTTAAATAGTCAAATAAACAATAGTCTAATTATTGAAGAAAAAAGATAAACATTTAAATTCGCTTTCAGTTTGAGACCAGAAATATTCATAAATGTCTGATGATAAACCAACGAATAAACCGACTACATAATCAACTACACTGTAAAGCAAAATCAGAAATATGAGATTCATAAGTTTAATAAGTGACTGCAGATGGTGGAGTTAAGGGAGATGCTGCTGAGACGGGCATGGACACAGAAAACGGCAAGCTGATGGCGAATTAATTAGAGGATTTCATCCTCAAATCAGAGCTTGTGAGTGGAGAATTCGAGCAAATTTGAGACTTGAGAAAGATGAAGGTTCGGGTTCTTCATTTCTTTGAGAGAAAATTTTGGCTGCGCATAGATTTTTAGGGTAAAAATGAAAGGCCTCTGTTTCTTCAGGGTATTTATATGTGACCTCCAAAACCAAGAGGGGCAGGTGGGTAGCTGGCGGGTGATCCGCGAACCTACCACCCACCCGCTGTTAAGCGGGTTACCATTACATTAGCATGCCACTTGTGCTGGAAAAGAGAAACCACGCGAGTTGCGGGTGATTCGGGTCGGGCATGTGGTGGGGTTTTGTACACCCCTATCGAGCTGAATGTCCATTTCTTTCTTCTGATGAGGTACTAGATTTGAATTTGATCACATCGGGTTGAATGTCCATTTCTTTTTTCTGATGATATATTAGGTTTGCATTCCACCACGTCGGGCTAAATGCTCATTTCTGTTCTCTGTTGAGATACTAGGTTTGCATTTGACCATATTGGGTCGAATGTCGATTTTTTATGAGATATTAGGTTTGCATTCGTCCACGTCGGGGCAAATGTCCATCTCTCTTCTTGGGCAAAACTTTGCATCTTCATTCGACCGCTTCGGATCTATGGGCTATGAAAGCTGTGTTGTTTTCCCTACACCACTATTCTGAAGTCATTCAACGTCAATATGTCGATAATGGCATTGTAGGCAAAAGATTCGTCCACCATGAAGTAGTTGATATTGAGCGTTCTTCTTCTTCCCCCTGCTCTCAAAGAGGCCGGCATACGATAGAACCCCTTGGTTGGGCCTCTGCACCTCCAAAACTGTGGAGTAGCGTAATCAATGGTTCCATCATGTCGTCTCCCAGGGCTACCGTTGTGAAAATGACATTTGTCGAGCTACCGTTGTTGACCAGTACCTTCATCAATCTATAATTAGCTATATCGATAGTCATGACAAGTGGATAGTTCAGCTTACCTGCGTGTCTGGCCTGCGGCGTAAGGTCCATTAGGCTAGACTTAGTAAATGTGATTTCTTCTATCGCCATTTCCTGAATCTCCAGAAGTTTTGTGAAACCACATATCGATCAACATCCAAGTCTCTTGTCACTTTCTTGCAACCTTTCACTGAATCTGTCCCGATGGGGCCTCTTGATATCATGTGTATAATTCATTTCCTTGACTGATTATCCAGCAGCTGTAGGTCGTCTTAAGATTATGAGCTCTCAGTTGCTTTGTGCCTGCCCTTGCGTGGCGATCTTGTCCGATCTCTAATCGCCCTATATGCCTCTTCTTTAAGGCCTCTCACATATTCAACCAACTTCCCTTCCTTTATTAGTCGCTTTATCTGTTACTTCAAATCTTTGCATTCTTCAGTGAGATGACCATGCTGTTTGTGGTACTTGCAGTATCCGTTTAACAATTTTGTGGCTGGAGAATCCTTCATCTTCCTATGTTCCTTCGTCTTACTCCTCTGTGGGTGTTCTATGGCCTTCACCTCCATCATCTCCTCAAGATGGACCACTTGATGTGCCATTTTGTTTATCTACTCGATGGTCTTGGTTCTCATCATTAGCAGCTCAGCGAAAAAGGTGCGGTTTCTGGTGGCGTGGAATATTATATTCATCACCCTCTCATTGTGTGGGTTGTCAATCTTGAGGAGTTTCAAGTTAAACCTCCCCATGAATCCCCTTAGTGTCTTTGTCTCACCCTGCTTGACCGAGAACAATTGTGAATGTTCCCAGGCAGCTCTTTCTGGTTGGAGAACTGACTGGAGAAGCTCTTCCGCAATTCCTCAAAGCTCCCTATAGTACCTACCGAGATCCTTAAAAACCAATCCAGGACTACTCCTATCAATGTTGTGGAAAATATGCGTACTTGCGCATTGTCAGTAAACCCGTAAAGGGACAACACCCAATCCAAATACAAGATGTGCTCCAGAGGATCATGCTTCCCGACATAAATCTTTAGTTGGCGGTATTTTTCCTCCTTGATCCAATATCTCGGCCTCAATTTCAGTAGTAAAGGGGGAGCTCCTCCAAGCTCTCCCAACCATTATCATATTGCGTTGCACTTTTTCTTTTTCTTTGTTTAACCTCTCCAACCTCCTAGTAATTTCTGCATGCTCTATCCTTGATCCCTCGACGTCAACACGACTACCCTCGTGCCTTGCCCTTCTATGATCCCTTCTCGACTCTACCTCCGCTAAACCCGATCCCGCCCTAATATTATCCGGGGTGCGCTTGTTCATATCCTCCTCACGATGATGCTTTGTTGCTGAAATATGAGCCTGTGATACTTCCTTATGGCAATTCGACAGCGTTCTGGCCGTGGCGAGTGCAGTTGGTAATGCAACGGCTAACACAATGCATACCATCATCATTATCTCTTCTCTTATAGTTGGTGGAAGCGTCGTAGTTGGCGCTCTGTTGCATTATGATTTGGCAGTTGCTAGTCCTTAGTCCCCAGAACTGGCGGTTCCCGTCGAGTTGGTGTGGCGACGTGAGTAGGAGGTGGTGATGGCACACGAGCCCTAGCTGCATGAGCCGCTCCTGCTAGGCGGTGCATTTCAGCGTTCGAACTTTCTACTGCCGTGCTTTGTGACAGGGTTACCCTAAACATCTTTGCTTGCGCAACCGTGGTAGTAGTTTTCTTACAAACGTCGCCAATAATTTGATATTATTTTATATGGGTTACACGAAAATAGAAATGTGATACAATTTGGCCTTAAATATACCAAACTATGCTAATCTATTACAGAAATTGTCTAACTTAGTCCGAAACACCTATTACACAGTTGAAAAGCCTAAAATAACTTGAATAACCCTTAAGTGTCGAATGTGGGAGGTGTCGAACACAGGTGGTTCGATGACGAAATAACCATCAAATTATAGGACAATCGAACGACCCTGAATATAATACAAAAAATTGTTG
The DNA here is from genome assembly GCA_948329865.1 of Linaria vulgaris. Lineage (NCBI taxonomy): Eukaryota > Viridiplantae > Streptophyta > Magnoliopsida > Lamiales > Plantaginaceae > Linaria > Linaria vulgaris. The sequence goes on from OX415253.1 coordinate 16,171,222, forward strand.
AACGGGATGTTGTCCGAATAATGATCGAACAAGTGATGGATCGATATAACAGAATAACCTTCGAACAGATATAGGAACCGAACGTTTGGTTCAATGCTTGTAGGGATGGTGAACAATAATTAATGATTTGGCGTGAATCTCGAGATCCGAGGTATTTATAGTCCTCGAGATGCGGGCTCCTGTACGACAAAATGCAATAACTATCGAACGTTCATACTCGACAGTTCAGGAAGTATCACACCAGCTCGGTTCAATACTCCTCTGAATAGGCTTACAAGTTGAGTGGGCCAACCTAGTTTATTACTGTGCCACCTAAATAACCCTGCCATATATCTTGGATTTCTCCTAACTTGTTCGGTTCAAATTCTTCATTGTTACCACTGTTAAAGTTTCCATATGATTTTTATGAAAATGTTTGATATAAAAACCATGCATTAACAAGTTTAAGATCGTGACTTTGTTTAAAACCTATCAATAACTTATGGAACGGATTTGGGAATATACAGTCGAAGTATGAAGTTCGGATCTACGTCTAAATCCGATTAACTTATTGAATAAACCGAGTAGGATCTTAATTAACCTTCCTATTAACAATTTCAATTTTCATTTGCATCATGTGAAGAAGTGGACAAATAAATGTAGACAAGTTTTAGTTCAGCTAGCTTCCAGCAAATACATTTACCAAAACAAGACTTCCAGCAAGTACTACGTTGCTGGGCCTGGAGATGGACAGCATTCTTGAGATTTTAATCAGATTGATTGGTCAAACTACTCCATGCAATAACTATGATCCCAAGGCCCTAGATATGCAACATTTAGGCATACGATATTTTTCCTTTATTCGAGGCATGATCTTAAGGACAACAACGTTTACGTTACACACTACCTTTTTTGGGGTAATTTCCATTATACAACACTTCATCGTGGATAAACATGTATGTGGCCTTTGTAAAATTGGGAAGTGGATTTCTATGACACAACAATATGATATCTAAACATGTATGTGGCCTTGAACGTAACACAACGCATTATACTGTCCAGTTGTTGAGTTAATATAGACTCAAGAGGACACGATCAACAAAATTATGTATTAATAGCGAAAAAGCTCTCTAATATGATAGCTAATAAGTAAATTCTTCCTTTGTGATTTAAAATGATATATATAGTTCATGTTAGAAAATATTGCAACAAAAATAAAAAAATTATATAAGTGTTTGCATTGAGTCATGAAGAATTACTGCCCTAAAGGCAATATTCCCCGCACTATATTTTTTAAGAAAGAAATCAGCCTAAAATATATACAAAGCTAATGACCTTTATTTTGAAACAACTGCAGAAAAATTGGATGATCAAATTCGTCATCAAACACTTCTTTTTATAGATCATAAGACAAATTTTTCATCAGACGCAACTTTTAAAAAATTGTGGAAAATATTCAAACGAATGTAACACTACAAAAAGTTGCAACTTTTCGTTTAAATTACAAATATGTTTTCAAATTTAAAATCATATAATTAATTAATTTGAAATAAAAAAAATACTAATTTGAATAAATTAACTAACTTTAATATCAATCTTAATTAATTAACAAAGCCCCAAGTGTCTTGACTTTTAAATAAGGTTAAATGCAAAGCTCAAAATCCAATACAAAAGTCCAACAAATTAAATAAACATTCAAGTGACATTTACTAATAAATACTTGTATTTAGTTGTCTTCTTCCAATGTGGGATACTACAATTCTTCGTTTCACACACAGAATGTCCAACGGTTCATTTTTCATGTATTTTCTTAGTGAAAATGCTTAAATATATTTAGTTAAAACTTAGTGGAAAAGTTATTATTAATTGTTCTTTAGCGTTCTAAAGTAGTCTAATATTTGAATTTTAAGTCCTAATATTTATATTTTTCTAATATTATAACAAAATATTTATTCGTCAATAAATGTATAATAGTTGTATAATTAGCCACATATCTCCAATTAATTTAAATGATAACATGCATTTATCAACGTTATTATCCATCAAATACATTGAAGAAAAAGCCACGAGCATATTATTTCTTTTTCTTTTTATTGTAAGCATCCCATTACAGTTATAATGCTTTTTTCAAAGAAGTAACTGAAAATTTTAGATATATAAATCTCCAACATTACTTTATATGTTCTAAGTATTGTAATTGAATAAACTAAAGATAGGTTTTAAGTAAAGTATAAATTAAAGAATTTTACTCAATGACCTTAAAATATACTTTAAGCTTAGGTAACAACTAGAAATAAAATAACTCAATAAACCCACTATCTTTCTAAAATTCAATAAAATTAATTAATAAAACATTTAATAGATCCATAACTTTCGTAAAGATAAAGACTCACCGGCAATTTTATCTCTTCAGTTACATTTTAAAAAATAAAAACCGATTATCACTTTATTCAAACTTAATGGAATTTAAAGAATTATTATATATAACACTTACATTCCAAAGTCACGATCATTTTTTTTGATAAAATTAGGAATGATAACAACTACAAATAGTCTATGATATGGTATCCCCATCACTCAAACAAGAGTTAGGAATTAAGTGGCTAGGAATAGTTCCTTGCCAATTACAAAATATGGCCCATTTTGCTAAATTATGGGCAGCAGAGTTACTATCTCTAGACAAAACTTTAAATTTCTATTTGGGCCAACAAGCCCAGAATTTTCTGATATCATTGATGAAAAATTTAGCTGCCTCATCATGCAAAATATCAGGATCCTTAATCCTATCCATCAGAGCACTGTTTTCTGATTCCAGAATTGCTTTGGCAATTTTTTTCTCATTAAGCTCCTTGCATGACTCCAGGATTGCTTTTGCTTCTCCTACTGTATCATCAGAAGAGATAACAGTGTTGGCTTGAGCAAAAATGATTGAACCATTCTGGTTTCTCCAAATTGAGGCAGTAGAGTAGCCATTTGATCTTTGAATAGCTTTTGAGTTACTCTTAATCCAAGCATTATGAGGTTTTTTTCCAGCTTTTTGAATTTGCTGCATTTTTTGCTTCTTTATCATGAGCCTTGACATTAGCTTGGATATGAGCTTCCTTTTCAATGATGGATACCATTTTGTAGGCAGGAATCTCTTCCTTCTTGTGCAACAGCTGGTTTCTACTATACCAGATCTTTTCCATAGTGATACTGCAGAAAATCTTGAATTCCAGATTTGATTTGACATTGTGAGTTCCTGGAAGCCAGCATTTCAGGAAAAAAAAAAAACCAATCCAATCAGAAATGGAAAAATTCATTAAACTATTCAAATTGAAAGACCATTTGGAAGTAAGCATAATAGTCTTCACAAAATGAAAATTGATGAATAAATGTTCCAGAGTCTCAGTGCCATTATTACACAGAAAACATGAAGTTTCCTGAATGTTAAACAGCTTGTTTAATCAAGATCTAGTAGGAATAATATCAGCTACACATCTCCAAAGAAAGATTTTACTTCTGTTATGAATATCAGATTTACAGATTAAATTCCAGATAGGAGAAGGAATAGGATTAGTGACAAATTTGGTTAAATGATCAAAGACATTCTTTGAAGTGAGGACCCCTGACTTAGAGGGCGTCCAGATAAGGGAATCCTTGACAGCATTTTGAGCTAATGGAATCTTGAGAATCTCTTTAATTGTTTGTGAATTAAACAATTTATGGAGAATTTCAAAATTCCAAGAGCCAGTGTCATGTGATATGAGATCAGATATGGCAGAGATACTCTGTAAGGGAAGAATAGGGTTCTCCAGAGTATGAGGTAAAAAGCTATTGAGAGATGGAATCCAGGGATCAACCCAGGGATTGAGAGAGGAGTTGATGTGAATTTTGAAACAGATGCCAGAAAGAAGGAGAGATCTGAGATTGAAAAGATCTTTTCAGATCCAAGAACTACCAATCTTGACCGGAGCCATTGTGAGAAACTTTTTATCCTTAGCATATTTAGAAGTAAGCAGTTTCACCCACAGTTTGTCAGAATTAATTGCCATATCCTAGGTGAGCTTGGCAATAAGAGCATTGTTTTGGTCCTTCATTTTCCTGAGACCAAGCCCCCCTTGAGCTTTTGGTCTACAAATTGCATCCCAACTCTTTAATGGGAGAATGTTTTTGTTAGAGTTTTCACCCCAGAAGAACCTCATCATGAGGCTATCCATTTTAGAGCATATATATGCAAGGATGGAAAAGCATGACATGATGTAGGAGGGATGAGCTTGAGCCACTGACTTGAGCATAATAGTTCTACCAGCTAAAGAAAGGTTTTGGCTTTTCCAACTACTCAATTTGTTTCCTAGCCCATCAAGTAGGGAGATTAGATTTGGTTTTTTGAAAGCAGTTCTACAAAAAGGGATACCTAGGTGTTTGTCAGTGTGCTGGCATTCATTTAAGTTCAGAGTATCCAGGATCATAATTTTAGTGTCCACATGCGTATTTTTGCTGAAATGAATAAAAGATTTAGAGGTGTTCATTTTTTGGCTGCTCCAGAGATCGATTTGATCAAAAATATTTTTGAGAGCAAGAGCATTTTCCACATTATCTTTGCAATAAACAGTCAAATCATCTGCATAAAGCAGATGAGATATAGAAGGACCGTGTCTAGCAATTTAACACCAGATAAATGACCATCAATTTCAGCTTTGTTGATAAGCCTGGATACAAGATCAGCATATAGAATAAAAAGATAAGGAGACAGTGGGTCTCCTTGTCTAATACCTCTCCCAGGTTTGAAATAACCATAAGGAGCACCATTAACCAAGACACTAAAATAAGTGGATGAAATGCAAAACTTAATCCAGTTAATGAATGTTTTACAGTAACCCAAGTTGTGTAAAATGTTCAACAATAAGGACCATTCAACTCTATCAAATGCTTTGATGAGGTCAATTTTTATAGCCATAAAAGAATTTGGACCTTTTTTACAATTAAGAAAATGCATAATCTCATGAGAGATTATATTGTTGTCCTAAATATGCATGCCAAGAATAAAAGCAGATTGGAGGGGAGAGACAGTAAGGTGAAGAAGACCTTTAAGTCTATCTGCTAGTATTTTGGATATCCCTTTATAGATTACATTGTTGAGACTAATAGGCCTGAACTGTTTAGGCCTACTAGAATCCTGACTTTTAGGAATGAGAGCAATATAAGAGTGGTTGAAAGCTCTAGGCATAGAGGAGTTGGAGAAGAATTTCCTAATTGTGCTGATCACATCATTACCAATGATAGGCCAATATTTTGTGTAAAAATGAGGATTAAATCCATCTGGACCTGGACTAGCATTAGAATTCATCTTGAAAAACACACTTTTAATGCATGAATGAGAAGGAATAGAACACAACATTCTATTATTTTCATGATTAATAGTAGTAGGGAACAAATTATCTAGATTTAAGGGGTAAGGGGGTGGACTGTTCAGCTCATAGTCAGATTTAAAAATAGAGAGGAAGTAATCATGGAAAACACTACCAATATCTTGCCAGGAATTGAAAGAGTTACCTTCTGAGTTGAGAATAAAGTGGATTTTGTTTGTCTTACCCCTGAAGATGGTAGATAAATGAAAAAATCTTGAGTTAGCATCACCTTCTTCAATCCACTTAACTTTTTCCCTTTGCATCCATTTCAGTTTGATCCTTTTCCTGATGTCATCCAGTTCAGCTTGTAGGATCCTTCCTGCCTCCAAATTTGCTTTTGTTTGGTCCTGATCCTGCAAAATCTCAATAGATTTGACAATTTTTGACATGTTAGTAGCACAGTTACCAAGAAAAGATGAATTCCGCTCTTTCAAATATTTTCTAATAGATTTGAGATTCACTTGTAGTTTGACAGGAATGGTGAGGTGTAAATCAGATTTCCAGGCTTTTTCAATAGTATTGAAACATGATGGTTCCAGAGACCACATGTTCTCAAATCTGAAAGGCTTATGGCCAGTGAAATTGATAGAGTTTGTGTGGAGGAGGAGAGGCTTATGGTCTGACCCTATAGCAGGTAGGTGGTGGAGAGATGAATTGGGAGGTGGAGAGGCTTATGGTCTGACCCTATACCACATGTTCCAGGGTTGATTTGCTAAAACTCTATCTAATCTGAGCTTGATATTATCATCATCAGGTCCATTATTGCTCCAAGTATAGATTTTACCTTTGAATCCTATATTAGACAGATCAAGAGATCAAGAGAATTTCTGAATATACAGTTTGAAGAATTAGAAAAAATATTGCCACCTTTCTTCTCATCTTGAGACAAAATGGAGTTCAAATCTCCCATCATGAGCCATGGAGTGTCATCAGTCACATTCAAATCAGTAATTGAATTCCAGAAAGATTGTTTTTGGTTGTCATTGCAAGGACAGTAACAACCAGAGAAGAGCCAAGAAGTAGGATTATTTGAGAGAGGGAATTTTATGTTGCTGTGAATGAACCAAGAGTTGGCAGAAATAAGATTGAGAGAGACATTTGAGGTCCAGGCTAGACATATACCACCTGAGATCCCAATGGGAGGAGATAGAGAGGAGTGAACAAGATTATGTTGAAAGAGAGAGTTGAAAACATGAGTTAAGTTACTAGTTTTCAGTTTAGAGAGGAACATGATGTCTGGTCTTTCAGAAGAGAGGAGAGCATCCAATGCCCTCACTACCTTGGGCTGACCAAGCCCTTGGCAGTTCCATGCTATTATCTTGAGGGACATTATTCCCTATCCCCCTCTGGGGCTTTTAGTAGCTTGAAAGTAGAAGAGTTTTTGTCTTTTTGAAAGGTTGGCACCTCTTTTGGAATCTCAGCAGAGTTAGAGTTCTCAGAGTCATCAATTTCTTCAATGATCACTGTTGATTTGGGTTTGAAGGATCTAAGTCTTCTTGTCACCTTATCACCTTCAAGAGAGAGATCTTGATTCAGATCTATTAAGTCCTTGGTCTCAACATAATTATCAGAGGGGATTAGATAATATGGATTAGGACAGAGGTCATTATTTAGTGGGGAAAGGTAATTTGGTTTTTTGTTTATCAGGTATTTGGGGCCATAATCCAAAATTATTTTTGGGTGAAGCTTTTCTTTGTCAGATTCTGAGTTGGTGAGGAGGTTTGGAAATATAGAGGGACCTACTTCTTTGTCCTTTAAAATGATTAAGGTATGTTGGCTGTTTGGCTTGACACAACAGGAAGGGTAAAAGATGTTTGACTTAAGCAAGGTGAGATCTTTAACTTGTTCAATAAGCAAGTTATTTTCCAGGTAAAGCTGATAATTTGATTTCCTGAGCTCAGAAATGATATTGCTTTCCATTTGGCATGTTTCTATTTAATTGCCATTATCAGAGTTTTCAGGGTTCACAGGCAAAGGATGATCCACAAGATTAACAATGGGATTAACAGGGATATTATTTGAGTTCATGGTATTTACGGTTTCCAAGACTGGAGGGATAATGGGATTTTTTTGTGGTTTAGGGTGATCAATGTTGTTTTTTGCTTTCAATCAAGGACCGAACACATAAGAATCATTAACATCTCTCAAGTTAGGTGTTAGGTTATATACCTGAACTTTATGACCAATCATTCCACAAAAATAACAGTAGTCACCAAGCCTCTCATATTTGATGTTGACTTTAAATTCACTGCAATTTGCTATCTGTGTCATGCAGCTTGTTGTTAAAGGACTGTCAGTGTTGAGCTCAATTCTGATCCTGATATATCGATTCCATTTGTTGCTTTCTTTTAAATTTGCATTCAGAAATTTGCCCACCGCATTCCCCAACGATTTCACTGTGCCTTCATTGACGAAATATGCAGGGATATTGTATGCCCTAATCCAAATAGGAGTGAGATTCAGCTCCATTTCATCAAATGATTTATCCGGTGGCCATACCGTGATCGTTACCATGTTCCCTTTGAAATTCCATGGGGATTATCAAATGATTATGTCTGCATCTGAGTGATTCGGGAATATGAAAGCTAAGGTATTAAACTGTATATGGTTAATGTCAATTGGGAATCTGATTCCCCATGCTAATCGGAGAGTACTCTTGATGGCTTGTATATTGAGTTGTTTATCACATAAGATTTTTGCTATTAGGGTTTTTGGATAATCAGAGTTAGAGGATTTTTAATTTTTTGAGTTGGGTTGGAGAGTAGGAGTAAGATCAAAAGAAGATTTCAATTTTTGAGATTGGGTGTGACTGATGAACAAATTCATAGCAAGATGAAGAATTTTTGCTCCAGAGAAACAAGCGAGAAGAAAGAGACGAGAAATTTCAAAAAACAAAACCAACAAGTTGGACCCAACTAAGGGAGTTCTACAGGAGAGAGAACAGAGAGATTTAGGGGTTTTTGAAAGTCACGATCATTGACTAGTATGTTAAGTTGCTTCATCCAAAAAGTAGTTACAAGAAAATGCCCCAGAGATGCAGATGATCAAATATATTTGAAAATTATGGTTAAAAATTGATAGGGAGCTCAAAGTACTCTACCTCATATTTTTAGGGACAAAGTGTTTAATTTTGATTTTTGGTGTTTATAGTGCCAAAATTGTTTTTACATGAAGTGTTGTTTCTCTTTAATATATTAAATCTGATTCTCACTTTTTGTGAGTGAACTGCACGCGTATATAAAAATAACAATTTTTTTTCTGAGAAAAGTGACACATCAAATTGTTCAACAAGGTTTTCTTTATAAAGTATATAAATTTTTTGAAAAAGACTAATTGCCATAACACATGGAATATCTATCATAACATCACAATTACATAGCTTTCAGTATTCCAACAACTCAACCTATCAAAAAGTAAAGGAAAAATTACAGAATCTGAGCCAAACTATTGAACTTTTTGCATTTTCATTGCTAAACTTTGAAATTTGACACTTGGGTTGTCAAACTTTCATCCGGATAGCACTATCGTATCCAAACTCTAAAAAAGTGAATTTCAGTCAGATTTTGGCCCAAAAACGTCACTATTCGGCGCGATGACGTAATTTTACAGGGACAAACCCATGATCCACAACTCCCCCAAGCCCACCACCACCGTGAAACTCAAACCGCCACACCAACACCACCACCACCACTAATTTGTCAGCGGCCGTCGGGAAGTACACGGCGTAGATTCGAGATTTGACGAGGAATAGAGTTAGGGTTTAGCTGGGGATGTTCGACGGCACGACGCCTTTGTGCTCGATATTTCGGTGGGGAGAGATCGTTGGAGTGGTGTCGGGTTTGAGCTTTGATTTGAAGTGGTGTAGGGGTTGTCCGCCATTGTTGTTGTTGGTGGTGGTGGTGGCGAGGTGTGGCGGTGGGTTTGGGGTGGGGGGGGGGGGGAGGGCGGTTATTGGAGGGGGTGAATGGTGATGAAGATGACAATTGATTTATTTTTTTTATGTATTTTGTTGTTTTTGTTTTTTTATAACTTTTATAATTTTTATAAATTGTTAAAGATATAAAAGAATTATATATATATATATATATATATATATATATGAAGATGATTAATTATTTTTTAAATGTAGTTTTTCGTTTTTTTATGATTTTTATAACTTTTATAAAGTATTAATGATTTAAAATATATATATATATATGTGAAGATAATGAATTAAATATTCTTTTTGTTTTTTGTTTTATGATTTTTAGAACTTTTAAAAATTATCCAAGATATAAAAAAAGTTGTTCACCAGGACTACCTATTTTGCCCCTGTAAAGTTACATCATCGCGCCGAGGAGTGAAGGTTTTGGACAAAAATCTGCCCGAAATTCACTTTTTCAAAGTATGACTTTGAATATAATACAACCAAGTGTTAAGTTTTAAAATTGAGCAATAAAAGTGCAAAAAAGTTTATGATTTGACTATGATTCAGTAATATTCCCCAAAGTAAATTTACTCCAACTACCAACCATAAGTTTAATCCTTAAAATCATCTTTCTATGGTCCTTGGCTCCCTGAAGAAAGAGAACAACTTTTATCATTTCCATTTGTGACAGTAACAAAACATTTCATAAATGATACTGTAGCAACAAATTTTTCTAAGTCTTTAAAATAAAAAACGGAAAAATAGTTGAACAAATAAAACTTGTGGATTTGATGGATTTATTGAGTTACAATATCTTTAATCCTCTGGTTCGCTTTTACAAGGACAATGTCTTGAACTTTAAAACAAATCTTGAAGGCGATCTTCATTTCGATCTTCTTCAAGGTACTTGAATATTTAACGAACGTCGATGCGAGGGCTTGGCAGCTTGATCTCGGATCGAACGGACTTTTGGCTTCAAATTTGATTTGAAGATTGTTCAAGAACGATATGATCTTCGTCCCCAGTTCTTCGGATATGTGGACTTTGATCTTCTTTGAAAGGGACTTGATCTTCAAAAATAGTTGTTCGAGCGCCTTGCAGCTGGTTCTCGAATCAAACGGACTTTGGGCTTGAAGATAGTTGAAGAACGTGAAAGTGTAAGATGTTCTGTTATCAATGCTGGATGGATGTTGTGCCAACATCCAGAGGGCAACATTGAAACCCGAGAACAACCTTAACCTAAAACATGTTTCTGAAATTCTGAACATGAGTAAAGTGTTCTGGATTAAATGTTGGATAGATGTTGAGCCAACATTCACAGGACAACATTGAAACCAGAAACTATTCTGTCAATCTGTCTTTAACTGCTTTATTTTAGTTTTGCCTTTATTCACATATTAATCAAGTTCCACGATTTTAGTTGTCTTTGTTTATGTCCAGGAACATCTCTTAATCATAAGGAAGAGCATTACAAGTTTCCTAAGTTGGAGTTTCCATAATTCAAGAGGAGGAGATCGGTCAAGTCAACACGGTTTCAAATATGGAAAGTTTTGGAGTTTAAGTGCAACTAGGAATCTTTCCAAGATCAACTCTGAATTGAAGAAGGAGAATTTCCTTATTAGAACTCAATCTAATTAAGGGAACTATTATTCAAGAAGGAGATCGAGTTCAAGAAAAAAAGTAGAGTTCAACAGGGAAACAACATAAGTTACCAAAACTGTGTACAACACACCTTGGAGATCAAGTTTGAAGAAACATATATATAGGGTGTAAAGTACATCAAGATACATGAGAAACAATAGAGCTTATAAATCCGTAGATATTATATCTTAAGCATTGTTGCTGTGTTTCTTATTTTGCAAAGTTTGTGAGTTTTCGACTTAAGTCTAGGATTAGATTTAAGGAGAAAATTCTTGTCTGTTTTGTTGAGTCCAATCTACAAAAGAGCGAGAGTGATTTTGTGGTGAGGAACATCTTTGATAAAACATGCGTGGTTATTTTGCCGTAAGGCTAGATGGTTGATTATTTATAATAAACCATTGAAAATTTATCTTCTTGTGTTCTTTAATTCCGCTGCACATTATACTCTATCAAGAAGATTGTTTGAGATCAAGTTAAGGCAACGCCAGCTTAACTTGAGCTTTGAAACTTTGGAAAAGTTGTATCAATCCCGATCCAATAATTTCAATTGGTATCAGAGCCAAGCACCGATTTCACTGGTGTTTGGAGGTGATACAACGCGATGGACAACATTAGTCCCAATTCTGGCAGACTCTCAGTCTTAGAAGGATCCATCAATTATGCCTACTAGAAGACCAGGCTCAGAGTTCACATCAAATCCATTGACATGAAAGCATGGGATGCAGTCCTTGATGGATATTCTATCCCAAAGATTGAGAACGATAGAGATGCAGATATTGTACCAAAACCTAAGTCATAATGGACAGCAAACGAGGTAACACTTTACAACTACAATGAGAAAGCTCTTGATGCTATTTTTAGTTATGTTACCAATCAGACGTTTAAGTTAATTCAGAACTGCACCACGGCTAAATCAGCTTGGGATATTCTTGAACTTCATTGTGAAGGAGATATAGCAGTTAGAAACTCTAAACATAGACAATTTTTTAAAGATTTTGAAAAACTTGAGATGGATGATGAAGAGAGTATAGATAGTTATTTTGAGAAAATCCTTGACATTACAAATCAATGTGAAAATCTAGGATTTCTTGTTTCAAATCAAACTATGGTTTATAAAGTTTTTAGATCTTTGTCACCCAGATTTGCTCTCAAGAGAATTGCCATGGGAGAGACAAGAGATATTGCCAACATGGAATTTCAATCCTTGTTAAACACTCTTAGAGAATTTGAGCTAGAGTTTCCTGTTAGGACTACCAAACAACAAGCTATTGCTTTGTTAGGAACAAATTATCATGAGAGTGAAGATGAGGATGAAATTATTTCTTCTAAATATGGAAATATTAGCAAGAAACTCAGTAGGTTGAAATTTAAAGATAAATCTAAAGAGAAACAACCTAGCAATACTTCCACTGGTTATAGAAAATTGCCTCCCAAATTTGTTAAATATATGGCAACAAAATCTAGTCCTGAAGAAATTGAAAAGCTGAAAACTACTCAATGTTATGAATGTAAAGGTTATGGTCATATTGCTGTTGAATGTGCTAACACCCTCCGCAAGAAGGGAAAGTCTCATTGGGTTTGTGTAGATGATTTCAATGAAGAGGATTATAACTCTGGATCAAGTGCTGATACTGAAGAAAACCTTGAAGAGATTCATACAGCTGCGCTATTTACTCATGTCAACTGGACAGAAGAAGAACTCCATAACTGCCACGGGTCCCAATGTTACTCCAACATCCATGACTCAACATCAGAACATGAGACTTTCTTTGGGAATTGGACTGAATATGATACCCATATTGATCTCAATTCTTTGTCTGATAATGATGAATCTAACCTTGAATGTTTCCATGGCTCAGTTGATCGAGATGAAGAGTATTACTTTGAAGGTGAAATGTCCCAGGAGGAAATCATTGACGACTTGAAGTCTACTTTTCAGAAACTCACCAAGAAGAATGAAGCTCAGAGACTGGAGATTGATGGACTGAAGAAGTTGATGAGGATGTATGAAAGAGAAACTTTGACAAGACAGAAGCTGAACTTAAAGAGGTAAAAGGAAAGCTTGAAAAAGATAATCAGATCATTGCTAAATGGAACTCAGGTACATCTAAATTTGATGAGGTACTGAGTATGGGTAATCAAGGAACAAATGGTTTGGGATATATTGAGAAACCTACCTCTAAAGTTGCTAATCCTGTTTTCATTAAAGAAGGTTTTGTTAAGGAATCAAAAGACTTGAGCTGTGCTAATCCCAACAAAAGTAAACCTACTTATATCTGTCAATTTTATTTTCAACCAGGTCACATAAAACCTTATTGCAAGAAATATTTGAAAGAAAATGTGAAGAAAACAGAAACTGTCGCTAATGTTGAGTTGGTCAGTGGTACAAATGTTATCCCAACATTAGGAACATGACAAAAACGTAGAACTTGGATTGAAAAGTTAAAGACTCCTAAGATAAAACTTGTATGCAATGTTGTCTTTTCTGCTGTGTACTCTAACCTTGCAGGTAAGTTGTACTTTGACAGTGGATGTTCAAGACACATGACAGGAGACAAGGAAAATCTTAAACAACTGATTCATCTCAATGTTGGAACTGTCACCTATGGAGGAGGCACCAAGGGAAGAATCATTGGAAAGGGAGTACTAGATGTTGAAGGATTTCCACCACTCAAAGATGTTCTGCTAGTTGAAGGATTGAAAGCAAATCTAATAAGCATTAGTCAACTTTGTGATGATAACTTGCTTGTTACATTTGATAAAAGTTCTTGTGATGTATTTAATAGTGCTAATGTCCTTGTTATGACAGGTACCAGATCTAAAGATAATTGCTACCTTGCTCAGAAAGAAGCAGATTGCTTTCATGCTAAAGTTGATGATGCTGTTCTGTGGCATAGGAAGCTAGGACATGTTCACTATAGAAACCTTGAAAAGTTACAGAAAGTTGATGTTGTAAGAGGCTTACCAAAGATATCCAGCCCAGGTAAGGTTGTATGTGGGGACTGCCTGAAAGGTAAGCAAACCAAAGCTATTCATACACCCCTCCAGGTACAAAGTACAATTCCATGGGTCTCATGGGTCCTATTGAGGCGAGCAGCCTAAGTGGTAAGAGATATGCCTTTGTTATTGTAGATGATTTCTCTAGATATACAAGGGTTAAGTTTCTTAAAGAAAAATCTGATGCATTCAACACATTTAGGATCTTACATGCTAGCATCAAAAATCTGTATGGTTCCTCTATTTGTGAAATTAGGTCTCATCATGGGAAAGAATTTGAAAATGCTAGTTTCAGTGATTTATGTGATAAGAATGGAATCTTCCATGAGTTTTCAGCATCTAAGACCCCTCAGCAAAATGGGATAGCTGAGAGGAAAAATAGGACACTTCAAGAGATAGCCAGAGTTATTCTTAATGCTAGAAACCTATCAAGAAGAATTTGGGCTGAAGCTTTGAATACTGCATGTCATATAAGTAATAGGGCTTATCTTAGACCTGGTACAAATATGATACCATATGAAATCTTGAAGGGTTTGAAACCAAATATTTCTCATTTTCATGAATTTGGATGTGATTGTTACTTGTTGAATGATAGAGACTATCTTAGTAAGTTTGATCCAAAAAGTGAAAAGTGCATATTTGTTGGTTATTCTGTGAATAGTTCTACTTTTAGGGTTTATAATCCAAGATTGAAGACTATTCAAGAATCAGTAAATATAGTGTTTGATGATTCCACCTTTGATACATGTACGGATTAAGTTATTGTCTCTGATGTTGCCCCAACATTGGAAACAGAGACTGTCCCAACATCAGGAGCAGAAGCTGAAGACACTAAAATTGGGACTGGTTCTAATGTTGAGCTGACACCTGCTGCTGTTAGGCCAACATCCCCACAGTCAAATTCAGAGGATGACATTGTTGATGAACCTAGGAGAGATCCCCCTACTAGGATTCAGAAGGATCATCCAGCTTCACAAGTGATAGGTGAAATCACTGGACGCATGAAGACTCGCAACAAAGACAGGGTAAACTATAAAAATATGGTAAGGTTGTGTGCCTGCATGGCTTCCACTTGCACTGTAAGTAATGCTTCCTGTTTTGTCTCGAATATTGAACCTAAGAATGTGACTGAAGCTCTTAAGGATAGTAAATGGATAAATGCTATGCAAGATGAACTGTTGCAATTCACCAAAAATCATGTTTGGAATCTAGTACCTAGACCTTCTAATGTGAATGTTATAGGAACTAAGTGGATTTTCAAGAATAAAACTAATGAAGATGGTGTAATTGTAAGAAACAAAGCTAGGCTTGTTGCACAAGGTTATACTCAGGTAGAAGGGATTGACTTTGATGAGACATTTGCTCTAGTAGCTAGGCTGGAATCTATTAGATTACTTCTTGCTATTGCATGTTGTCTTAAGATTACGCTCTACCAGATGGATGTAAAAGGTGCTTTCCTTAATGGTTTGATAGACAAAGAAGTATATGTTGAACAACCTAATGGTTTTGCTGATCCTAAACATCCTAATTATGTGTATAAACTTGAGAAGCTTTGTATGGTTTAAAACAGTCACCTAGAGCGTGGTATGAAAGACTAACTCAATTTTTGTTAAGTCTTGGGTTCAATAGAGGAGATGGAGACAAAACCTTGTTTATTCTAAGAAAGAGTTCTGATGTTTGTATTGCTCAAATCTATGTGGATGATATTGTATTTGGTTCTACTAACAAGTCCACTCTAGACAAGTTTGTTGAGTCAATGACAGGGACATTTGAGATGAGCATGATTGGAGAGCTAAACTACTTTCTGGGATTGCAAGTGAAGCAACTGGAGAATGGTATGTTCTTAAACCAGGAGAAGTATGCAAGGAACTTGGTAAAGAGATTTGAGCTACATGAGTCAAAACCTTGCAAAACTCCCATGTCTTCTTCTATGAAGATTACTAAGGATGGCACTGGAGACAATGTTGACCCAACATTGTACAGATCTATGATTGGTAGTCTTCTATATCTATTTGCCTCTAGACCAGACATTATGTTTTCTGTTTGTGTTTGTGCTAGGTACCAAGCTGATCCAAAGCAATCTCACTTGATTGTTGTGAAGAGAATATAAAGATATATATCTGGAACTTCATCATTGGGCATTTGGTATTCTTTTGATACAAATACAAATCTTGTTGGTTTTAGTGATTCTGATTGGGCATGTAATATAGATGACAGAAAATCCACAAGTGGCGGCTGTTTCTACTTAGGTAACAATCTTGTTTCATGGTATAGTAGGAAACAGAATTGTGTGTCATTATCTACAGCTGAATCTGAATATGTAGCTGCTGGTAGTTTTGTTACCCAGCTAGTATGGCTCAAACACATGTTGTTGGACTATGGGTTAGATAGTGATACTCTCCTCATGTTTTGTGACAATCTTAGTGCCATTAGTATCTCAAGGAATCCTGTTAAGCATTCTAGGACTAAGCATATAGATATAAGACATCATTACTTGATAGACATGGTTGAGGATAAAGTGATTAACATTGAGCATATTGAGACAAATAATCAGCTTGCTGATATGTTTACTAAACCTTTAGATAGTGAGAGATTCTTCAGTTTGAGGAAATCTCTCGGCATGTGTAATATGTGAGAATGTTAGGTTCCCAATGTTGACATAACACCACTGTCTAGCACTCGTTAATGTTTGTGGTGTAGTATGTAACTTTTTGATTTTTTTGTTTGTTTCTTTTCTTTTCTTTTTGAGTCACATTGATCTTTGTTTTGGCATATTTGAGTGTGTGGTTGATCAGTGTGTTTTACTAATCTTTCTGGCTTGCAGATTCACATCTAAGTTTTGAAAAGTATAAATCTCTAAAGTGTGTCTGAGGTTGTGTTAACCTAACATATAGAGAAGCTGGGGTACACAAAGTTCACTACTTTGATGTCTATTCAGTTGTGTCTTATTCATATGAAAAGGTTTTACAGGACATGTGGAGAAGCTGGGGTTCATGATGTTGACAACTTCAATGATATTCAGTTGTGCTTATTTGCATGTCTCTGTTTATTTTGGCCAAGGGGTACAAAAGAGTGGTTCTTTCTACTAGGGTGTTTGGGGTTTCGATTTCCTTCACTTGGGAGCATTGATCACTTCGTGCTCTCTTGTATGCAGGTTGGTAAACAAGTATGCATAAGGAATTGGGGTATTGGGGTGCATGATAAATGTGTTTCCAGTATTGAAGGCCTTTGTATTTGCCTAACTTGCTGCTGATAATGGTGTTATTGGGGTGTGTGGAGTCTAGGGCTGCCCTCATTCTGTAATGTCATTATCCTTTTTTTTATCAACTTTCAGTTTTTGTTCTAAAGAGAAAATGAAAATAGTGAAGATTTGATGTGATTTGTTGCTGGTTTGAAAAGTGATGCACTGTGTATACCATCTGTCAATGTTGTCATAACATTGTTGCATTCATGTTAGAACTGCATTGTTTTTCATCTTTGATTAGTGAGTTTGACTAGGTTTGGGCTTAGGGGGAGTATATAGTCCCTTTCATGTGTTGAGGCATACTCCTTGGGTGACATACTGCAGGTGACACACTATCTGTGACTTTCTATGCTGTGGAAGTGGATTAATTCTCTATTTCATGACTGCTTATCTATGTGTGTTTTCTGTTTGATATATTGCTTATTCATGATTTTGATATAAATCTTAATGTTTTTGATACTCACTTGCTACTTTGGTGAAGTTTCAGATATAAGTTTGGATATATCTCACGCTCTCACATGAAATTGCCTTGAAGAAGCCCAGAACCTCAAATACTTTGGTTTAAAAACTTTCTGGTTTCAATGTTACTCTACTCTCTGATCTGAATGTTATTCCAACATTGCCACACTGTCTGCCCAACATTGAAGACAGTAACTTATAAGTTTGTTTAAAATTTTAAAAACTGAGTTTTTATTGTTTTATTTTGAACTGCTCTAGTTACTTGTTGTTTTTAAATGACACGTGGTGAAATTCTTACGCGGGAATAGAGTAGTGGGAAAATTTAATTGATCACAGTTCACAATCCCACCAGCATTCATCCTTTCTCTCTCCACTCAACACAACTTAAATGAACAATTTGCCATAATTTCTTTTTCACTTGTACAATTAGTTTTCTCTCTGCAAGTAGTTATCTAAAATCTCTCATATTTTTCTCTCAATTCTCAAAACTAACATGGCGTGCAAGACTCCTTTAGACACTCTTGCATATATGGCCTTAAATGTTGAGCAAACAACAACACGCACCAGGGCTTCTGCGCGTGAGGATCAATAACGGCCTACTGCTCAAGTTGCTGCAAAATGACCAATGATTCCTTATCAACGACGGTCAAAGCGAGCTAAGAATGTGGAATCTGAGTCGAATGTTGGCGCAACATCAGAAGCCCATACTCCTCAAACCAATGAATCTGAATCTGAGGTAAATGTGGCTAACCATAAGCCCCAAGTGAATATTCGGAATGATGTGATTGAGGGGGAGGGATCTGGTTCTTGTAGAAAGAGAACACCAATTGGGTCTAAGCCAATGAGTAAAATAGCCTTACAAAGAGATGAGCTTAGAAGAGCTCAAAGAGAGAGACTTGAGAAGAAAAAGGTTGAGGCTAAGGCTAAGGCTGTGGCTGAGAGAGTGAGGAAAGGGAAACGGTTTGTGGATGAGGAAGTTGAGGTAGTTGATGTAGAAGAAGAGGAGGAGAAAGAATAAGAGGAAGAGGAAGAGGAACCTGATGCGGAAGAGTTTGAAGCTAATGGTGATGATGATGAAGAAGAGTACTGTGACACTCTTGTGTTATCCTATCATAGTAGGGAAGCTAGGTCTAGATACTATCTTAATAAGGAGATAGAGGACAAGGCTTATTAGGTTAGAAAGAGGGATTTTCACAAAGAGAGGGTCATGGACATGGACAACTTTAAAAGAAACAGAGTTTTTGAGTTGTTGAAAGCAATAGGGGTTCAGAATTCAATAAAGAAGCATGGTGATTATGCTCCTGAGCTTGTACAAGAATTCTACCTAAATCTCTCAAAGTATATCACTAGTGAGTTGTCTCCCAAATATGGTAAAGCATGGGTAAGAGGACAAGTGTTTGAAATTAGTCCTATGAAGATAAATGAGATTTGGGGACTGCCACATGATGAGGAATCTGAAGATCCTAAGCCAGATGAGGTGATTGAGGATATCACAGGTGGTCTAGAGAGAACCTGGGTTGAACAATTACCAACAACAAAGCTCACTGCCCTAAGTGCTGTTCTGCACAAATGTGCATCTTATAATTGGCTGCTTGCTAAAAATTCTACTGTTTTGACTAAGGAGTCAGCTTACTTTGTCTACAAACTAAAGAATGGGCTTGCTGTGAATACTGGGGTGAGAATTTTAAAGGCTATGGAAGATGCTGCTGGAAGGAAGCAAGGGATTCTACCACGCCGGCCCATGTCAACGCACAACCCTCTTGGCAACCTTGGATCCTATGAGAAATGGTCGTCACAAGAAGAAAAGTTATTTTCACGGCTTGACGTCAAAGAGAGCTTGAAGGAAAAAACATATTTAGCCGCGCACTTAGCATGCTGGTTGTGCCTGTTCGTTCTCCCTATCAAAGATGTAGGCTTTATCCGTCCTGGCGTATTCAAGATGGCGAGTTTCATGGAAAATAATGAACGTGTAGGCCTCGCAATTTCGGTTTTAGCATCCATCTACAAAGGGTTCAACGCAATATCGAGACCTACACAACCTTCTTACGATCACATCCCCTTTCCAATCCACTTCGTCTATGGTTGGGTGGCTCAATTCTTCAAGACTCATTTTACTACATATCAAGGGTTGAGCGGGCCTGGAATGACCTCATATTCCAGAGAAGGTGGCGCAAAGGGTTTTGATCCCAGGGAAGCCCGCAAGAGGATTCATCGAGCCGACTATGCCAATTGGGTATGCAACGTCCCTTGGCATATCAAGGACGTTACGCTTGTGGAGAATGGCAGCATTAACGAGACGGAGCGTGACTACTTCATCAACTTTCATTCGTGCTACCTTACTTTGAGGCAAGGCAAGACTTTTGACATTGAGCCATACAATCCACATCGATTTAGTCGGCAATTTGGATACTATCAAGAAGTCCCGGGCGTACTTAAGCATGACCAATGCGAGGCTACTCTAGCGGAGGGAATTCGTTATTGGAGAATGAGTACTTCGTCTAAGTCTTGCTCAGAAGCTTGTGTTCCGGGCGTTCCCATTAGTGCCAAAAGGTCTTGCACGGAGGTTTACAAGACATGGCTGGTCAAGATCCATGCGAGCTACCTCGAGGACAACGTTGATTCTTTGCTTTCTCCACTAAAGCCCATGATACTTGGTGGGTTTGAAGAAGTTGCAGCAAGTGTTGACAAGCAAGCCATTTCTACCAAAAAGAGCACGCGAGACTTATCACGTATTGAGGTTGAAGACCTAACAAAGAAGAAAAGTACGCCCGAAGAGAGTGGTAGCAGCAACGCCGATCGCCATTGGAAAAGATCCAAAAGGGACTTAAGTTGATCACAACAAGAGAAGAATGATGCATCTAGCAAGACTATCCGTATTGCAAATTCAACATCCACGAAAAAGATATTTGGTTGAACTTTGCTTGATTTTCGTTTTTCTTCTCTTTCTAAGTTCTCGTGCTTGTCTATCGCAGGTGGAGGAAGAAACTATCTCCATTGGTGATGAACAACATGTACCGGCAAGGAAACACGCGCCTCATATTCCTACTGCTTTGGTTTTTGATGGTAGGAGCTTTCTAAGAGACTACGACAAAGAGTACGCCACTGGGTTGTGGGAGTGACTAAGTGAGAGGATTTCACGTACCCCTATTGAAGCCATTTCTTCTATGAATGGTGAATTTCAATTTCTTCTTGACTCACTTAAGACGAAGGGCATAAACATCTCTCCTTTGGAAGCTTTATTGGAACCTTTAGTCGAGAAAGTTGCTTCTTTTGATAAGGCAAACTCCACATCCATTGAGCGAGTCGAGGTGCAACGTGGTGAAGTTAAAGACCGTATCCGAGGAGCCACGTAAAGGAAAGACAAAGAAGTAATCCACATCCAATCTACCAAAGATGAGCTTCAAAGCGTCATGAAGAGGTTGCAAGGCTTGAAGAAGAAGCAAAAGAAGCTCAACTCTTGCTTAAAACGCCAAGAAGAATTGTTTAGCACTGCCGAGGGTGACCTCTTCACCTTTGAAGAAGAACTGAGGGTACTTGAGGACCAGAATAACAATGAAGACTTGGTCACTTTAAGAGCGGAGCTAGAAGCCGCGCAACGCGAGTTGAGGGATGCGAGACCTTATGCTTGAGTCTTTTGTTCTTTTCTTTATTTGTTTGCTTTATTTTGTTTTTCTTTTGCTTTGGACTCGTAGTATCACCAAACTTTGAGAATTAATAAGAGATTTGCCTTTACTTATTTCACTTTGAGTTATCCTTTCGTATTTGGCATCATCTTTATTTTCCATGAGCAATGTAGCATAATGCAACAAGACCAACTTAATCAAATTTCATGACTGAACTTAGAAAACTTCCAAGCTGCCTATGTACCTTAATAAAAGGATCAAGTCATAACGTAGTTCAAAAGAAATCAAGATTGATTTGGGAGGGGGGTGCCGTGCACATTTTATACTCATGTGGGCCAGGAGTATTCATTCTTTAACCACTTTGAACAAAGTGGGGTATTTAAAATTTAACCACATAAAATACCTTTAGTGGGGTAAGTTATCATTTTAATCACATAATTTACCATTGGTGGGTTGCCATCCACAATTTATACTCATGCGGACCAAGAGTATCCATTTATTAATCACTTCAGATAAAGTGAGTGCCATTCACATTTTATACTCATGTGGGCCACGATTAACATGCAGTTTAAGCTCGTGCATCATGGATCATGCTTCAATCATCAAGGGTAGTACTTCTTCAAGAATTTCCCATTTATCGGGCCAATTCTTAAACCATCTTCAGCAATCAACCTATATGCACCATTTGTGTAGACTTATTGAACCACATAAGGACCATCCCATTTTGATGTGAATTTGTTCCCAGTGCGATGGGTGATGATGATAGGCCTTCTCACAGCGAGCACCAAGTCACCAACTTGAAATGATCGCAAGCCAACATTCTTATTAAATGCTCTTGAGATGTGAGCTTGATAACACTCCAATTTTTGTTGTGCCTCCAATCTTCTCTCATCTAGAGCTTCCAATTCTCCCAATCGCAAACGTGCATTTTCTTCTTCAGTAAGGCCTTTTTGTATGACTATTCTGAGAGATGGTATTTGTCGCTCAAGAAGGAGTACTGCCTCAACTCCGTATACCAAGGTGTAGGGAGTTGCTTGAGTCGGTGTCCTATAAGTTGTTCAATAAGCCCACAAAGCTTCTCCAATTCTTTCGTGCCAGTCCTTCTTCGACTTTGCGACCACCTTCTTCAACAAATTGCACAAAGTTTTATTAAATGCTTCAGCAAGGCCGTTAGCAGCAGCGTAGTAGGCCGAAGAGTTTCTTCACTTGAACTCAAACTTTTGATAAAGCTTGTTGATGAAGCTATTACAAAATGGTGTCCCATTATCGGTGATGATGTATTGCGGAACTCCATGGCGATATATAATATTATTGCGGATAAAGTCATCAACATTTTCTTTCTTTACTTCCTTGAGAGGTATTGCTTCAGCCTACTTAGAGAAGTAGTCAGTGGCAGCGAAGATGTACAAATTTCCACCGGAAGACTTAGTCATAGGACCGACGACATCTAATCCCCATGCATCGAGAGGCCAAGAAGCTACAGTTGGATGCAAAGGTTCTGGTGGTTGATAAATACAATTTACGTGAAATTGGAAAGGTTGACATTGACGTGCGTATTCCATGCAGTCAATGACCAACGTGGGCCAGTAATATCCCATCCTCTTAATTCAGAAGTGTAATTTAGGTCCAGACTGATGAGCACCACATACTCCGGAATGAGCTTCTTCCATGGCTTGAGCAGCTTCCTCATCACTTAGGCAATGCAGAAAGATCCCTTCAAATCAACGTCTGTAGAGAGCGCCTTTGTAATATAGGAAGCGACTAGAACGATGCCTAATATCGACTCTTCTACGTGTGTCATCAGAGAGCTTCTCGTACTTCAAGTAATCGACAAAAGGTTGCCTCCAGTCTTCCTTCTCAATCTCATAAACTTCCACAACATGGTTTTCTTCAGTACTTCTTTCTTCTTCACTCATTGCGGATGGTATCACCCAACTTTGGCATGTAGGAACGCTGAACTTCTTTTCCGGCATAACAAGGGTCGAAGCTAGTTTCGCTAATGCATCTGCTTGTCCGTTCTTTCTCTTTGGTACATGTTCAATTGATATACCCCCAAGTTGTTCAACCAATGTTCGAGCGTAGTAACGATATGGAAGCAATTTAGGCTTCTTCACTTCATAATCAACAAGTACTTGACTAATTACCAACTTCGAGTCCCCATATACCTCAAGATTCAAATGCTCCATTCCAATTGCTAACTCTAATCCCAATATGAGAGCTTGATATTCTACAACATTGTTGGAACACTTTTGTGTAAGGGTGAAAGAATAGGGCATCACTTCTCCATTAGGATTAGCTTTAGAGACCAAACAAATAGTGTGAGTTTGAGAGTAGTGCTTCAACTTTTGAATCGCGAAGATAAGAGCCAAACACAACCTCTCGATTGGGGAATAGTTCAACTCATTTGGCGTCATCCTTCGACTTAAGTAGTACAATGCACTTTATTTCCCGCTATCATTCTCTTGGGCTAGCAATGCCTCTACGGAACTTTCTTGGGCGGCAATGTATAGAATTAATGGGCGTCCCGACACCGGTGCAACCAACACGGGCGGCTTCATCATATACGACTTTATATGCTCAAAGGCATTGGTGCAGGCCTCATCCCACTTGAACGGAACGTCTTTCTTCATGAGACGACTAAACGGTTGACATTGACCGACTAAATTTGAGATGAACCGTCGGATGTATGCTACTTTCCAGATGTCACGCCAAAGGCACACTTCAAAGGATTCATCTTCAACTGATATTTTTGCAACCGCTCAAACACTTTTCTCAAATCATTGAGATGGTCTTCTCTTTTCTTCGACTTTACGACCAAATCATCGACGTAACACTCGACATTCTTGTGTAGCATGTCGTCAAAAAATTTTTGCATGGCTCTTTGATAGGGAGCACCAGCGTTCTTTAGTCCAAACGGCATCACATTGTAACAATATATCCCTTTTGGAGTTCGACATGTTGTCAATTCTTCATCCTTTCGGGCCATGCAAATTTGGTTATAGTCAAAGGAGCCATCCATGAAAGACAAGGCTTCGTAACCCGTGGTGGCATCAATCATCAATTCTGGGATTGGTAATGGAAACTCGTCTTTGGGGCATGCGGCATTAAGGTCCCTAAAGTCGACGCAAACCCAAATTTGCCCATTCGTTTTCCTCACTGGGACTATACTTGATATCCGTCGGCGGGTATCTAACTTTTCGAATGAATCCGGCTTTAATGAGTTTATTCACCTTAGCTTCAATCGAAGGGACCAACTCGGGGCAGAACCTTCGTTGAGCTTTCTTGATTGGACGTGTTGTGTTTTTTACAGCTAGTTGATGGACGACAAGTTTTGGGTTTAAACCCGACATTTCCTTATAAGACCAAGCAAATACATCTTTAAATTCTCTCAACAGGGCAACATATGCTTGTTCTTCCTACCTTTTCAACAATGCGCTGACATATATTGGTCGATGATCATTCTCATCGCCAAGGTTGACTTCCTTCAGTCCGTCAATTGTGTTCTTGATGCCTTCCTCGAGCTCTGGAGGTGCTTCTTTGACATCTTCCTCTTCGATGTTCCCATATTTCATAGTTATATGGTGTGATGATCCTACGCTCTCCTCATCTTCTTCTTTCTTGCGTTGAGCTTGCGTAAGTAAAATTGTTTGCCAGTTGACCTTCATGCATTTATCGTGTGATATAATCAACTCATCATGGCGCCTCATGCAAGAAGGAATTGCACTTTCGAGTCTTTCAGGAAAACATGGATTACGATTGCCCTTTCGACGCCTTGATGTACATGAGGGTCTCAACCTTTGATGAATGGGTCTTTTGCGAGGACCAAGTCTCTTAAAGACCGAAGTTCGAGATAATGTCTTATAACATGGGCCAAGTCTATCAAAGACTGATACTTGTGACAATTTCCCTTCAATTATTGACAAATTCTCTTCTTCACCGATGTAATTGGCGTTGGCTCTTTTGATGGTAATGCGTATAGGCTCTCGCGGAGGAAGCCGAGGATTTGGAATAACGGCGTCCGGAAGAAGTTTTCCCATGTGTGATCTTTCTTGAGGATTATAGCCAGCCTTGATCAAGAGTTTAAATGCTTTTGCATCATAACAGTTTTCCACTTGTTTCCCGATTGAAGGATCATGTTCGACTTGAGGGCCTTTTGTTGGGCGGACAAAACCTTTAAGAAGAGGAGGAGAGGATGGTGTATTTATGTCAAGCTTTGTTAAAGGCACAATCAAATCTTCCAATGAGACATCTTTATGAGAGGACACGTCGCCTTGCGCGGGGCTTCCGTCTAACTAATGAGTTTCATCATTGCTCTTTTCACTTTCCAGATTGTCTGTCTCCTTGGACTCCTCATGAAATGATCTTGCTTCAACCTTTGGCGCATTCATTTGTGAAAGATAGTACTTGGCATCAGCAAAGTGAGATTCGGCTTCAGTGAACGGCTTGTCATCCGCGCACCTTCTTTGTTGTCCCGTTTTGGTGATATTGAAAGCATTGATGTAGAGTTGAAGGGACAACACCGTTCTCATGTATCCAAGGTCATCCAAGAAGCATATTATATGAAGTTTTGGCATCTATGACGTAAAATAATGTGCTTGATGACATATCTCCCATTAATAGCTCCAGTCGTATGATGCCTATAGCCCTTTGCTCCCCTTGGTTGAAGCCTTGTATCATTAAGTGACTACTTGTGAGATCTTCATTTGGTATTCTCATTTCTTTCATCACACGCAAGGGTAATATATTGACGGATGAGCCTCCATCGATCAAGATTCGACTAACCCTTTGCCCACGACTGGATCCAGCTACAAAAAATGGTCTATTATGGGGTTTCGAACCAAGTAAGAGATCTTCATCTCCAAAGCAAATTGTTGCTGCACATTGGTTGGTGTTCATGGAAGTCTTTAGGCATGATTCATTTGATAAGGAATCTTGTACGTGAGTCATGTTGCATGACTTGCCAATGTCTACTTCACAAAACCAACTTAGTTCCTTCTCTTTGCTTGCTTCATCCTTCAAAGTCTCGAGAGAGATTATCGTAATATTTGAGGTTGCCTTATCATTCTCTAGTGTTATCTTGCCTTCACGAGCCAATCGCATAACTTTGTCCTTGAACCCGAAGCAATCTTCAGTCGAGTGTCCAAGACGGCGATGATATTTGCAATACTTTGAATCACCTGAACGTCCGGCTTCTTCGGGTCTCTTCATTTTGGGCAATTAAATAAGATCGGATCCAAGTAAGTCGTCAAACATTCCAGGCACATCGGAGTTAAGGAATGGATACTCTTTTACTTGCATCTCTTTCAGAGTCAACTTTGTTTGCTCCTTGTCTTGCAAGGAATTCTTCCTTTCAGATGTCACAAATGACTTCTTTCCTTCATTTTCCCAAGTTGAAATCTTGAGAGGTGCAGTAGTCACGGGCATGGAGTCTTTGGATGGTGCCTTAGCAAAGAACTTGCCCTCCTTCCTTGGCTCCGATTTACTTTGTGCTTTTGTAGGGTCACCAATGAGCAGCCCATCACCTCCACTTGCAGTCATGCTCAACTCTATGTCATGTGCTCTAGTTGCCAGCTCTTTAAATGATCTAGGTTGAATACCTTGAAGTATGTATCGAAGTCCCCAATGCATTCCTTGGATGCACATCTCAATGGTCGAGGTCTCGGATAATCAATCTTTGCAATTAAGTCTCGAGTTTCTCCAACGGTCGATGTAATCAGCGACGAGTTCTTCCTCCCATTGACGAGTGCTTGTGAGTTCCACCATGCTGACAGTTTTTCGAGTGTTGTAGAAACGGTTGAGGAATTCTTGCTCCAATTGATCCCAACAATCAATGGACTCTGCCTCTAAGTCAATGTACATGTCGAATGCATTCCCTTTGAGTGATCGGATAAATTATTTCACCAATTGATCCCCGTAAGTCCCCACATTATTGCATGTCTCCACAAAGTGAGCAACGCGTTGCTTAGGGCATCCTTTGCCATCAAACTGTTGAAACTTTGGGGGTTGATATCCGCTTGGAAACTTGAGAATGTCAATCCTTCTAGTATACGGCTTTGAGTATGTGAATGAAGACTTAGGACTTCCTCCAATGTTTTCCTTGATTGCTCCCATGATGAACTCTTTCAACTGGGCAGTATGAATTATGTCACCGGGAAAGACTTGGAGCTCTTTACTTGTGGACTTATCCTTTTCAATTATACTGCGCTTGATAGACGTCTCCCCTTCCTCGAGATGTTATGAGCGCTTTTATGCTACGTCAGTTGTCTCAACAACTTCTCCTTTGCTTAGAAGTTTCTCAATCTTTGCATCTTGCTCAACAGTACGCCTCGTAAACCACCCCTTTTCCTTCATTATTGCAGCGAGTTGTTCCTCCAAAGTTGTAGCATTTGTTATCATGGCGGGTGCTACATCTGCCGAGGTATGAGCTTTTGACTTAGTGTGTGGAGATGTTGGAGGAGATTGTTCATCCTTGTCGGACTCTTCAAGAAAAGCAGCTTTATCGCGTTGATCATCGTCGCGTGCAAACTCATCCGTCATCTTTGCCTTTTAGTCTTCCTTTGATTGAGTCATTGAGCGAGTATTTATTGAACTCATGTAGATGCGTCTTCTTGTCCTTGATGAAAAGAGATGAGAGGTAGAGAGAGTCGCACTGGGCGTGCCAAAACTTTGTAGCAACAAATTTTTCTAAGTCTTTAAAATAAAAGACGAAAAAATAGTTGAATAAATAAAACTTGTGGATTTGATTGATTTATAGAGTTACAATCTCTTTGATCATCTGATTCGATTTTACAAGGACAGTGTCTTGAACTTTAAAACAAATCTTGAAGGTGATATCTACTTCGATCTTCTTCAAGGTACTTGAATATTTGACGAACGTCGATGCGAGGGCTTGGCAGCGCTATCTCGGATCGAACAGACTTTTGGCTTCGAATTTGATTTGAAGATTGTTCAAGAGCGATATGATCTTCATCCTCAGTTCTTCGGATATGTAGACTTTGCTCTTCTTTGAAAGGGACTTGATCTTCAAACACAGTTTTTTGAGGGCCTTGCAGCTTGTTCTCGAATCAAATGGACTTTGGGCTTGAAGATCGTTGAAGAACGGTATGAACTTGATGTCGAATACGCTGAATTTGTTGAAGCTCGATCTTCCTTGGCAGAAGTGCGATCTTTAAAAACGATTATTTGATGGACTTGGGGCTTGATGATGGATCAAACAGAGGTTTTTGTGAAGAACACCTTGAATCCCGCGAAGAACGATTGAAGATGGATGAACTTGGTGGAGCGAAAAACTTAGAGCTTTTCCCTCTTCAACTTGTGGATATTTGTGTGTCCTTTTTCTTTATGAGAGGACCCATATTTATAGTTGTAAAACCCTAAAGCTCCTTGCTTGTGATTGGTCGGTTTTATTTTCAAGATAAACATGGATTTAATTTGGCTTGCTTTTCAAGGAGTATCTAGAACACATCATATTTCCACATGTAATAATGTGACTGGTCGAAATAAATCATCTTTTCCATATGGCCTTGTTTGATTGGTTGCATCACATCATTATTTTTTTTCACGTGGCTTTATTTGATTGGTTGCAATTCTCCATCTTTTCCGTGTGCCTTTATTTGATTGGCCAATCAAATAGATATTAGCAAATTAATTAGTTAACCTATTAATAATTGGAATTTAATTTAATAAAATTCCAAATTAAAAAATAGAAATAATTAATTTAATTTCTATTAATTTAATTTGACACTTGTTAATATTTAATTGGAGTAGACAAAATTTATTTGTCTACAGATACTCTTTAACCTTTGACCTCAAGGATTTTAAAGGCAGACGCTTGCACTGAACTAACAAAAATTGAAGTGATTGATTGCATTAATGTTTTATTAGTATGGTTTTTTTTTCTTGGATTATCGGATTTTTAGGTAGTAGAAGGTTGGTTTCTACAAATTTTAGATTAAGCATTTTTAGCATAAAAGAAATTCAAAATATCTTCAATATAGAAAATATTCATATCATTCATAAGCATTCATTACATCCTGCAAGCACAAGAGAAAAGATCGTGACAAGTGTTAGTGTTTTGCATTTAAGTGATTCATACATTCATCCACCACTCCCTTAGAATACTATACTTGGTTCATAATTGTACTTACCATTTTATTATTATTTGATTCATGCACTTGCGACAAATTGGAAATTAGGTGAAGCATTATCGTGTTGACTTATATTCTATTACAATTAAAAATCACCCATCAAATACCGAACTCCTTGCAATATGAGACCTACTATACTTTCTGGGAAGCCTCGATACCAGATCATAGTAAGGAACTTCGCCTCCATATTACCATCATAATTATCGTCGTTTGAACGCAATTTGGATTCACTCGATGCCCTATTGTCCATTGGATCGACCAGGGGCGTATTTCCAGTATCCCCAACCTCTCCCCCACAACGAGGTCAAAACTATCTTGAGAGGCGGTATCACCAATGATGGGTATGTATTGAGGTGTAATAGAATAGAAAATATCTCAGCACATAATTGTCACACCTAAATCGCACTATGTCGCATGTGCACGCATCGAGTAACAATAAAATATAAAGTATGATTACTGCCTAAGTATCGAGTCCCAAGAGAGTAGATATTGGTAATTTAGCGATTATATTGTTGAACACTCAATGAATCAGTTTTCTTTTCTTATTGGTTTGATCGTTAAAGAATTAAACTACAACTATGAACTATTGATTAACTAACTAACTACTAGAGATCTAAACTAGAATGCTTAAGTGAAACTAACTAGAGATTGCAGTTGGAGATCTTTCTAAAGAACTAAGACTAAGCTATCTAACTAACTAGAACATAATCTGATTGACTGATTGATTCATTGCCATCTAAGATTGTGAATCAGATTTGGAAAAGGGTATCTAAAAGATGGATTTTATTGATCTCGGCTGCTTGTACTTCATAGACAAAATACCAATGACTCCTATACAATGAGTTATTTATTGATGGTTGTTTTGTGTCCGCGTTGGTGTAGCAAATTAGCAACCTTTCGATGTACTAAAGAACCCTCTAATCTCTAATGATTTCACACTATTAATCACTTTCCGTTCACCAGAAGTCCACCATGTCATAGGATCCATTTAGTGTTTTAAAAGTGAATTATAGTTACCAACTACGATCTAGATTCCACGAGTACGCTAATCACTGTTTTGAAAACCGGCCCGGACCGGCCGGTTCGACCGGGAACCGGAGCCTTGTCTGGGCCGGTTCGCTGCTGATAGTGGGTTGTTAGCTACAGCATTTGAACCGGCGAAACCCGCCGGTTCGGCCGGTGTTCCGCCGAACCGGTTCCGCTTAGGAACCGGTTCATTTTTTTTATTTTTTTTTACTTTTAAAAATTAAAACTAAGGCTTTAATAAAAGAAAAAAAATACATTCTCATCTCACAGACTCTCTCAGCTCGACATTGGGGAGAAAATTTAAAAAAAAAACCCTAAGCTAAAGTCTCCACATATTGCCGCCGCTTCTCGCCGCCGCCTCTCGCCTGCACCGCCACTGCTCACCGCTGCTGCTCGGAAATCGGTAGCTTTCTCCTTCTTTTTTTTGTTAAGTTTAAATCAACTTCGGAAGTACTTGCTATGCTAATGATCTGCACCGCCGCCGCTTACATCATGTTTCCATTTGATAGTTATTATTCCTACATACATGGTTTGTACTTTGTAATCACTGATAAAAACTTAAAAGCTCACAATTCTAATCTTACCTTATTCGTTCAATCATCAATGGGATTTGTTAATGGGATACTTACCTTCTAATAAATACAAGACACGGATAATTAATGGGATTTGTTCAATTCATGACAAAATTAGTTGTATATTTTTTTTACCAAAAAGGCAAAAATAGCTTATTAATTATTAGATTTGTATTTTAGTGATGTATTACATGATACTAGTTAAGTATTTTAGTAGTTTAGTTGATGGAGTTTTGATTATGGATTGGTTCTTGAATATTGATGGATTACGACATTACGTAATGGATTACTTGACGGATTACGTGATGGATTACTTACTAAGTCAAATACTTGTGTTTCTTAAATAGGAAATGGCAGAGAACACTTCAGAGACTCCACAATCCGCTGCCCCTCCAGTTGCAAGTGAGCCTACATCACAACAAAGTACCTACGTTCCAAATGTCCGTCGTAAAAGCGACATAGGATGGCGCTATGGCACTGAGGTAGAGCCGGTGGGGAAAAAAAGAATAAAGTGTGATTTTTGTGGTGTTATTCTTTCAGGCGGGGGAATTCACCGGTTTAAACTTCATCTTGCGCAAATCCCAGGTGAAGTTGCAAAATGTCTTAAGGTTTCTTCAGAGGTACGATTTGAAATAAGGGAGTATTTGGACAATGAGTCAAAAAAGAAACAATCATCTGTATCTGTTGATGTTGAAGGAAGTGATGATGAAATTGAAAATCTTGTGAATAAGAATGACACGAGTAAGAGAAAGAAAACGAATCATATAAGGAGTTATATGAAAGGAAAAGCGGGTGTAGATACTTCACAACCTTCTATAAAGGCGAGTATTCTAAGTAAAGAAAGAGTTATGGATACAGATTTGGCTATAGCTACGTGGTTTTATGATGCTTGTATCCCTTTCAATGCTGTGTGTTCTCCTTATTTTGAGCAAGCAATAACTAGAATAGCCAATATGGGTACTGGGTATGTCGGTCCTTCTTATCATGCTCTAAGATCTACATTGCTTACAGATGTGAAGTCTCAATCACTGTTGGAAATCGATAAACTTAAAAAATGTTGGGCATCTTCTGGTTGCACAATTATGGTTATGTCTCCGATTATGAGGTTGCTACGTCTGTGTGATTCTGATGAGAAACCTTCTTTAGGTTATGTTTATGATGGCATGGCAAGGGCAATAAATGGGATAAAAAAAGTTTTTGGCAATAGAGCAACTAAATACACGATGTACACTGAAATTGTCGATAATAGATGGGATAGAATGTTGCAAAAAAGTCTCCATTTGGCCGCTTATTTTTTTAATCCTATTTTTCAATACGGTGATGGTGATCTTATGGAGAGTACTCAAGTGATGAGTGCTGTGTGGGAGGTCTTACAAAAGATTCTTCCAAACCGGTCAGAGGTGGTGAGAGAAGTGACCATGTTTCGAGATCGACAAGGGAGTTTTGGAATACCCTTTGCTGTGCAGGGTATTCACAATACTAGACCCGGTAATGTTTGTTTTAACTTTCAACTTTCAAGTTATTATTTTGTTTATTCATTTATATTTAGTTTGATAAGATATTAACTAATATGAACTAATTGTTTAGATGTTTGGTGGAGCCTATTTGGCGGTGATGCACCACTTTTGCAAAAGGTTGCCATTAAAGTTTTGAGTCAAATCAGCCTCTTCTGGATGTGAGCGCAATTGGAGTGTGTTCGAACGTATACACACCAAAAAGCGGAATAGGTTGGAGCATGAGAGGTTGAATGATCTTGTATTTGTGCATTATAACCTACGCTTGAAGATGCGATATGACTTTAAAGTTTTAATTATTGTTGTTTCTTTTGTTTCAAATTTCAATATGTGGTTTATTTTATTAGTAAGTATAATTTGTTACTTGATGTTATTTGCAGACACAAGAAGAAAATTGAGACATGTGATCCAATTGACTATGAGAATATTGATAGAGTCGACGAATGGGTAGTAGAAGAAGAAGATACAACCGAAGATTTTACTAATGAAGATATGGATGAGATGTTTGGAGAGGCAAATGTTGCCAGTTCAAGTGCAAGTGTAGCGGGGAATGAAGAAGCTGATTTGACATTGTACGGGTCGTATGAGAGGGTAGATGTGGATGATCATGATGCCTCGTGATGAATGCTTGTCTTGTTGCTACTTTCTTATTTGAGTTTATTGTTGGCTTGTTAACTTTGAATTTGAATTATGTGTTGAAGTTTTTAAAATGTGGACTATTTTATGATTTTTGTTATACACTTGAATATTTCTATATATTTTATTAAATGTTGACTTTAGTCAACAAATCGGTCCAACCAGTGGTTCGACCGGTCTGACCTGTTGACCCTCTACCCGGTAGCCTTACTGGGTCGCTCACTGGACCGGGTTTCAGAACACTAACGCTAATAATCAAAGGTCTAAAGATTTATCTGCCTGATCTACTATGCTAGTGTTGCGTTCACAATCTCCTATACATAATTCAACATAATATAAGGTTATTCAAAGTCAATACTTTGCTGTCAGAGAAACACGTGCATCAAATAAACCAAGTAGCATAAGTAACAAATAATATCCAACAAAACAATTTCATAATAAACCTAATCAAGACATAGGTGTAAGGTGCTTTCATATGAGATCAACTACATCCTCCTTCATATACTGAGAGGATTAGCTACTCAAAGTCATATTCAAATCACAACAATTCATCATAGATTATTCAAGTAAGGAAAAGAAACGATTAAACTCCTGATCTCATTGCTGCTTTCCTCTACTCTGATTGCAGACTCATTTGTTTCACCTTTCTCCTTCAACTATGATTGTGCTTCTACGAACGATAGAGTTTATGTTCTTCTCTAACCCTATAATGCTCTCTAACTTTTTTTAGTAGTGTCTTGTGCTTTGAAAATTGGTACCCGAGCTGTTGAACGTAGCCTTATTGTTTAGTTTCTCTTCATCATGGGCTTCATTTTAGGGTTTCTGGCATCGACCCAGTTTTTTATCTGATCGCGCGCTTGTCTCGCAACGCGCCACTAATCGCGACTCCCTATTTCTTCAGCTTCCTTGCACGATCGTACTTTTGGACGCCTTGCATTCTGTTTTGTGGTTCCATTAGTTGTGTGGTTGGTAGCGTTGTAACTCTATTCCCCTTTGTTACTAAAAAGTGCTGAAATCCTCCATAAAAGCATCATTTTGCTCCAACTCGACTCAAAATATAAAAACAATGAAATGACACTAAAACAAGTAACATTTCCACAAAGATTGTACAAAAGTCTAACAAACCAGGTACTTAATTCACTATAATTCTCCTCCTATCAAATACCCCCAAACTTAAACCTTTGCTCATCGAGAGCAAAATTCTAAACAAAAGAATTCAAAGTCTAATAATAGCAACATACTCAAATCAGGATTTCATCTCAGAACGCTGCCTATAATTGTAAATTGAAAATATTAGAATCATGGATGTCAAGGCATTGCACACCAAGGTAAATCAAGTTGTTGTCACAAATATTTCATCGTGCTTAGTGGTGTGCTCACGTATCACAAGTATATAATACAAGACTTTCCTATGAAAGTCACAAGATTAAGAAATTTCACATACAGTTGCTCCTCTCTCGTTTTCTACTTTCCTCATTGTTTTTCAAACATGCAAATTCTCCATGTTGAGGATCTTTAGGACTTTGTTAGCTTATAATGATTAGTGTATTTTTATTTTCATTTTCATTTGCACAAGAATTCGATCCCCCCTATACTTCATAGATTCTCGAGATGCACCCCCAAACTTAGCACTTTTTACAAAGGGTTATTTGTGCTCTCTATAATATTCATCCTCATTTTCTGTTGATATATATTTTTAGCTCATGCTATTGTTTTGAGCTCCTACCTTGTTCCTCCATTAATCCACTACTTCCATCTCTAGAAATGGGTAGGATATATATTTTTTTCTTTCGGCTCATGGTAGGTGAGTAGGCCACATAAACAAAGGTTCCGTAGAAAATGCTTCAATGGGGTTCGGTGGATATTTCTTCATAAAGGGTTTTGGTCTTGAAAAGGTAAAACGCAAATATAGAAAAGATGGTCTATTTCATTTCCTCAGCACTTAAAATTCACAGTTACTACAAGCAGTAATAGAGTAAATCACTTAAGATTCATAATTTCTATGTAACGTCCCCTTTTCTCATAAATCCAATTTAATTATTCAATATTTTCTACACATGCTCATCGTGATATGAAATAATCATGCCTTTAATTAAATTAACAAAAGTATACTCCTATCACCCACACATAATTTCTTTCTTCCAATATCCTCCTATATTAGGCATATATTATCATACATCCTAAATTTTGCATGCTTTTATTACTTCTAAATTTTTATCTAATAGTCAGACTCTAAAAACAAAAAATTTAGAGCAAAACTAATTTAAATTGCGAATCTATTCACACACCCCCAAACTTAACTTGTTCAATATCCCCATTGAACTACTCTTTAAAAAAGAATTAGAACAGAGGAGTCCCATGGAAATTCTATTCATCCTAAATGATGTATGGTGTTGTGTCGAATTCTTTCACGTTCAACATGTTCAACCTGACCATCACTTTCTCCCATGAGTTGTAAATATCCTCCTGAACCTTTTTGAGCTCGGTTCGGATGAATTCCTTTAATTTCTTTATCGGCTCTTCCATTGCTTTCTTCACCAACTCTTCCAAACTCGGTGGCTTTGGCAGCATCATTTTTGCTTTTCCATATCCGTCAATTTGTTTCTTTGTAATAACATCTTCAATAAAGTCTCTTTTGTCAGATTGTTTAACCGAAACTTCCGAAGCTCTATAAATCCTTGTGATCAAACCTTCATGTGGGATAGCTCTTGATGTTCTTCATGTAGAAAAAGTGTAAAAGTGTGGTTGGATTCTGTTCAACAGCCCAAGGACTTAGAAATCATAATTTCTTGCCCCACATCTATATGGATCCATCTTGTATCCACGTCAAATATTTTACTATGGCCCAATGTGCATTTGCCATGTGGTTAGTAGGAGTAAGTGGTTGAAATAAGAAATTATACCGAGCCTTATATTCTACCACCAATTTATTATAAAGAATAAAAGGATTAGCTGAGTTCAACTCTTGAAAAATGGTGTCTGGGATAGCCATGTCCCGTAATGTTGTTTCACACATAGCCGACTCTCGTTTCTGATGCTTCCCTTTTGCAATCTTCTCTAGATCAAGCTTGTAATATTCATTGATAATCTCTACGAAAATAAGTACCTTTTCCACCTCTTAGTGAAATCGGTTTTGTTATTGGTGTAGTTGCAATTGTAAAGAATTCAGTCACCATAGTTCTTTTGACCTCTCCTGGTTGTTTAGCAAATGTCGTCCACCTACTGTCTTGGATTTTATCGTGAAAAATGTCAAAACCCCTCTCTGTGATGAATGATTTCTTCATGATTTTTTGCTTTTTTGTAGGCCTATCATCCATGATCTTTTTCTTCCATGGGCGCGTGGAGATGATGGTGGTGGTTCCTCCTTGTCGGAACTTGAATAATTCCTTAGGCGTTTGTTGATGTTTTTCCTGCAATGTCACAGCGTTTGAACAAGTATAATAATTGTTAGAAGAAAAAAAATTAATGAAGAAGAACAACTTGGGATTTTAACTTGTGTGGGAAAGTAATGACCTAAACCTTAAATTTACCTATATAAATTGTATAACAATACATATAGGTATAGATGGACTAGGATTCCACCCTATAGATAATTTCAAAGCAAGGGAAGTATTCTCTCACAAATGAAATGTATTTAGGTAAAATGCCAATCTATAAAATCCCAGAATATTAAATTAAAGGAAATAAATAAGTAAGGAAACTTATTCTCGTAGCACCAGTATACAGAAAACGTGTTGACAGTTGTGCGTGATCAGCGCATCTCGCCTCTTGATCGTGCGTGAGTCGCGTGATCAAACCAAAATCAAAATTCATTTGTTGTCTTTTTCCAGTAGGTTCCGCAATCAAAGTGAATTTTTTTTAATTTCCCAAGATTTCCTGGGGTATGCGTGATATGCATGCGTTATGGATCGCATCCCCTTCCCCCCTCCCCCTCGCTTGAAAATTTGTTGTTGTAGGGTTTTCGTCAAAAATCTAGCTCCTCTTTATATTGTGTAATTCTTACTCTTTCATGCTAATTTTGGTTCCTCCTACAAAACTGAAATTATGGATCAGGTTGATACGTTGTTGTTGTTAACTTAACACTTGAGTGTTAACAGCAGATGTGTACATTGTTAACTCAGCGATGTTACTTTAACAACAAACCAGAGTAATAGTGCAGCGGAATAAACAAACACCAAGTTTAAGAAGTGAATATAGGATTATATTAACTTCCGAGCCGTAGGCAAAATAACCCGTAAAGGTTTTAACAAAGGTCGTTCTCTCAATTCTCAAGCTCCTCACTCTTAAATTGATTGAACTAAGCAAAGCACACAAGAATTGCTTTGACTATCTCTAAAAGCTCCTCACTCTTAGATCTATTCTAACAACTCACAACCTTTGCTAAAGCAAGACAACACTCAACAACTGTAAATTAATCTCTCGGATTGATTGGCTCTTGTCTCGTGTTTGTCTTGATGTACTTCACACCTATATATAGGTCCTTGATCTTGGACTTCAAGGTGTGTTGTACACGGTTGGCAATTCTCCTTGTTTCCTTCTTGAACTCCTCTTCTTTGTTCTCGCGGTCCTTCTTGAATAATAGTTCCTTCGTTAGTGATCTAACTAAGGAAAGACCCATTCTTCAAATCAGGACTTGATCTTGGAAAGCATTCCTAGTTCCACTCGAACTCATCTTTCTTTGTAGAGCGGTTTGCATAACTAAGGAAACTTTCCTTCTTGGAAACTTGAGCGTCCAACCTATAAAAAGTTTGTTTCCTGAATAATAATCAAAGACAATTACAACTGTGGAACTCAGTTAGTTAAATGAATAAGGCAAAACAATAATAAAGAATATAATCAAGATTGTAAATCGGATTCTGCTCCAGCAATGCTACTCTAACATTGACTTCCCAATGTTAAACTAACATTGACAGAATACCTGCACTTTCAATCTCCCCCTTTTTTGCCTTAATCACAAAACCTAAGAACCTGTTCTAGTCAGATCAAATTATTCAGACAAACTTCACTATCTTATAACAATGGAAAACTAAGTACACCCCCCCTGAACATCAGAAGGAACCAACTCAGTGTTATTCTAACATTGATACTTTCAATGTTGTCATAACATCTGTCTTTGTCAATGTTAGCTTAACCTCGAAACCAGACAGATGTTCTAACATTGAACATCTCACTGTTAACTTAACACCAGAGAACAGGTAACACCTGCAAAACATAGTTAGTACTTTGTAACCAAAGTTCAAATAGCATAAGCAGAAACACTAAGCAACAATATAGAAAAGTACTTAATTACAGACCATACTTAGTAGCAAGGAACACACTCCTTGATGAAACAGAAAAGAAAATATAATTGTTCATACTACCATGGAAAACAGAAAATTAACAGAACTCATAAATCTTGAAATTTGATCTACTCTCCCCCTTTTTGTGAGGAAGGCAGATCCTTCAAATGCTTCCTGAGGCTGTCTATCTCCTGCAACCTCACTTGCTTGTCTGCTATCTCTCTTTGGGTATCTTTATACTCTCTGTCAAGCCACACCAGGGTCTCCCCCACAAAAGCATCAGCAATGACAGAACAACTGTCACCACTAGCCACATGAACTGAAGAAGCAGCAAACTTGTGAGTCTTCTTCTTCTTCTTCTTCTTCTTCTTCTTCTTCTTCTTCCTGCTTGGACCAGCTGCAACATTGGGATTCCATGGCAGATCTTGAATCCTAACTTAAGTGAAGTAGCTCCTGGTGATGATCATCTTGGCCTTGTTCTTGATCCAGCCTTCTGTCTTCTTTGTCTTGAAGCCTTGCTTCACCAGAATGCTGGATATCAGAGAGGGATATGGAATGATTCCCTTTGCCTTTGTTGTGACTTCCCTCATGTGCCTCAGAACATTCTCCCCTATGTTCACACTCAGCCCATTCTTCAGTTTGTACACCAGCTTTGCAGATTCTTTTGTCATAACAATGGTGTTGGAAGAGGGCTTGTGAAGTACATCACTTAAGGATGTCAGTCTTGTAGTTGGAAAGCTGTCATTCCATTTCCTTGTGAGTCCACCAGTGAGGTCAGTAATCACCTTATCCATGCTAGGATCCTCAGTCTCCTCAGGATCAGGAAGTTCATCACAGAGCCCAACACTCCTCTAGCTTCAAGCAACTCAACCAGTCTATTTTCCTTGAACATCTCCTCATCAATGTTCCTCTCCATATGAATAACCCTGGCTTGATAAGCCTCCCACTGTTCTTCTGCCTCAGCAGACACATAAAAGATCAGAATAAGGCTTTTTGGGGTACTCCTCCTCAAGCACATCAAAGTACTCATCACTTCCTGATGTTGGAGTAACATCATCAGGGTCATCACCTACCTGTTGGTCTTCTTCCTCAACTTCCTCATCTTCCTCTTCCTCCTTATCATCTTCTTCCTCTTTTTCTTCTTCTGACTCAGACTCAGAAGTTTCCACAACCACTTGCTTCCCCTTTCTTTTCTTAGCAGCAGTAGCTAAGGCAGAGAGAGTCAGGCTCTCTTCTTCTTCTCTCTCCACCTCTTCAGGTTGATTGTCACCCTCATCATCAACATCTTGATTACCCTTAGTAGTAACCTCCTCAACCACAATTTCCTCAACCTGATCATCTTCCTCAGGAAGAGTATCCATATCATCAGCAGTAACCTGTTCAACCACATTAGCCTCAGATGGCTCAACCACTTCCTCAACCACCACATTTTGAACCCCAACAGTCACCTCAGGGTTCTCAACCACAACCTCCTCAGTTGCACCAAAACCAACACTAGGGGCCTCATCCTCCCCCTCAATACCAACAACAGTAGAAGCAGGTATATCCAGAGTAGGGTTAACCATCATTACATCATTTTCAGGGTTAGTGGGAGAAGAGGTTTGCTCAGCAGTGTCTGATGTTGAACCAATATCACCCTTTGTGGATTTCTTGCCATTGCGCCTTTGATAAGTGGCTTTCCTCTTTGGGGCGGCAGCGGCAGTGGTTTTAGTGGTTGCACGTCTGGTGCTACAGCGACATGGTTGCTCAATCTGCTCAGCAGCAGCTTCAAGAGTATCAATGGAAGACTTGCGGGCCATTGTTAGCATGATTTAGAGAAGAAAAGAAGAAACTTGATTTGCAGTGAAAGTTGATTGCACTAAAAAATTTGAACGCGTAAGAAACAAGAAGAGATTAGGGCAAATTATATAAACAATAAGATGAAGAATGGTAACAGTGGTGTTGTAACATGTTACCAAAATAATCGGACCACTGTCACACGATCATACCCATGTTTACCTTACCACGTGTCAGTGTTAGATTAACACGTAACCAGAGCAGTCTTCAAACCTGAAAACTTATAAGTTACAATTTTTCAATGTTGAACTAACATTGGTAAGTTAACATCAGGGAGGGAAGTTGTAGGTGCAGGGCTTCATCCAAGGCAGCATCATGTGAGAGCGTGAGATATTCATGTATACTAATCTGAACCCCCACCCAAGTACATAGGTACAAAGACATAGATTAAGATCATCAGTATGAGTAAGTAACACATCAAACAGAAAAACACAGAGTGGATATACATATCCAGGGAAAAGATGTTCCCACATTATAGAAGATCACAAAACATAGCATTTTACCTGCAGTGAGTCACCCACAAAGTATGCCTCAACACATGATTCCTAGGATTACTACTCCCCCTAAGCCCAAATCGGCAAAGGAAAAAACAAACGCAGAACTAGAAAGAATGCAACAATGTTAGATCAACACTGGGAGATGGTAACCAAGTACAAACAACTTTACTGACTGGGATCAGGACAAACCAATTTATCTTTATTTATGATCACGAACTCTTTTGAACAAAAACTAGTGAATGTAAAAGGATAGTTTCATCATTGAATGTGGGCAGCACAAGACTCCACACACCCCAGCAACTTAACCATCAGCTGCAGATTGGACAAGTACAAAGGAACTGAATGAAGACAATACATTTATCATATACTTCTTCACCCCAACTCTTCATGCATACCTGTTTACCAACCTATTTACAAGGGAAATACCAAGTGAACAATGCTACTGAATGCAAGCAGTCGAAACTTCAAAGCACCCTAGTAGTAAGGATCACTATCATGCATAACATTGGCCATAGACAAAAACACAAAAATAAGCACAACTGAATGACAATGAAGCTCTCAACATCATGTACCCTAGCTTCTCTTCATGCTTTGTCTAACCTAACATGGATAAGTCACAACTGAATAACATCAGAGTAGTGAGCTCTGTGTACCCCAGCTTCTCCCAGATGTTAGGTTAACATTCACAGACTAACAACAGAGTTATTACTTACAAAACTCTTGAACTGTACCTGTCCACCAGTCAATTCAGCTATTTGCACAGATTAACCACGCAACCCAACAGAAACTCTAACAAAGATGTAAGATGCAAGAAAGAAAAATGTAGAAAGGAAACATAAAAGAATTACAGCTACACCACAACCAATAACCAGTGCTAGACAGTGGTGTTATGTCAACACTTGTGAACTAACATCCCTAAACAATGCACATGCCAAGAGAATTCCTTAAACTGAAGAACCTCTCAGAATCTAAAGGTTTAGTGAACATATCAGCAAGTTGATTGTTAGTTTCAATGTGTTCAATGTCAATGAGCTTATCTTCTACCATGTCTCTTAGAAAGTGATGCCTTATGTCAATATATTTAGTTCTAGAATGTTGCACATGGTTCTTAGAGATGCTTATAGCACTAAGATTATCACAGAACATAAGTAAGGTATCACTGTCTATCCCATAATCCAGTAGCATGTGTTTAAGCCACACCAACTAGGTGACACCGCTGCCTGCTGCTATGTATTCAGATTCAGCAGTGGAGAGTGACACACAATTTTTCTTTCTACTGTACCATGAGACCAAGTTGTTCCCCAGATAAAAACATCCTCCACTTGTAGACTTTCTGTCATCAGTGTCACCTGCCTAGTCTGAGTCACTGAAACCTACAAGATTTGTGTTAGAAATACCATATACGAAGGGCCAAGGTGCCAGAAATATATCTAAGGATTCTCTTCACAGCAATCAGATGTGACTGCTTTGGACATGCCTGGTACCTAGCACATACACAAACAGAGAACATTATATCAGGTCTTGAAACAGACAAGTAGAGTAAGCTTCCTATCATTGAACGGTACAATGTTGGATCAACATTGGCACCATTAACATCCCTGGATATCTTCACTGATGAAGACATGGGAGTCTTGCAAGGCTTTGAATCTGC
The DNA here is from genome assembly GCA_948329865.1 of Linaria vulgaris. Lineage (NCBI taxonomy): Eukaryota > Viridiplantae > Streptophyta > Magnoliopsida > Lamiales > Plantaginaceae > Linaria > Linaria vulgaris. Next base: position 16,213,620 of record OX415253.1, read on the forward strand.
CAATTCAAACCTTTTCACCAAATTCTTTGCATACTTTTCCTGACTTAGGAAAATCCCATTACCTGTTTGTTTTACTTGAAGACCAAGGAAGAAAGTTAATTCTCCCATCATGCTCATCTCAAACTGCCCTGTCATTGATTCAACAAACTTTTCTAGAAAAGAATTATTAGTTGAGCCAAAAACAATATCATCTACATATATTTGAGCTATACAGACATGAGAATCTTTCTTCAAAACAAACAGTGTTCTATCTCCTTCACCTCTAACAAAGCCAAGACTTAATAGGAATTTTGTAAGCCTTTCATACCATGCTCTAGGTGCTTGTTTAAGTCCATACAGGGCCTTTTCAAGCTTGTACACATGGTTGGGGTACTTAGGATCTGTGAACCCCTTAGGTTGTTCAACATATACTTCCTTATCAATCAGCCCATTCAGAAACGCACCCTTTACATCCATTTGGTATAGTTTTATCTTAAGACAGCATATTATGGCTAGAAGTAACCTAATAGATTCAATCCTAGCAACTGGAGCAAATGTCTCATCAAAATCTACACCTTCAACCTGTGTGTACCCCTGAGCAGCTAGTCTAACTTTGTTTCTAACTATAACCCCTTCCTCATTACTTTTGTTTTTAAATATCCACTTTGTCCCTATTACATTAACATTAGTGGTCTAGGTACAAGTATCCAGACATTGTTCTTAGTAAACTGTAATAGTTCATCCTGCATGGCATTAATCCAAAAGTTATCAAGAAGGGCTTCATTCACATTCTTAGGTTCTATGGTGGAGACAAAACAAGAGGCATTATCAACAGTACAAGTGAAGTTCATACAGACACACAATTTTACCATATCTCTATAGTCAAGTCTTTCTCTGTTGCATGTCCTTACCCATTCAGTGAGTTCACCTATTACCTGGGATGCTGGATGATCTTTCTGAATCCTAGCTGGGGGATCTCTTCTGGGTTCAGAGGCAACTTCATGTTCTGAGTCAGAATCCTCTGTTGTTAGTCTAACATCAGATCTTGCTGGTGTTAGTCTAACATCATTCCCTGACTCCTGTTCAGTGTTTCCAGCTTCCAATTCCAATGTTGGTGTAACATTGTCAGGAGTAACATCATCGGTTTCCACTGTTGGTTCAACATTGGGAGCTAAGATGTCATCAGTACCCGTATCAAGAGTGAAATCACCAAACACAACATTCACTGATTCCTGAATTGTCTTCAATCTAAGATTGTAGACTCTAAATGAAGTACTATTGGCTGAGTATCCTACAAAGATGCATTTTTCACTTTTAGAATCAAATTTACTCAGATAATCCCTATCATTAAGCAGATAACAATCACATCCTAATTCATGAAAGTATGCAACATTTGGTTTTACACCCTTCAAGAGTTCATAATGAGTCATGTTAGTTCTAGGTCTAAGATACACCCTGTTACTAATGTGACAAGCAGTATTTAAAGCTTCAGCCCAGAGTCTTTTGGATAAATCATTAGCATTGAGCATAACTCTGGCCATCTCTTGAAGAGTCATATTCTTTCTCTCAGCAATCTCATTCTGTTGAGGAGTATTAGGAGTTAAATATTCATGAAAAATACCTTTAGCATTGCAGTAGTTATCAAAACTAGCATTTTCAAATTCTTTACCATGATCAGACCTAATCTTAGTCACAGTGGAGCCATACAAGTTTTTAATACTAGCACAAAGGATTTTGAACTGATCAAAAGCTTCTGACTTTTCTTTAAGAAATTTTACCCAAGTGTATCTAGAGAAGTCATCTACAATCACAAAGGCATATCTCTTACCACTGAGACTACTTACCTCAATTGGACCCATTAAGTCCATGTGCAGCAATTCAAAACACCTACTAGATCTAGGGTTAGCATTCTGTACCTGTAGGGGTGTATGAACTGCTCTGGTTTGCTTACCCTTGAGGTAATCACCACACACAAGCTTACCTGGACAAGACAGCTTGGGTAAGCCTCTTACAGCATCAACTTTCTGTAATTTCTCAAGGTTTCTGTAGTGAACATGTCCAAGTTTCCTATGCCATATAGAAGCCTCATCTATCTTGGCATGGAAACATTCTGCTTCCTCTTGGGCTAGGTAGCAATTATCTTTCGATCTAGTACCTGTCATAACAAGAACATTGTCACTATCATAAACATCACAAGATACTTTGTCAAATGTAACCAGTAAGTCATCATCACAAAGCTGACTGATACTGATTAGATTTGCCTTTAACCCATCTACCAACAACACATCCTTCAGGGGTGGGAATCCATCAACATCCAGAGTCCCCTTGCCAATGATCTTTCCTTTGGTGCCTCCTCCATTGGTCACTGTTCCAGCACTAAAATGTATCATATGTTTAAGATTTTCTTTGCTGCCTGTCATGTGTCTTGAGCATCCACTGTCGAAGTACCACTTACCTGAAAGGTTAGAGTACACAGCAGAGAAAACAACATTGCATACAACTTTAATCTTAGGGGTTTTGGCCTTTTCAATCCAATTTCTACCTTTCTGTCCTGCACCCAATGTTAGTCTAACATCAGAACCTGTTGTAGTTTTAACATTGGACACAGAGGCTGTTTTCTTACCACATTCTTTTATGAATTTTCTACAGAATGGTTTAATGTGTCCTGGTTGAAAACAGTACTGACAGATAAAGGTAGGTTTACTTTTTACAGTGTTAATGGTTCCAGACCTCACATTATCAGATTCTTTAACAAATCTTGTAGTTAAATAGGCAGAATTAACATTAGAAGAGGAAGGTTTCTCAACAAATCCCAGACCACATGTACCTGTGTTACTCATGTTTAGTACCTCATCAAGTTTAGAAGTACCTCCATTCCATTTGGCTATGATCTGTGAATCCTTTTTGAGTTTCTCCTTTACCTCTTTCAGCTCAACTTCAGCTTTGTCAAGATCTCTCTCATAGAGTCTCAGCATGTTCTTCAAACATTCAATGTCATGCATCAGTGCTTTGTTACTCTTCATGAGTTTGACATTCTCTCTCTCCAGTCTGAGAAAGGTTGTGTGTAGATCATCTAGAATTTCCTCCTGGGACATTTCTTCTTCATTGAAGTACTCCTCTTCTAGATCAACTGAGCCATGAAAACAATCAAAGTTAGTATCCTCAGAATCAGAGAGCACATCATAGATAACCTGTGTATCATGGTTGTTCCAGTCTCCAAAAAAGATTTTCGGCTTTGCTGTAGGTTCTCCAATGTTAGAGTAACATTGAGAACTCTGGCAATTTCTAGAGTCTTCTTTTGTCCAGTCATCCGAGTGCAAAGAGCAGCAGTGTTGATTCCTCTGGTTGTTCATCGGCACTTGTTCCAGATTCGAAGTCAGCTTTATTGAAGTCATCTACACAAACCCAATGAGAATTCCCTCTTGTTCTGAGGGTGTTAGCACATTCATGTTTAAAGTGACCATACCCCTTACATTCATAGCACTGGACATCTTTCAATTTCTCAGTATCTTGAGGCGTGCTCTTAGATGCCATGTACTTTACAAATTTTGGGGGCAGTTTCTTATAACCAAGGGCAGCATTACTAGGTTGTTTTTCTTTATTTTTATCTTTGTAACCCAATTTACTAAACTTCCTAGTAATGTTACCATAGTTAGAAGAGATCAACTCATATTCATCCTCATCACTCCCTGTAGAATCTGAGCTAGTACCTAGTAAGGCTAAAGCAAGTTGTTTACTGGACTTTCCTAGGAACTCTAGTTCAAATTCTTTTAGAGTGTTCATTAATGTTTGGAAGTCCACGTTCGCAAGATCTCTAGACTCATTCATAGCAATTCTTTTGACAGTAAACTTTGAAGATAATGTTCTAAAAGCTTTACAGTAAACATTGACAGTAAACTCATTCAATGCTTTCATCCTCACCCATCTCTATCTTCTCAAAGTCCCTCAAAAGTTTTCTATATTTAGAGTCCCTCACAGCCACTTCACCCTCACAATGTAATTCAAGAACTTCCCATGCAACTTTAGCAGTAGAACAAGTTTGAATAAGTTTGAACATATGATTACCTACCCAGCTAAAAATAGCATTGAGAGCCTTTTCATTGAAGTTGTAGAGAGCAATCTCATTGGCTGTCCATTATCCTCTTAGCTTAGGTACCAGATCAGCATCTCCATCTCTTGGCAAGTAGGGGATGGTGTAGCCTTCTAGTACTGCGTCCCAAGCTCTTAGGTCGATGGATTTGATATGGACTATGAGTCTGATCTTCTAGTAGGCATAGTTGTTGGGACCCTCTAATACCGGCAATCTGCTGGTATTGGGATTGGAGTTGTCCATCTTGTCGTATCAACGCCAAACACCGATCAAGTTGGTGCTTGGCTCTGATACCAATTGAAATTGTGGATAGGGTTGATACGTCGTTGTTGTTAACTTAACACTGGAGTGTTAATAGCAGATGTGTACGTTGTTAACTCAGCGATGTTACTTTAACAACAGACCAGAGTAATAGTGCAGCGGAATAAACAAACACCAAGTTTAAGAAGTGAATATAGGATTATATTAACTTCTGAGCCGTAGGCAAAATAACCCGTAAAGGTTTTAACAAAGGTCGTTCTCTCAATTCTCAAGCTCCTCACTCTTAAATTGATTGAACTAAGCAAAGCACACAAGAATTGCTTCGACTATCTCTAAAAGCTCATCACTCTTAGATCTATTCTAACAACTCACAAACTTTGCTAAAGCAAGACAACACTCAACAACTGTAAATTAATCTCTCGGATTGATTGGCTCTTGTCTCGTGTTTGTCTTGATGTACTTCACACCTATATATAGGTTCTTGATCTTGGACTTCAAGGTGTGTTGTACACGGTTGGTAATTCTCTTTGTTTCCTTCTTGAAGTCCTCTTCCTTGTTCTCGCAGTCCTTCTTGAATAATAGTTCCTTCGTTAGTGATCTAACTAAGGAAAGACTCCTTCTTCAAATCAGGGCTTGATCTTGGAAAGCATTCCTAGTTCCACTCGAACTCATCTTTCCTTGTAGAGCGGTTTGCTTAATTAAGAAAACTTTCCTTCTTGGAAACTTGAGCGTCCAACCTATAACAAGTTTGTTTCCTGAATAATAATCAAAGACAATTACAATTGTGGAACCTAGTTAGTTAAATGAATAAGGCAAAACAATAATAAAAAATATAATCAAGATTGTAAATCGGATTCTGCTCCAGCAATGTTACTCTAACATTGACTTCCCAATGTTAAACTAACATTGACAGAATACCTGCACTTTCAAAAACAGTCAAAGTTGCAAAATCAAATAACGATAAATATAAATGAGTCGAAAAACATAAAACTTTTGGGTTGCCTCCCAAACAACACTTAGTTTGTACGTCGTCTAGCCCGACACTACTAATTCTAAGGTGTCTCAATTGCTCCATCATGGTTAAATGGATGTACCATATGTACTCCCTTAGCTAGCGTTTTGAGTGGTGGTTCTTTTGGATACACCATTTTTTCAACCTTAAAACTAACATACTCCTTGTTAACTTTTAAAGTAACAACTCCCTCTCCTACATCAATTAAAACAGTAGCACTTTCTAAGAATGGTCTTCCCAAAACCAAAGAAAATTTATACTTTTCATTTATATCAATAACCACAAAATTCGTCAGAAAAATAAATTACCAATCTTAACCATAACATCTTCTATTACCCCCTTAGGATAATTAATAATCCTATCAGCATGTTCAATTGTTAGATCAGTTGCTCGTAAAATAGATAATTTTAGACGTTCATAAATAGCATATGGCATGAGATTTGTACTAGCACCTAAATAATTCTTTAGTTGAAACCATGTTGACTTGTTCCCTCTGATTTGTCTCTGTGTTGCTAGGCAAAGTCCCATTAGGCCGAGTCCTTAACTAATATGCAATTAGGCCAAGTTGTTTCTTAATGTCCTTCAATGAGTTGTCAGTGTTCTAATAGCTCTTCTCTATTTGTCCCAACCTTGCATCAGTCTTCGTCATATATATACCCCAGAGTATCGAAAATACATTTCGATACTCGGCATAGGTTGTATCGAAAGTTCATTTCCGATACTGACAACCAATTCGATACATTCCCGCGAAATCTCAAAATTGAGGCCCGTGGCCTGAGGCTTATATATACCTCGGATCCCGAGATTCACTTACATCGAACATTCACTTTCGACTGAGCTAGATCGAAAGAATCCACTTCCAACTGATCGATTTTGACTCTACCCCAGTTTGATTCCCGGTCTCGTTCGATTCCTAGGCCACTTTTAATTTAGACTCAGAGTTAAGAAGTTTGTATTCGATACCCAGTACAGAATCAAGAAGGGCACATTCGATACAAATTTTCTATAGTGCAGTCGAAGTTATTTTGAGAACCAGTTTGACTTAGTCTACTTCGTTTGTACTTACGTGTTAAGGTGTTTTGGACAAAGTTAGTCTTACTATGTAATAGGCTAACATAGTTTGGTGTATTGGGGCTCAGTTTTATCATATCTGTGACCCGTGTAACTCAGATGAAATAACACCAAAAGTATAGGTAAACAGTTCGTACACTATATGATTACTTTATTATTCAGGGTTTTTGGCCAAAAGCCCGCCTGTGTTTTTTGAAACATGCAAGAAACCCGCCTATGAAATAGAAAGTAGCAAAAATACCCATGTGTACTAAAATACATAGCAATCTACCTTCTTTTGTAGAAGAGTGAGCTACACTTGCAGAAAAGTGAGAGTGGGCATTTATATTGCTTTGTAAGGGACTTTTTTGTCCTCATTCTAGAAGATCTAATAACTAAGATACGCCTCATACTATGTTAATATACATATAATGCTCATGTTTTATGTTGAATGGCGAAATAACCCTTTAAAGGAAGAAATTTGAATTATACCCCCCCCCCCCACCCCCCTCTTAATTTTAGACTAATTGTAAACTTAACTCATCTCCAAAGAGTTTATTTACATTTCCATATTTTTTAATCGTACTTTTTGAACATTCTCAAGAGTTTATTGGCATGATCCCTATTTTCAAATTTCAACAAATATATATTAATAACTTATTTCCTGATCACAGAAATGCAACAACACTAATTATTGTCACTTTCTTTTATCTTATGTTTGCCAAATATGATGAATGCTATGAATAATTTCTAAACTAAGAATGATATGGATGCTTTTTATGCTAATAATGCTTAATCTAGAATGCAATGGAACTATTCTAACAATGCATGAATGATCCAATATCGTTTTGGGTATTTTGGTTTTTAGATGCAAGAAAAGAATTAAACTACCCAATCTAATGAAAGCTACTAAACTAAGGGTGTGGGGAGGATGAGAGATTAACTAAGCTAAATTAAACTAAACTAGAATGATTAACTGATTGCTTTTAGGTTGTGAACAATGGTTGGAAAGATTGTTTAGAGGTCGAGTTTCACAATGACTTAACTTAGTAATTCATAGACAAACCACCTATATTTACTTACAGTACTTGATAGTTATTTGATGTTTGCATGTCTAATGGATCTGTGACATGTGGCAGGAGTTATCCCAACAATATCTCTATGAGTCTATAATAACCTACCCTATCAATGGAATCAGCCCAGTTGGTAGTTGTTTTAGAAGAGATATCAAATCTGCAATCCAATTAACTCATCTGAATCATGTTAACAAAATGTACAATAGCCAAGATTGATCTAATGTGATCTAAAGGTTGAGCAATAGTTGCTTTCGCAAATCCAAAGTCACAAATCATATATATATATATATATATATATATATATATATATATATATATCTCCCTTAGTTCTACACTTCTGATGGCCCCACTCGGGTGCTTCTGTTTTATTCCAGTGAGAGTAAGGTTAGTCACACAGCATAAGTAACTATTCAATCTAGACATTCAAGATCATCAAATACACATTAAATAAAGTAAATAAATAAATATATTCATAATATCAGAGTTACTCTCCTACTCCAAACAACAAGTAGGTTAGCTCCTCATAGTCATGAGTTCAACAATGCACAAAGAGTTAAATATCATAGACAAAGTAAAAAGGTAAAAAAAAATCTCGAATCCGGTGGAACGTTGTTGCTTGACCCTCTTCATACTCCACTTTTCTATCTTCTTCTTCACTAATTATCTTTCTTGAAACAATGACTCGACTAATCTATAACAAGTCTTGGATGGTATTTTCTCTCAGGTGACAACTCTCAGGGTTTCTTCTCTTTGAAAGTCATTGTAAAGGCTATGAAAGTTGTTGTGAAAGTTGTACCCTAACTGTTGAACATAGCCCGTATTTATAGTTTTTCTCTCCACTCTGGGCTACGTTTTAGGGTTTCTGATTTGTGGCGCAAACTTTCTCTGATCGTGCGACGCCCGCGAGATGTGGCCTTGATCACACGCCACTCGCGCGACACTGTGGTGATCGCACTACCTTCGGATTTCCTCTATGCGGTCTCCTGTGTCTTCTTTTCAATCGTGCTATATTCGATGTTTCCTCTTTTTATTGTGTTGTAGCACTCTCGTAGCACTTGAACATACCGAAATAGTGTATCTGATCAATTGTTGTTCAAAACATCCATTTTGGCCTAGTTTAGCCTCGTTTTGTCTTGACTTCTTGAATATTTTAAGAAAATGTGAAATAATACTAAAACAAGTAAATATGCTATCATAAATATGCAAAAGCATAAGTAAATAGATACTTAAATCACGCTAATGAGACGCTTATCAATGGCCTACTTCATTTCCTCAACACTTCAAATTCACAATTACTATAAACAGTAATAGAGTAAACCACTTAAGATTTATAATTTCTATGTAACATCCCATTTTCTCCTAAATCCCATATAGTTATCCAATATTTTCTACTCACACTCATCCTGAATGGTGTATATAGAATAATCATGCATTTAACCATATTAACCAAAGTATACTCCTATCATCCATACATAATTCTTTTTTTCCAAGATCCTTCTATATTACGCATCAATCATCATAGATGCTAACTTTTGCATACTTTTTTTTTCGCAAAAATTTAAACATTGCATTGAAACGCAAATCGGAGAGTTTGTACAAAATGTAAGAGGGGCATACCCCAATCGAAAGCATAAATTCTAATGTAACACCTGATCTAACCATCAAGCTAGGAGGGATTGTAGCTCTAGACGGTCCATTACTAAAATGTCTCTTACAATTCTACAACACCTTACATAACCTTTCCCAGTATGTTGTCCTATTTTCATGAGGCTAAGAAAGCCATCTTCTTCTCTTTGGCTCAAGTCCATGATTGTGACCAAACTCCACCGGCCCTCTTAGTGTTGATTTGCTTGGCCTTTATTGATGGTCTACTTCCTTATAGTCAGCTGCTTCTCCTTTTGGGGGGTTGGAAAGTGAAGAAAGTATGGTAACTACCTGCATTCCTTCTGTGTGCTTGTGCTCCACTGCCCCACCTATAAACACAAACAATAGAACTACCTTTCTAGGAAAGCATAAGACTCCCAAAGCATATCAGCAAAATAAGCAAACTCAACAACATGCCACATATCATACTCAATCAAATACATCATCCACAAAGGCTAAAATATCCACCTACCATAGCAGGGCACCAATTCTATAAGTAAGGTAGGCTACCTGCATTTCTTCTATGTGCTTGTTCCCCCACTATCTCCACATGTACACACAAAATAGCAAGATTACCTTTCCAGGACAACATAAGATTTTCCAATGTAGATCATAAAAACTCAACATATAATAGAAACTCAACAAGTCCTGCTCAATCCATTGCATCATCCAGAAAGACTAAATATCCACATACAATTGTAGGACCCCAACTCTATAATTGATTTAACTTTTCATAAGTGACTCTACTAATTCTATTTACCTGTTTTCCACCTTTACGTTGAATCTTTGCCACCAGTGTTCTGGCTATCTCTTTGCTTAGCTGCAACTCATTTGGTTTTTGTCCTTCAAATATTTTCTTATTTCTTGCTTTCAAATAGCTACTACTACTTCCCCTAGAGTTGTTGCTCTTATTTCATATATTTTAGTCTCATTTTCTCCTAATACTATGAACAATCTACTCCATTCCGTCAAAGTGTCTGGGTAGTTTCTCATCCTTGTGCTTCCCATCACCTTTCTTAGCACTGCATTAGACCAAAGGCACTGAAAGAGCAAGTGGTTATTTGTTTCACTTGTACTATCACATAGAACACACTTAGTATTAGTTAGATCCAAAAAAATCCCAATTCTATCTTTTGTGGCTAACTTATTTTGACCAGCAAGCCAATGCATGTGTTATCTGGAGCATAGATATAGTGTTTCATACCAGATTTAGGCATAGATATAGTGTTCATACCAGATTTAGGCATAGATATAGCGTTTCATACCTGTCTCCACCAAATTACCTCTGGGTTATCTGGAGCAAAACTTATGTATAGGATTGTAGCTCCTTTAATTTCTCCTTGTATGGTTGTTAGACCCATATCTCTTACTATTGCCATCACAAAAATATGACTCCGGAAGTTTTGTATGCTTAATAATAGCACTACCTTTACCAATTGCAACCTTCCTACATAGATAAGTGTTTTTGCATGCCAGCTTTGGATCCTTCTTAACGTCTTCTATATCAGTGGATCATAGTTAGCTACTTTCAGGTTTCTTAGGCTAAGAGGAATTCCTAAATATCTATAGAAAATCTAGTCAGCAACTTTCAGGTTTCTTGGGCTAGGAGGAATTCCAAAATATCTATAGGAAATCTCCCCTCTGTGAATCCTATCACTTGCCTCAAATCCTCCTTCTATGTGTCACTTACTCCTGCCAGAAATATGTCACTATTGGTGGCACTAATTTGCAATCCTGACATGTTTGAGAAATCATGCATAGTCTCATTCAGCACTCTAATGGAGTTCCTGTCTCCTCTTTAAAAAAAGTAATAAGTCATCAGCAAATGCCATATGGCATAAATTTAATTGATTGCATTTAGGATGGAACTTAAACATTTTATTGTTCTCATTCCTTTTCTTAAGCAACCTAGCTAGATAGTTCATACAGAAGACAAAACAATAAGGAGATAAGGGGTCTCCTTGTCTCGAACCTTGTTTTCCTTCCATGTTACCCTCGAGGATACCATTGATACTAAAAGAAAATCTTTGGCAAGTTACACATATCATAATCCAGCGTACGAAATATTCATCAAATTTGTAGTGCCTTAACACATGTTCTACAAATCCCCAGTTTACTGTATCATAAGCTTTTTGAATATCAAAATTTATCATGCATCTAGGAAATATATTCTTTCTACCATAACCTCTAACCAGTTCTTGAACCAAAAAAATGTTTTGATAGATGCCCCTACCTTGAACAAAAGCAGCTTGACTAGCAAGAATGAGGTCAGGCATGATGCATTTTAGTCTATTAGCTAGTACCTTAGTTATAATTTTATATATCACATTGTAGCAAGCTATTGGTCTGTATTCGATTAATTTGGTAGGATTTGCTACTTTAGGTATTAAACAAACTGCAATGATATTAATTTTCTTTAATAACTTCCCTGTATGTGAGACTTCTTTGATTGATGCACATACAAGCTTATATATGATCTTTCAGCTATACTTGAAGAAGCAGGAATTCATGCCATCAGGGTCAGGGCACTTTGTGTCATTCATCTAGAAAGCTGCCTTCTTGATCTCCTGATCAGACTAGCTCATTCTGAGTTTTTCATTCATCTCTTATGTCACCCCATGACTTTCTCTAATCACTTCAAGGTTTGGTTCTTTAACTGGATAAGTTGTTCCCAGCAGTCTGGTGTAAAACTCAAGAATGTGCTTGACTATATCATCCTTGTCTGTTAGAAGATTTCCTTCAGTATCATATAGTGCTAATATGATATTATTCTTTCTTCTCATTTTGATAATATTGAAAAACATTCTAGAACATGCATCCCTCTCCTTATCCAGTCCAACTTTGCATCTTGGGTAGGCTCATCAGGTTTCTTCTCATATCTTCTTACTTCTCTCTGAGCTCATTGATTTTAGTTTACCCAGTTATATTAGTAGGGTTTAACAGAACTCTTTCGTGCTTCTCCTTTAGTTCCTTAACACACTCTTCACTCTTGTACTTAGAAACTTTCTGATGTTCAGTATTTTCAGCTCCTCTTTAACCCTCTTCATTTTATTCACCAGTTGATACATCTTACAACCTTGTTCCCTATGATTCCAGCTTTTTCCACCAGTGGGTGGTACTCTTTGTCCTTGCCCAAACATTTTTGAACCTAATGGGAATGTTTCTTTTTATATTACGTCTCTGTATCTTCACTAATCCCATTGCATGGTTAGACATTTATAGAGGATTGAAGATTACACTTGTATCTTGTTGTTTCATCAGCCACTCTTGATTGACAAGAACCATATCTAGCTTACAATAAGTATGGCCATTTGACCAAGTAAACTTAGGACCAGAATATGGGTGATCAGTCGGCTTTATTCTTTCCAAAGCATTTTTCAGTTCCTCTACCACATTAATTTCTCCTTTGTCTTCATTCCATTTTTCCTCCTTACTTAATACCAGTGTTTTCAGACCCGGATCGGCCGGTCCAACCGAAAACTGGTAGGCTTACCGGTCTGGTTCAGATCCAAAAACGGGTTGCAAAGTTAATCGGGCGAACCGAAAAATTCTGTCGGTTTGCACGGAGACCCGATCGACCGGTTTGGCTAGCAAACCGGTCTGGCCCCCCTCATTTTTCTTCTTTTTTTCCCGAATTACATTGGCCCCACTACATTTGCAAAAACTGAAGGGATAAAAATCAGAAAAATGCTGCAGAAACTCCAAGTCCATAGCCTCACCAACGACCAAAAGTCCAAAACCATAGCCACTGATCTCACCGCGCTGCTGAAGTTCGAATTATTGAGGAAAACTGATAAGTTCACCATGTATATACATGTATGTGAATTATTGAGGAAAATTGGTTTGGAAAATAAAAATATCGCTATGGATGGTGAAGAATTTAAAGTGGGGGTGCAAAAAAAAATTTTTTTTTTTGAAGAAGTGGCGGTGCAGTTAAAAGAGAGAGAAAGGAGAAAGATGATGAGTGATGATGCGCGTATACCCTAATTGGGTTTTATCTAAATTTAACCATTTCAGTTATTACTAATTATTTAGGAAAGGGAATTAAATAATGAAACTAATCACTTTGGGCTCGTTACAAGTTTCACCAATACTTAGACTTTCTATTCAAATTAGTTTAATACCTTATAGAGTTTTGTTTTATTTCAAACTGACTTAATTAATTTAATTTAAATATGAGTTTATATGTAATTTCTTTTATAATATTATCAATTTGATAAAGAAGATGATCATTTAACATTATTAAAGATAAATTGTAGATTCATAGAAATATATGTGCAGCCACTTTGATTTTTGGTACTTGTTTTTTAGTTTATCTGCTTTTTAATTTTCCAGCTACGTATCAATGGTAAACTATTATACGTCGTGATGGATTGTTGTTTATCAATACACAAACCAAATATATTTGATTAAAGAAAAATGTCATATATAACTAAATACTTGTTTGTAATTTCAAGAAAGTTTTTAACGTTATTTCGCCCACTCTAAACTATATTTCTAGCTTCACCCCTAGTAACCCATCGTTCCCCTCTCGTTTTTCTTCTTCTTCTTTTTTATTTTTTATTTTTCATTGTTAATCAATTATCAACAAATTAACAATTGTTGTATCATCTATGATTTTGCAGCTATTATGATTATTCTTTGATTTTGGTGTCAATTTCCTCCGATAACTCAATCTACTTCGAGTTTTGGATTTGGATTTGGTGATAATATAATAGCATCATAATATAATAGGCATTTGAGTTCTTTGATTGTTCTATCAGTTTGCTTATTTAGTGATTAGTTGTGATAATCTAATAGCATAATATAATTATTTAGAGATTTTGTAGTTGAGGAAATTGAGTATTTTGTTATGACTTTTGTTATACAATTTGAAGTTTGAAACTTTGAATTAGATATTTTATTGAACGTTGATTAAAGTCAACAAACCGGTCCAACCAGTGATCCGACCGGTTCGACCTACTGACCCACTACCTAGTAGCCTCACCGGTTCTGTGACCGGTCCGGGTCTGAAAACACTGATATTCTAGAGAGTCTAGAGAGTTCTGATATTCTTCTCCAGGTGTTCCATATCACTCCACATTTGCTTTCTTTCATCAGGGTTGTTGTGAGCATAAATAAAGGTGCAGAAGAATTCACACTTTTTGTCTTTGGTGTTCACTCTACTGTGGACCAGTTGGTCTGTTTTCTTGATCACTATAATATCAATTTTGTTTTCATCCCATACCATCATAATTCTGCAATTTGTTTTACAAGGTCAATGTTGTTGTCCACCTTCTACTTTGTCTCAAATTCTTCTTAATCTTATCATGTGCATCTCTCTTCAATATGGTCTCAAGAATTGTCCTAAAACTACAATTTGTGTCCCTCATGGCCTGATTCCAGGCCCTTTGCTTGAGAGGGTCATTCAACCCTCTCAAGTTCCATGCACAAAAGTTTACACTATCCATTAGGGCATATTGCCCTTTTGGATCCCCTTGCACTTTATTTCTCGGCTGGTCTCCCAATCTTTTCAGCTCTATTATGTTATATTCTCTTTGAATTTTTGGTTCCCACCATTTTCCAGTCTTCATATGCTACTTTTTTTCCCTTCTCACTCTTTCACCATCTGCTGGTGTATATTTCTGATCTCTCTTCACCTTGCTTAGTACTTATGTTTCTTTCATGTTCCTTCTGTTTGGTGCCTGGTGTTGTCTCCTCTATATGTATTTCCTTCACTTCCAAGTGTTCTTCAGTCTCCTGACCCTATTTTTCTTGTTGTTCTTCTACTGTTTTGATCTCTTTATTATTTGGACTGCTCAAATGATTCTCCTTAGTTTCTGTATGATTCTATGTGGTCTCATTTTGAGCATCTTCTTTGTTTTGTTCACTATCTCCTTCTTTCCTTGTATTCTTTGCAACCCACTCTTTTCTTGAAGCACAATATCTTTGCTCCATGTCCAAATTTTCAACACTTGTAGCACTGAAATGGTCTTCCCTCTTAAACTACCCTTTGTTCATACACTTTTCTTGTTGGCCCCTTAAGCTTAATGTTTTCTATCATTCTCTCCCCAGCTTGCAACTCCACCATTACCCAAGCATAAGCCAATCTACATTTGCTTGTGGTAATCTCATCAATAAAACATGGTGTTCCTATGAGACTAGCAATCTTTCCTAACATTTTAGAAGACCAGAATTGTAGATCCAAACCTGGAAGTTAGACCCAAGTGGGATAATGTTGCAATGTAGAGGGACGTAATATCATGCATGGTACCCACTTTTTCAACATCATAAGGTAATTTACCTTCACCGTCCACGAACCCCCTCCACAGGTCTCCATCATTTGATCTTCTGTATCGAATCTGAACACGAACGTACCCTTATCAGCTACATGAATTGTTGGTTGATGTTCCCAACGTGCATTTACATACCATTTCATAGCCTCGTAGGGCATGTGTAATCCTATCACTGTGCCCAGTAGAGTGTGCCCCCAAAATTCCCGATTCTTCTGCACGTCATCTAGGGTGAATTCAAGCGTTGTTCTATCGGACGATTTTGTGTTTTCAACTTTGCACCCATTTTTCGGCCAACGGTTTCCGGCGAATAGCTCGTTCCACCTCTTTGTTTGCTTCTATGGCATAGTCCCAACATCCCCTCCGTGTAGGTCATAAAATATGTCCTGATAATCCTTCTCATTTTGCTCTTGCCTCTCAATTTCTTCTTTCTCAAACCCTAGATATTCTTCCTCATTTTTTGATTCAGACCTAGAATTATCCTCATCTCTTTCCCGATTCGCATCTTGTGATCCCTCCTGTAATTTCTTCTACTCAATCATAGATTTCGTTTGCTTCTTTGCCATTGCAAGCGAAGGAAAGTTTTCCGACCAGATCGCACCAAAATTGCACACTAGTGTGTGTTATTTTATTATTTTGAAAGGATCACATTTTTTTTTGGTTGTAGTAACTTTTGCATGCTTTTATTACTTCAAGTTTTTATTCTAATTGACATACTCGAAAAATAACTAAACATACTCTAAAACAAA
This sequence comes from Linaria vulgaris, assembly GCA_948329865.1. Classification (NCBI taxonomy): domain Eukaryota; kingdom Viridiplantae; phylum Streptophyta; class Magnoliopsida; order Lamiales; family Plantaginaceae; genus Linaria; species Linaria vulgaris. Next base: position 16,229,753 of record OX415253.1, read on the forward strand.
GAACTTGGAGCAAAACTAACTTAAATAGTGAAGCTATTCACCCCCCCCCCCCCCCCCCACCCCCCGCAAACTTTATTTGTTCAATGTCCCCATTGAACTACTCTCTCTTAAAAAAATTAATTAGAATTGAGGACTCCCCGTTAAATTCTATTCTTCTTAAATGTTGTCTGTGTCGAATTCTTTCACGTTCATCTTGTTCAACCTGGCCATCACTTTCTCCCATGATTTGTCCACATCCTCCCAGACCTTTTTGAGTTTGGTTCAAATGAATTCCCTTAATTTCTTTGTCTGCTCTTCCATTGCTTTCTTCACCAACTCTTCCAAATTCGGTGTCTTTGGCAGCATCACTTTTGCTTTTCCATATCCATCTTGTCGGATTGTTTAACATAAACTCCCGCAGCTCTACAAATCCTTGTGATTAGTCCTCCATATGGAATAGCTCATGATGTTCTTTCTGTAGCAAACGTGTTAATTGGATTTATAATTTATTACCCCACATCTATATGGATCTCATCACGTATCTACGTCAAATATTTTACTCTATCCAAGTGTGCATCTGTCATGTCGGTAGGCGCAATCGGTTGAAATAATGAAATTATACCAAGCCTTATATTCTGGCACCAGTTTATTATAAAGGATAAAAGGATTAGCCGAGTTCGGCTCTCGGGCAATGGTGTGTGGGATAACCACGTCCCATAATGCTGTTTCAGACATAGCTTATTACCGTTGTATATGCTTCCTTTTCGTAATCATCACTAGATCGTGCTTGTAATATTCATTGATAATCTATGCGGAGACAAGTACCTTTTCCTTCTCAATGAAATCGGTTTCGTTATTGGTGCAATTGCGTTAGTAAAAATTTCAATCACCATAGTTCTATTGACCTCTCCTGGTTGTTTAGCTAACGACATCCACCCCATGTCTTAGATTTTGTCGTAAAAATGTCGAAACCCCTCTCCGTGATGAATGATTTCTTTATGAGTTTTTGCTTCTTTGTAGGCCTATCATCCATGGTCTTTTTCTTGCATGGTGGGGCGGGTGGAGATGATGATGGCGATTCCTCCTCGTCGAAAATTAAATAATTCCTTAGCCATTTTTTGGTATTTTCTGCAATGTCATGGTGTTTGAGCAAGTAGAATAATTGTAAAAGAAAAAAGAAAATAATAATGAAGAAAGACAACTTGGGATTTTGACTTGTACGGGAGAATAATGACATAAACCTTGAATTTACCTATATAAATAGTACAGTAATACAAGTGGGTATAGATAGACTATGATTCCACCCTATAGGTAGTTTCAAAGCAAGGAAAACATTTTCTCACAAAAAAATATATTTAGGTAACATGATAATATATTAAATCCCGGAGTACTAGATAAAAGGAAATAAAAAAAGTAAGAAAACTTATTCCCGTAGCAGCAATGTACAAAAAACGTATTAATAGTGGCGCACGATTAGCGCTTCGCGCCTCTTGATCACGCGCGACCAAACTGCGGTCAAAATTCATTCGTTGTCTTTTTCCAGTAGGTTCAGTGATCACATTGCAAAATTTCTGAATCGCCCAAAATTTTCGGTTGGTGTGCACAATATGCATGCGCTATGAGTCGCATCACGTCCCCCTTTACCTTGAAAAACTGTTGTTGTCGAATTTTCGTCAAAAATTCGGCTCCTCTTTATCTTGTATAATTCCTACTCCTTCATGCTAATTTTTGATTCCTCCTACTCAACAGTCAAAGTTGCAAAATTAAATAACGCTAAAATAAATTACTCAAAAAACATAAAACTTTTGGCCTGCCTCCCAAATAGCACTTAGTTTTTACATCGTCTATCCCGACGCTACTAATTCTAAGGTGTCTCAATCACTCCATAATGAATAAATGGATGCGCCACATTTACTCTCTTAGCTAGCTTTTTTAGTTTTGGTTCTTTTGGATACACCCTTTTTTCAACCTTAAAACTAACATGTTCCTTGTTAAATTTTGAAGTGACAACTCCCTCTCCGACATCAATTAAAGCATTAGCAGTTGCTAAGAATGGTCTTCCCAAAATCAAATGAAATTTATACTTTTCACTCATATTAATAACCACAAAATTCGTCAAGAAAGTGAATTTACCAATCTTAAGCATAACATCTTTTATTAACCCCTTAGGATAATTAATACTCCTATCAGCCAGTTGAATTGTTAGATCAGTTGCTCGTGAAGTAGGTAATTTTAGACGTTCATAAATAGCACATGGCATGAGATTTATACTAGCACATAAATCACATAAAGAATGTTCAAGTAAATATCATTAATAGTACATGGTATTGTAAAGCTCCTTCGATCCTTTAGCTTTGTTGGCAGTCCTTAAATTGCTTGAAGTGCAAATATCTTATGAATCCCACTCTCATCCATTTTCCTTCTGGGTATTTTTGTAACTCCCAAATATTTACCATAATCTGGTACTTGGCTCATCGCTTCCTCAAGTGTCACTGGTCTCGGTAGATTCTTGAAAATCACAGCAAATTGTTCCACGTGATGAATTCTGGAAGGATATGGAGTTGGTGGATAGTTCTCCTTCACCACTGGCTCTGAGGTTTTGCTCAAAATATTTTCTTCAGTTGAAACAATGTTGACTTATTCCCTCAGTTTTGTCACTGTGCTGCTAGGCAAAGTCCCATTAGGTCGAGTACTTAACTAATTTGTAATTAGGCCAAGTTGTTTCTCAATGTTCCTCAATGAGTTGTCGATGTTCTAACATCTCGCCTCTATTTGTCCCAACCTCGCATCAGTCTTCGTCATATAGTTATACAATGTTTCCTCAAGATTTACCTTTTTCTCCATTGGTTGAAATTTCATTGGTTTCTGAAAACCTCCTTGTTGTTGCTGAGTTTGCTGACCTCCCCAAGAAAAGTTAAGGTGGTTTCTTGTCCCTGGATTGTAACTGTTCGAGTATGAATTGTTTTGCCTCGCGTAGTTACCAGCATAGTTAACTTCTTCAAGCATGGCTACAATTAGTCTTTTGGATTCATTAGTTGGATCGTTTCTTCCACAATTGTTGCATACCATGATTGGTGAATTCGCATTCATATGCTTCAATTTAGTGTTAAAGGCGTCCACTTGTGCGGATAATTAAGTGATAGTGTCGATCTCATGGACCCCCATTGTTCTTTTTCTTGGACCTTGGTCTATATTCCACTTTGAGACGGTCAAAATTGTCTCTAGTAGAACAAACGCGTCCTCATGGGTCATTTGAATGAATCCCCTCCCTAAGCTTACATCTAGTGTGTTTTTGCACACGGTGTTCAGCTTGCCGTAAAATTGTTGGAGTAGTACCTCATTTGTGAAGTTGTGTTGTGGTCATCACTTCGTCATGCCTTTGAATTGTTTCCATGCTTCTGATAATGACTCCACATCTATTTGTTGAAAATTAACTATCTCACTTCTCATCTTTGCTATCTTTGACAGTGGGCAAAATTGTGGTAAGAGAAGTTGTGCCATATGTTCCCATGTTGTGATGTTGTTATTTGGTAGTTCATTCAGCCACCTCTTAGCTACTCCATTTAAAGAAAATGGAAATAACTTTAGTTTCGCTGAATCGGATCTTTGTTGAAATACTTTACACGTCCCAATAAAGTCTTTGAAATGTGCATTTGGATCATAATTCCTCCCCTGAATTGATTCTAGTCGATCATAAAGAATATATCTAACTTGATTGGTTCATGATCTTCAGTTGTAACAATGCATGATCCAGTGCCACCAAGTGTTAGTAAGACTTCTTATCTTGTAGGTCGGATGAAATATCCTCCTCCCAAGGGTTAATCATTGTTTATTTTAGTCTGATGCCCATGTGTTGTTCCTATTGGAAGAGTTCATATGTCTTCAATGTTCGACATACTTCTTGTTTCTTTTTCATTACGTCTGTTGGTTCTCTCTATCCCAAGATCAAATAGTAACGGTGTCTCTTCGTGTCATGCACTTCTGGTACCTGAAATAATAATGCATAAGTAAGCGTTTCTCACAGAACAACAATATTAGTGATCGCTAACAAATATACCGTTACTCTCCGATAACCCAGGCAAAAACTTGATGGGTATGTATTTAGGTGTATTAGAATATAATATATCTCAGCACAGAATTGTTACACCTAAATCTCACTATGTCGCAAGTGCACGAATCAAGTAATGATTAAATGGATAGTAAGATTTCTGCCCAAGTATCGATTCTCAAAAGAGTAGATATTTGTAGTTTAGCAATTATATTGTTGAACACTCAATGAATCAATTTTCTTTTCTTTTTGGTTTTATCGTTGAAGAATTAAACTAAGACTAATAACTATTAATTAACTAACCAACTACTAGAGATCTAAACTAGAATGATTAAGTGAAACTAACTACAGATTGTTGTTGGAGATATTTCTAAAGAACTAAGACTAAGCTATTTAACTAACTAGAACATAATTTAATTGATTTATTTATTGCTATCTAAGATTGTGAATCAGATTTGGAAAAGGGTATCTAAGAGATGGATTCCATTGATCTCGGATGCTTGTACTACATAGACAAAATATCAATGACTCCTATGCAAGACGCTATTTATTGATTGTTTTTTGTTTTCGCGTTGATTTAGCAAATTAGTCACCTTACGATGTAATAAAGAACCCCTAATCCTTAATGATGTCATGTCGTCAAGCACTTTCCCCTCACCAGAAGTTCACCATGTCATAGAATTTATACAGTGTTTTAGAAGTGAACTAAAGTTACCAACTGTGATCTAGATTCCACGAGCTCGTTGATGATCGAAGGTCTAAACATTTATCTGTCTGGTCTACTATGCTAGTGTTGCATTCACAATCTCCTATGCTTAATTCAACATAATACAAGGTCTAAACATTTATCTGTCTGGTCTACTATGCTAGTGTTGCATTCACAATCTCCTATGCTTAATTCAACATAATACAAGGTTATTCAATGTCCTATGCTACTATGCTAGTGTTGCATTCACAATCTTCATGACTTTGCTTAATAGCCCAGCACTCGGAGCCATAAAGCAAAGCAGGTTTAATAGTCGTACGATAGAACTTTCCTTTAAGCTTTAAAGGAAAGTTACGATCGCACAGAATTCCTGTCGCACTCTTCCACTTTGTCCATCCAGCTTGGATGCGGTGGTATACGCAACAAATAATATCCAACAAAACAATTTTATCAATAAACATAATCAAAACATAGGTTCAAGGTGACTCTATATGAGATCAACTACATCCTCCCTCAGATACTTAAAGGATTAGCTACTCATAGTCATATTCAAATCACAACAACTCATCATAGATTATTCAAGTAAGGAAAAAAAAATTAAAATCCCTATCTACTTGTTGCTTTCATCTACTCTGATTGCTGACTCCTTTGGTTTACCTTTCTCCTTCAACTATGATTGTGGTGCTACGAAAGGTAGAATTTCTGCTATTCTCTAACCCTAGAATGCTCTCTAACTCTTTTTAGTGGTGTTTTGTGCTCTGAATATCGGTACTCTAGCTGCCTAAAGTAGCCTTATTTTATAGTTTTTCTTCATCATGGGCTACGTTTAAAGGTTTCAGGCATCGAACAAAGTTTTCATCTGATCGCGCGCTAGGCACATGACGTGTTGCTGATCGCGCGCCTTCTTGTTTCTTCAGCTTCCTTGCGCAATCGTCCTTTTAATCACCTTGCATTTTGTTTTGTAGTTCATTTAGTAGAGCGGTTTGTAGCGTTGTAGCTTTATTCCCCTTTGTTACTAAAAAGTACTGGAATCCTCCATAAAAGCATCATTTTGCTCTGACTCGACTCAAACTACCAAAACAATGAAATGATACTAAAATAAGTAACATTGCCACAAAGATTGTACAGGAGTCTAAGAAATTAGGTACTTACTTCACTATAATTCTCCTCTTATTAGCCAGCATTTCCCGCTTGCGACTCTGATGCCTCAAAAAACTCATCGGATCTAACACTGCCGTCACCGCTATTTGAATGTGACCCAATCTAACTCTCATCCAAATGACTCATATCTTTACCCAAATCGGTCATCGTAACCCTACATATTGAGTACAAACTGAAAATAAAAAGAAAAGAAAGGACATTAACTACATTATTTTACACTACACTGTGACAAATCATATATAGCAGAGGAACAAACTACCTATACATAATAAACTAAAATGGTTGATGCACGAGAGATATGACACCTATGACTATAAAATACAAAAATCAGTCAGAATTTCCCTAAGGCATGAGAATCGAAAATCACGAAGAATCGAAACAAACAGTATCTAAATTGTATTTTGACTCACTCACTCTTTCGACACTGAAAAGTTTCGATACTAGAGGAAATTTGGCAAAAATCAGTTCGTGGAAGCAGATATGAAATCTGCGATAATGAGATATTATTTATAAAAACGGTCAGCTCTACGGCCCAATAATCTCCAGCCCTATGAACAAGAATCGAATCTCAAACTGTTCGATTCTCGACATTTGTATCGAAAGTCAGTTTTGATATTGTCTATGTATCGAATTGTCATTTTTAGCATAGTTTTTAGTTCAGCCATTCGATACCCTCTTTTTTAAAGCCAATTTTTTACATTTGGCATCCAAATTTTGAGTAAATCGCTTCCCAAACTGGGAGGCATATTTTGAAGCCAATTTTTTACATTTGGCAGTCGAGTTCAAAATAGCTTATCGAATTGAGCGAATTCAATGTTGCCGTATCGAATCAGGGTCGTTCGATATTGGGCGAGCTGAACCGGTTCTGTATCAAATCTGTCATTCGATCTGGTTGTGTATCGAACTGTGGTCCTTCGATGTGAGTGTGAGAGTGATTGTAGTGTATTGAATTAACCTGCTTCGATGTAAGGCTGAGTATCGAATGTAGGGTCTTCAATAGAGTTCTCTATCGAATGCTGAGAGTTCGATCGAGTAACGTGTCGAACACAAAGGATTCGATATTGAATAGGTTCAAGTGTGTAGTCAATGCGTGCTAAGAATGTGAGATGATGGGGTATTTAGAACCCCCATCCCGCGGGCCCTATTGGCAGTTGCGAAAGTGCATCGAATTGGAATGAGTCGATGCTCACTCAATATCAAACTCGTACCGTTTGACGCTCGTTCAGTATCGAATTCATACAGTTCGATGTACTGTTACAGTGGACCTTTCTAGTTGAGTCGGCCCAATATTGGTATTGGGTCATTCCTAAAATTCTCTCATCATATAGTCCAACCCAGATTAGGAGACGGTATCGATTAGAGAGCGGTTTCCAAACTTATTAAACTGTATTCTTGATTTGTTGGCTTTTATTTTTGATTTTTGAAAATCATGCTCCCGATTGGAAGGCGGTCTTGAATAGAGATCGGGTTCCTAGCTTCGAAGACATTATCATTTTTCGTTGAAAATCATGCCCCTGATTAGGACGCGGTTTCGAACAGAGATCGGGTTCCAAGCTTCGAAGACATTACCATTTTTTACTGAATATCATGCCCCCGATTGGGAGGCGATCTCGAAGAGGTGAATCTCATTATATTGCTTCTTATTATTTTTAATAAATGCTTGGGTTGTCAATCGAATATGTTGTGCTCGACTCTCCTCCTATATCGAATGATGGTGGTTCAATGCAAATTTCTCTCCTTTTAATCTTAGATCGAATCAATGACGTTCAATGCTGAAATGTGTATCGAATCGGCGAGATTCGATGCCTGAGTTGATGGGCTAGATGGGCTTTTCCGCCGCCTATATAAAGGGGAAGGTCGTGGGGAAGCTTATTTCGCTTCTGCAGAACTCACGCTCAGACATAAGTTGCAGCGAACTGGTATGGTTCGATATGGGCTACATCAAATGCAACTCATTCGATGCTGGATGCATCGAACGATGGGCATTCGATCTAGTGCCCTAGACAAAATTATCCTATTTTAGCATCATGTATAGGTTTTGTCTCTATTGTCTTTTAACATTGGTCTTTCTTTCTTCTTTTTTCAGGCAATTTGCTTTATATTTTTGTCAATTCTTCAGTTGTAATCTAGGTAAATCATTATGCTCATATTTTTCAGGTCGTGTTATTATCGCCTAGTTAATAGTTATTTTAAGCATCTCGCGTAGATGTCGTGAGTGCCGAGAGTGACGTATTCGCTCATAGTCAGCCTTTTTCCCTTTTTTATTTTATTTCAGTTTTTTGTCAAGCAAGATGATGAATTCTGAGTCAATTTATGGGATTAAGTCGAGTAGCAGCTCAAGCTCTGGTTCAACCAACTACGTGGTGGGCCCTGCAAGTGCTCATGTGGGTGCGGATATACTCCGAAAATGTGACAATGAGTCAATTGATATAGATTTTATGGAGTTACCTAGGGATAATCATCCAAGTGTTAATGTTGATCAGTCGTCCTCTCAGGGTGAGGACTATGATTCACAATCATTTTTGTCTGAGGACAATCGTGCCTCCAGCGAAGCAGGCGAAGATATCGAGCTCATTAATAGAGATATTGATGACTATGTGGAAGTTCCAGGGATGGTGTATAATATTTATGTGTCACGGTTGCAACATAGTCGCCCTCAACTGCGTGAGAGATATAATATACCAAATAGGTATAAGTTAGTTTTTCTCGGTCTGAACGACCTCATGGATACTCTGCCTCTGGTCATCTCACAGTGTTTGTAGGTCAACTCTCCAATGGGTTACGCTTCCCAATACCGGTTAAAGTGAAATTTATTATGAGGTCCATTAGGCTTGTACCGAGTCAGCTCATGCCGAATTCATTCGCGGTTGTCATTGGTTTTCTCATTCTGATGAAAGCCTTAGGTCAACCTCAGAGTCCCAACGAGTTCTGGGCTCTTTTTGAGGTCGCCAGGAGGGAGGAAGGTTTTTATCATGTTAAGGCATTGAGGAATCGTAAGTTTCTGAGTGGCGGAGCCGCTAAATACGGAACAAACTGGAAGAAACGCTACTTCTACATTGAGGAGAGCTATGAGGGCGAATTTGAAACGTATCGCCTCGATTGGTTTCAGGAAGAGATAGTTGTGATACCACCTGGTGTTCTCCCACCTACATGGGATTGTACTTTTGTTCTGAACTTAGTTCGTGACCACCAATTTGACGTTAAAAAACTGGTGAAAATTGTGTTTTATCCTTAGCGGGTTTGTCCCTGGTTCCGTATAACGGAAGATTTACGCTTGGTATAGTTCTGTGTTTTTATTTGAAATTCTGCTTTCGTTTACCATTATGATGATACTAACTATGTGATATGTTTGCAGTCGAGTTTATCATAGATCATCATGCCCGTATCAACCGAGCCCTTGCCATCGAGCAAGAAGGTTCTCAGACCACCGTCGTTCCTCCAATACCCCCCCCCCCCCAAGGAAGAGAAAGAACAAGGGGAAAAGAGTCGTTATCGAACCTTTGGCCTCTGCCCATGTTGAGGCTTCTGCTAATCCTTTCGAGGATATTTTGGGACAGGGCTAGGAGACTAGCCCTTCCCCTGCTGACCTTAGCCAAGCGGGAGTTTCTGATGGTGCTGCCGCTGGCCAATGCGGTAATGCTGGGGTTCCTGCTCAAGCCAAGCGGAGACGAGTCCACCAGACTCATTCTCAAACCGGGGGAGTTATCCCCACTGCGGTGTAGACATCTTGTTCGGGTGTTGGGAGCAGCTATGCTCCTGTGGAGGGACCAAGTGTTACCTAGCCACGATCCGCGTGCCCAAGTTGGTGGGTATGAGATTTTTTAGGCGAAGTCAATTGACGCCCTGAAGGATCTTCTTCCCAATCTCTCATTTCTTCATGCAGTTTCTGCCGAGGAAAGGAAAATGGTTGAGCAGAGTGCTCTTCATATATTAACTCGGTAATTTTTTGTCTTTCCTAAATGCATTTGTGGGCGAATTATCGTATGATCACTAACTCCTTGGTTTGTCGTCTTTTAGGGTGGTAGAGTTGTGGATGTTATGTTTGCGGCTCTGGTCCAGGCTCACTAAAGAAGGATAGGCAGACAACATCACGTCGGAGCCGAATTTCGTGGTAGTGACCCTGGCGCTCTGAAGGTCGCTCTTGATGAGAAGGTGAAAGCCCTACAAAAGGCGAGGGACTATGCTGCTCGAGCAGCCAGTGACAGAGAAAACGTGAGGCTTGCAAAGAAGATCGTTGATCATCTTCAATCGCAAATCACTCATCTTTCGTCTAGCAACAGTGAGTTGGCAAAACGAGTTGTTGAACTCGAGAATGAACTTGCGGCTGAGAAAGAGAAGAATGAACGGGCTAAGGCGACTGGGTACTCTCACGGTCTGAATGAGGTAAAGTATTTTTACATGACTATTAGTCTGTATTCTTCTATTCTTCATTGTTAATCTCATTTTTCCTTGTGTAGGTTCCTTCCGCGCAACAATGGGTGGAAATTGGTGAGGCGTTCCTCCGGAGCGATACCTTTCGAGAGATAAGTGCTCGGAGGGGTGCCCAGGAAGCCCGTAAGGCGCAGGTACTAACGGTGCAACAACTTTATAGCACCAAGTATGTTCTTGGGTGCTTTGACCCTGGTTGGCTCGATCTTTCATTGGAACCTAATAGAGAGGTTTTGCCGCCCGTCGTCAACGATCAACCAGTTTCTCCTGATGAGTTCGATGTGTTGCTTGAGAGTGAAAATCTCATGTTTTGGGGAATTTCTCCATCGCCTCCTATGCCTCCTTTATATCCTTCCTCCGAAGACGAGGATGACGCTGAAGCGTGAGGGCTTCGGTTTTATTTTTATTCCATAATGAACAATTTCTATTCTGCTTTTATTGCGCTGCGTCGCTCTTTAATGATTTGAACAATTCGAACAATTGCATGGTTGTTTTTCATGAAATTTTTGATGGTTTGTTTGATTGTTGGCTCGTATTCATTGCCTTTCTTTCAATCGCTATCCTTGCATTTTACTTTATTTTGACAACTCAAAAGCCCTTCTCTATTTGTTGAAGGTGATCTGTTTCACTCCAAGTTATAGAACTAGTATTTTATTTGACCGACATAGATGTCAATCCATTTATTATGATTTCTCGGGGATTGCGGTATCACTTGTCGCTTCGGACAGAGTGTTTGTCCCTTTCATATTTGGGGATTTGCGGTATCACTTGCCACTTTGGATAGAGTGTCTGTCCCCTTTTTCGTATCTTGCGACTTGCGGAATGACTTGCCACTTTGGACAGAGTGTCCGTCCCTTTTTGTATATCGGGAGTTGCGGTATCACTTGCCATATTGGACAGAGTATCCGTCCCTTTTTTTGTATCTCGGGAGTTGCAGTATCACTTGCCACTTTGGACAGAGTGTCCGTCCCTTTTTTCGTATTTCAGGATTTGTTGTATCACTTGCCACTTTGGACAGAGCGTCCGTTCCTTTTTTCCGTATTTAAGGATTTGCAGTATCACTTGCCACTTTGGACAGAGTGTTCGTCCCTTTTTGTTGGAGCGAACCGTATCGAGTCTTGCATTGCCATTTTGGATAGAATATTCGTCCTTTTACCATTGGAGTGAACCATCTTAGGTCCTGCATAAAATTGATATTATGCAATTTGAAGAGATAATAATAAGATTAATAAGTGAAAAGCGTTTCTCTTGGAAACAAATTCATATAAAGAGAATAGGGTGGAGCTAGGTTTCACAGCCCGCTTTCCTATGTTCTTCAATTTAGCCCTCATGGCTTAAATCTTCAGTGTCCCTATTTTAGGTTAGTATATGTGTTTGCCCCTCATAATCATCACGAATAAAAGTTGTTCCAAATGTTCGGGGATATAAAGACTTGGAAAAATTAAGCAATATCACTTCAAGCAATGTGCTCCATTTCCATGGAAACTAGCGCTTCCACTGCTTCTTGCTCCACAAGTGGTTGCGACCGAAGCGACGTTACATAGCATTTCCAGCCTTCAATGTGGTCTGTAATTACTTCACCAGTTCCGGCAGGAGTGGGGAATTTCACCATTTGGTGGTAAGTCGACGGCAAAATACTGAAACACGTTCAGCGTTGGCCTTCCAAGAATGCCATTGTATGCGAACGACATGTTAACAACAGCGTAATTCACCAGCAGTGTTCTTCTCCGAGGCACGATCCCCAATGAAGTAGGGAGAAAAATCATTATGTGAGGCACTATTTCTGGGCCTCCAAAACCATGAAGCGAAGTTCTAATTGGTTCTAATGTCTCGCCATTTAGCCCCATTTTTGCCAAGGTGGATCTGAATAGCACATTAACTGAGCTTCCATGGTCCACCAAGATTTTTGTCACGCCGAAGTTGGCTCTGTCCACTGTTATCACCAACGGGGAGTCCAGATTTGCCATTTGGAGGGCGTGGGCGCTTAGCTTAAGCAGATCACCAATTGAGAAAGTTCTCTCTTCCTGCGGCATCTCTTCGATCCTTAATATGTTGGCGAAGCTGACAAACTTGTCTGATTCGACTAGCCTCAAAATATTCTTCACCCCGTTTGTAGAATCCGCCCCTACTGGGCCTCCTGATATCATGTTTATCATTCCCCTTCTGACGTTGTTGTTTCCAATCTCAGGATATTCCAACACGTGTGGATGGTCAATCATCTTTTGCTTGTCCTTTCTGGGTGATGGTGATCTATCCCTCTCGGCGCTGTCATCTTGCTCTTTCATCTTTTTGACAAACTCCACAAGTTTACCATCCTTTAATAGTCATTCGATCTCATCCTTGAGATCCTTGCAATCCTCGGTTTCTTGTCCCTTCTGATTGTGGTAGTGGTACTTGCAGAAGTGGGTTGAATACCTAGTTGCCTTCGAGTCTTTCATCTGTTTGGGCTCTTTCAGCCACCCCTTTCCTTTTTGCCGTCTCCAACACTGTCATGATATTAGCATTCAGGGGTGTGTATCGTTTTGGCGACGTGTCCCGGTACATGTGGTTCCTGTTTCTATTGTTGTTATTATTGTTGCGATTCTGGTCCTCCCTTCCCTTTTCCGTCTCTTTCAAGGGTGCCATAATGGCCAACTTTGTTGCCATCATCTCTTCAACGTAGACCACCCCTTGTGCTATCTTATTTATGTCTTCGGTAGTGTTGGGGTTTGGCTTGAGTAGGTCTTCACTTAAGACTGTATTGGTGCTTGCTCGGAAGAGTATACTCATCACCATCTCTCAACTTGGACTGTCAATCCTCAGCAGCTCTGCATTGAAACGCCTCATGAAATCCTTCAGACTTTCATTCATTTCCTACTTCATTGAGTATAGATGGGAATGATCCAAAACCAGTCTTGCCTGGCTTGAGAATTGGTCCTCGAACATGTGTCCTCAGCTGCTTGTAGGTCTTGATCGAGCCCGGAGCAATTCGAGTAAACCAATCCATTGTTACGCCGACTAGGGTCGTGGCGAATATTATGGCCGGTACGTTCTCCTTGAAACCAAACAAGCTCAGCTTGCTGTCCAAATGGAAGAGATAATCGCGGGGATCGGACTTTCCACTGTAAATATTCAAGTCAGGGATCGTCTCCCCGTACCCCAGGATCTCTGCCTCTATTTCCTCAAAAAATGGGCTGCTCCACAGAGCACTTATCTCTCGTACCATACTACCTTCGTCCGCCGCTTTCTCTCTTTCAAGTCTTTCCAGCTTTCTCACTACCTCATCGTGTTCCCTTTTGGAGCCGCGACTCTCGCCGCTTTCTCTCTCATCCTTATCCTCTCGTCTTTTCGGTTCGTCTTTCCGATTCTCGTCCCTTTATTTTTTTTTTCTTACGTCACGGTGCCTTTTCGATTGCACTTCCACAGACTTGGGACTGCCTCTTCGGTCATCCATGGGCGATCTTTTTTTATTTTGCATCTCCATCGAGAATGGTTTGTTCCTTCCGTCATCCCGATGCGACTTTTCTCTGTCCGCTGCCTCTGAAGCTCTAGCCGCAGAACCTTGTTCCCTTACGGCCTCTGCTTGTCCCACCAGCGGCGGAGTCTGCATTGGTGGAGCGAGAGTCAGGAACTCTGCCAGTGCAGACTTTACCATAGCTCGGATTTCATCTCTCAAATTAGTTGGCATCGAAGCAGTGGTTGTTGTCGCCCCAGTTGCACCTGCATCCGCTCCCAGGATCTCCTCTCCTTGCGGTCCCGGCATCTCTCGCCTTGCGGTCGTAGGTACCTCAGCAGGCACTATCGACGGTCCCACAACGCCTGGCACAGTTTGGCTAGCGGTCGTCCGCTCAACCCCTTCATTCGTACCCTCTACAGCTCTACTCCGAGACCTGGTGGTAACTCTAGAAGTCATGCCTAATAAACTGGAAAAAATGCGGTGTTCCCACATACAGCGCCAATATTTTGCTTATTTTGTCCGGGTAACAAAACATCGTAAAACGTTACAAAGAGCTTATAAATAGTCAAAATAATGTTAATCAATTAATAATCGGACTGGCTTGGTCTGGAACACCTAATACAAGCTTACTAGGTAAAACAAGTAAATCACAAGATCAAAATAGCGTATTGAATTGAACGAATTCGATTCTGTCGTATCAAATCGGGGTCGTTCGATACTGGGCGAGCTGAAGTGGTTTTGTATCAAATATGTGTCCTTCGATCTCGTTGTGTATCGAACTGTGGTCCTTCGATGTGAGTGTGAGAGTGATTGTAGTGTATCGAATTGACCTGCTTCGATGTAAGGCTGAGTATCGAATGCAGGGTCTTCAATAGAGTTATGTATCGAATGTTGAGAGTTCGATCGAGTGACGTGTCGAACACAAAGGATTCGATATTGAATAGCTTCGAGTGTTTATTTAATGCGTGCTGAGAATGTGAAGGGATGCGGTATTTATAACCCTCATCACGTGGGTCCATTGACAATTGGAGAAAGTGCATCGAATTGGAATGATTCGATGCTCACTCAGTATCGAACTCGTACCATTCGATGCTCGTTCAGTATCGAATTCATACAGTTCAATGTACTGTTTCAGTGGGCCTTTCAAGTTGGACCGGTCCAATATTGATATTGGGTCATTCCTAAAATACCACCGTCAGTAACCAAGCTACTGATCTCTCAATTTGAGGTTCTAGAAAATGTCCGAGCAAAAAGAGACAAGAATAATAGTAATTTCTACTTGGGATCATTTTTTTCCATTCACATAAAAATGCATACAAAATTGAAAAGAGAGCAAATGTGTTACTATTTCTATAACTCATGGGGTATTTTGCATCTTTTGTTTTCAATGGGGGAGTTTTTGGCTGTTTTGCCTAACACGGGGGGTTGTTTGCTAGTAGCCTTATTATTTATACAACTTTAACATTACTTTTATTGCTCTCATATTTAGTATGTAATAATATATAGGTGGAGGGAAAAGACATTGGAGAGCTCCGGCCCCCTCATCCCAAGGGTCTGAGACGCAATTGTCCTCTCTATAGGAGTTAACAATTTCCATCGAAATAAATCCAAATTGCAATAGATAGCTCTGCTATACTAACTAGTATGACTTTTCTACTCACAAACTAGTAAGCAATCTGCCGAAGGTATTTATTTGCTTTCGCAAAAAATTAAGTAAAATTTTGATTATTTGTGCTAAACTTTCTTACTATTATGAAAATGAAGAAATTGTTTCATAGTTAAATTATGATAAGAATTTCAAATAGATACTTAAAAGAAAAAAAAAACTCAAATATGTATATAAAACCCAACCAACCACATCCATTCATCGAAACAAAAAGATCACTAGGTATGACGTGTAGGGACCACAAAATCCCTTCCGTAAACAGATAATACTGACAACACAAACAGGACGCGCGTCGCACAGCGTCAATTGCTAATAAGCTTTTAATTAACACAACCATATCGTACAGACCTTAGTGCGTGGCTACTTCTAATATTATTTTTATATTAATTTTAAAAAAGGAAGCAGTCAATCAAAATAGAAAAGATTATTAGATTATGAAAGTAAAGATAATATCGGATAACGAGAGAGCAGGAAAAAAGTGGTGAGGTTCAGGTGAGGTTAGGCATGCGCGTAGTATCGATTAACGAACGCATAATTAATAATACCAAAACAAAACAACCATTAGCAGAACAGAAGTGCACCAAAAGTAACAACAACGAGTACCCCGATTACATAACATCAATAACAGCACAAAGGCGCAAAATATAAAAACTCCAGCAGCTAGCTAGCTGACTACTGTTCATCTAAAATCAAAAGAGTGGTCAAATCAGCAAAAGGCACTGTGACTCTACTGAGCTTTAACATCAACATCAACATCAACAGCAGTGGGGTTGCTGCTGCTGCAGATCATCCAGATATTACCGTACGGATCCTTAACCTTAGCCACGCGCCCACCACAGCACGCGCCTTCACCCTCCGAGATCTCCCCTTCAGATATGCCTCCTGCAGCCACAGCCTTGTTCATAGCAGCTTCAACGTCCTCAAACTCCAAGCAAAACACGCTCGTCACTGCAGATTTCACCCTGAAACAAAAAAGTATAACAGAATTAAACACTTATTAGGCTAAATATTCTATTCTGCAAAATAATAATAACAATAATAATGCAAGCTAAGCTAGTATTAGTCACATATATTAATTGCATAACACTGAGACATGCACGAAAAGCACATATAACACCATAAAATCCTTGGAGAAACTCAGATCTGGTAAAATAACTACAAAACACAAAGCAATATTCAAAAGAGAGAGAGAGGGAGAGAGGGAGGGTTATTATACGGAGCAGAGGAGTCATCATAGAGGTCAGATACAAGGAAAGTGCAGGATCCAAGCTTGAGTTCAGTGAACACAACGAGAGGCTGCTCCTGATCAGCCTTCCTCTTAGGGTTATTCACGCGCTTCACTTCCTCCGCTCCGAACGCCGCCTTGTAGAACTCAACCGCCTCGTTAGCCTTCGAGGCCTCAACCACAATCCACGGCTTCACAACTGACAAAACAGCCTTACTAGCCTCAGAACCGTTCTCACCGTTTTGTGCCATTCTTTTTTTTTTTCTCAGAAGAAATCAACTCTACCTAGCTCTGTGTGTGTGTGTGTGTGTACTGAGAGTATGTGAAAATGGAATGGATACATTTATTTATTTATAGGAAAAAACGAGTATGTTCAGGTTCAGGGATATTTTTGGGATTTTGTGAATTTAGAGCTAGGGAGCCCCTTCGCTTTTTGCTTTATTTGCAATTTTACCTTCCGTTTTTTTGTCTTATATGCAACTGCTTTTGCACTGACGTGTACAAATCTGTCAGACTCTTTTCATCCAACGGTCCTACGTAATTTTGACCTGAAATCCGCTGCTTCAATCAATAAATAGTACTAGCGTGCATGTAAATGACGAATACGTCCTCAAAACTTTTAACGTACTGCAGAATCATCCATTGTGGCCTGGGCTGATCCATTTGAAGTTTCTACTTTCATTCATGTAAAAGAATTCAAACTGATACGCTTTTTAGCCCTAAAATCCAAATGGGCTCGACTTTAGAGTTGAGGCCTAGTTGTCTATTTGTGGATTTTATCTATGCCCATATCCCATGTGTCCCATGTGAGTGGACTAAACACACTCCATTGAGTAGCATAGATTGAATTCTATTTGTGATCAACATATCAAATCAAGTTTGCTCTACCTTTTAGTAAATCAAAAGGTGGGAATTTTCGAGTTTCGACTTTCGACAAATAGCATTCATATGAGGATACCATTCATTGGTCAAAGTATATTGGTTTTGTTTTGTTATATATATATTAGCAAAAAAGCGCACGCGGGGACCGCGTGCAAATTTCTCTATACTAATGAGTACTTTAGTTTTAACGTGTTTTTATATTCACGTATATCCAATAATAATAAAGAAATACATGTGTTTAGGTATACTTAAACTCTGAAAAATGTAACTTCATATTTTAAAATTGAATAAATAAGTTAAATTATTAAATTTTAATTAATTATGTATAAATTCAAAAATAATAATTTGTTAAGTTGTGTATAAATTCCAAATTCATTTTTAGCAATTGAGTTTCATAATCCTCAATCAATATATTAATTTATAAACTAAAACTTAATTAACAAAGTTGTTTGTATGATGCGTGAGTAGAATTGAAAAAAAAGAAGAGAGAAAATTTCTATCTTTATTCATCTGATATATTAATTAGCAGAAAACTAAATCTTAGTTAGATTCGTATTAGTTCAAAAAAAAGTTCAAAAAAAGAAGCAATTCCTTTCTTTTGTTCTTTTTTTTTAACTCGAGCACACAAAAAAATAAAAGTTTACCAAATTAAAGAGGATTCTTACCTTGTCGTGAATTCCTAATAAACAATGTTTCTCGTTGATAAAATATGGAAACTTATGTAAAAGTTAAATTAAAGTAAATCAATGGTTGCAACCTAATTTCTTACCTACATGTTAAGGTCTCATTGTGTATAAACAAAAACTCAAAATATTATAAGTAAGAGAAAATATTAAAGAGATAAAAAAGTTGATACTCGTGTTTATTTTCATGTATCAAGAATCCAGTTACTATATTTGTGGGAGTTGATTCAAAACTTAAAATCCGAATTAGAGTCATGGCTTAGTGGAGCATAAATTTTGTAAAAGAGCTGAAACTAACTTCAGTTTTAAAAGAAAAAAAAATTACGGATCCCTTTTTTTAGTAATACTCTATTATTATTATTTTTATATAATTAATTAGAGGAAAGAAACTATGCGATCAAAACAAATGAAGCGATAAGATTTATTTCCGTGATTAGTAATGACCAAAACAAATTGAAAGGATAAGATTCACGAAAATATTCCTGAAAAGTGGAAATTGTCAACAATGTAAAATAAGATCAAGCAAAAAAACAAAAAAAATTACAAACTAAAAGTCCTAATAAAAGTATAATAATGAACAAACGATTTTAATGGAAAAAAAATGTCAAAAGTGCAACAGAGAAAAAAGGAAACAAAATACAAACTAAAATTCCCAATAAAAATATAATAATGAATTAATGATTTTAAAAGAAACAAAATGTCAAAAATGCAAAAATGTCAAAAATGCAAGATAAGATCAAAAGGAAAAACGAAAACAAATGAAAATACAAACTAAAAGTCTTAAAAAAAAATATAATTATGAACTATATGAATTTCAAAGAAACAAATTATAAGCACATGCATGATCAGGTAATACGTAATTTACCTTATTTAATATCGTATTGTGAATGTAAAACTTCCTTCTAAAAATTCACTGCATATAAGAACAACAACCAAAGGTCAGTTCAGAAATTAGCATAACAAACATATGAAAATCATAGTAATACGTGCTAAACGAAATTAATCAACCATTAATAATTTTGGAACAAAACTAAATTGGGTAATAATGAGAAACCAGGAAACAAAAGATGAAAAAATTGATGTGAATTGTGCGAATATTGCCTGATTTATAGAGTAGTGATTAGTGGGCAGTTAAATTTCAAAATTTTCAAATTGCTTATCCGATTGCGAGTTGAGAATATGAGGGACGTGGGGAAGTTTTGGTAATAAGACTTCAAAATTTAAACTTTCCTTTTTATTCGTTTTTAGATTACGAAAAATGAGAGAGATTTGGGGAGAGTGGAAAGTTTTGGTCTCATCTTTTCCATTTTATGAATAGACGTTAATTCAAAATTTCCTATAATTATGGGCATTCACAATTTAAATTTCTGGCTTATATGTAGTTATTACTATATTATCCTTCATATCCCTTAATTTAAGTAAGTAAGATAGGGGTAAATTTGGAAAACACTTTATTGGACTCCCAACTACTCAGGTGATTGCTTTGCTTATATTATTAATAGATTGTTATATATATATATATATATATATATATATATATATATACTTTTTTTAAAACATAATTTTAAGGAGCTCCCACATGTTCCAAAAACATTATGAAAAATAGTTCTAGTTTTCGCCATGAACTAAATAAATTGCAATGTGTATCGCTTAAATCAAAGTTAAGAAACGAATTTGTACTTTTCAAAGAAGGTGTTCATATTTTTTTATCAGTCCATGCTATTGCTCAAGTTAAAACTATACAACAGGGACGCCTTTATTGTTCATGTGACGGCATTGCCAATTGTTGAAAATAATTAAACAGGTCGCCCATGCAGGCTAAACCCGACCCGTAAATTTAAATTCAAATAAAGAGAGGGAGAGTGGTTTCTTCCCTAATTTTGAATTAAATAAACCACCCAAGTTTCTCTCTCAACAACATCATTTTCAGTTTTTGAAGATAAATAAGAGAACTCATATTTTCGTAGGAAAAATAAGAGAAAAATGGAAAAACCATTTTTGATCATCATTTTCACACTTTTACTCTTGCAACTTGGCTCTTGGATTGTGGCAACAATTCCTTTCCATTTGTGATTGGAATTCGACTGAACTGGAGCACGCAAAAGAGAGAAACAGTGATGGAATCAAGTCGGGTTATTCAACGTTCATGGGACCAACTTTGTGATTCATTTAACATGGATCAACGGTTAGTGTGTTTCCTTCATTGGTATTAGAGCCTTATGGCTTGATTTCTGACTTTTTTAGAACACGGATGAACATGTATACATGCCCCTTATACAAGTATTATTTATGTTATCCCGTAATCAAAAGCTCCATGATCATCAATGGTGATTTTTTTATTTCTTTGATTTATGCCTTCAAATTTTTGTTGTAGCATGTCGATATGATGTTCATCATTCATGCAAAATTTCGTAGCGAATGAGTTTGCGGTTTGTGAGATATTACGAAGTCTTTGTATTTTACCCGGAACTTTGACTGCATGTTGCGATTTCATTTCAACGAATTTTGGCATGAATCTTACAGGGTTAGAAACTACATGTCAAAACCTTTCCTTCCTTATAAAGAACTTTAAATTTGGCCACGAATTGAGAGAGTTATGACACTTTCAATTTTCAACCAAAATTAGGATTTTCTGTTATTTTTGAAAAAGATGCACAGAAACGCGACACGTGGCACGGAGTTCATAACTTGCACCGACGGCGCGTGGGGGCGCGTGAGAAGCCTACGGTGGTCCGTTTTTATATTCGAATATTGCGTTATTCTCACAATTGGATTTTCTATTTTTTTGTAATTTAAATAGTTTTTTCATAGTTCGAAAATATTTTTCATTTGATTTTTTACCTTTTAATGCAAGGATAATCCCGAAAAAATATTTTCTTTTTTAGAAAATTCTAAAAATTTTATTATAGACTCTGAAAATTATTTAAAAAGGCATGTGAGCCAAGTGGTAGTGTATGGACATTTATTTGAGCCATAATTAATTTTGTTTAACTTGAAAATTTAGTTTTTCTTTGATAGTTGAGACAAATTGGGAATTTAATGTCGTATTATGGTCTTGAGTATCATACAACGTACTCGAAATTATCTTATGGATATATTTTATTTTGACAACTAAAGTAAATGCGTGTATACACTCCATTGTGTTAAAAAAATTATAATTTTAAACACGGTGAGATGTTCGAGAAGAAAACACCGAGCTTGGAGGCTCGTAGTTCTAGATGGATGTTGGAAAACTTTAGAAATCCTAAAAGAGATCTATTTGCACACTTGGTAGACTAAAATTTGGATCGGGGATCTAAATATTACTGAAGGTGTGATTGAGATTTGGTGATTGGATTTGGTTTTGGAATAATCACATGTGAACATGAAGATAATTGGTTTGATTATTTCATGTGACCTAATGTATTTCATAGTTTCATGACGAAAGCATGTAGTAAAACATGTATGATTATGTTTAATCATTTTTTGTTCATGTAGAATACATGTTTGTTTTCTTATGTGCATTTGTTTTGAGCATGTAATTTCATATTTTACATGATATATGCACGCTAAGTTTTTAGCTAAGTGGGAGTTCTATGGTTGGCAGAATTTTAGAAATTTTCAGCTTGAACTTAGAAGATTTTCTGATTTAGAAATTAATTTCGTGATAATGAACGTTGGGATATGAATGGTGACATGCCACTTTGTGACCTCTTCGATTCCGTACCTTACGGTAGATTATCATGAATGTTGATTTGCTAGATATAAAATCAAACTTGTATAAGCAATGGACATTTAACAAAGACATCTCTAGAAAATGACAGACCATGGCAACCAAGTTGGTCACGTTCATAGATTCAAATAAGTGCTAACAAAGCACCTATTGTGAATTGAAATAATTGTAAACTTATATAGTTTAGATATCAGGATAAGACAGTTTGATACCCTAACAACATCGATTAAGTCAATTTGAACCTTTTAGTAAGGTCACTCTACTTGAATACAGATCTAAGGGCATACTGATGATTTAATTCCGCTGCATGTGCCATTCTGTATAGCCATGTGATTAATGATCTATATAGATGATGTACTTTTATATGTGAAATATAAATGTATGACCAACTCGTGTTTAAGACACTGACTAATAAAATGGCGCATTTGTTAAATTCTCATTGAACACGACTACGATTTTGCTCAAGTGTGATCAATAATTTTAGGTAGTTAACACGCGTGGAGTTATATGCTCAATAGTAAACCCAATATCATTTTCATCATCATTCATTTGAACATATGTTTATCTTTTAAATTGATTGTTCAAATGATTAGGTCAACTTTAAACTTAAGATGAACATCATTTATGTCGTTATCTATGTTGATGTGTTTAAAGATATTTCCAAGTTCACAAGAAGTTCGAGAGAAAACTTTTAAGTCTTAAGTTGTATGTTGGACTGGAACATAAGAAAATGATGAAAGGACTATTGATATGGTCAGAAAATGATTTAATGTGTTTAATCAAGGATAAACACTAATGAGGTTGTCGTGTTGATGTTACTTTCTAAATGCTAATCTTTTGATTGCATTGCATTGGTAAATAACACTTAAATAGGTTTCCTATGAATTTGTGTCACCTCTATGGTCATGCTACAAATCTTGTCCTACATGGATTTTAGATTTATGATAACTTGAGACTGAATTATACTTAAGGAAATCTGACTAGTTCATGCATACATATGAATTAGCAAGAGGTGGGAGGAAATGCAAGGTCATTTCTAACAAGAATCAGTGCATACAAATTTATTTGTGTCACGATTGGATTTTTTCCTACTTTCTACTATATGTGAGATGAAGAGGTAAGACTTGAGTCAAAGAATTATTATACTTTGAAGAGTCATTGACTTGAGCGAGTTAGTGACTTAGTTGGAACATGTTGTTATGTGTAGCCTTTGGTGGCTTAGACATCCTTCTTTCTCTAAGAGTGTCAATATGTGACTAAATAGATGTTTTACTTACCGCGTTAATTGTTGGGAACAATAATGCAACTTTTTATGGGGTAGTAAAAATATAGTGTACTCAATACACATCTTTGAGTCATATTGGGAAAAACAAACATTTGTTATAGTGTAGCACCCTAAGTGGTCCACTTTCTTGTTTGACCGCTTGTTTGAATTTTCTTTATTGAAAATATTGACACAAGAATCATCTAGAAAGATGATTTAGACCGAGTTCCCTTGAGATAACTCCCGTAGTTTTATATGATTTAACTCATGCAAGGCATGAAGCCATCATTTTCATTACAGTTAACGGTTATATTGTGCATTTCTCGTTGATGTTTAACTGTTGACAAATCTGAGATACCTAGGTGTCTTAGATGTTGTAGAGTTAAGATCCAATTGGAAGGATTGTAATGGTCCTTAGGATTTGGTTAATGCACAAAACATGTAATGGAAGGGACATCTCGCTAATAACTTATGATTTCTTCGCACGCATATATGTTGGGTGTTGCCATTAGAAGAAATGGGAAGTTGTACACGATGATAAGTCCAAAGAGACTAAAGTTGTAAGATTGATTTCCTTGGTAGGAGATTCTTTCTCAACTAAAGTCTGGCTAATATGTACAATTGCATTAGTATATAATTTACTCTTTATGTTACATAAGACTGAATGGAAGACTCAATCTAATCAGCCTAGGACATTGGAACAAATATTTATGCATACTCTTTTCATTGTAGTTGAGAAGCATTGTTCCAATTCTTAAGGTATATAGTATAGGATACACCCATTGGTTGTGGTGTATTTTTCCATCATAAACATGTGGAGTAAGAGTAACTGAGATTAAATCGTGGAATCTTATTATTTGAGGTATGACCTTATTAAGTAGGACAACTAAGAGGTAATGGATTGTTTGTGATTTATTAATTTTAGTTATGGTTTGGTCGATTAGTTACTTGAGATCTAAGATTCGGAACTTCACGACTCAAGTGGGGGCCTTATGGGGTAAATCAATTGATACATGACTAAAATTAAATTCAGTACAATTACTGAATAAGATACATTCAAGTATATGTCTTACGATATTAGAACACCATTAATTTCCTTTTTCCATCTCGAGATGATAGATGAAATTCAAGCAACAAGCAACTCCATGTCTTATCTTACAAATGTTTCTCAAATAAGTGAGATGGAACAAGTTTTTTGCGGCTGTATGTCTATATGTCTGACTGTGTACATCGGTACATGTACTGGTAGACTTACGATTAAGGCACACGATATTTGAGGACTAGTGTGTTCTCAAAATCATACTAAGATTGTGCAAATCTTTACGAAGTATAAGTTTTTCTCTTGAAAGGGAACATGTTGTTTATGGACAACAACTTCACTTTTGTGGGTGAAACTCTACTAAGTGATTGTTCATTGATATATATATGAGTTTTAGGATTATTTTTCATGAACCTTGAGGTTGCATTTCTTGACTGAGATTTGAGTACAGAAATCCATGTATAAGTTACTTGATTTTGTACTAAAGTCATAGATAACCAAGTTTAAATACTTTATGTTGGTCTATGGCCTTAGACAATCTTTGCGACTATGGTTTATGAGATCTATCGGAAGGTAATCTCAAACAAGTTTTTCTAGATGGTGTTCTCACATTTATATCAGAGAGATGGTTAAATGTGAAGCTCGCCAGGAACAATCTCTGTCTTTATGATAAAAAGTTACAGATTATGTTTTGATTAGACTATGGTTATTGAGAATCATTTTGGGAATAATATCATTAGTCTTTCTTTGTGAAAGTGTAATACCATTTTCTTTATCAGATTTCGGTGCTTATGAAACACTAATGAGTGATTCTATTTTCTTTAATCATGAAAGACTTGGCCTATGTCTAAAAGATTGCGTGGTTCGTTTAAAATAATAACTCAATCAATATTAATGATATCTTGATGATTATGATTGTGAGAAGTATGTTTCAACCATTTAGAGATGGCCATTCTTCTATTCTTTGAATAAATAGTGAATTTGAGGTAAATATACCTTTTATGTTCAAATTCAAATAAATCATTCAATATCTTGATGCTTGCTCCTTACAATGGTGTATATCTTGAGCTTTAGACTACATAGACTATATTTAGTAAGATGTTTAAGCTTCTGTTGGTGAAATATCTTTGACGGTTGAGATTTACTGCGCTACTCATCTGTCCTGATATATGTCATGTCATGGGTCTGGTCATTAAGTATAACCTAATTCTTAAGAGTAGAATTTGGATAATACTGATATAGGATTCTGAACTCATATACATATTGTATACTAGTCAGCTCAATAATGATTTTGATCATTATTGGTCAAAATGCACTTATAGTTTTACAAGAGGTGATTTGACTTGGAGTAAATCGACCTATGAGTTTGCTTCTTCATTAAATGATGATGTTGTTTGTTAGAAAGCTGAAAGCAAACGGGTGTGTGGATGTGCGTATGAATGAAAAATTATTTCTCGTGTTGTTGCAGTATAATGTGTTTGGTGAAAGAGACTAGTTTATCATTTGAGCAGTAAGTAAAGTGGGAGCCGTTGTGTGCTTTATGATGACATGCGTTAATTACTTACAAGAGAGTCTCAAAGTGATAAAAACAAACACTTAAGTCACAAAAGGTTTATTTTGTGAAGAGATATTTGTGCAAAGCAAGAAGTGACTTTGCTGTGTAGATCTATGCATTAGTGATGGTTAGTTTGATAACTTAACGTTGACCAGGAAATACGCTATTTGAATTGTTAGAATCGCAAAGGCTTGCATATAACCTAATTGGATTAGATGATGTCCAGTTATTTATGTCCTTGAGTTCAAGACTTGAATGCTATATAAGCAGATGCTTTTATGACGAGAGCATTCAAAGTCTAAAAGTATGTTTGACAAGTAGAGATTGGCTCTCTCACACGAGCAATCACCTCTGACATTAAGAAGTGTGCATAGATGAGACAATTATGATTTTGTTTGGATATAAAGTCATTTTATCTTATGATGTCGCCTTGATTGATGATCAAGATGAGATTACTATTGTATCATTAAGTAATCGTTATGGATTCCCACCATCCATTATACTTGTCTTAGAGCCATATGTGAGTTTCTTGTGATTGGTGTTTGTAGAGGACTTACAAGGAGAAAACTCAAGTTAAGTGTTAAGGACACTTGAACTAAGATATGTACGATGCATATTACTTTTAAATATGACATACACTTCTGAAGAGGAAGACAAGCATGTAGCATGTGTTTCATACCATATGTGCTTTTGTGACCGTTGAGATGAGTGAATAGATCCTTGTTTCCTCATTGTGTGAGACCTAGAATTTTATAAAACCTTATATGATACCCTTATGACTTTTAAATTTTTCTTGAGACTTTATTTTGGTGTTGCTACTTTAGCATGTCTCCAATAGCCATGTTTGATTTGATCGTGAGGAACATGTCTAGGAAAGCAATCATTTTAATGTTAAGAGGCTTAAGTTTGAAAAGAGAGACTTTCTATTACTTGATCCTATCTTGTATTTATCGTGATCGTAGTTACGTAAAACTTTGATGTTTGAGATGTAAATGTAAATACAATGAATGGTGGAAGAAAGTGTGCTCTTTTCATGACAAGGGATTAGAGATGCACTAATTAATGCAAGTAAGCGAAGTCTGGGGTATAGCGAGATATATCGTCCTCATGTTGAAGAATTTAAGCTGCTATATGTCCTTAACCGGTGTATAGCTTTATGCTTAAGTGTTCAGCCACCATATATCTTTAACCAGCGTATGGCATTGAGCTCTTGTATGCTCGCAGGTCACACGATCTATTTGCTTGTATGAAGTTGTAAGTATGTGAAGTTGATCTTACTAGACTGGGATCTAGCCCCCATGTGCGAGTGGGAGGTGTTCAAATAATTAAACGGGTCGCCCATGCGGGCTAAATCCGACCCGTGAATTTGAATTCAAATAAAGAGAGGGAGAGTGGTTTCTTCCCTAATTTTAAATTAAATAAACCACCCGAGTTTCCCTCATCTCAACAACATCATTTTCAGTTTTGCTTTTGAAGAAAAATGAGAGAAGAACTCATATTTTCGTAGGAAGAATAAGAGAAAAATAGAAAAGCCATTTTTGATCATATTTTTTACACTTTTACTCTTGCAACTTGGCTCTTGGATTGTGGAAACAATTCTTTTCTATTTGTGATTGGAATTTGACTAAATTGGAGCACGCAAAACGGAAAAACAATCATGGATCAAGCCGGGTTATTCAACGTTCATGGGATCAACTTTGTGATCCATTTAACATGGATCAAATGTTAGTATGTTTCCATCACCAATGGACTTTTTAATTTTAAATTATTTCTTGAAAAGTAAAAATTAGTATGTATACGAGTTCGAACCTCTTTACTAGTTTTCTCCAGAAATTGTTTATATCTGTTACAAATAAAAATAATATAATAAAGCTATTTAATTTGAGGTATAATTGCATTTGTTGCCAAAAATGTTGAAATAGCATTGTGTGACACAATGTTGAATTAACATTGGTAATAACATTGTATTCTTGTACTTCGAATCCTATTAATATATCTTAGTTTTGCTTTTATTCACTTATTAACTGAAATTTCGATAAAAATTGGTATTTGCTTGTACTCCACGATTGCAAGACTTCAAAGATGAGTTTATTTCCTTCAACAAAAGTTATCATTCGAAGACGTTGTTTTTACAAGATACACTTTCCACGGCTGAAGATTTGTCTTGTGCGAGTTGTGAGGGAAATAATCTATGCTTGTGATGCAAATAAAGGAAACAAGGATGTGAAAAGAAACAAAAGATTCGACAAGGAAGACTAAATCAACCATTACTTGTGTGTGAATTTTTGAAGAGAGTCAAAACAGCACATTATATCCAAGCATTTTCAACAGTTCATATGTGCACTTAATGAAAGGTATATGGAACCTTTTATGAGGGTCTACACCTATAGATATGGATAGAAAGCTCATTTGTAAGGACATGCTAAGATCAGCAATTCAAAGTCTAGATCTAAAATCTTCTTCTACACTCTTTTGTTCATATATATAAATACTCTACGAGGGCATTAATCCTACAAGGGAAATCTCCTTCCCCTCGTTAAGATATTGTTATTTCTCTTAAAGGCTACGAGAAGGGTATATGAAACCCATCTAAATTCTTAATTAAACCTTCGAGGTAATTTTGGATCATCATCTTGGCGTTGTCTGTGGGAACACTCCAAAATTCTCGAGATACGATCCTAAGAGAAATATCTACTGCAAGAAATATGAAGATCAACCATATCATAGCCTCTAAATGCCCCTTCGCGCCTCCGCGAGCAAAGAGAGAACAGTTAGTGCAATGAAGCACGAATTCAGGGCAGCCAAATGGGTCTTTCATCAAGATTTCCCAGTTGATTCTCAACGAAATAACGCAGAAGACCCCATAGGAAGGATCACGACAGGTGTTGGGGTAATGAGATCAATACTCTCCCACAAGGGTAAGGACATCATCCTCAGAATCGACGGTAGGCCAGCTAGGCGAACCTCCACGAGATACGCAGGAAATACCTTCATATTTAACCATGAAGCAATGTTCTGGGATTATGAAAAATGATTTTCTTCAAGTATGAAAAGATTCAATCCATGAAGCAACGTAAAATCCATTTCATATTGGTAAAAATTAGTAATGATAATATTATATAGAGCCATTCGAGGTCACGAAACCCCAATCTCACAGAAATACCCTACCAAACAAAAGAAACCTGGTGTGCCCCCCCCCCCCCCCCCCCTCAAAGGAAACATCACCGAAATACGAAGCAAAGATGATTCAACATAGCTATCATGATTAAATCTTATCCTAGATACATTAATCTCCTCCGGATAAGACTATAGTTAATAAGGTGGTCATAAATGATACACTGGCCTCGTAATATACGAGCAACTTCCCACGCCTATATAAAGGGGACGTCCTTTCTGAAATAAACACATCACAACATTCACAAGCTAATCCATCCTCTCTTAATAACATACCCACCCCCAGAAGAGAAAATCCCCCTCGTAAAAATCGTTATACCTCGACTTTCTTCCCTTTCCCTAAAAAAAAGACAGGTGTTCCGACCCCCTCTCAATACGAAGGAAAAATCCTATCAACAATGGCGCCGTATGTGGGGATACTATAAAAGTCCTTAAGGGCAATGGGGAAAATATTCATAAAATAAAGGAAAAGGAAGTCCCTACGGTAGCCATGGAAAACATCATCCACGAACAAGCTTAAAATCCATAGGAAAACGGCCCAGAAGTCCCTTTGACAGAAGCTCTCCTCGCCAAAATCCCTCAAGCCTCCAACGTTATGTGGATTCCTCGTAGTCTTTTCGAAGACCTTATGGGGTCCATGTTACAAACTCGGGCCCAATCGCCTCAAGTCCCTCAACCGTTGACCGTGTTCGGACACCTAACTAGCAACGCTAGACCTGAAGTTCGTCCATGAGGGCCTCTCCCTATCCCCCCTTTAAGAAGACGGGGACGTCATCCTCATAGGCCAGTCATGTCAGCTTCTCCTCAGATCCAAGGACAAACTCCATGCATGTACCGCAACCGCTACTTGAAGAGCCCCCGAGATTCTCAGAGGACGCTCTCCTCCGAAACCGCTCCGAGAGTCCAGATCTGGAGCTACGTCATCATAACAGGGTTGGGAGACACGTCCAAGAATTAGAGAACCCCTTGTGGGAATTGGTGGATAGCCTCAAGAGAAAAGTTTAATCCTTGCGGAAAGATGTGAATCCCCACGAAGAATTGTCCAGTGGGGAACTCATTTTGCCCCGAGGGTGGCACAAATTCACATACCCTTCGGCATGAAGCTCGTAAATTTACCTATATGCGTAGGAGATAAGGCCAATCGTGATCCGTAAGATCATATGAACCAGTACGTGGCCAACATGGATTTAGTCTCGGCCTCCGACCTAGTGGTGTGCCGAGTCTTTCGGTTCACGCTAATAGGAAGAGCCTAAACCTGGTTTTTCTAACTAACCGAAGGGGTCATTCACACCTTCGAACAGTTGACACAAATGTTCATCCACCAATTTGCATGTAACCGAAGATATCTCAAGTCCGTCAGTCACCTCTTTGGAGTAAAACAAATGAAATACGAGATTTTACGAGACTATATGTGCAGTTTCATCGATAAAGTGCTCAATGTCCCCCACGTCTATCCTACAATGCTCTCTGAGTTACTAGTTATAGGGCGACGATCGGGGGATTTCATGGACTCCCTTGTCGGCACTAGAGTCAGAGGTTTGGACGACCTCATGCAGCAAGCAAAAACCTTTATCCTCCACGAAGAGGCTCATAAAGCAAATAAATGGCTGGAGAATACTCAAAATATAGACTCAATCGAACCTGGAACCCATGAAGGTAACAAGAAAGATAAGCCACCCCGACACCGAAAACAAAAACCCGAACCTCGACGCCACTTGAGCCCAATGTTGTTGCGCCTTATGACTATCAAATCGAAGAAGTCTTGGAAATCATGGAGCAACACAGGTCCATGCGATGGCCTCAGGACGCCCTAGATCCCGAACGACTTAAGCATACCGATAAGTATTGCTTGTATCACCGCATTTACGGGCACTGGACCAACGAGTGTGTCCATCTGCAAAAAGAAATTTGAAGTTTTTACAAATGGGATACTTAGAAAAATACGTGATACTTGATCCCCAAGAAGGTAAGCCACCATTAATAGAAGAAAAGTTGCTCCCACCCATTAAACGAGGCCGCATAGACGAAGGAGATATTCAATACTCCCAACATAAGAAGCCTCGATGACGAAATGAAATATCTCACCTCTTCACCTCATTCCTACAACCATAACCCACCCACTGGGCGAACAATCAGCATGATCGAAGGGGAAAATTTGGCTCTTTCTTCACCTACACGGAAGAGAAAGTACGTGAAAAAGGCAAGACATGGACCTACGACCCACAAAATATTAGTGGTACGAACAACCTTCGTCCCACAGGTTACCTTCGGAGCAGAAGACCTAAGGGGAATAATATACCCTCATGAATATCCCATAGTGGTCCCAACCACTATTCTCGGAACGGAGGTGCAACGCATTCGGATAGACACCGGTAGTTTGGTTGACGTTCTCTTTTTTTCTACTTTCCGAGCTCTTGGATTACACGACCAATAGATAAAGGCCGTGGGAGTTCCCCTGGTAGGATTCTCGAGAGAATGTTTCCCCACGGTGGGAACCGTCACCCTACCCATATCTTGGGGACAAGACCAGATTCGACGTCAAATCTGTGAAATTTTGGGTCGTAGATGCCCCCATAAAAACATACAGTGCCATATGCAAAAGACCCTCCTTACGACTCTTTGAAGTGGTCCATTCTATGATACACTATAAGGTCAAATTCCCCACACCGACGGGAATAGAAAATTAGGGGCAATCAAGCTCGTGCTCATGAATGCCGCATGAATGTGCCCACACCTATGGCACTGGCTCCCATGAAAAAGACTTTATACCACCATCGAACCCGTTGTTAAAAAAGATTAAAACCAACGCAATTAAAATACAAGCGGCCCTAGAGCTTAAGATTATGGACATCTCCGGATGAGAAGGACACAAGGTAAAGATACGGACCTCCCTCGGCCCCCAGGACGAGCAAGAGATACTAGAAGTCCTATTGAAGTACCAACATGTGTTCGTGTCGGAAGGAGGACCTCCTAGGAGAATTCCCTCTGAACATTGTCAACACTTCCGCAATGTCGAACTAGAAGCCAGACATGTGAGACAATGAAAGAGAACAATAGGAGTATAAAGGAACAAAATCATCAAATCAGAGGTACAATGTCTACTCAGATTGTCCCAAATTTGAGAAGTCATGTACCCCAGTGGCAAGCCAATGTGGTCATAGTCCCCAAACCAGGGGGAATATGGTGCATGTGTGTTCACTTCACTAATCTTAACGAAGCTTGCCCTAAAGACTACTATCCCTTGCCTAGTACCGATCAACTGTGGACTCCACAGCAGGATGCGCCTTGCTATCCATCATGGACATAGATAAAGGATATAACCAAATGGTGATGGCCGAGCAACACCAAGACAAAAGCAACTTCATTACGGATGCATGGACTTTTGTTATCTGGTTATGCCATTCTGACTGAAAAATGTAGGGGCCACCTATCAACGTTTGGTCAATCAAATATTCGACAAATCGATAGACAATACTATGGAAGTTTACGTAGATGATATGATCATTAAGAGCATGAAGATCGATAATGACGCTTGGGGCCTAACTGAAGCCTTCATCATCATGGATCAATTAGATATGAAAATAAATCCTCGAGAGAGGAGTAGAATTCATAGGTTATATGGTCATCGAGAGAGGCATTGAGATAAACCCAGAAAGTACTCCAACAGATGACCATAGTAGGTCATCATCAACAAGCTTTGATAGAGAACCATCAATGAACTGAATCTTGTTCTTGATGTTCAATGCCATGATCACGTGTCTACTCCATGAGATCCAGTTGGTTCCATTAAACTGATCACGAACAACCGAGGATCCAGTATTATCGTGTGATCCTAAGTAATAAATCAAACTAGAATCATCGCTTAGACCTTTTAGTAACAACAGAAGTGGTAGTGGATGCATGGGTAGTCATGATCACAAATCAGTGAAGCCGGAAATCATTATAGGATTGAATGCAAAAACACAAGAGGCTATAATGTACGAAAAAGAGAGGCGATACAGAATAAGATGCGATCAATTCGAAACACACAAATTCTCAAAATTAGAATTCATCCTTCAATTTGTCGAATTGAAACACAGAGATTCAGGTGCGGAAGCAATTAGACCTCAGCAAATGATATCATGTGAAATTAATGATCCGATCATTCATAACAACAACATGCAAATCAACAAAAAAGAGAAAGCGGTTATATTAGATTGAATGATTAAACGTTTGAATCAAACATAATCGATTGTAAACAAAATCCATCTTCAATCATCACGGTTGCAATCGGAGCGTGTTGCCAAACGGTAACATTGAAAAGAAAAAAAAGTGACAAAAGGTGTTAAGAGACCTGATATTTATAGTTAACGGCCTAAAGTTACTGGACCGGAAATTAGTTAATTAACGGCTCAACTAATACTTAAAAAATAGAATTATAGAAAGCGGGTTAGTTTAATTAAATTAAGTTAATTAGAGTGAGCTAGTAAAAGCAAATCACAACCGATCAATACATGTTGAGAAATGCGCATGTCCAATCGACGGCAATGATGATACGCCCAAGGTTGAAATGCAGATGGTGTGAAACCCATGTGTGGATTGGGCCTACTATTGATCTCACACTTTAGACGATCATTGCCATGATTTTGTTGATGATGGAGTTATGAGCTTGCAAACTACATCAACAAATGCCAATTGTGGATATTTTGTGAAATGATAATATAGTGTCCTTCCAGTATATTTTTAAGTATATAACATAATTTCGTTTTAAGATCGAGAAGCACGGTGGAATTATTCATAAAAATAATTTTGGTGGAATTAGTTTCTAATCCTCAACTTGTTTTTAGACAAATCGATCTTAGAAGAAATTGTATATGCAAAAAACTTAAGATTATGCAACTAACCTTAAGGGCTAGTTTGATTTCCTGGAAAATAGGGAAAAATAAAATAAAAAATTGAAGGATTTTTTTTTCTGTTGTTTGGTAATTTAGGATTTTACTAGAAAAGTAAAAAATCTTTGGAAAAGAGAGTTGAATCTAAAAAATCTTTGGAAATGAGAGGAAAATCCTTTACACAATATAATTACGAGCCAAATGCCTGGAAAATAAGGGAAAATAAAAAAAATCTAAGAAATTTTATGGAAAATCTTGTTTTCTTTCTTTTTTTCCTTATTTTTATTTCCTTTTCCCCATTTTTTCGAGAAACAAACTAGACCTTAACTAGTTTTCTAAAAACACCCTATGTTTGAAATAACAATCCGCAAAACCAAGCAAGTAATAGAATATTAGTATCATTAATCAAATGTATGGTAGTAAACTAATAATGTGACTGTCCCTACAAATATTTAGGGAAATAGTTGATTCTTAGTCTGTCAAGTTAACATAGAAAAACTTACATAAAGTAATGCTCCATCTTCTAGAGCCACCTTGTTCTTATGCTTTCCATTTACTTTAAAATCAAAGAAGAGGATCACATGTTGTTACAGGGAATAATCAAAAGAAGAAAGAGAGAAAGTGAATCACATGCTAATGCTGAGTATAGTATGAGTGTTTAGCCATTCGTGATTTGGCATAGTACAACATATCTTCTATTTGATATCGGACAACCAACACATGCCCTACCAAATTGTCCCCTCCATTTTATCACAATTCTCTATATTTATTTGTTACAAATCTCCACGTTAATCATAATAGCATACAGACATTTTAGAAATTAGAAAAATAAATAATATGAAATATACCGACCTTGTCAAGGAAAGAATATTAATAATTACGAAGCAACAAGTGCAGATTATTAAACCTTAGAGCATTATCTGTAAATTTAAATGTAGGGATATGTTTTAGAATGTTTGTCCAAACTTCAAAAATAAAAGATTGTCATTATATCTCACTCTATGCATGGTTATTCGGATTTTATGATGTTTGCTAAGGTTGGTTTAGTTCCTCATCCAGATAAGTATGTAGATTACATTTAAGAACTATTTTTTGTTCTTTTGAACAAAAGATATTTATATTAACCAAGTACGAGGCGAACAACTGTACATCAGGGTGCGGGGTAAGGATTAGCGGGACAACCGCGTATATGTACAATGGTCAATGGATATTACACAAAGCAAAATGCGTCAGACCAGGTGGGCAACCTAACCATGTTGTACAAAAAGGTGGTTGTAGAGGGCAGTCCACACGGGCCCAGTCGGATCCTTGTCTTGCCCGCACGTCCGCTAACATGTTGGTCTCGCGGTATGTACAAGAGAGGAACAAGGCGGGAATACTTCTTCCTAAACTCGGTAGCCCACGGAGCAAGACTCACTTCTCTGCCGAGTCCATAAGGTCCCGCATCCTGGTCCAATAATCGTAAAAAACTTTCGAGTCAGTTTCAATAATAAAAGTCAAAATCGAAAGTTGTAATGCAAGTAGTACTCCATGACAGATAGCCCGGAGTTCACCTACATTGTTGGTGCTACATCTTGTCACTTTGAAAAAAGCACCAATGATCATACCTGCAAAATCATATATCACGCCACCAATACATGTGGGGCGAAGGTTGCCCAGAGCCTAGCCATTCGTGTTGAGCTTGTAAATCCTCGTGGCGGGGGAATCCAACGGATTGATAATCTGTTAGACCTGGGGGTTTGGGGAAAGTAGTGATGGCGGAGTCTCTAAAAGAGTGTGTGAGATACAGTCTGACATTAGTGTAGTATGATGGGATTTCCTCGAAAGAGGAATTTGTTTATCGCTCGGCAAATGGCCCAACAACCAACAAGTGTTGTTGCTCCGGTGAGGGTGGGAAAAATCCAATTCCCTAAACGAGGTGGGTTGAAGAGGGGGAAGGCTCCGCACACGTCCGAAAAAAGAAGGCATTCGGCGAACAAGTATTCCGCCGTTTCGATGTCTCAGTGACAAAGCAGACATGTAACCAAGATAGGAACATGCAGGCGAAAAAGACAATCGCGTATGGCCAATTCGTCCTTCCCCACAACCATCAATAGAATTTGATACACAAGAGTACGTGGGTCTGCCACAGTGTAGACCTGGGTAGACTTGGCGTTGTCGTGCCATATGCCAAGTGAACCAACCATTCGTAAGCCGATTTGTTCGTGAAGTGGCCTCCTGGATTCCACGCCTAACATGTGGCATCAGGGGTGTCATTAATTGCAATTGGGATGCCCCAGATGCAATCCACAATATTATGCGGGAGGAAGTGACCTATGGATGTGAAGTCCTATATGCGTGGTGCTGGATGATATCCCTAATAGTGAGGGATATGACTTGGTGTGGAATGTATGGGAAAAGATCCAAAACAGTTAAAGGTCCAAACCACCGAAAGTGCTAGAGATTGATCGAGGTCTCGTTGCCCACAACCTATCTCATCGAGGTGCAATGACTAGGGAAGAGGTAGGCTACGAATTTTCAGGCGTGGCTTGCAGTAGAGGGAATCGGTGCCGCGATCGGGTTCGAACTGGGGAAGTACTTAACACGCAAAATCTGGCCCCAAAGGTTATGTTGTTCCAGCAGTAGTCGCCAACCAAGATTAAGCATGAAAGCCTTGTTGAGCTGCTCTGGGTGGCAGAAGTTGAGCCCCCCATACGGATAGGGGAACAGGCCACCCGCCAAGGCATCAACCCCTTACGACAACCACGATTGGTCGCGTTCCAAAGGAAGGATCTAAAGAGTTTGGTGAAGGTGGTAAGGACAGAACATGGCAGGTGGAGCATGCTCATTTAGTAACCCGGTATAGTTTGGAGGGTGTATTGGATAAGAAGACAGCAACCAATATATGATAAGAATCATGTATGTCGGTCCTTGATGTGATATGAAAAACATTCAATCACCGAGTTGTAGAAGCTCAGTTTAAAATAGTCATCTGCGAAGCTGAGGATAAGGATTGGAGGCACTCAGCTACTCGCGTGAGCAGCCCGGGATGGTCCGGCCTTTGTGGTACGATAAATATATAGGGGAGAGGGGGTCGCCTTGACGGAGACCTCAATTGGGGTACCACCTCATAGATCAGGCCCCATTCACACTGACATTGAACTCCACCATTCAGACACACTCCATTATCCAAACAATGAGTGTGGGAGGGAAACAGAAGGGAAGCATAATTGTGCCAAGGTAAATTCAATGAAGGACCAATTAACATGGCCGTACGCATTGGCCAAATCAATCTTGATGGCCAGGAGTCCGCGATGTCCCCCACGATGGTTTTTAATGGCGTGGATCAGTTTCTAGAAAATAAGGACATTGTCCATGATGGAACGGTGGGGGGACAAAGGCATCATAGTAAGAAGAGGTGATAGAATTCACCGCATGTCATTGATGTGTGACCAATAGCTTAAAAATGATTTCGTAACTGACGTACAAAGGCTGATTGGCCGGAACTGCTAAGGTAGTTGCAGCTGGTCCCTTTTTAGGATGAAGATAATGGTGATTTGGTTGATGCCGGGTGGTATATAGGTAGGGGCAAAGAAATCACACACCATTGTAATGATGTGGGACTAGAGGTTCTTCGAGTAATGCTAGATGAAATGGCCATTAAGGTGTTAAAGACTGGGGGCTTTGGTGGGCCCAATACTAAAGGCTGTCGCTCGAATTTCTTCCTCTCCCACTAGGCAAAGTATTGAGGGGGTAGAAGGAGGGGTTAAGATAAAAGAGATGCCTAATACGGTATTGGTTTGTGTTCGAGGGTGTTAGTGGCATAGGAGATTGGAAAAAGTAGAAGAATTCACAGATAATCTTGATCGTCGTATGAACCCACCTGCAAGACTCACTCCATAATATCTGGATTGTATTCCTAAGACGATAGTGTGAGGCGTAGGCGTGGTAAAACATTGTGTTATTATCACAGTTATATATCCAACGCTCCCAGAACCGCTGGGCCTAGTAAAGTTCTTTATTGGCAAGGAAACGAGAGATGGAGTTATGAATAGTGCATTCCACAAGAAAGGCTTGTGGAATGGGATTAGTGATAAGTTGGGGATGGATAGAAGAGAGTTGGGATTGGAATGTACAAATTAGAGCATAAAGGTTACCTATTGCGTACACTTACAGTGTTCGACTACTGCTGCAACTCGGCGGTAGTTGGTAGAGAACAGGTGCACTTCGCTTGCTGGACTCTCTTAAACAAGACGGGCTACCTCTAGAAAGGTTGGATGAAGATCTCAAGCCATCTCATAAAGAAAGGGTCAGGCCGGAGTGGGTTCAATAGAAAAAGTATCCAGTAGAATTAGGGAGTGATCAGAAGTGTGGGAAGCCAAATGGCAAACCCGGGCTGATGGGAAGGCATTCACCCATGCCAGATTATCCAAAAAAATGGTCTAGCCATTCACATATAAAGGAACGACCCATATGATGGTTTTTCCAGGTGAACGGGTGTCCAAAACAAACAATTTCCAAAAGTCCACATGTTTTAATTCAAGAACAAAACCATGACATTAGGACCAAGTTTTTGGGCAACCCCCGTATTTCTCATTATGGTGTAAAATTGCATTAAAATCACCAACAAATAACCAAGGCAATGTAACGATAGTAGCATATGACATAAGAGAGTCTCATACTTGGTCTTGTTGGGTGGGCTGGGGAGGGTTGTAAATAGGACTTAGGCGAAAGGTTTGATCGGTACGAAAGGTGGCTTTCATGTGCACAGAGGGATTCGAGGTAAGGGTCTGGATCATGATTTCTTGTATATGATACAAAATCCCAATACTGCAAAAGTAACCATTAGGGTGAATCACGATGCACGCATTAAAAAGGAGCTCGTCGATAAGGTGTTCTGTTTGTTTCCCTCTGATGTGGATCTCTAGGAGTATAAGGACAGTGGGATTTTGATGTCGGATAAGGCGCAGTGCTGGTAGGAACTCAGAGCATCCCCCACTCTTAATATTCCAATATATTATCCCCATGGGAAGATAGAAGGGAACATTGGTCGGTCCTTGGTTATTGGCAGCTAGGAATGGGGGGTTGGCACAACCATCCATTTTCTGGTAGCAAGAGGCACGATAAGTACTAGATATTGAAGGTAGTAATTAGGAGCATAAGTCTGGACTGTGTTACGCGTCCTTCGACCTGCGTAGAGGATGCATGAACCATATCGAATATTATCATTGGTTGATGGTTTGGTATGAGGAACACTCGGCTCGTGGGGTCCCTCTATTGCAAGATGATTGGCATGTGGTTCTTCTCGGGTCATAACGGGGCATATGGACGAACATACATGATCTCGATACCTATAAGTGGTCTTTCCCACGTCAACACCCTACAAGGAGCTGAGTTTGCGTGGGCCTGGGGGAAAGGAGGGGTGGGGTGGAAATATATAGTTGTTAGACACCCTCTGGAATATATTGACCCATTTTGGCATGGTCTCTAGATGTAGAGACTAGGCAGTCGGGTGAGCTAGGCAAATCGTCATTTTGAGTGGCTCAAGTCATGGGCGTTGGTGTTATTCCTCTGCTGCTGAGATCTCTGCATGATACAGTGGTGGGATCGGCGAGGATGTGGGTCCCATATTTGTTCTGCGGTTGTATGTATGGGTTAGGTTCATTGAGACGAGGACGGGTCGATATGCCGATAGTTAAGTGAAGAGTTCTTCAGAGCTCGAGATCTTCTAAAGCATCTCCATGGTGCAAAGGACCTCATTGTTGGAGTTTCTAGAGTTGTGGAGTCATGTGGCCTCATTTGACTCAAAGTGTGTAGACGGTTGAGTAGAGGTGGTGTTGAGGCGACGAGAGGCAGTGGTATATGGGCGGTTGTGTAGTGAAGTTGGGATGGAGGTGGGGGTGGCAGGGCAACGATGATGGGTGGTGGGCAATGGGGATGGGGTAGTGGTGGTGAGGTGGTGGGTGCATAGTAGATGGCGTCGGTGGTGGGTAGTTGGAGACGAGAGGGGGTGGGAGGGTGGTGGGCATTTGAGGTGTCCAAGTGAAGGGGTTGGGGTATATAATGGGAGAGAGAGGGGTGTGGTGAGGTCGGGGTGGGTAGGCAATGTGGGAGTGTTGCGGGCCCAAAAGGGCCACGCGGCATCCCCGGGAAAGGCTTAATAACGAATAAAACCACCATTTAGCCTTCTTGTGGCCATGCGTCATTAAGGAATGACACGTGTGATAACGTGGCACCACGTTCGTGAGAAGTGCCGATGTGGCCTCATTTGGCACCACGTTGTGCATGCTTGCCGTATCTATCACATGTCATTCCCGAGGGATACGTGGTCCAGTTTTGCTCCTTAGTTTTCCAAGGGGCCCTCCTGTGGTGACATCGCGTCGATCGTTGTACTATCATGTATTAATATTGGCATGGCAGTGTGGCCTTCATTAGTAGTGGGTCCCAGTTTATGCTGACTACGCTTTCGAGGTGGAATAGGGTTAGAATTATGTTTCAGAAGCAGCGACATACTCATGGTGGCAAACTGAGTTTTCTAGGGTATGCTAGGAGCCACCATATGGGGCTTTCTGTACCCAAATTTGGGGTTGAGGCGGCATAGCAGGATGACAGTAGGAGACATAGGTTTGGGTTTTTATAAGGGCAGTCTGGGATGGGGGTGTCAACAAGCGTTGTTTTCGCAGGGCTTTTGGGAGGCGGGGAAGAGGATGATGCGGCCCATCTGGACGACGGGGGAAGGGCATCCGGTTACAAAGTGCCAATTCGTGGCCGCTTGATGAGATGCACTCAAGGTCGATCCCTGGGTCGTCGAGGTAGCCGATGAGTCACATTTGGAGCAGACGTGGCCTAGCGGGCCACAACCAAGGCAATAGTCCACCTTGATTTCATATATCTCATCTTCAGGGTGGCCATTAACATGAGTTTTTCCAGGCAGCGGAATGGATGTGTCAATTTCCACACAAATTCTAGTATAACGGGATCGTGCACGTGACACTGTATGTGTGTCAATCCTGATTGGGCGGCA
Organism: Linaria vulgaris; assembly: GCA_948329865.1. Classification (NCBI taxonomy): domain Eukaryota; kingdom Viridiplantae; phylum Streptophyta; class Magnoliopsida; order Lamiales; family Plantaginaceae; genus Linaria; species Linaria vulgaris. The sequence goes on from OX415253.1 coordinate 16,270,585, forward strand.
AAACATGCCCGCGATTTGGAACAGGGTGTCAAAGTCATAAAATTCCTATGGCAACCTTGGGAGCTGGATCCAGGTATAGATTTTGACAGGCATTGAACATCCCCAAAAAAGTTCGGGTTCCATTGGCGGACAACCAAACAATGCTTAAAAAAGAACCGTGGGCCACCAATCAAAGCAATGGTATAATTCTCTGGGCTACTGAGGCATGCAACATACGCACCCTGGCCAATATCAGTGATGCCTGCTGGTTGAGTGAGCTTTTAAAGGCGCTGAAGCTTGGTGGCCATATCAAGATGGTCCTAGGATGCCGACCCTCTGCATAATGAGTAATCGTTTCCACGGATCACTGATACGACTCATCTCAACCGCCGTGAACGTGATCTGCAGCCTAGTGCATGTCATGTCATTGTTACGGGGTCCGTTCACCGAATCCTCCGCCGTTTCCTGCAGGGCCTTAAGCCAAGTAGGGAAGAAGAGGTGTTTAGCGGAGAAAAGAGGACGCGATTGGTAGGTCGGGGGCGAGCTCTAGGTGTCCGGTGGTAGTGTATCATCTTGGGCAGGGATAGGTGCGAGGGGAGGGATTTGAAGGAGGAGGTTGGGGAAGGCTAGCATAGCGTCCAGCGGAGGAAGGAGCGGTGGTTCGGACGACCGGGGTTAGGGAGGGGGAGGAGGAGCGGTGAGATTGGAGAGCATTTTTTCCTTTTAAGAAACTACCCTTGTTTCCATTTTAGTATGTGTTCTTTGAGTACATAATGGTGAATAGTATTTGCATGATCATCAACTGAGGAGTCATCAACATTCACGTTTTTTCTCTCTCAAATGAAACTAAACATCCATTCTCGATTAGTAGCTGAGAGGTCGTAAACTTGAAAGCAGTTATTCCTATGATTGTCATGATTATTCAAAAGATGTTTACAAACAAGATAGGATTTTCACTATTTCATCAGTTAAAAAAAGTAAAATGTAAAGGGGAAATATGAATATATTCTACTTTTTAGTGCCTAATTCTCAAATTATTGCGTTCTGAAACATTTAAATTGTACTGAAGCGTTTTAATTTTATTTTGCTAATTTCCTCAGAAAAAAACGAATTTGGTTTTTGTCAAATCATTTGTTCTATATAATAAAGCTCTTGTGGACAAGTGCTTGTTGAGATCAACTGGCGGTTCGTTATCAATTCAAACTTTTTCAAAAGAAATCCATCTTTCTCTTGGTGGGTCTAAAATTAAGGAAAGGACAATTTGGTCCTTACTTAACCACCCAAATAAAATGCAGATCTGTTTCTTGTTTCACCAGTATTACATAAAAAAAATGTAAATGCTATCACAATAATTATTTTTACAGAAATATATCCACAATATACTAGATCCCGGAAATAGAGACATGCTTGTTTCAGCGCACTGCATCCATACATTTTCAATAAATCAATTAATTTTGAATAAACTATAAATACTTATTATTCTTAATTAGCGGTTACTCTCTGTTTAACTTTTATTAGTATGTTATCTCTTGTGAAATGTAAATTTTAAAGTAATCAACAGCCAACGTCATTTCTTGTGCTGGCGACCAACGTTTCGATAGTTAAATAAAACTTACGAAACTATTTAGATGATATAGCCTTCTACATATGAAAAGATAATACAATCGAAACATCTCATTGTGTGACATCAAGATAAACCAACACAATAATTTTTCATATTTCTTTGATGAAAATACACAAAACTCTAATATAATAGTCTCATTCAATAATAAATGTGTATAAGCAAAATCGTGGTACTATCACAATTAATTTAGAGGCGTGTTTGCATGCAAATATTTTTAGGAAAAAAACAGACGTCCCCCTTAATTAGCTTTCGACCGTTTTGCACTTTGTCCCCCATCGTGGATTTTCGGCAAAGACTTTGCCTCCCCAACTTTGTATTCCGTCCAACATTACTCCCCGACATAGCATGCCCGTTAAAAAAAACAAATATTTCGTTAAAAATGGCGAAAACTGCGGGGGGGGTGGGGTGGGGGGGGTGGGGTGGGGGGTGGGAAAGTGTCAAAATTTAACGGAATATTTGTTTTTTGACGGAATATTCCCTGGGGGAGGGGTGGTAACGTTGGACGGAATACAAAGCTAGGGGGCAAAGTGTTAAAAATCAAAGCTAGAGATAAAGTGCTAAAAATCAAAGCTAGGGGCAAGGTGCTAAATGGCCGAAAGCTAAGTGGGTGATATGGTTTTTTCCCATATTTTTATATCAATCTTTATTATTGATGTTTGGTGTGTGTGTGTGTTTTCCTTTTCTTGTCTTATAATAAAAGACATCAAAAAATACACGGGTTGATGTTGCTTCCCAAATAAAAATAACTATTGAAAACAGTAGTATGTTTAGGTCATTTTATACTTTAGATATTTGTTACTCAATTTGATTTTTTTTTTTTATATGAGTAACGTACAATAACTAAAACCAACAAATTTCATGTTGTATAAGAAAGTATGAATGTTTCTTTTTCGGGGACATAGAATTCGACACTAAAAATATAATTATTAACGTGTTGTTAAGGACTGTTTCATAGCTAAAATCTCACTATTATGCATTTTCTTTGAATTGGCCTTGTGATTTAAATTTCTAACTGATTTGTTAACTTTCAGAAATAATATATGAAATCCTTAACTTCAATATACCTAATGAGGTTATTAGATTTTTTAACATAATAACATTTATCATCAATAACCATTTCTCTTCAATCGCTCAAGGGTTTCTTTTTGAAAGGTTACCGACCATTCCGAACTTGTAAAAAATGTAATTCTCTCTAGAGGCGCAATTTCGGCAGAATCTCTCATTGGCCGAAGCATGACGGTTCTTGGGTGGTCCTTGGTCGCGTCCTCCTCTCTGCCTTTGGTGAGCTCCGCTGATCTCATCTTCTTGAAACGTTTGGTGAAGGCTTGCAAAACCGCCTTTGAGCAATCTGCGGTGCAATTCTTGGCCAACACACGACGGGATCTTGGGTGGTTCTTGGTGTCTCTTCCACCTTTGGCATTCAATGCAAGGATTATGATCACTTTGCTTCACAATTTAAGTATATGTTAGATGGAAAATTCTCGCATGGACGACCTCATCCAGAGATCTTGCAATCATGGTCTTGGACGATCAAAGGTCTTTCTATGACAGTTTTCAAGTGGACGCCAACGTTCAACCCGTGTTCAAAGTCATCTTTTGTTCCTATTTGGATTTGCTTCCAAGGTTGCCGATTGTCCTTCACCACATAGCATCGCTGTTCCGAACACTGTTACACATTGATGAGTCAACTGCTAGGGTTACACATCCTAGTTGTGCACATATGTGCGTTGAAATTGATTTTCTAGATGTGGAAGTGAAGAAAATCTTTATTGATGGATACTTTTGCAAAAATTTGTATATGGATACTAGCCTAACTATTGTATGGTATGTAGTCATGTTGGACATAGTGCGGAGGAACGCTACACCATTGGAAAGGTTAAGCCACCAGGGAATTCACGTCGTAAAGCCTAAAGACTGAAAGAAGAGGAAAAACAAATGCAATCAAATGACCAACAAGCTGCGAACAAGCACTATTCTCAACAAACTTAGATAGAGACCAAAGAGAATAATGATAGTCAGGCGAATCAAGGGGTAATGGATCGAAATGATGAAGAGACTTCCAAAAGTGAAGAGACACCAGAAGAGAAAAAGAAACAACCTATATAGGGTACGCGTCAAGTGATGAAGTTAAATAAAGTAGTTCAAAATCTATTGAAGGGGCTCTTAGGGAGGACAAATTGTAAAGGAGATATGAACTCGCTCGTCATGTCGCATGACCTCACATGGTTCTTTAGAGTGTGGATTCAATATGCTATTAAAGAAAAATCAGAGGATGCCTTCTCCTCTGATGATGGGGATCCAGATGATTTGAGTCCAGATGATGCAGAGTTTGAGACATTTGAAGAGGCAACTATAAATCACTCTAGGTACAAAAAACAGCTAGGCGTTGCAAAGAGGGAGAAAAAAGAACTACCGGTGTTTGGGTCTCACACTCCGACGAGATCTTGGCGTGGTAGTGATTCTCTTTTCCAATAGTTGAAATGTGAATAGTCATGGAATGAGCTTTGTGCATCGAATGAAGTTTTATTAGTTTTTTTTCTGAGTTTATTGTTCTTTATTTTCTTAGCTTGCTCGTTTTGAGCCATACGAATTTTGTTCTTTGTTTTGGTGATTAATAAAAAGGTTAGCTTAACTTTTTTTTTTTTAAAGAAGTCCATTCGGAACTTGTAAGAGAAAGAAAACTTAAGAGACTTAAGACAAATTAAAGAAATTAATAATCTCATAACCCTTAATTACACAGACTAATCGACACCTAGTAAGGCATAAGTTATGTTGACTTAATTTTATGGATAAATAAATCCTAATAAAACTTACGGAAGATACAGAATTCGCATACAAACAATACACGAGTTGTTTTTGCAGTTTACAATAGAAAAGGAAAAGGAATCACGTTACTACATATAAGTTTGAAAAAGTGCAAACGTAAATTACCAACTCAATGTAAATTATGAAAGCAAGAAATTAAAATTACCTAGCTCAATAATAATAAGAGTTAAAGAGGTTGGTTAGAATTTATTATTAGTGTCAATTATAGAAAGCTAAGTGGCACTTGTGGTGCCTTCATTATGTTCGTTGTTGGAGGTTCAACTCTAATTATTTACTGCAGTACAATAGTCATTATGACCATGGTTTGAGGTTATTAGTTAAGTATTAAATTTGCCAATTAAGGACCACTGAACAGAGAAAGAATCACTCATCACACAGTCAATGGAATGTGTATGAATAACTTTTGGGGACTATATAAGTAATGATAAATTTGGTTGCAGCTCTTAATGAAGGCCATAGAATTATAGTTAATAACTTGTATTTAATATTGTATAATGTCCAATAAAAAAAAAATTACATCCTTATTTGAAGTAACTTGAATGAAAACTAAAATAAGTTTCTTGATTGGTTGCAGCACAAATGCAATCTAAGCGAATAAGTTTGAATGTATAAGATGCAATATAAACTCTTAAACAAAAATTAAAATATACTTAATTTAATTGAAATATTAATCTTAGGGTATTTGGTTAAAAAGTCTCAATCACTAATAAACATTGTTTTGATTTGCGAGTTATAGGAAAAGTTCACAAGAAATCCGTGTAATCATCAACAAACATGACATAATAGCGAGAGCCTGACGTACTTAAGATAGACGACGTCCAAATATCACTATGAATAATATCAAACGACATAGTAGTAAAAGAATTGGACGAAACAAAAGGGAGTTTAATGTTTTTCCCAAGAGAACAAGAAGAATAAAAGCTAGAAGCACTACTAGATGAACAATTAACTAAATTATTCTTGCTAAGAAACGGAGAGGATAGGCGCTCGGGTGCCCTAAGCGTGCATGCCACTTAGAGGAGGACATGGGTAGAGATCATTGTGACTATTGCATCTCATAATTAAAGTGCCCGTCTTGAAGTCTTTCACAGAAAAGCCAAAATGGTCAAATTCGACATAAACGAGATTATCCCTAGTAAACTTACGAACAAATATGAGATTTTTTAATGATTTTAGGTGCATGGAGAACGTGATGAAGATAGAGAGGGGGATAGGGAGAGGGTAGGACCGCGGAAATCGAACCTTGAATGGAAATCGTATGACTATTACCAGCGGTAATTCTAGATTAAAGTAAGACGAGAGAGTACCTTGATTGAACGTCATGTGAGATGACGCCCCCGTATTCATATACCAATTATTGTTATGTGGAGTGAGAGCATATGCCGGAGGTGGGGCGTGGTAAGCCTGATGCTGGTGCGGTCCGATGCCTATATGTTAGTACAAAGAGAAACTACCTAATGAGAAGCCTATATTTTGCTATATCTATGTACAAAAGATAATATTAACATATTTCTTATACAAATCTATTCTAACATATTTAGCTAAGATATTAACATGCATGTAGAAGTTGGTAGGCAGGCACCTCTATATAATTGCAATTTTACTGTTTTTCTGTTCTTTTCTCCCCTGTAAGCAAGACTAAATAAAATCTATGTTTTAGAGCTTCAGTTTACATATATAATTGGTTACATACAATTGAAGGCACCCACACCCACAAAGTTAGTACACTAGTATTCAGCCTAACATGCAAAGCACATTATAGGAAAGCCTTTCCCTGTGAGATCTCATAGAAGAAGAAAATAATCCAATAATCAGAATGCGAGGTGGATCCCAATCACGTGATGCTTGCTAGTCACCAGTTCAACTTAAACTAACTAAAAAAGAAAAGAAAAAGAAAAAGGAAATTGTATAGTGTATAGTCCTACAAAAAAAGAGACCGTTACTACTACAACTACACATTTCAAACTGAGTGAATTGTTGTTTTTTTTTTATTTATTTAAAAAGCAACACAGTTGGTGATAGTTTATATAGTTTATAGTAAGAGAAGAGGGACAGTATGGTCATAATGTCATATTGAATTTGAAAATAAGAAACCAAAGCAGTGGCCAGTGAGTGAATAGTGTGCCAGCTCCATTCCCGTCCCCAGTGTGTCTCCTCCTCAACCAAATAATACCTTTTCTTTTTTATAATAATAATAATAATAATATCTCACTTGATTTCATTTGGTGAAAGAGAAGAGAAGAGAAGAGAAGAGAAGAGAAGATCAATGGCCGGATATTTCGGAGTGTTGGTTTCGGATCCATGGCTGCAGAATCAGTTCACTCAAGTCGAGCTCCGGAGCTTGAAATCTTCTGTCAGTCGCTGTTTTTATTTATTTATTTACTTTTTATTATTTTCTCTTTTGCGGTTATGATGATAACGTGATTAGTGCAGTTCACTGCGATGCGGAGAGAGAGCGGCGACGGCGGATTGAAGCTGTCAGAACTGGCGGAGAAGACGTCGAGGTTGAAACACGTGGGAGAGAGTTTGACGATGCAAGAGAGAGCTTCATTCCTTGAGGAAACGTATCAGGGGGATTTGGAGCTTGATGTCGATTTTGAAATGTTTTTGAGGATTTATTTGAAGTTTCAATCTCTCGCAACAGAAAGAAGTGGAGGAGGAAGTGGTGCCAAAAATGGTTCTGCGTTTATGAAATCTCCTACTTCAACCTTGCTCCACACAATAAGTGAATCTGAAAAGTCATCATATGTTGCACATATCAATAACTATCTCTCTCAAGATCAATTCCTTAAGAAATACCTTCCAATAGACCCCACCACTAACCATCTCTTTGAGTTAGCCAAGGATGGAGTTCTTATCTGGTATGTATGCCGAATTTACTCATCAACACACCCTAATTTTATTTAATAATAATAATGTGTCTTTCTTTTATGAATTCAGCAAGCTTATTAATGTAGCCGTACCTGGAACCATTGATGAACGTGCTATTAATACTAAGCGGATCCTCAATCCATGGGAGAGAAATGAGAATCATACTCTCTGCCTCAACTCTGCCAAGGCTATTGGATGTACTCTTGTCAATATTGGGACTCAGGACTTCATTGAAGGAAGGGTATACATGGATGGATATTCTTTTCTTTCCGTTAATATATACATACATTAGTTGTTGTGTTGTCTCCTCATATTTCTCATTCAATGATATATGCTTGTTTCTCTTTCTGCAGAGACATCTCGTTCTTGGAGTTATTTCTCAAATTATCAAGGTACATACATTTTCTTTTCTTTGAACAATATGATAGGAGGATAAATCAGTTAGTGGTAGGTAGACCTTAAGCAACTTGTTATATCTTTTTCAGATTCAACTGTTGGCGGATCTCAATTTAAACAAGACACCACAATTGGTTGAGCTGGTTGATGATAGTAAGGTATCATCAAAACTTCCAATTTCTTTAATATAATACGAAAAAATACCTCATTCACTTACTACCATCAAATTACTTCAAAGGATGTGGAAGAGCTCATGAGTCTACCACCTGACAAAATCCTACTTAGATGGATGAATTTTCAGCTGAAAAAGGCCGCATACATGAAAACCGTTACAAACTTCTCAACTGACGTTAAGGTAAATCATAATACATTACAATTTATGTATTTGTCACAGGGTTCGTATTCATGCTACCAGAACTTTTGCTTCTTCTGTCAACAAATTATTTGTGGAACATTTAGTTTGTTTTCTCCAATTACTCTCCGAACTACTCTTAGAGATTATTACTTCAAATAGAGAAAGTTCTTGTATACGTGTCGTGAGATGTTATTTCTACATCATTAGCTTCTTGTTGGATTATACGTCTTAATTTTAAGACCTACAGAAGCCATTGGATATTCAAGTAAATGTAAATCTAACTTTGGGTGAATGTTTTCTCTTTGGATAAATTCTTTTTCTATGTCAACATGATTTCTTCTATTTATAATATATAAGTTGAGTAGCGAAATCTCAATTTTGCAGGATGCGGAGGCATATGCTCACCTCTTGAATGTTCTGGCCCCGGAACACAGTAATCCATCTACATTAAAAGTAAAAGATCATCTGGAGAGAGCAAAGTTAGTTCTTGAGCATGCTGATAGGATGGGTTGTAAGAGATACTTAACAGCAAAAGATATAGTGGAAGGCTCTCCAAACCTTAACCTTGCATTTGTGGCACATATCTTCCATCACAGGTGAGAGAGAATAAATGGTGAATTTTAAATTATAGTCTCTTATCATTCCTCAATTAGCAAGTGGTGTCAACAATAAAACAATCCGAAACAATAAAAATTATGCAGCCATGGACAATTTCAGATTATGCATTTTCTTCAATATTCGCAGTGATCCAAATGGTGTATGTTAAGTCAGGTATCCTACTGCTCGAGCTGCGAAAATCAGGGAACTCCTTTTTCCTTGTTTGGAGTCTCTCTGACCTGTAGCTTCTCATTTACATATAACATATTTCTAAATAGCGATAAAAGGATTTAAGTTCGTATCAGCGTAAACAACTGCAACCTTTAATACATCTAATGAACCTTTTTGTTCGAACTTTAAATGCTTCTCTTTTACTTTACCTCAGGCTCTATATTTTCAAGAATCAGCTTATATTAAGTTCAAGTATTACTGCTGCTCTTTTAACGGGGTTCACTACTTTGGCTAATGTGCGTTAATGCAGGCCGTGTGCGAGGATCATATTAGATTGGGATTCTTAGAAATTACTTTCTAGGGAATATCCCTGCAAGAATTAATTTCCAGTCTGTATCCCTCTAGGTAGCCATAATGTTGCAGAAGTGTAGAATTCTCCTACAATAACTACTACTGTATAAATGAAAAAAATAATAAAAGTGCTTGCTTGAGATCAAGGAGTTTAAGTTTTCAGTTTACGGGCTCGCTTGAGATCAAGGAGTTTCAGTTTTCACTATACATTTAAACGTTGTATGGGTGATCGTTTCGAACAACTTTGATATTTCTTGATTTGTTGTAAGTTTTGTTTGCCAATCGTCCAAGTTGAAGAATTTTGGATTGCAGTTGTCTTCTTGCCTTATAGAATGGCGCTTACATCATTTTTTTGTTGCTTACCACTGTAGCTAATCCAAAGCACTCATTTACAGGAACGGACTATCAACCGAAACAAAACAGATATCTTTTCTTGAAACTCTACCTGATGATACACTGATCTCCAGAGAAGAGAGATCGTTTCGGTTTTGGTTAAATAGTTTAGGAAATTCCTCATTTATCGACAATGTCTTTGAAGATCTTAGAAATGGGTGAGTGTGGTTCTGCTTATGAGTTTACCATAAAAAAGAAGACTCATAAACTAAACCGTATACATTTTAGTCTGCTATTCTTATCATTCTAAACGAACTTTTTGCTGCTTGCAGATGGATTCTCCTAGAAACGCTTGACAAGGTGTCTCCGGGGATTGTTAATTGGAAAATAGCTTCCAAACCTCCAATCAAAATGCCATTCAGAAAAGTAGAAAATTGCAACCAAGTTGTAAAGATTGGGAAACAGTTGAAGTTTTCCTTGGTCAATATTGCTGGAAATGATATAGTTCAAGGAAATAAGAAGTTAATATTAGGTATGTTCTTTCCTTCATCCCATTTTCATGGGCAGCAAATTGAGAATATGTTAGCAATGCTTTCATGGGAATGTCATACCTTTCCTGACCGCTCAAGGGTCTTACACATGATTTTCAGCCTACCTGTGGCAGTTGATGCGCTGTAATATGCTCCAGCTCTTGAAAAACTTGAGATACCATTCCCATGGGAAGGAAATTACTGATGCTGACATTTTAGAGTGGGCCAACAGCAAAGTGAGAAGTTCAGGGAGCCAGGGCCGTATGGACAGTTTTAAGGTACTATATAGAAACCATTTATCACTGGTGTATAATTCTTGTAACAATGGACTTGATTCTAATTTCTGCACACACACTCATAGTTACTAAAAGTTCATTATTAGTCATGCTTCTTGGTCCTTACGATGTTGTCAGCTGCTATTTCTTCCTCACAGGGTTTGGATAATTAGATTGAGAGGATAACAGTTTTATTTTCTTCTTCATTGTTTGAAGATAATGGAGTTAAATATAATGTATACCTTTTCCTTTCCTGCGCTGTATGTCCCCCTTAAACATGTGCCTTCGCATTATTTGAATCGGAAGTTGCAAACCTCAGAAATGATTTACAATGTCATATAATTCTGGCGTAGTGTTCCATACCATATATGTAAAAGAAACTATATGGTGAACATCTGCTTTGGTCAGATTGTCATTCTCTGATATTGGTCAAACTACAGGTTCACTCTTCTTGATGCATTTAGATATACTCACAAATCGTGAATGTGTGAAAGTAATTGTAATGCTGGGTTTGCAGGATAAGAGTTTGTCTGAGGGTATCTTTTTCCTAGAGCTACTTAGTGCTGTGCAACCTAGATCTGTCAACTGGAGTCTTGTCACAAAAGGAATTACTGGTACGTGTCTTTGTTCTCTACTTATGATTAATAGATTTCTGTGTTCTTAACTCTCATGTTTCTAATAGCCTGTTATTTTATATTAACTCAGATACAGAAAAACTTACATAATTTGGCATTATGATCAACAGCTAACAGATGAATGCATCTCTGAGTTTTCTTTAAACCTCAAAAAGACTATAGGTAGAGTAATTACGTGAGTCAGTGTGCTGGTGCCTATATTGTATCAGGTTGTTTCCTTGTATCTGGATTTGAAAGGAATACATATTATAATTGTTGCGCTCAAGTACACATTTGAAGAAAGAGAACTTTATGCAGTCATGGAATGTAATTGATACTTATCACAATTAAGACAGGTCGGACTTGTTGCCTTAAATGGAGAGTTGATAATTATCCTTAGTATGAATCTCCAAAAAGAATAGAACATCGTAAAACCGCATTTATTGGCTTTATTTTCTCTAGCACTCGTTTGAAGTGAGCCTGATATATATGCTTTATACTTTGATATCAACAGCTGAAGAGAAAAAGATGAATGCAACCTACATCATCAGCATAGCAAGAAAACTAGGATGTTCCATATTTCTGCTTCCTGAGGACATAATTGAGGTAATATTCATTTACAATTCCTCACCAAGCGGCACATTAACCGCAACAAGAATTTAGATTAACATTTTGCTTGGGTTTGTCAGGTAAATCAGAAGATGATTCTCACATTGACAGCAAGCATTATGTATTGGACCTTGAAACAACCCATTGAAGGACACTGTGGGTCTTCGGATAGTGAGACCGGAAGCCTTCTGGATACAAGTTCAAATTCAACCACGGATGATACAGCTTCTGAATCATCACTTGATGACAGCAGTAATCAGTGATTCGTGGTTGAAATCATCACTATATATGTATCCATTCTTGATTGAAAATTTTGAATCCTTGTATGTTTTGTTTGTAGAAAATGAGCATTTGATTGCAGTGTTTTGCTGAAGCAGAATCATAGTTTGTGTATAGTAAGTCATAAACATGCATCTTGGAATCATATATAGGAAAGCAATTTGGTCTATGTATTATAATTCTTGTGCATTTGCCTATGAAACAAAACGCCTAATTCTTTTGAGGGCCTTGATTTTGTTTGGTGCTTTCAGGGTAATAAAACTTTGACATTTTAGGATACAGGTGCCGGATGCTCACGGTCTAGAAAAGCACATGTAAATACATTGGTGGGTATTGAAAGGTTTTGATCATATATTTTCGTGTAGCCATAAACTCAGTAATTGATTGCATCAAGCTTTGCCCATCACACGAGATGAAGGGTGGAACTACCCTAATCACAATCAAACACGCCCTACTTGCTACAAGATTGGAAAACCCTCAACTCTAGCAAATTTAGACCACAGTGTACAATTGTTCTATTGATACGAGGAAAGCGTGATAAAAATCAAAATCTGATAAAACCATTACTTTCTCGTGGTAGTAGTAGTCTCTTATACTAAAACATGTACTCACATATCGTAATTTGCGAGTTAAATGCAAAACAACCCCAATTTTATCTTTAATTATGCAGTAATGTATGTTAAAACTTGCATGAAAAGATGTGCTAATAAAGAAGAATCTTCTCTGTTGTGGCATCAGAGATAGAGACATATCTCTAAGGAAGGTTAATAAATGATGGAGTACTTAGTACTTTGAACTTTGTCGACTTTGAGATTTGTGTGGACTGCATTAAGGAAAAGCAAACCAAAATATCTAAAAATAATACGCACAGAAGTTCTTAAGTACTTGATATCATCCATTCAGATATTTGCTGCCCAGACAAGGGTATGCAAAATGGTTCGAAATGTTTTATCTCTTTTATTGACGACTTCTAACGTTACACTCATCTTAAAAGTGAAGTGTGTAATTCCTTTAAGGTTTTTAAAGAAGAAGTAGAAAAACAATGTAGGAAATATATAAAAATAGTGACAAATGTTAGATGTGGAGACTTTGAGATTTGTGTGGACTGCATTAAGGAAAAGCAAACCAAAATATCTAAAAATAATACGCACAGAAGTTCTTAAGTACTTGATATCATCCATTCGGATATTTGCTGCCCAGACAAGGGTATGCAAAATGGTTCGAAATGTTTTATCTCTTTTATTGACGACTTCTAACGTTACACTCATCTTAAAAGTGAAGCGTGTAATTCCTTTAAGGTTTTTAAAGAAGAAGTAGAAAAACAATGTAGGAAATATATAAAAATAGTGAGAAATGTTAGATGTGGAGAATATTATGGTAGATACACAGAAGGTGGTTAAGCACCTGGTCCATTTGGTATGTTTCTTCAAGAACACGGAATAGTTGCTTAGTACACCAATCCATGATCTCCTAGTAAGAATCGTGTGGCTGAAAAAAAATGAAACCGGGCCTTGATGATGGTTAGGATGAGCAGTAATGCTAAACTCCCAATAACCTTGTGGACTAAAGCTATTAAGACGACACTGTACATATTAAATCGTGTTCCAACAACAGCTATCCCTAAGGCACCATTTCAGTTATTCAAAGGTTTGAAACCAAGTTTGAATCCTATACGCATTTGGGGATGTCCATCCAAAGTAAGAGTCTATAACCCACAAGAGAAGAAACTTGATTCTTGGTCCATTAGTGGCTATTTCGTTGGATATGTTGAATGGTCTAAAGGATACAAATTTTATTGTCCATCGCATATCACTAGAATTGTGGAACCATGAAAAGCAAAATTTCTTGAAAATAACATGATCAATGGGAGTGATCATTTACAAAATATGATTTCTGATGGTGACGTGTTGGCACACAACTCCCGTCATTGATTCCATAAGTGATATTGATTTCATAGATCAAGTTGTTCAAGAAGAACCTTTGGTGGCTGAGCAACAAGTTGATCAACATATCCTTAAGAGAATGTTGATACAACCTTACGAAAATATACTAGAATAAGAAAATCAGCGATACCTAGTGACTATCATGTGTATCTACAAGAGTTGAACTTTGGAGCCAAGAATGATGTGGAGATGTTTTCACCAGCCATGAGTAGTAATGAATCAAACTTGTGGTATGATGCTATGACTAATGAGTTGAATTCTGTGGCATCCAACGAAGTATGGGACCTTGTTGAGAAAAAGGGGAAAAAGCCATTGGGTGTAAGTGGGTTTATAAAACAAAGAAAGACCCATTTGATAACATCAAGAGGTACAAAACAAGACTCGTTGCCAAAGGATTTACTTAGAAAGAAGGAGTCGACTACAAAGAGACTTTTTCTCATGTATCTAAGAAATATTCCCTTCAAATTATCATGGTATTAGTTTCTCATTTTGATTTAGAATTGCAACAAATGGATGTGAAAATGGCATTTCTAAATGGAGAATTGGAGGAAGAGGTATATTTGAAAGAATGTGGAGGATTTCCATCCAGCAACAGTGAGCATCTAGTTTGCAAGATTAAGAAATCTATATATGGATGTTGTGTCTTCATTTAGTTTTGAAGAGAACGTTATGGATAATTGTATATACCAAAAGGTTAGTGGGAGCCGAATTTGTTTCTTAATGCTATATGTAGATGATAGTTTACTGGAAAGCAATAGCAAGGATATGATATATAAGGTTAAATAATTTATCTCTAAGAACTTTGATATGAAGGATTTAGGTGATGCATCTTATGTCATCGAGATTAAGATACATCATGATAGGGCTCGTTGTTCTTGGGTATGTCTTAAGAGATATACATAAAAAATGTTTTAGAGAGATTTCGGATGAAAGATTATTCACCTAATATAGCTCCCATTATTAAGTGTGGCAAACTTAACTTGAGTCAGTGCCTGAAGAATGATTTAGAACATGAACAAATGAAAATATCCCATATGCTTCTGTTTTTGGAAGCTTGATGTGCGTTTAGATTTGCACTAGACCTAACATTGCATTTGTTGTTGGGATGTTGGGGAGATATCAAAGTAATACAAGAATGAAGCATTGGCAAGATGCAATGAAGGTATTAAGATACCTTAAGGGGACTCAGGATTTTATGCTCGTATATAGACGTTCAGGCCATTTGGAAGTAATAGGCTACTCAGTTTCTGACTTTGCTGGTTGAGTTGATTCAAGAAAATCTACTTCTGGTTATATTTTTATGTTGGCTGGTAGAGCTATTTCGTGGAGGAGTCCAAAACAAACTTTAACAGTAGCTGTGTTTGTGTCTTTTTTTGAGGCAACCTCTCAAGTTGTATGGATTAAGAGTTTCATATCAAGACTTAGAATAAAGGATTTTGTTAGTAGACCCCTGAAGTTATTCTGTGATAATTCAGCTGCTGTCTTCATGGCTAAAAATAATAAAAATGATAGTCGAAACAAACATATCGACATTAAGTATTTAGCCATTAGAGAGCGTATCAAAGATAAATCATATCATTGAACACATAAGGACAAATAAAATGATAGTGGATCCTCTAACTAAAGGCATGCCTCTAGGAAAATTTGAGGATCATGTTAAAAGCATGGGACTTGGTTCCCTTATGTAACTTTTTGTTGTAAGAACGATGTCTTATGAAATTCTTAATGTAATGTAGTCTCACATTTAGTTGTGTACACATTTATATATGTCATTATCTTGGTAAATCATGGGAATATTTTATTTTGGACCAAGAATAAACATTGGTTTATTCATTTAGTTTTGGGTTGTTGACGAGGAGCATAATGCATTGTGATACCTGAGAGATAATACTTGTTTTTCATCAAAGGACATATCACCATGATCCATGCGTTTTTTTTCTTGTTGTTGAGCATTGAGGTTCAGGTAGATCAAGTGGGAGAATTTTAGTTTTATTTTCTAGTGATCTATGAATCAATGCAACTCTAGAAATACAACTATCTAGATATTCGTGTTTATTCACCGTTAATGGACAGTTATGGAGTCTCGACTCTATATATGCCATTTGGTCCCCAAATTCATCAAACACTCTCATAATAATTATTTCTCATACACCATGACTTGAGGAAGAGTAATGAATAAGAATCTGAAAGACTAAAGGGGAACACAAACTCGGAACTTAAGAACGTCTCAAAGCTTTACTTTTGTTTAACAATTTTGCTTTAGCATTTATGTGAATGTATATGATTACATGATCACATTAGACTCTTACACCACTAGTTCCACATAACGAATTAGACATTGAGTGATATGTCACTGGAAATCCACATGTGTCTAAGTTACAACGCAACAAGCTGAATACAATTTGGAGGTATGGAGAGAAAGTTATGCTCAAAATGGTAGAGCTGCACAGATCTAACGCATCAACGGATGTCTCAAAAGTTTGCTGCATATCTCGAACTACAATTTTGAGTTAAGCCCCCAAATTACACTAAAACCCCTCCATTGATGCCTATATATACCTCCTCACTCTTCATAAGCAAGGGGGAGGATTCGATAGCTCATCCCTAAAACACATGGTATCTCAAAATTGATTTTCGAAATACCCCTATTTCGAGATATGAAAATTTCGAGACATGCAAAATTCCTACATATAGTGACTCAAAACTTTAAATTTAGTTTGGTAATAGATCATTTATTACCGATGAAGTGCGAGATTACAATAATACAATAGTCAATCTAATACAAACTATGTCACCTATCACTAATGCTAGCTCTAGGTAGACTTTAGTCCGAAACACCTCAGAGTAACGCTAGGATGCTTCGCAGGATGTCGAATTCGAAGATATATCGAATTCAGGCGAATATCGAATGTCTTCTATGTCAGGAATATGGCGAATGTCGAGAATATGGCCATATCGGGGGTAGATATGTTGGAGGTATATGTCGAGTGGGTATATCGAAGTGTATATCAGATGCTATATATCAAAGTGTATATCGGAAGTTGTATGTCGAAAGGGTACTCGATATCGAATATTCGATATGCTGGTGAACAATGTAGTGTAATTAATGGTACTTGCCTTGATTAGCGAAATCCGAATATATATAGACATCGGGATGCGAGGATCGCACTCGTAATTCCAAGCATACATTGTACCATATCGAATATGGATATTCGATATCAGTATGTATATTGCGTGCCAATCCCCAATATACGATTGATGGGCCTGGCCCATGTAATTAGGCGGACTAGCCCAATACAGATATTACCCATATTATGTACTCCCCTAGTTTTGGAGTTATCATTGTAAACAATAATTCGTAAACTAAATCAAATTTATAATACCAGTACCTTTTGTCCCCCCCAATTCAAATGTATGAGCTTGGATACGTGAATTCTACTTGGAACATTAGTGGACCCGCAATATAATTTCTCGTAGCACAAAGGATTGCATTTCAATTATGAGTGAGGTCCGTCGTGTATGGGGTTGTATCTCAGAACGCAATATTAAAATTATATCAAAACTCATTGATATCGAGTATTTTCGATATCAAATTCCTTATGTCGAATTCTAACTTCGACATTTTTGGCCATAAATACGGGATTCACGCGTCCAATGTCTATAAATAGGTAGTGAGAGAAGAGAAAAAATATATTAGTCCTTTAACGAATGCGTACCTCTTCTGACATAGGTATATCGAATGTTTTCGATATAGTTTCGAGATAGTTTTTCGATATGTAACCGATATTAGCTTAATCTCGAGAATTCTGAAATTTGACATATTATGAATATCACTAATTTACCCTTCCTAATTTTTTTAGGTCGTACTTTAAGGAGAGTATTCTTATCTTCGTTTAATTTTGCGATGGGTCTTCGTGTATGTTGCAACTTGCCGTTGCGCCACAAGCAGCTGAGGCGGGCGCAACGGCGGAGGCCACGGTTGCTGAGGAGGGTGTGACACCAGTGGCGCATGCTGTGACAACTGAGGAGGCTGCAGCGGCTTATGCCGTGGTAGCTAAAGAGGCTATGGTGCCCATGGCCCTGAAAAGTGAAACGGTGTTTTCACCAATTGGTGCTATGCCATCGTGGTCTCATGTTGGAGAAGAAATGCCTGGGCGAGTATTTCTATGCTGCCAGTAGAGTATACCATTGCTTCTGATGCTGCTTCGGGTCAAGCATTTGTTGATGCAGGAGCTAAGGATATTCTTGCGGATTAAGGGATTCAGGATGGAGGGGTTGCTGATGTCCCTTTAAGTCAATCAGTTGAGGAAGGAGGGTCTGTTGACGTCCCTATAAGTCTGGATGAGGAACGATCTGCTCCTATTCTCCCGACTCAGGTAGGTGAGAGGAGTTCTCGTACTGTCCATTCGGCACGGTCAAGAGACGACATGGCCGGTGTTAGTCGGCCTCAAAAGTCGTTTGTCTTCCTTGGCGAGACGCCTAGGTTTGTTGGACGTAAAAGGGCACGAGCTGAATGTTCTGCGACCCATAAAGTGTCTCATGTGCAAGGGCGTGCTATTCCCAGTCCCAATATCAATGTCAAGAACCATGAATTCAGTGAGAGCGAAGTAGTTCGTACAATGGGGCACGCCTTCCCTACCGTAGCCGATGTGCACATTCTAAGAGAGCAGGATCATGCTCGAAACGTGCGTCGTGGTATTCATGTTTTTCAATCTGTAAATGGTTTAAAGTAACCTTCTTTGTTCCATAGATAGCATGTATTGGTCGTCATCGTGATGCGTTTAATAGGAATGTATCTAGTTTTCCAAGTTGTTAACCACGAGCATGATGACAACCAACAAAGCCAAAGTGGACAAGGACGTAACGATAGTCCAAATGGAGTCTGACATCGAAAAGATGGGAGATTTTAACCCAATGGTTGTCGAGAAGATCGTTGCCGAAAAGGATGAGGCTCTGCGTCGATTACCGGTTGCCCGAGAAGAATAAAATTCCTGTTGTGCTGAAAATTAGAGTATTTTGAACAGGCTTCTGAGCTTGAAAGAGTATGATGCCAAGGAGCGGAGCGAGAAGGATGCTGCTGATCGGGACCTTAAGAAGATGAAGCTGGATAATGAGCATCTGCAGGCAAATCTTACACAAGCTCGACGTAACTTGGAGATTGCGGTAAGAGCTTTGTCCTCCTGTTATGCTATTGTGTTCTTTCAAAATATAGTCTTTATGCCAATTCGTGCAAAATTAGAACACGCCTCTTAACATTATGGTGCACGTGGCAGAGAAGTTCCTCTTGAGTGTTATGTATAAGAATATCACTGCAGAGCACGCCTTCCTAGAGAGGAAGGACACCAAGAATGCCATTATACGAAAAATTTCAATGAAGGGTGGATTTAAGGATAGGTTTAATGCCCAACAATTGGATTGCGTGTATGGCTCTGATGGCAAATCCTTTGAGAACTGTGATCTGCCAGAGGAGAAAGGGGGAAAACTAGATGCGTTTACAGAACTCAAGAAGAGGAAAAGTCTTGTTCTGATTGACC
The DNA here is from genome assembly GCA_948329865.1 of Linaria vulgaris. Taxonomy (NCBI): domain Eukaryota; kingdom Viridiplantae; phylum Streptophyta; class Magnoliopsida; order Lamiales; family Plantaginaceae; genus Linaria; species Linaria vulgaris. The sequence goes on from OX415253.1 coordinate 16,289,872, forward strand.
TGAAAGGCGCACCCGATTTTCCAAATTAGTGCTGGCATTGCATCGCCATTTTAATGATTCGTGGAATACTCATTGGATAATTTATCTCTCGAACTGTCTCATGTTTATTGTTGTTGACCGCTATGACTCGAACCTTGTTCGACTTCTGTTATCGTAAGTTGTGTTTTTGAATGTGTTTAAAATATTTCATAATGCAGTTGTTCATACTACTTATGGAACGAAACCATTGTTTCAATCGTATCCCAAATGTGTATCTGTGCGCATTAGGAAATGGCGTCATGTGGTTAGGGGTGTAGACACATTAATTTCGTGTCTAATTAAATTGAATGATGGTAACTCTTAAGATGCAAAAAATATAAAATATATATTATTTAATCCTAATATTTTAAGGGATTAAAATAAATATATTATTTAAATATTTAGACAAGGCAATAATTGCTCATCAAATCTCAAGATATTGGAAAGCCTTCTCCTCCACATCTCAATCTTCAAGAGATGAAAATAATTTTCTACCAAATCTGAGCACAAGGAAAGAATTCCCCATCAAGTTTCTATCTTCAAGAGATGGAAAGAAAATTCACTTAGATAAAGTCTTCCAAATCAACAAATCGTAGACGCGATCACAACCGTTCATCTCATCATGAGATTCTAATTGAGATTCACTCCACCACTATAAATAAGCAATCCAGCCTTCAAGCATTCAGAGCAAGGAAGTTCAAAAAATCTTCTCCAACAAGTTCACCAATCTTCAAAGCATTCTTCAACAATCTTCAAGGTGTTCTTTGTAAAGCCTTTCAATCCGTCATCAAGTCTCAATTCTATCCATACAACTGTTTTTGAAAATTGCACTTCTGCGGAGGAAGATCAAACTCCAAGAAGTTCAACAAATCCAAAACCAAGTTCATACCGTTCTTCATTCGTCTTCAAGTCAAATATCTGTTTAATCCAAGATCAAATCCCAAGACCCTCGAAAACCCATTTTTGAAGATTAAAGTCCATTTAAGAAGATCAAAAACCCAAAAATCCGAATAACTAAAAATGAAGATCATATCTTTCTTCATCAAACCTTTAAATCAAATTCCAAATTAAATTTCCGTTCGATCCGAGATTAAGCCGCCAAGCCCTCGAATCAACGTTTGTCAAATATCCAAATATTTTCAAGATCAAGATTTCTCTAAAGAAGGTTGACATTTAACAAACTCAAGACGAAGATCAAATTGTTCGTTGCAAAGATCAAGTACTAATTCAAGATCAAGCTCAAAAGCCCTTGGGTTAACGTTTAACTCAAATACACGTTGAAGAGATCAAAATAAAACCCACTCTCCAGTCAAGCAAATTTCAAAATCACTTGTTATTGAAAAGAATCAGAGGAATAATAGAGATTTCACCACAATTGAACTTTTAATTTTATCAAATTTATTTTGTAATATTTTCTTATCTTCTAATTTCAAAGATCAAGAATTTGTCATTACAAATTTGGCACGCTTAGTGGTACCATCTCTACCTCTAATTGCTTTTCCAACATGTCTCAAATTTGAAGTCACAAGAAGTTAGTGTTTCTCAACAATGGACAAGTCAGTGGGGGCAACAAGTGGAGGTTCTTCGCAGATGATGATGAAAGGTACACTCGCACTGGGGGCAAGACATGAAGCTAAAGAAGATGATCAAGCATCCTCACTAGAAGAGCAAGTTGCGGCGCTTGCAAGAGCTATTGCAAATCTCACAACTCAAGCTCAAAACTTGAAGACCACTTGAATCGCCTTCTCCAAAAGCTAGAGAGCAAAGAAGGAGATGAATATTTTAAAAAAGTCAAAAACAACATTGGAGTTCAATGATGCATCAAGACTTCAATCGCCAAATTTGAAGTCTCTCCTCACCTTCAAAAGCAAAAACTCGTGGAAAGCGACGATTAAAGCATGGTGCATGAAAGGCTGCTCAAGAGGCCAGTGTTCAAGAATTTGGCAGACTCCTCAGCAAAGGAAGCCAAACCACTTCTTATTTTCGAAATTCAACTCTCTCAAGAAAAGACGATCAAAGAATGGTGCATGCAACGAAGCCTTTGAGAGAAATCACTCAAAATTTGGTTGAAGTAGGAGGATGTAGCAAAGCCTCAAGCCACGGAATTCAAGTCTCTTCGAAAGAGCTCATCTCCATCGGTCAATTGAAGAACTTGGTTCAAGAAGTTGAAAAGGATTTAAAAGCCCAGTACAAGACTTCCAAATCTTACTTGAAGCCTTATAATCAAAGAATAGAGCAATTCCAAATGCCAAAAAGCTATCAACCTCCGATGTTTCAAATATTCGATGGGACTGGAGACCCAAGACAACATGTTTCTCACTTCATTGAGACGTGCAATAGTGCCGAAACATATGGAGATCATCTAGTCAAGCAATTTGTTCGATCCTTAGAAGACTTTGCCTTTGATTGATACATTAATCTTAAACGAAACTCCATTGACGGTTGGAACGATCTACAAACCAAATTCTTCAATCACTTTTATAGCACTCGGCATACTGTGCGCATGATTGAACTTGCAAATTCTCATCAACAAGAAGAAGAACCAGTGATTTAGTACATAAGTAGTTGGAGAAGTCTATCCTTAAGTTGCAAAGAGAAACTGTCAGAAACTTAGCCATGGAGATTTGCATTTAAGGGATGAATTGAAGTCTCTCTTACATACTTCAAGGAATCAAACCAAAAAACTTTGAAGAGTTGGCGATGGGCACATGACATAGAGACAAATGTAAACTCTATTGAAGAAGAAAACTCAACTCATTTCTTTGATATTGAAAGTTATGACACAAATGACGGCAGTGATGTTGAAGAGGGCGCAACATCATATTTCATTGCAACCGATATGCTCCTTGATATGAGCATAAACTATCTCAAATCATGAAATTAAGTGCCAAAATATATACTCCTTGATAAGAGTATAAACCATCAACATTCTCCTTAACACGAGTATAAACTGTTTGCATATTTGAACTCAAAGCAAGTTCTTGAGGTCCAAGTTTTCAAAGCAAAAAGTCCAAGTCTTCAAGTCTCCTACAAATCCTTCAAAAGCTTCAAGTCTCATTGACACGAGCCAAAAGGTCTACAAATCCTTCAAATCTTCAAGTCTTCTAGACATGAGCAAAGAGGTCTATAAATTCTTCAAGTCAAAGCCTCCTCGATATGAGATAAAACTGTCTGCAAATGTTCAAATCAAATGTTCCATGGCGCACAAGCTTAAACTGCACGTTACTCCTGGCCCGCAGGAGTATAAACTGTGTACGACACCCTTTTTAATCAATCTTGATTTCTTTTGAACTACGTCATGACTTGATTACTTCATTGGATACGTAGGTAGCTAGAAGTTCATTCTTAACCTAGTCATACCAAAAAAAAAATTAAAAAAATGCTCATGCAACTTTCAAGTTGATGCATCGAATGATGAAGCTCACAAATGTCCAAGAATCATGAACTGAATTTATGGTGGTTGAATTGAAGCACGCGAACAACAAGAATAATGACGTCGAGACTTATCTACTCACTAATGTGTTTTAACACAAATCGTGAACAAGTCTCGAGTGGGCAATTTGTAGATACATTAATTTTGTGTCTAATTAAATTGAATAATGGTAACTCTTAAGATGCAAGAAATACAAAATATATATTATTTAATCCTTATATTTGAGGGATTAAAATAAATATATTATTTAAATCTTTAGATAAAAAAATAATTGCTCATCAAATCTCAAGACATGGAAAGCATTCTCCTCCAAGTCTCAATCTTCAAGAGATGGAAAGAATTCTCCACCAAATCTCAACACAAGGAAACAATTCCCCACCAAGTCTCAATTTTCAAGAGATGGAAAGAAGATTCACTTAGATAAAGTCTTCCAAATCAAGATATCGTAGACGCAATCACAACCGTTCATCTCATCAGGAGATTCTACATGAGATTCACTCCACAACTATAAATAAAGGTAGTCTTGAAGAAGAAAAATCACAGTTCAACCTTTAAGCATTCAGAGCAAGGAAGTTCAACAAATCCTCTCTAACTAGCTCAGCAATCTTCAAAGCATTCTTCAATAATCTTCAAGGTGTTATTCATAAAGAACCCTTTTCAATCGTTGTCAAGTCTCAATTCCATCCCAAAAATTATTTTTGAAGATCACTTTTGCCGAGAAAGATCAAACTCCAAGAAGTTTAACAAATCCAAAACCAAGTTCATACCGTTCTTCATTCGTCTTCAAGTCAAAAATTCGTTTAATCTGAGATCAAGTCCCAAGACCCTCAAAAAACCATTTTTGAAGATTAAAGTCCATTCAATAAGATCAAAACCCAACAAATCTGAAGAACTGAAGATGAAGATCATATCGTTCTTCATCAAACCTTCAAATCAAATTCCAAATCAAATTTTTGTTCGATCCGAGATCAAGCCGTCAAGCCCTCGAATCAAAGTTTGTCAAATATCCAAGTATTTTGAAGATCTAGATTCCTCTAAAGAAGACTGACATTCAACAGATTCAAGAGGAAGATCAAATTGTTCGTCGCAAAGATCAAGTCAAGTAGATCGCTAATTCAAGATCAAGCTCAAAAGCCCTTGGATTAACGTTCAACTCAAATACACGTTGAAGTGATCAAAATCAAATCCACTCTCAAGTCAACCAAATTTCAAAATCACTTATTATAGAATATAATAAGAATCAGAAGAATAATAGAGATTGCACCACAATTGTACTTTTAATTTTTATCAAATTTATTTTGTAATCTTTTATTGCCTTTTAATTTTAGAGATCTAGAATTTGTCATTACAAGGGGTAATGCCTCCTCCTAATGTGTTGTCAGGCCATAGCTTGTGCGATAGTAAGTATTTGACCTTTTTAGGTACTCTCCTCCGTATCTTGTAGGATCGAGGAGCCAGTATCCCGTAGGATAGTAGATGTTCGACGTTTTCAAGTACTCTCCTCCATGTCTTATAGGATCGGAGAGTCAGTATCTCATAGGATAGTAGATATTCAACCTTTTCAGGTACTGTCCTCCGTATCTTGTAGGATCAAAGAGTTAGTATCCCGTAGGATAATAGATATTAGACCTTCACAGGTGCTCTCCTCCTTATCTTATAGGATCGGGGAGTCAGTATCCCGTAGGATAGTAGATATTCGACCTTTTCACGTACTCTCCTCCGTATCTTGTAGAATCGAGGAGTCACTATCTCGTAGGATAGTAGATATTTGACCTATTCAGGTACTCTCCTCTGTATCTTGTAGGATCGAGGAGTCAATATCCCGTAGGATAGAGATGTTTTTCTTTTATTTTATTTTGCTCCTCCTTATCTCAGTGGATAGCGGATGTTTTTCTTTTCTTTTCTTTTCTTTTTCTCCTCCTTATCTCAGTGGATAGGGGATATTTTTCTTTTCTTTTCTTTTTCTCCTCCTTATCTCAGTGGATATGGGAGTAGTCTCCTCATTTTCTCCGTGGATGGAGGAAAACTATGTTCTTGCCAGGTAAACGGATAACAACATATGCACGAATATAGAAATATAAAAGATTTAGACAGATAACGCTCGAGAGCCAGCTGTTATCGGCTTCGCCTATCCCGTAAGATAGGATATTTTTACCCGTTAAGGTATATTTCTGCCCTAACATGTCCGATAGGTTCGTCCCTGCAATCACATCGATAATAAGAAAGAGAGATATATGACATTCTAAAGATAAAGGTTAATAACAGCTAACGGTCGAGAACCGAGTAAATCCTAGTTCACCTACGTATCCCATGTTAAGGGAATCAGACCAGCGTAGGCCCTCCTGTTTTAATTACAGGACAACCCAATATGGGCAATTTAGGTAAAAATAAATTGTTCCAACATATTGAAACGCATAAATTAATAAACCTAAGTGACTCTTGGGCAATTACTATGTATCTGGCTGGTATTCAGTAGAGGTGGTCCCTATTTCCCATCTTTCCCTGATCCTAGGGAGTTTGAGTGATGCAATGTAGCATAGCCAACCTTCTTTTTGATCACCTGTGATCTCACCTATCTCGCCCTGAGTTGAACACCACTACCCGGATTGCATTGAGGGCAGGACAACCGATGATGACATTGTAGGAGAATGGGAAGTCGACAATTGTATATTTGATATCAATAGTCCTTTTGCAAGGATCCTTGCCAAATGATGTGAGCAGCGTGAATTGTCCAAGGGCAATCACCTCTCATCCTCCGAAACCTAGTAGAGGTGTGGAGATTCCTTCGACTATGTCTTGGTTCATGGACATTTTTTCCAAGGCGTGTGCAAATATTACATTTGACGAACTATCATTGTTGATAAGAACCTTCCACACTCCATAGTTAGCTATATCATGTCTAACAACGAGAGGACAATCGAGTTTACCTGCCAAAAAGGCCTGTGGTGTGAGATGCACAAGACCCACATACATGCTTTGGGTGATATTCTTGCGTCCCTCTGTGGAATATGCACCAAACGATCCTCCGTTGATTGTAGTCATCATTCCCCTTGAAAGAGCATTGGCAATTGCCATGCCGCGCTAGCTAGAAGCCTCAATGGCCCTGTACTTGTCCCTCATAGGTGAGTGAGACTGATCACCTTGAGGTGATCGGGATCTATCGTCTCTGTTTCCCATTTCCTTAGAATTTCGGACATATTCAACCAGTTTAACTTCCCAGATAAGCCTTTAAATCTGATCCTTAAGGTCTATGCAATCTTCAGTAGTATAGCTTGATTGGCAATTATATTCACAATACTTTCTTGAGTATTTCGTCCCTCGACTCTCCCCCAACTTCCTTGGCTCATTAAGTTATTCTTCTTTTGGGCAACGACGAATAAAATCATGATGTCCCTATTCAAAGGGGTGTATCTCCTGGGGGACTTGTCTCCCTTGCGGTCATTCTTGACTCTAGCCCATCTTTTCCTTTCGACCAATTATGTGCTTGATACATCATCTGTTTAGTCGCCATCATGATGTCCTGGTAGATTGTTTCATATGCCAATGCATTAATCTGATAAACTGTAGGGGATTTCATTTTGAGTAGATCGGCCTTGTAGAAAGTCCCGTTGAAGAGGATGAGGGCCACCTGCTCGCCTTTCGGCTCATCCACCTTGTAAAATTCTTCATTGAACCTTTTTAGAAATCCTCGAGGCTTTCTTTGTCTTTCTGCTTGATCGAGTCAGGTAGTTCATGTTTGTGTGCATCTTTTTTTAGCTAGAGACATGGTTTTCAAACTTCTGCCGCAACTGCTCATAGCTGTCGATGGAGCCAACCGTTATCGTGAACCAATTGAGTGCGACTTCAATTAGAGTTGTAGCGAATATCCTTGATTGCACATTATCGATGAAAGGATGAAAGTTCAATATGCCGTCCACGTAGTATAGGTGTTCACGAGGATCGCTCTTTCCATCATAAGTCTTGAGTGGCGGGATTTTATCTAATTTCTCTAGTACCACAGCCTCAATCTCATCACATAAATGAGTCAATATTTTATGTTCGTTCACTAGTGCCAATCTGCGGTTGACATCTTTTTTTTTTTAGTCATTCCATTCTCTTAGCTATATCCCTCATCTCTGCCCTGGGGTCTGGAACTCTTCCATCTCGAGCTCTTAGAGCTATGCTTTCTCTTCCGTTGGGCCTCTTGTCCTAGATCCATGAAGTTGAGAAGATGGGTTACCGACCCCCTTGTTAGCTTGGCGGGGCAGCCAAGTAGCTAAAGCGGCATTCAAAGTTTTCTGAATGGTGGCGTTGATTTGAGCAATGATTTCTGGCGGGAGGATATCGGGACCCATGGCTGCGGGACCCAGAACTGCTACATGTGGAGGAAGAGGTGGAACATGTTGTTGTTCAATACTAGGATCAGGTACCGAAACTTCGAGCGATACATTCTCCGTGGTCGAATTATGCATGGTAGGTCTTATAGATCGTGATTGGGTCACCCTGTGTTGCAACTTAGCGTTTTCGTCTGGGAATGTGGTGTTCCCATAGACGGCGCCACTAGTTTGGTAATAGATCGTTTATTACTGACGAAATGCGAGATTACAATGATACGATAATCAATCTAACACAAACTATGTCACCTATTACTAATGCTAGCTCTATGTAGACTTTAGTACAGAACACCTTAGAGTAACGCTAGGATGCTTCACATGATATCGAAGGAGAAGATATACCGAATCCAGGTGAATATCAAATATTTTCTATATCAGGGATATGACGAATGTCGAGGATGTGGCCATATCGGGGGTAGGTATGTCGGAGGTATATGTCGGGTGAGTATATCAGAGTGTATATCAGATGCTGTATATCAGAGTGTATATCAGATGATGTATGTCGAAAGGGTACTCGATATCAAATATGCGTATCGATATGCTGGCGAACAGTAGGGTAATTAATGATACTTGCCTTGATTAGTGGAACCCAGATATATATAGGCCTTAGGATGCGAGAACCGCACTCGTAATTCTCGGGGTACGTTGTACCATATCGAATATGGATATTCGATATCAACATATATATCGGGTGACAATCCCCGATTTACAATTGCTGGGCCGACTGCTTGCTGGGCTTGGTCTATGTAATTATACGGACTAGCCCAATACAAATATTACCCATATTAATATTTAACATAATTAACTTAATTATTATCACCCTACAAAATAAGAAAAACCTAGAAAGATGAATTTAATTTGCATACAAATTATGCTGATGAGAGAGATGGGAAGGAGGATGGAGCGTTTAAACAAGGAAATGAAGGAATTACAGTGAAAGTTAGCCAATGTGGCGGGGTACAAGAGGCTCACTAATATTTTTGAGGAGATTGAGGCAGAAGTGTTGGACAAGGGAAAGAAAATCCCACACTGAAAGATTACAATGGAAAGAGTGCCTCGTATAGAGAGTTATTCTATATAGATGGAACACTATTGCTCTTCGGGTCTAGTAAAAATGTACATTCTCAAATTCTCACCACCACGTTGACAGGAGCAACCCTTGACTAGTTCGCAAGAATACCACTTGGGTTGATAGTCAGCTATGAGTCAGAAGGAAGTTTGAGAACTAGTTCTCTAGCCTGAAGAGGACCACTACCAAAGGGGGAGTTTGTTACCAATATCCTCTTTACAACGACCAGGCCCAAATGATTCACCACAACTTTGCTTGAAGATGAACCAAAGACTGTTGATCAGATAAACGAACTAGCTTACAAGACCATGTATCATGATAAGATGATGGTCACAAAGAACATAGCAAATTCACAACAGAACAGAGGAAAAGGCAAAGATGACAGGCGGTGGAACAGAGATAGGAATAACCATTATGGAAAAAAGTCACCGAGGAGTTATACGCTTTTGAGCAAGGACATTGTGACCATGTTTGCTATTTTCCAAAAGTAGGATTGGTTGAATGAACGAAGAAGGATGAAAGATTCCTCTGTCGCTAGATATGGGAAGAAGTACTACAAATACCATCCCAAAATAGAATGACTTCGAATAATGAAATGATCTGAAGGCAGAACTGAGAGGCTGATCCGATAAGGAAAATTGGTTAAATATGTCAGGGATCTGAAGAAGTTGGATGACCAAAGAAAATGACATCACTCGTGATCTTGTTCACCGCGTAGGGACAAGCTGAATGCCATTTGTGCACTAGGTCACTACAACTAGGGAGTGGTCAACGACCCAAATAAGGGAATGATACGCATGACTCTAAGACACCCGGTAGGGACCTACTTTAACAAAGGCCGCAAAAGGATCACACACAAAATAGATGTTGACCAGTTGTAGGTTTCACGGGTTTGCTAGAAATTGAGGAAATGCCAGAAGAGGATATAACATTCACTAAGAAGGACCTGATGCAACTCACGCCTCAAGCCATTCATGCTGGTAAGCTTAATTGTTCCCTCATGGTTACAATCAATATCACTGACGGTGTCATGAAGGTATTGACTGATAATGGAAGCTTTACAAATGTCATATTCTCGGGCACCTTTGAGAAGATGACTTTGAGCCATAATATTATTAAGCAGATAAGCACTCTTCTGCATGGCTTTAGTGGGGCGAAAATGCTGCCATAGGGCTCAATCACCCTCCCAACATCATTCGGCACACACCGGAATAGAAGGACTCTCAACATCAATTATCTAGTGGTGGGTGAGACTTTTGCATTCAACATTATCATAGGAAGACCGATGTTGAATGATATTCGAGCCGCAGTCTCGACCTATCATCAAAAGGTGAAATTACCCACCCAGCACAAGTGAAAGCATTGGTATTCACATGGAGGCTTGGTTATGTTATGTGGCGACCTTCAAGACCAAGAGGCGAGAGGATGAGGTGAGGATGGTTGCTTTGGCTCCAGAAAATCACGCCATGGTGGAATGACGCAATCTTATCACCGACTTTTATTTACTGCTTTAAATTATGCACGAGCAATTTCCTTTCTACAAGAACAATTTTCATTTACCTAAATTTCCTCAGCGTGGATTGAATTATGGTGGCCTGATTCCCATAACCTACTAAGGGATACTTTGGCAACCCAGAATACTTTTCCGACCCAGCCATTTTATGATTATGTTTTCTACTTTAAGTCATTGTCTATCATTGAATCTTCACTTTTGCAGAATCAATCTTTTAATGTGACTTATGTATGTTGTTAAGTTTCATGCTAGATCGACATCATCTTTGAAACTATGTCATGACACATTGTACGTCAATCGATATCCAAAATGTGGCCTACCTATAAAGGTATGGTAGACTATACCTCAAACGGTATCCAAAATATGCCTAACTCTTAGGGTACGGTAGAGTATACCTATAACGGCATCCAAAATATCCTATACATATACCTCTAATGGTATCCAAATATATTTCTTACCCCTCATGGAATGACGGCCTATACCCCTAAGGTTATCCAAAATATCCCTTACCTCTAACAGCACACTGATCTATGCCTCATTTGGTACCTCTGAAGGCCCGAGGACCTACGCTAGAATTTACCAAAGTTTACAACTTTCTAACTACAATACTCCATGAAACATTGCATTAGCATTAACTAGAACATATAAATAAGGAGAATAATAAACAAGAATATCAAAACGCAATAGAAAAAGCAGTCTAACACTACATAAAAATGTTGCACTCCCAGAAGTGCCATAGTTCAAGATTTAAAAAAGAACGGCGCATCGCTCAAACACGATTAAATTAATTATTCGTTAAATAGAGTAGTGAGACAAGGGGAGGCAATGACATGCATGCAACCTTAATGGTGCTCATGTTGTGCATGCAGAGTCGTGTACTAGTCAACCTCTTTTGTTAAGGTATCAAACTTGACTTCTAGTTCCGCAGCAAGGGGAGGCACACCAGGCATACCAATCAACACAAGATCATCGGTTTGAAGGAGGGGAGTAAACACATAAGGCGTCGAATTCTAGTCGTCATCTAAATCCATAACATGCTTTAGATATGGACCCAAAGATAACTCTAATGGCTCGGCATTAAACTTGGGTGTGAACCCTCCCATTGTGGCGATTTGCGCCACAATAACGTCTCGAGCTCTCTTGGTGTGAACAAAATTCGAAGGTCCATAGCATGCCAATCTCTTAGAAGGTTCCACTTAGCATAACTGGCTTAGCAATTTAAGCAACCGCTTCTGAGAGGAATCCTATGATTACAGATGAGGATTATAAAAATTCGATATATTATTTCTCTCACTTGCAGAAATATTTTTACAATACCTTAGTAATGTATCATTCGCACAACTTCTTCGGCCACCTCTACGTCATACTAGAGGTTGGCGACTTGTGCCTCAAGCTTCTTGATCTTGTTGGTGGTAGCATCCCTCTCTTTGATCACTTTTCCTGCAGCTTGCTTAGTCTTCTCGAAACTTGACTTGGTAGTGGTCGCCTCGACATGAGCAACTCGAATTGTTTCGTTCATCTCTCTCACCTCCTAGCAGCCTTAGCCGTCGATGGATCATGCACCGAGAGCTCTACGATCTTCTCCATTAGTTTGCACTTTTCCTGGGCCTTTTCTGACTCCATATCAGCTACCACCTCAATACCCAGACTCATCATCTTACCAAGATAGAAAAAAAGGTGACGTTAGTATATATATATATATATATATATATATATACATTGTTACATTATAAGAATTTCATAGTATTCATTCACCGCCTAGAGAATACTAATCTCCACCAGACACTACAAGAATACAGGGCCATCTGTAACCGCCCGGGCGGTTGCCCCAGGGGCATCTGCGACCGCCTGGGCGGTCGCAGATACCCCTAGTCGTGGGTGCTCTGCGACCGCCCGGCGGTTGCAGATACTACTTGGCGACCGCTTGGCGGTCGCGCTGCGTGGAGACCGCTTGGCGGTCGCCATGTCCTTATAAACATGGCTACCGCCCAACGGTTGTGAAGTCCATAAGGACCTGGCAACCGCCTAGCGGTTGCGAATTCATTATTTTTGAAAGCTCGCAACTGCCCAGTGGTTGTGAAGTCCCTAAGAACATAGAAACCGCCTAGCGGTTGCGAATTCAAAATTTTCGAAAGCTCGCAACCGCCCGGCGGTTGCAGATAATATTCATCAAAACAAAAAAAAAATAATAATATTTCAAAAATTTTCCAGAATATTATTATTTTTTGGTTGAAATTAGTATAGTGAAACAAAAAGAAAATTAGAGAAACAAAAAGAAAAGAAGAGAAACAAAAAGAAAAGAAGATAAACAAAAAGAAAAGAAGATAAACAAAAAAGAAAAGAAGTGAACAAAAAGAAAGATTCGAAAAAGAGTGTTTGGGTTTTTTGTTGGAGATATCAAAAGAAAAGAAAGTGTTTGGATTTTTTGTTTGAGATATAAAAGAAAAGAAAGTGTTTGGTGGTTTATTTTGGAGATAAAAGAAAGTTTTGGTATTTTGTTTTGTAGATAAAAGAAAGTGTTTGGTGTTTATTTTGGAGATAAAAGAAAGTATTTGAGATAAAAAAAAGGTGTTTGAGTTTTGTGGATTGGAAAAGAAGAGTGTTGGGTATGTTTGGAGGGTGTAATATTATTGAATGAAAAATTAGAGAGAAGAATAGTGGGTATATATAAGATTTGAGGTGAAAATTTTGAATTTTCGTGAAAATTTGTATTTCCCCCCGAATCTCGCCCATTTCAGCGGAAATAGCAACCGCCGAGCGGTTGCTAGGAACCATGGTGACCGCCCGGGCGGTAGCGACATTAGGTAACGTAACCGCTGGGCGGTTGCGTTCAAGTTTAAAATTAGTGATTTTTGACAAGTATCTTGATGTGTTTGTATTTATAGACAACATATATCATTATAGACAGCATAAATCATCCAAAATAATAAAACCTCAAGTATGAATATTATTTGCAACCGCCGGGCGGTTGCAGATAACCAGTACTAGCAACCGCCCAGCGGTTGCGAGGAGTTTTGGCGACCGCTTGGGCGGTTACGGATACTGATTATCTGCAACCGCCTGGCGGTTGCAAATAACGTCCATATTCGAAATTATTGATTTTTGGGAAGTATCTTGATGTGTTTGTGTTTATTAAACTCAAATATCATTATTACATGTGAATAATAGTAGTAAACGTTTACAATACTAGTAATTAAGTTAGTAAAATAATAGTTTATATGTGAGTAGGCGAGTTATCAACGATACACCTATATATTATGTTCAACAACTAATCATTTACTTAGTCCTTAATGTCGTCCCTAAGCTTGATTTTGCAATGTAACCTTATAATTTGGCTTGTTTTGACTATCATTAGGGTAATTATCAATTGATCAAACAACGCGCCACAACGAATCATCCATAACCAGTATTAGCAAACGCCCAGCGGTTGCGAGAAGCCCTCGCGACCGCCCATCGGTCGCGAGAAGCCCTGACGACCACCCAGCGGTTGCGAGACGCCCTGGCGACCGTCCTGCGGTTGCGAGAAGCCCTCGCGGCTGCCCAACGGTTGTGAGAAGCCCGAGCGACCGCCCAGCGGTTGTGAGAAACCTTTGTTGCAGATAACATCCATATTTGGGATAACTGCCCTTGTTTGGGAAGTATCTTGATGTGTTTGTGTTTATTAAACTCAAATATAATTATTAGATGTGAATAGTAGTAGTAAATAACTACAAAACTAGTAATTGAGCTAGTAAAATAGTAGATTAGATGTGATTAGGCGAGTTATCAACGATACCCCTATATATTATTTTCAACAACGAATCATCATACTTAGTCCTTAATGTTGTCCCCAAGCTTGATTTGGCAATGAAACCTTATAATTTGGCTTGTTTTAACTATCATTAGGGTAATTTTTAATTGATCAAACAACACGCCACAGCGAATCATCCGAAATATAACATAATTCCATTTTGAATGTGATCTGCAATCGCCAGGCGGTTGCAGATAACCAGTATCAGCAACCGCCAGGGCGGTCGCCATGGTACCAAGCAACGGCCAAGCGGTTGGGAGGCCTTATAAAAGCCTTGCGACCGCCCGTGCGGTCGCCACTTCTCCATGGTGACCGCCTGGCGGTCGCGCTGCGATCGCGGTTAATGGCGACCGCCAGGGCGGTTGAGGGGTGCGGTTGCAGATGCCCCCCAAATCTTGTAGTGAGATCCATCTTTTCCCAAGCCTGCTAGTTCTGAAGAGGTCCATGCACCAACCCAGGAAAGAAGGGTCGCATCCTCCTAACCGCATCTTTCTCCAATAAGTCGTAACCCCTCACGTTCATGTTAATGCTTTCGATGACGTGCATGGTTAACTGTTGACACGCTACAGCCTCTATAGGACATGTCTCCTACGCCCAGTTATCCCTGTCTAGGCCTATCACGTTCGAGATCCACTATGGGCATGACCTTAATTGCATGACTGAAACGGCCCCTTGGCAAGTCCTTGCATGAGCACTTTTATTGGCACATCTGTCCTCGTCTGAGCCCCTCGCCCATCATGCTGAGATTCAAAAGGATATCTGAATTGTGTCCAAAGACCTTTCCTTCCCCGGGTCTTCTCTAGAATCACAACGACGTCTCCCCCGCCGACACCTACTGTGTGTTTTCGCTCAACTTCGGCTGCGACCATCTTTCTCATTTGACTTCGTTGCCCCATCACTAGTGATTCTATGAATGAAAAAAAATAGTCATTACATGGCCAATATACAATCTACCTCTTACAAACACTTATAACGACTCTATACCACGAGCGAATAAGGCTTGGGAGACAAACCCCCCTGCCCTGTTTGCTTCATCTTACGTCATTAATGGCAGGTAGAAAGTATCATTCGTAGCCTATCTATAAATCCCTCCTCCCAGCTAGGCAGTCGTACGCCTCAAGGAACTTTTATCCCTTGTTTTATCGACCACCGTCCAGGAACTAAATCAAATTCCCCCATAGTCCCCTCTTTATTAGCAAGGAATTCTTTCTCCCCTCGTAGTCCATATCCACTTTGCGCTCTAGTAAGTGAGTTGTGGTATTATTGCGCCCACACAGAAAGAACCCCTTATCCCCTCTCTCATTTCGTTACCACAATAAACAGTCGCCAGAACTCTCCAAGGTCGCAAAGGGCACACCGAGTATATTTAAAAAATCCCCCACAAGAATTTGAAACTGATTTCTAAAAGATTAACTTCCAAAATGGGGGCTACATTATATGGAAATTATGCATCACTACAAGAAAATGGGTAATTGGCTACTGAAGATTCCGTAGCCAATAACCATTTTTTCCGTTGGCAATAGCTATTGGCACCGGAAGGCCGTTGCCAATAGCCGTTGCCGATACCCTCGTTGCTAATGACTTTTGGCTACAGATGGCCGTTGCCAATGGCTATTGGCTACGGAATCTTTCGTAGCCAATAATGGAAGACCAAAATACCCTTTGTCATTGGCTACAGATGTTTCCGATGCCAATAGCCATTGGCAACGGAAATAATCCGTAGCCAATAACCATTGGCAACGGATTACTTTCGTTGCCAATAATTATTGGCTACAAAAAGATTCCGTAGCCAATAACTATTGGCTACGGAATATTTCCATAGGCAGTGACCATTGTTTTTTTAAATGTGGCCGTCAGCTATTGGCAACGGAGTAACTCCGTTGCCAATAATATTCATATCCAGATTTCGAATTCGTTAATTAAAAAAACAATTACAATCATATCCAAATTAAATAAATGTTTTTTTATTTCAATTAAATAAATTACTATATTTTATTTCAATTAATTAAATTAATGTATTTTATTTTAATTGATAAAAAATCTTCATTATGATTTTTTTTAGTTGTAGAAGTAATTATTAAATAAATTAATTAGATTATTATTATAATTCTATGCTTGAAATAATCATTATTTAAAATTAGAATTGGCGAATTTACTAAGGAGGAGTTGTGAGAGAAAGAAGTGGATGATGAAAATGAATATATGATTGTAATGGTTGGAGTATTTATAGAATAAGATAGTATTTTTGGCTACAGAACAATCTGTAGCCAATATTTATTGGCATCGGGAGATTCCGTAGCCAATATTTATTGGCTACAGAAGATTCCGTAGCCAATAGCCATTGGCTGCGGAATATTCCAGAGCCAATGTTTAATTTGTAACTATTTATTTATTTTTTAAATAAAGTCTATTGACTACGGAAGACACCCGTAGCCAATAACTATTGGCTACAGAAACTTTTGTAGCCAATACATTGGCTTCGGAAATTTCCGTAGTCAATAATTATTGGCTACGGAAGATACCCGTAGCCAATAACTTCCGTAGCCAATAAAATTTGATTCTCTATAAATACTATGAATTTTGGTATTGTTCGAAACACAACACAATCCATCGTTTATCTTCAAAGGTACATTAAATTGTTCTATTGTATTTGTTTTCGTTTATATTTTCGAATAATAGTTTGTTAATATTTGTTTGCTAACCATTTTTCATTTTCTTTTGCAAATCTAGTGGATGCACATATTCAAATAACCTTGGATCGCTAGCTTTTGTTTATTGGTGATGCAAAATTGTTACGTACTAAATATCAAAGACCATTACTTCAAGAGGTAAGTACTTACACTAATTTTGATTTTAGTTTAAGTTGTATGAACTGCATTAATTAATATATGTACATTTATTAATTGGCTAGATAAGTAATGTATTCACACGGAGATAGAAGTTGGATGTATGATCGCTTAACTGAAAAATGCCCTTTGACTCAAAGATTTGTTTATGGGGTTCAACATGTAAAGTTCGCTTTACATCAAACAAGTTTGTTAGACTGTTGTAATAATCCTAGGTGTCCATGTATAAAATGCGACAATAGAAAGTTCTTGCCCAAAGATGAAGTGGTCGTTCACCTTTGTAGGTGGGAGTTTGTAGAGCAGTACCATGTGTGGGTAGCTCACGGTGAGAATTACACTACACGTACGACGATTTTTTTAGGAAAGTCATCAAGTCAAAACGTAGGAAATGACTACTATGGAGTTGGGGACGTTAACGTAGCTCCGATGAGGAATCTAGTTGAGGATGCCTATGGAGGGGAGTTTCCTGAGGCCAATTATAATGAAGAGCTGAACTGTGATGCAACAGAATTTCATAAACTGTTGAAACTCGCTGAGACGAGGTTGCATAAAGACAAAGATAAGTCAATGTTATAGTGGATGGCTGAGTTTCTAACATACAATATTGAGCATAACGTGTCTACAGCCGCAACAAATAAGTACTTACAGTTAACTCGCGATGCAATGGCTCCTAAAGATGAACACCTATTGCCTGCTACAATGTACAAGTTGTAGAAAATGATGGGTAGTTTAGGGCTTGGTTACAAAAGAATCGACGTGTGTGAAGATAATTGTTTCTTGGTCTAAGGAGAGTACGAGAGTGCTAAATACACAAAGTGTATTGTTTGCGGGAAGGATAGATACGAGCCCGATAGAAAGCAACTAGTTTCGAAAAAGAAATTATGGTACTTTCCTTTGGGTCCCGGCCTACAACGGCTCTTCATGATACGCTCCATCTCAGAGCACATGACATGGTATTAGAAGTGTACGGAGTCCAATGACACAATGATTCATCCAGTGTTAGGAGAAGGCAACGGCCAAGGGCTACGGTTTGGCCGTAGCCCTAGGTATAAACCAAGGGCTACGGCCAAGCCGTAGTCCTTGACCATTGGCAAGGGCCAAGGGCTACGGCTTGGCCGTAGCCCTTAGCTATTGGCAACGGCCCTTGGCCGTTGCCGCCCTTGTTGAAGGTATTTTTCTTTTTTTTTTAGTAAAAAGAAAGCCATTGGCTACAGATTCTTCCGTAGCCAATGGCAAAACAGTCATTGGCAACCACACCCGTTGCCAGTGACTGTTGCTAATAATGCTTTTTGTTGTAGTGCATGCTCAGTTATACTGGCCAGCCCAACGGACAATCACTATGTTTTGAACCTGTTGAGAATTTATACTCGATAAACTAAGAAATATGTCGAATATTGTACTCGACATGCTCCGGAAATGTATGAATGCTCACTATATTCTGAGGCTTATAAATACTTCCTTCCCACAAATCAAGGTAGATGATTAATTGCAAACACTATTCACTCATAGACGTCGAGCATCCATACTCGACATAATTCTTAACATAATAAATTCGGCGTACCAGACTCGACGTGTCATGAACTCGAGCACTCGAACTCCCCAGAATACTCGATACGCCATTTCGTTTTCTAGCATCCAAGTCTATAGGTGTTTCTGACAAAGCTATATAAGATAAATTAATTATGGTATTTATCTTCCTCTAATTGTGGTCTATAAGGAATTCTTGTTTTCTAAGAAATGTATTAATTCTATAATTCTAGTAACCTAATTAGTGTTATTTTCCTATTAAAGCTCTTCCGTGATGAACCGTCGAGATTAAGTCCTAATTAAACCCTAACTGGAATTTGGTCCACTCTTCTCCTATATATATATATATTATGTCTTTAGGCCATCATAAACATACTTAAGAAATACGTAAGAAACACATAATGAAGGTGTATAGGTAGAAGGAGAGAAATTCAAAAGCTCCAAGTAAAGTTGTTCTTTGGCCGATCGTGTTCAAGCGGATCAAAGACTCTCCACGACGCTATAAAAGAGGTATTCTTATTTCCTATCTATTTACGTATCTATTTGTGATGATAATAGTGCTCAACGATTTATGGGTAATGTAAATTAAGGATTACATATGGTATCAGAGCTCGGGTTACTGAACACATAATTATCTATGATGAAATAGATTTTATAGTTTAAGAAATTTTGTTTTATGTTGATTTGGCAATAGATCGTTTTATATATATTTGAGTGTCGGTTACAAGTGAGTAATCTGTAGATACAACGAGTCTATCTCAAATCAGGGCTACACTACGTATCTCGTGTAGACTTGGTCCGGAACACCTCGAACCTACGCCTTGATGCTTGGATAGGAGTGAAATATCGGTAACTCGATCGAACGGACGTCGGTGATTGTGTTCGATGTGATATCGTGGATGACCCCCGATCTGATGTCGGTGATGAGCTGGTGTGACGTGTCAGAGGTGCACGTGATAATCCCGATATCGAATATGATATCGAAAGGGATATCGGGGATGTATTTCGATCTGACGCGTGGTAGCTGAGGGATAATTATTGCTTAATTCGGGATCCCGGCACCGCGTATTTATAGACCTCGGGATCCGAGGACCACAGTAACATATCGGTGATGATTACCGATATGACATCGAAAGTGATCCCCGATATGGTCCAAAATGGGCCTGGTTTGGGCCTGGCCCAATATGCGGGAAATGCCCATATCATGTAGTCCCCCAATTTGGGGATTCTTATCTTAGAGATAAGAATTCGCAAATTTAATTTTAAATTTCTGGGTTACCTGTACCCTTCGTCTCGCCAGTTCAAATGAGGGAGATCAAATTTGCGGGGAATGCACTTGTGACGAACTTCGATTAGTCTCTTAATGCTGTTGACGCATAGTTTGAGGTCCTCGTTTGAATTCCAGTTACCTTGGTATCTGGGTTCCTTGAAAATTGTGATGGGGTTGCCGGGGCAGTTGTTATATTCTCGCGGCTCTTCGCGTAGAAGGGTAGGCTGTCGGGTTTCATCTTCGATATGATGTCGAAATGCATATTCGATATGATTTCGATGTAGTTGAGGCGTTTGTCTATGGGTAGGGTGATCTCCCATGTGCGCCTATCCGTCTCCATGTCCTTTATCTATATCGAATATGAATACCGATGTGAGATCGAAACTGTGTTTTGATCTAGTACCTCCGATGTTTATAAATAGGCTCTCAGGAAAGTGAAAATCCACTTTTTGGCTCTTAGCGAAATTTCGTTGTTCCTTCGGAAAACACGTCCAATTTGACTTTCTATATAGATTTCAACATCGGTTTCAATATCTTCCATTGACTTTCATTTTCGATATCGAATTCGATACCTTTTCCGATATCAAGTTCGATCTTGACTTTCCTTCTTTAGTGCGTTAATATGTCGTTTGCCGAGGACAGTGTTGGCGCAGGCTTGCCCGATATGAATTTCGAAGAGGGTGGAACGGAATACTCCGAAAACGAGATGTTTGGTCCTGAACAACTGACTGGTGAACAAGGCGGTGCTGTATTTTCTGCTCCGCCCGAAGCTGCCGGCCCTAATGTGGACGAATGGGACTTTGAGGTCAGCCCCCCGAAATATAAGACCTCTGAGAAGTACGAGGACATGACATCTCATGTCCCTCATCATGCTGGTTATTATTTGGATGAGTATAACATTCCCGAGGGGTATAAGGTCATATTCCCCAATGCCGATCAACGAATGCATACCCCACCAAACGGCTGCATTATTGTCAATGCCAAGAACTTCAAAAACGAGCTGCGCTTCCCGATTGATCTTGCGGTTAGTGCTATCATAGCGAGAATCGGGGTCTGCTTGGCACAACTATCCCCCAATTCTCTGGGGTACATTGTAGCTTTCATTTGTGTTATGAGGGCGTTGGGTGCCCCTTGCGGATCTAACGAGTTCTGGGAGCTCTTTAGTGTTATGGTCAACAGGAAGGGTGGTGATAGAGGGTTTTTCTGTGTGCGAGCCCAGACGGGGCTTAGGTTCGTGCACTATACTCAATCTAGCTATGGACTTGGAAATAAGTGCGAGTATATGTACATCCAGGAGAGGACGGCTGGCGAGTTTGATGCGTATCCTAGCGTGTGGTGTGAAGATACCAGAAATGAGAGACGAGTCGTTGTCGGGCCTACTGCACACAGTCTCAGGTTTCTGAGGAAGTTGATTAACCATCCATACGACGGTACCCTGCTTTGTAGTGACGTAGTTTTGCGAGCAAGTGGGATATCTCCCGTGCGGTATAACAGTCCTTCTACGCTTGGTAAGTGTTATATTTTTGGAAGTTGATATTTTCCCCTCGATTTATTTCTTGATCCTCTATTTTGTGTGCTTCACAGCCGAGCTGGTGGAGTATTGTAGTTTGGATGCGATAGCGGGATGTAGACAGCTGGGGGCCGAAGCCGCTACAGATGACGCACCTCCACTCGTGAAGAAGAGGGGTCGTGAGGGCGTGTGCAGGAATGCGAAGAAATCTGTTCCCTCTTCGAGTGAAAATACTGCCGGGGTGGGTAGTGCTTCGCAATCTCAACCTGATGCTGATGTTGGGACGTCGATGGGCCGTAAGAGAAAGAAGGAAGAGGGCCGTTCAAGTGGGGATCACAGTGGTCTCTTCCGCTCTGTAAGTAGTCTTTGTGCCATTGAATGTGCATTTCCTTTGGGTTTTCATTGCACAGACCGATCGACCCCTTACTGTGGACGTGCAGGTAGCAGATTTCTTTAAAGGTTTCCTGGCGATGGCCGTTAAGGGCCAATCGGATCACGCCAAGTTGCTCCGAGTTACCACTGGTTTGCTCGAGAAATTGGGCGAATACGATCCTGTTGCTGCCGTACAGCTCCAGCATGAGAGAGACGAGGCCATGGATATATTGAAGGCCAGCGAGAGTAATGTTGGAGGTCTGTTGAATGATAATAAAAGGTTGATCGCAGAGCTCGATGAGTCTCGGCTTATCGCTGGTCAAGAACCATCTCGTCGGGAGGCACTTGAAGCTGAGGTCGCTATTCTGAAGGACCAATTAGCCCAGGCTGAAAGGCACATGCGGTGCATGACGCTGAGCAAAAGCCAACTGACCAGTGCGGCCAAACAGTTCCTTCTGAGTCGGTCGTATAAGATGATATGTGCTGAGCCGGGCTTGCTGAAGCGGGAGGAATCCAAGGCCTCTGTCATAGGTCAAATTCAGCTGGAAGGTGGTTTCAAGGATGGTTACGACCCTTCGGCCATAAATCCGCTGAAAGGGCCGGACGGGGAATTTCCCGAAGACTCCGATGATGACGACGAAGATTTAGAACCGGAGGCGGAGTATCGCGAGATCGTCGAGCAGAATAGTTTGGCGTTAATACACATCAAGGGGGCCCCTCGTTATCCTGGTTGAGAGTCTAGGAGTCTGTATTTTTTTTTCGGCGCAGTTGCCTCTTGTAATATGGTTCATAGTTTTACCTGTTAATTTAATTGATCTTTTCTGCGTGTCCTGACATATATTTGTTCATACATAATTCATGGTATGATTGCTCGTGTTATTTTTGCTTCTCCTTCTTATGTCACCTATCGGTCATCCCGGATTATGTCGAGTCATCACAGCTATCGCGTGAAGGTGCCTCTGTTTCCGTGCTTTAAAGTACGACCCGCTATCACAGGGGAACCGCTGTCGTTGCAATGTTTATTGTTGACCCCGTTATCATAGGGGATTCTTTCTTGGATGGCCCCCGTTATTACATGGATTTTTTTCTTGAATCGACCCCGTTATGATATGGAATTTCTTCTTGGACTGGCCCTGTTATCACATGGACTTTTTTCTTGGACTGGCACCGTTATCACAAGGACTTTTTTCTTGAATCGACACCGTTATCATAGGGAATTTCTTCTTGAATCGACCCCGTTATCACAGAGAAGTTTTTCTTGAATCGACTCCATTATCACATGGAATTTCTTCTTGGACTGGCCCCGTTATCACAGGGACTTTTTTCTTGAATCGACCCCGTTATCACAGGGAAGTTTTTCTTGAATCGACCCCGTTATCACAGGGAATTTCTTCTTGGACTGACCCCGTTGTCACATGGACTTTTTTCTTGGACTGGCCCCGTTATCACAGGGACTTTTTTCTTGAATCGACCCCGTTATCACAGGGAATTTTTTCTTGAATCGACCCCGTTATCACAGGGAAATTTTTTGATCGACCCCGTTATCACAAGGGACATTTTTTGATCGACCCCGTTATCACAGGGGATATTTTTTTGTTCGACCCCGTTATCACATGGGATATTTTTTGATCGACCCCGTTATCACATGGGATATTTTTTGTGGGTAGGGGCGCATCCCGTTATCACAGGGAACCCACTACCGTTGAATTGTCTTTGATCCACCCCGTTATCACAGAGGATATTTTTTGTGTCGTAGGCGGGCCTTTTCGTTGTCTTTTTGACTATGTCTCTTGGTGACTCTGTCGTCGTTGAATCTGTAAGTCATTAAGCCCTGTAAAACAGATCAGACAAGAAAAATTTTCGACGTAAACGCTAATACGAAAGCACGAAATGATGTGTATGTGTTATCTGCGGGATGTCCCCTCAATTTGGGAATATCCGTTTATACGAGACAATGTTTCTATTGTGCTCTATTGCGCCTGTTGTACCTGTTTGTACCTGATGTACCTGTTTGAATAGATAATACTGGATAATCTGGGGCAATGCCCCCTGAATCACCCTTTTAATATACTCTATGTCCTTTTCGGATATAGTAATGTGCGATCCTTTGAGCCATGTACCTGTAGGAGGGCGATGTGCTAAACATATATCTAGGGGAACAGTCCCCAATTCTTTGTGCCATTTTCTGCACTTCTACATTGTCCGCTTATGACATATCCCTGCATGAAATATTAGATTACGCCAAGCAATAAATAAAAAGGTAATAAAGGATAACGGTCGAAGGCTAGGTAAACCTAACCCGCCTACGTATCCCGTTGAATGGGGAATCAGACCGGCATAGTTCCCCCTATTTTAAGTTATATGCCGACCCACGAAGGGCAAAATAAGAGATAACGGTCGAGGGCTAGGTAAACCTAACCCGCCTACGTATCCCGTTGAATGGGGAATCAGACCGGTGTAGTTCCCCCTGTTTTAAGTTACATGCCGACCCACGAAGGGCAAAATAAGAGATAACGATCGAGGGCTAGGTAAACCTAACCCGCCTACGTATCCCGTTGAGTGGGGAATCAGACCGGCGTAGTTCCCCTGTTTTAAGTTTACAGACAGACCCACGATGGGGCAATGTTTCAAATGTTCAAGCGTAATTTTTAAAAAATTACTAAAATCTAAAATACTGTCCTGTTGTTCATCATGGTGATCATTCCATAGCTAGCCGATCCTGATTTGGTCCGATTGCTTCTTCCTCTGCTTCTCTAATTCTTGGCAACGCAAGAGAAGTGATGTAATAGAGCCAAGCTTCCTTCTGGTTAGCGACCAATTCTCCGATTCCTCCTCCTGCTGGGAATTTCATCTTCTGATGGAATGTGGATACCACTGCTCTTATTGCGTTCAGGGCTGGTCTGCCGATTATGACATTGTATGCAAATGGTTGGTCCACGATCGTGTATTGAACATTAATAGTTCGCCTGTGTGGTTCTTGTCCGAATGATGTTGGAAGGTTCACTTGCCCTAGGGGAATCGTCTCCGCTCCGCCAAATCCTACCAGTGGCGTACGGACCTATTCAACTATGTGATGGCCGAGTGCCATTTTCTCCAACGCATGCGCGAACATAATGTTGGTGGAACTACCCATGTCTATAAGTACCTTGTGAACATCGTAGTTAGCGATATCCAGCTGAACAACCAGGGGGCAGTCGAGCTCGCCTGCCTGTATGGCCTCGGGGCTGAGATCCAAGAGGTCCCTGCTGGAAAACGTGATAACCTCGTCTGAGAGCTCCTCGACCAACATTGTGAATCCAATGAATCGGTCCTCATTCAATCCACGAGTTATCTTCTTCCTCTGATTGATGGAATCCGCTCCTGCGGTCCCACCGCTTATCACATTGATGACCCCCCTCGACGGCACATTATTCATCGTATTGCGTCCTTGTCCATTCTCAATGGCCTTAAGGCCCTCCCTTATTGGGGATTGGGACCGTTCTCCCGATTCAGCATATTGCCCGCTCGCCTTAATGAATTCTATTAATCTTCCGTCCCTAATCAGCCTCTCGATCTCATCCTTCAGGTCGTAGCAGTCGTTTGTGTCATGGCCTTTTTCGCGGTGGTATTCGCAGTAGCGTCTAGATTTCTTGGTGAAATCCGTCTCCTTGATTTTTCGGGGCGCACTTAGCCAATTCTTGCTTTGCGCGATGGCAAAGATAGTGCGAATGTCCCGATTGAGGGGGGTATATCTCTTTGGGGATATGTCTCTTCCTCTGCTGCTCTTGTTCCATAGCTCTCTGCCCCTTTCCCGGCCGGATTCCTGGGGTCTAAACTTTGCTGCCATCATCGCGTCTTCGTAGATCACAGTATGCGCCAACTCGTTTATCCGATTGATAGTAGGTTCTGCGAGCTTGATCAACTATTTGGCGAATCTGTTGTGTGTCGTTGCCCTGAATAGGGTCTGCAGCACTTGTTCCCCGTAGGGGTTGTCCACCTTCAGCAGCTCCTCATTGAATCTGCTCATGAATTCACCGAGAGTTTCTCTCTCTTTCTGTTTTAACGCTTCCAGATGGTACATGCTTGTCTTCATTCGTTTCTGACTGGAAAAGTGGTTCTCCAATCTCTCCTTCATCTTGCTCGAAGCTCGAAATAGATCCTACTTCAATTCTGTTAAACCAGTCTAATGCTGCTCCGATTAGTGTTGTCGCCATTATTTTTGCCTAAATACCCTCGGAAAAATCTTATAGGTTCAACAGACTCTCCACGGCGTGGATGTGATCCCTCGAATCACTCTTCCCATCATACGGTTTTATGGTTGGAATCTTGTCTCCCTTGTGCAGTACTTCTGCCTCTATCTCATCCGAAAACGGGGTCCTACTGCGACCCTTCCCACGTCTCTGAGTCACCTTCCTTGTTAACTCCGCCCTCTCGCGGTCTAGCTGCTCCATCCTCCTTGAGATTACCCGCAGTATTTCTGCATCCTCGTTTCTGGAACAATTATTCTCAGCGCGGTCGCGACCACATTCCATTCTCCAGATTACCTCCGCCCTCTCGCGGTCAAGCCGTTCCATCTTTCTCGCTACCTCTCGATCTAGGGTCCCGGAGTCCCGTCTTTCCACCCTGTCGTAAGCAGCGAGCGATATCTCCTTGAAAGAGTCCCCTGTATCTTCTTGTTCGTCGTACCCTTGCCTTGCCCTTCTCTCATCCGCTCCGGATTCATGGGGCCTTGCCCGAATGTCCTTAGTCCTTTGCTCCGCCAGTCATGGGAGCAGGGTCTCCAATGTGGAATCCAGTGCCGCTTTTACAGAGGCGTTGATCTGCGCTTGCATTTCCGGGGTTATGGCGGCAGGGTGAAATGCGCTTTCTCCCGCGGGCATTGCCTCCTCCGGGCCGGGAAAATCCGCATTTGGCACCTCCGTCACTGGAATGTCTGCAGCGGGGTTCTCGACGGTCGGACCCTCAATCACGGGTTTTGTCGTATTTGGTGCAACAAGGGTCGGGCCTGCATTCGCGGCTCGCGGCGGCCTCTCGGGCCCGCGTCTTTGCAGTGGCTCATTCTGTGGTGGAGGAAGCTCCATCTCGGCTTGAGCCACCGTCTGTTCTTGGTCGGTTGGGTGTTGAGGGAGTTGCGTGTCCTCCATCCTGGCGCTCCTAGTCACAACTCCTCTAAATTCGGATCGGGTCCTCCTTCCATGCATCTCGGCGTCCTGGTCCGGGAACTGGTGTTCCCACAGACGGCGCCACTGATTTGGCAATAGATCGTTTTATATATATTTGAGTGTCGGTTACAAGTGAGTAATCTGTAGATACAACGAGTCTATCTCAAATTAGGCCTACACTACGTATCTCGTATAGACTTAGTCCGGAACACCTCGAACCTACGCCTTGATGCTTGGATAGGAGTGGAATATCGGTAACTGGATCGAACGGATGTCGGTGATTGTATTCGATGTGATATCGAGGATGACCCTCGATCTGATGTCGGTGATGAGCTGGTGTGACGTGTCAGAGGTGCACGTGATAATCCCGATATGGAATAAGATATCGAAAGGGATATTGGGGATGTCTTTCGATCTGACGCGTGGTAGCTGAGGGATAATTATTGCTTAATTCGGGATCCGGGCACTGCGTATTTATAGACCTCGGGATCCGAGGACCACAGTAACATATCGGTGATGATTACCGATATGACATCGAAAGTGATTCCCGATATGGTCCAAAATGGGCCTGGTTTGGACCTGGCCCAATACGCGGGAAATGCTCATATCATATGTGTTTAGCATGATTGAATAAAAATTACTTTCGTCGTACAACTTTGATGTCGTATTTTACTAAAGATTGAAAGTTCTACCTTTTGCTTAGGTCTTGTACGTACACGGTAGAATCGAATATGCTGGGTTTGAAAACAATTTTTTTTTATTCGTGCATCTTGAAGTTGTAAACCAAGATGTATTATAATGAGTCCTATGTATATAATTATATATGATAATGATTTTTTTAATTACTATCATATCATGTTTGTAATGTGCCGATTTATGTAACAACTTGGATATAATTGTGCAAAGCCTATCTTATGAGTCATAAAGCTTTACTTTCTTTCTAGGAAAAGCACATGATGAAATATTACGAATTGTTTCTCGCAAAAGTTTTGATTGGGATTATATATTAAGATATATACTAAGTCTCATTGGCATGCTTATAAATCCTACTTATGTGCAGTATCATGTATTAGGATTTGTGTTGTTATACGATTTATGGAAGGTGGAAATTATGTTAACTAAATTAAATATGTGCTGCTGGTGCATCTTATTAAGGAAGTATAAATCAGTTTGTTCTACTATCATAATGCGTATATGGATATATATATATATATATATATATGTATATATATGTGAAGTATTGTTTTATAGAATGCTTACTGTTTCCATTACGAATATGTTGACGAATTATGTTTTTATTTTATGTGTTGTTTCATGATGTATATATCGTATTATGTTTGGAAAAATAAACATTGGAGACATTATGTTGTTCGGCAGAACTCACGAGTTTAAGTTTGAAGCCTAAAGTTTTCTATAATTAGAATTCAGTGATGTTTAAAGTTATGATTTTGTCGTGATAAAGTACAATTTTGTTTCCCATTATGCAAATTTCACATACTACAGTAAACCAAACATTTTAAAGTATATATTTTACAAATCAAGATTTTATTTTCTACTAAAGTGACAAGTCTCTAATGTAAAATGCAATTAGCATAATATTTATTTGGTGCACCAAAAGGACATTTATTTCGCATTAACTGGAATATGTTATTCAGTACAGTGATCTTATTCCATGCCGTGAAATATAAGTATTGCGTGAATATTATGTGTACTAATTTAAGATTTACATTATGATTATGATTGATTATTTATCACAAAAAAGTGATCCAATCAACTGTTAGTAAATTCTTATTACACATAGCTAATTATTGTACATGATTCATGTATTAAAGATTCAAATATCCACCTTATTGGAATATGTTGACCGCCGCAGTGCTTTATTCCTTGTGAAATTTGAATATTACATGAATCTCTTATATTGTGCATTAAGTTTCGATTATTCAGCTTTTCGCAATTAAGTTTATTGTCAATTAAAATTTTTAAGCATGCGATGACATATGTAATGCTAATATAATGACATGTACATTAAGAAGAAGACATTTTGATATATTATTTTGTTAGTCACTCAAATCATGTGATTTACTTGTTATCGAATTGTCTCTTACATGACATGTTGGCATATGATGATTTTGCATAATTTTGTACTAAATTCACATTTTAGGATTTATAACCAATGCTAGTGAGATTATTGAGTTCCAAAGTTTTTTTGCATAACTCATCGATAAAGTATACTAGAAAAATCAATTTACTTTGTAAATCATAAGAGTCAACCCATAGGAAGCTCACGTTTGCTTAGTAAGTATTTATGAATTAAGACTATTACGTGAATTTTATGTTACATTATATTTATTATGACTTGTTTAATGTATTACTAAGTTAGAAATTATTATTTACCATTATTATGATTTATTCGATGAAGATATGAATTACGTGGTTGACCCACATGCAATCAAAATCATATTTTTGATATCAAATATAAAGAGGTAATGTATTTGTAGACTAAGAAAATCCATAGATTTCTTATGTGTTTATGTAAAGTAGATATATTACTTGAATTATGCTCGTTGAATATTACGACTTCTAATGGTATTAATTGTAGAATTTATAGTGACTACCCACAGGAGCACTATTTTTTCTTGTCATGTATATTCTCTGTTATGTGTTGTTTATGTTCTTTCAATACCTTAAATTATGTATATCTCAATAATGTCATGGTTGTTTTGTCATCATTTGTGTCGTATATCCCACTTCTCAAGGAAACTAACTTCACATTAGGGGAACCATTATGTACTTTGGTTCTAAATAAAGTATTTTTGATTCATGTATATACCTCAAGATCAGTGGGAGTCCGTTCATAACTTTTTCTTATGCATGACATTATATTTGCCAATAGCGATATTGGTCTTTTACATTAGACTAATAATCGTTTATGTGAGAACTTTTAGAAATATGTGATTAGGCATTCTATGTGATTGATATAAAGCTATTTCATGATATATCACTTTAAATTTTGGGAATGCCTTATAAAGCACATACTTATAAAGTTCATAAATATTTGACATTATGACAAGCTTTTCTAATGTTGTTCCGTTGCATAAAGAAAACAAGCTTAGTCTTAATCTACACCCGTCTAATGAATTAGAACATAGATAAAGTATTGAGATATTTAAAGAAAGTAAGAAATCACATGCTCAATTACAGAAAATCAATACATCCACAGATGGTTGAATTTTAGGATTCAGAGTTAGGTACATGTTTAAACTTAAAGACTGCACTCTTGACTAGGTTCATCTGATGATTAGAGATGTAACATTTTGAAAAAGCCATATATCATGAGTTTATCATGAGCCATATATCTGATGATTGCATAATTTGACAATAAAGTCGCAATCAAATTCTCCAACTATGACATATTATTTAAGGGATCAAAACACATGAACCTTAAATATCAATTACTGGGAGAAGATGTTAGAAGAGAAAGAATAGTCATTGTGCTCATAATGTACTTCTACATCTATTTTTCATTTGTACCCATATTATTTTTAGATTCATGATAACAGAACTTGTCTTTGTTTAAGACAATATAGGACTATTATGAAAACTCTTACTAATGACACAATTATGATACTCGTTAATATTGTGGTACATGTAAGGATTCATGTTGTAAAATAATGTGCCCGCCATGACTCCTATTAACTACCTGACTAATCAAGGCACTTACGAAAACTAGCTAAATAAAAGTTTTAGCATTTTATGCGCGCCTTATGATTTTTTGATAAAACCATTAATGGGTATTCCTAACGACCAAGTGGGAGACTGTAAGATAAATTAATTATGGTATTTATCTTTCCTCTAATTGCGGTATTTAAGGAATTCTTGTTTTCTAAGAAACGTGTTAATTCTATAATTCTAGTTACCTTATTAGAGTTATTTTCCTATTAAACCTCTTCCGTGATGGACGGTCGATATTAAGTTTTAATTAAACCCTAACTGGAATTTGGTCCTCTCTTCTCCTATATATATATATATATATATATATATATTATGTCTTTTGGCCATCATAAAACATACTTAAGAAATACTTAAAAAACACATAGTGAAGGTGTATAGGTAGAAGGAGAGAAATCCAAAAGCTCAACTAAAGTTGTTCGTTGGCGGATCATGTTACGTTCAAGCAGATCAAAAACTCTCCACGACACGATAAAAGAGTTATTCTTCTTTCATATCTATTTATGTATCTATTTGTGATGATCATTGTG
This sequence comes from Linaria vulgaris, assembly GCA_948329865.1. Classification (NCBI taxonomy): domain Eukaryota; kingdom Viridiplantae; phylum Streptophyta; class Magnoliopsida; order Lamiales; family Plantaginaceae; genus Linaria; species Linaria vulgaris. Next base: position 16,320,993 of record OX415253.1, read on the forward strand.
TTCAACGATTTATGGGTCATGTAAATTGAGGATTACAAGCTAATCGAGGATCAAGCCAAGAAGCCTAGAGTAGTATAGTTTGTATACTGGTCCCATTTTGTATTTGCTTACGTGTAACCCGGACAAAATTGTATCGAATAAAAATGATCGTTAAAAATTTCATGAAAATAGCCAAAAAATGATTATATCATATATTTATGGGCTGGACTATATATAATATAGAGAACATGGAAATAATGTTTTGACTGATATTTATAGCTTATAAATTTTATTACCAAAGGTTATAATGATATTGCCACCGTGCTAAAGACTATTTGTGTAAAACGATAAATGTGTTCACCACGTATAAAACGAAAAAAGAAAGTCTGAATTAATAACGTTGTTTTAACCAATCTAATCAAACTTAACAAAATATATTTTTATTGAGTTAATATATATATATATATATATGTATATATAAGAGATTATTTGAATCTATTCTTTTCTTAAAAAAGAAATGTAATTGTTGCCATTTGATGTTTTACTGTGGAAAGATAAGTTTTTTATCTCTAGAATGAGTACATTAAGGGATATAATTAAAGGAGTGCCTTGATTGCGATTTAGAAAGGGTAAAATTGTGAACAGTGAAAACATTAGTCTGGATTTATTAGAAATTTTGCTCAGGATCTATTAGATTCCTTCATCCCTTGCATCAAATATATTTGATAAAACGGTACGAGCTTAATGGAGGTTTTGGTGAGTTTTAGAGGGAAAAAATCGAAACTAGTCTTTTATTGTGTCCTAATTACAGTTTTCGTCATTTATTGTGTCCTTGTTTTATTTTGGTCCTCTATTGTGTATTTTATTACGATTTTAGTCCTTAGGAAGAAGTCTGAGTCGACAAATATCACGTGAGAACACTTGTCGGCCAAAATAAAAACTATTTTAATTCCCACATGCAAATTTACATGTTAAAACGATGGTTTCAATTTTTTTAATTTTTATTTATTTAAAATTCTGACCCGGCCAACCCGATTTGACCGGGTTATCCGGATCGGACGGGTCAAAATTTAAAATTAAAATTGTTGTTCCAACATGCGAATTTGCTTGTGGAAAATTCAAAAAAATTTAATTTATGGCGACACGTGCTCCTACATGACATTTTCGGCTAAGATTCCATCTGAAGGACCAAAATCGTAGTGAAACACACAATAAATGACCAAAATAAAACAAGGACACAATAAATGACGAAACTTGTAACTAGGACACAGTAAATGATTAGTTTCGGTTTTTTTCCCAGTTTTAGACATGTAATGTAATGGCAGTATATTGTTTTGTCTTTTTCTTCGTGGGTTCTTATTTATTTCTTACATTAATTGTATATATTAATCCTTAGACTTGGAAAACTTGCCCGGGCTCTGACCAATTTGAGCCCAAACGTGGGTCTGCTTCTGCACCGGTGATTTCAAATTTGTTAGATTCGAAGTTCTCAAGAAAAATCGATGGTATACGCCGTTGTAACAAAAGTTTTCTAGTACATTTCTAATTGGTAATAATTATCTGTGTTACACCCTGAATAGTAAAATTACACCAAATTATGGAAATTTGAATAACAATAGTCTAGTTTTGCCCGAAACACCATGAAACACGGTAGACTTACAATTGATTAAAGGATCATTGAATGATTGAAAAATACTCCGATCTCAAAATTAGGCTCCTCTAGAAGCTGGACTCCACTCGAAACGGGGCGTCTCTCTAGGAAGTATCAAAATAAAAAAATTAAACTCTCTATACGACTGCCGGAATGTCCAGGTGTCAAGAAAGTATGGTGATATGAAAAGTATGTCTCGAAACAATACTTTCGATACAAAAACTAGGGGTTGCTACACTAATTAAAATGACTTACCTTAATTATTGAGATTAGGGTATTCATAGTTCTAGGGATGCGCAATCACTTTCTAACTTTTCGAAATGTGTCGAAATAATAGTGACTCTAAAGGAACTTTTGAGACATTTATAATTACGTCTCTTAACATATTTCTCGTTGGCCTTTTCCTGAGCCAGGCCGACCCAAGTTCATTTCTTTTGGGCAGCTAAATTAGCCCATACCAAATTCACCATGGACCATTCTTACATGATATATATTAATGCATACCAAATTCACCAGTGGACCATTCTTACATCATATCTATTAATGCATGCTTACTACATAGAAGCGTAGCACAAAGATTTTGCCCTTCCTGACCGGCCTTTTTCTTTGTAATGTATTCTATAGGAATGTTTTTGTAACTTTGTCCTCTGTTTGTCTTTCCAAACAACAAACTGATCAGCTGGCTGCAACATCAGCGCAAGTGTCATCATAGAGGAGTGTATAAATAATGCTTGCATTTTTATATATAATATCCCTAACTGCTGTTGTAGGCGCATATATATACATACGGCAGAAGCACACCATCTATATGCGTTAGCCAAACCTCATTACACTCACAAAATGCAAATGCCGAAACAAATGAAACATGCCCATACATATTCTGCCTAACCAAACCCACGAAAATATTTAAAATGAAATCATAATGAGGATTACAACTGTTTGCTGAGTCATGGCACATTTTTTAGGTCCAAAAACAAAAAAAAAGTTGATATACAAAGTATCCATGCATGTGGAGTTGTACACGTATACATCTCATATCTGAAAACACAAGCCTAATTAACAATTATACATGAGATAAGTTGCAGAGACTTAATTAGCAATGAGCTGTGCTGCATGTAAATTTGCAGGCAAAAACTGACCCTACCATGTTCTAGTTTTTGCTTATTTTATGTATGCAGCTCTTGGAGAACGGTGCAGGCCAAGCGTGCGGGCATCCTTGATTTTGTTTTGAATTCTTTTACTTATTACAATATTCGTTCAAGATTCTGTATTTTGTCACTTCACTAACAAATATTCAAAATCACCTTGCTTTATTTACATAAAATAGTGAAGAGGAGTCAAGGGTCCAAACTTTCTCTTAACCCCATTCTTTGCTAGGTTATTCTTGATTTAATGGATTACAAAAAATGCCGTTTTTATAATACAATTTTTTGCGAGTTTGGTAAGTTTTAGTAAAGCTATTTAATTAATGGGGCATGTAGGAATGTATTACGAGGGATATTAGATGCTAGGGACGAGAGCTGTGCTCTCATCCCATTTTGATGGCGACACGTGCACAAACAGACAAATTCTTTGTACACGTGTCACCATCTGAACGGGATGAGAGCACAACTCTCGTCCCTAGCATCTAATTTCACGTATTACAAATGGCCACACTTCCACCTGACTTTGCGCACAAGAGCCTACATAATCTAGCCATGTGCGTGCCACTACAACAAAAACCCCCATTTTCGAGGCATCCAACGAAATTGGGCGTTGAAAATGGGGGTAGCTCTATTCCGATGGCACTTGTCCATCAAGAAAACTATTTTTCGACGGCATTTGCCAGTCGAAATATTTTCTGTCGGCCTAGTGCCGTTGGAAAAGAGTTTACGACGGCACTTGCCGTCAGAAAAGAGCTTTATCAACGATATTTGGCCGCTGAAAAAAGGAAAAAAGAAAATAAAAAAAATAATAAAAAAACCTTGCCAGTTTGAAAGAGGTGGGACCGGCGCCGATCAAGTTGAAAAAAAAAATATTTGATTTTTTTTTTCTATAAATAGAATCCAATGTTTCATTTTTAAATCATCATCAATCCCTCTCATTCTAAATATAGTAATTCTCCCATTCTAAATATAATACTTTTCTAGCTTTTATATTTTTTCCTTTTTTGAAAATTTTTATTTGTATAAATGGCCGACATAAATAATCGCAACTTTACCGATAAAGGTAAATGAAATGCAAAACATAAAAAATTCGAGAAATATATTTCCAATGTAGGGTTACAAAAAACTCTGGGACCCTCGGGTTCGCTCGTATGTTTAGATCTTGACGTGACGACGACGTAGAAACTATAAATCCTGACGAAGTTACCCAACCAGTCGAGGAACCACCCTCACCAACTCAGCAAACTCCGGTTGCTTTCCAACAACGCCCCACTACAACTCGGACCCAGACCCCTACTCCACTGCTTGCACAACAACAACGCCCCATTATAACTCGGACACAGGCTCATGCTCCGGATGCAGAAAAAATGGGACCCACTTCAAATGGGAACCAAGCCGCTGCTCCCCGCCTCAGAGACTTAGTTCCGGTCGCGCCGCCATTAGTTACTCCTCCACGTTTGGTCTTTCTACATGGCTTGGTAGACGAACTTTCACAGGGCAATAACGTAGAAGGTTCGTCGTCATCACAACCCCCATCAACTTATGTTGCTTCTGCATCTGATTCTACTAACCATCGACCGCCTAGGAGACGGGGGGAGGTCGAGATCCTTCAGAGCGCGAATTGGATAGGCCCAAAATTGTGGTTAACGACAATCTCAGTTTTGATTGCTTTGCAAGTGGGGATATTCCGGAGAATATAACCCGATCAATTCGAAATATAATAAGGTCCTTGTTAGACGAGCCATACTTTACTCTGAATTATCTGATGCACAAATATGGAAATATTTGACCTACTTCAAGGTATCTTCTTTTAACTTATTTTATCACATTTTGCATTATTTATGAATATTATTATTTTACCCTTATGCTTATATGTTATTATATTTTAAGTTTATATGCAAATGGGAGGAAGTGGAATTGCCTAATATTACAATGGCATTCAATTTGGTGGCACAATCCTTGTGGAGGGAGTCCATATACGAGTGCAAAAAGATATACAAGAAGCATGATAAAGATCCTGAATGGTACAAAAAGACTTGGCTACCTTGAGGCTTCGAGTCGACTTACGTTGATCATTGGGAGAAGGAAAGGACAATTGAACACTGAGAACAAGCAAAGCAAAATCGAGAGTCCAACAGGACAAAGAGCACCGACGGCAGGGGCTTGTTAGCTACGCACCATGGTGGATCTATGAGCACACATGCTAGGAGCTATCAAACGGTACAATACATTATGATTTCCATGCTTGCAAATTATATTTTGTGATATTTAGTTACTATTTACCATTAATATTGTTTAAAAAAAATGTTGTTATAGCATGATAATCCGATTGAGTTATGCTTCGACCATCAATACCTAATTAACCATGCGCAAGTGGACCTTTGGGACGAATACTCTCATAGGACCCGCCAAGCTCAGAAGAGTATTATGTCAGTTCTCTTAAACATGCATATGATTGATTCTTGCATAAACATTTATTTATTTATTTACTTTGAACATTGTAAGCACTTATATTAAAGCACTCGAGTATAATTATTCTGACGAAGGGAACTGGCCCCTGGAGTGGCATGAAAATATCTCGGCCGTTGCAGATCAGAGAGGAACGCATGGGAGGCTCCGAGGCCTAAATAGGCATAATCGTCTCTCATATTATGGTAGGTTACAGGCCTTAAACCCAACCCTACTGAGGAGAAAACAAATGCTAAAGCCATCAAAGCGTCTAACTGTGTCAGCATCAAACAATTGCAGAAATGCAGCAAAGTGTGAACGAACTAAATGAGGATATTGCGAGAGAGCGGGAGGGGGGGGGGGGGGGAGCGAGAAATAATGAGTGGGCGAGAGTAGAGGGCACGTTTTCAAAGGTTTGAGAGTTTCAACAACGCCCCCAACTTCAACCCCAACAACTATAATTCAAGCTCCTTTCGTTCCCAGTCAATTTCATGTAACGCAGTGTCAGTTGTACGATTCTTGGCTGCACAACCAAACATAATAGTGTCAAACCTCATCGTAGAAGCAAGGCAACCAGGGTACAAACTCATGGTGGGACCAAGGCAATCAGGGTACAAACTCGTCTTGGGACCAATGTACTCATGCCACAACCTCGACGTGGAACCTACTACTCGGTCAAATGAGTACTCACCACCAAGTAAATCAAGATACAAACTCGATGTGGAACCAGTCATGGCAACCCAATTCATGGCACAATAACGTCATGAGTCGGCCAAGTACATGTGAAATTGTGGATCGGGTTGACACGTTGTTGTTGTTAACTTAACACTGGAGTGTTAACAGCAGATTGGTACATTTTTAACTCAGCGATGTTACTTTAACAACAGACCAGAGTAATAGTGCGGCGGAATAAACAAACACCAAGTTTAAGAAGTGAATATAAGATTATATTAACTTCTTAGCCGTAGGTAAAATAACCCGTTAATGTTTTAACAAAAGTCGTTCTCTCAATTTTCAAGCTCCTCACTCTCAAATTAATCGAACTAAGAAAATCACACAAGAATTGCTTCGACTATCTCTAAAAGCTCCTCACTCTTAGATCTATTCTCACAACTCACAAACTTTGTTAAAGCAAGACAAAACTTCAACAACTGTAAATTAATCTCTCGTATTGATTGGCTCTTGTCTTGTGTTTGTCTTGATGTAGTTCACACCTATATATAGGTTCTTGACTTGGACTTCAAGGTGTGTTGTACATGGTTGGTAATTCTCCTTTGTTTCCTTCTCGAACTCCTCTTCCTTGTTCTCGCAGTCCTTCTTGAATAATAGTTCATTTGTTAGTGATCTAACTAAGGATAGACTCCTTCTTCAAATCAGGACTCAACTTGGAAAGCTTTTCCTAGTTGCACTCGAACTCCTCTTTCCTTCTTGGAAACTTTGAGCTTCCAACCTATGACAAGTTTGTTTCCTGAATAATAATCAAAGACAATCACCACTGTGGAACTCAATTAGTTAAATGAATAAGGCAAAACAATAATAATACATATAAACAAGATTGTAAATCGGATTTGCTTCAGCAATGTTACTCTAACATTGACTTCTCAATCTTAATTTAACACTGCCAGAATACATGCACTTTCAATATCCCATTTTTTGCCTTAACCACAAAACCTAAGAACCAGTTCTAATCAGATCAAATTATTCAGACAAACTTCACTATCTTCTACAATGGAAAACTAAGTACACTCCCCTTGAAAATCCGAAGGGACCAACTCAATGTTATTCTAACAGTGGTACTTTCAATGTTGTCATAACACCATCTTTTGTCAATGTTGGTTTAATATTGAGTCCAGATCGAAGTTCTAACATTGAACATCTCAATGTTAACTTAACATCAGAGGACAGTTAATACCTACAAAACAGAGTTAGTACTTTGTAACCACAGTTAAAATAGCATAAGCAGAAACACTAAGTACCAGTAGAAAAGTACTTAATTACAAGCCATACTTAGTAGCAAGGAACACACTCCTTGATGAAACATAAAAACGCAAAGAAAAATAGAATTGTTCATACTGCCATCGAAGATAGAAAATTAAAAGAACTCAGATTTTTTTTGAAATTTGATTTTCTCTCCCCCTTTTTGTGAGGAAGGCAGATCCTTCAAATGCTTCCTGAGGCTGTCAATCTCCTGTAACCTCACTTTCTTGTCTGCTATCTCTCTTTGGGTATCTTTATACGCTCTGTCAAGCCACACCAGGGTCTCCTCCACAAAAGCATCAGCAATGACAGAACAGCTATCACCACTTGCAACTGGAACAGAAGAGGCAGCAAATTTGATAGTCTTCTTCTTCTTTTTCCTTCTTGGACCAGCTTCTGCATTGGGATTCCAGGGCAAGTCTTGGATCATAACTTGAGTGAAGTAGCTCCTGGTGATGATCATCTTGACCTTGTTCTTGATCCAGCCTTTTGTCTTCTTTGTCTTGAAGCCTTGCTTCACCAGAATGCTGGATATCAGAGAGGGATATGGAATGATTCCCTTTACCTTTGTTGTGACCTCCCTCATGTGCCTCAGAACCTTCTCCCCTATGTTCACACTTAGCCCATTCTTCAGTTTATACACCAACTTTGCAGATTCCTTTGTCATAACAGTGGTGTTGGAAGAAGGCATCCAGTTGTAGGTAGAGAGCTTGTGAAGTACAACACTTAAGGATGTCAGCTTTGTAGTTGGAAAACTATCATTCCATTTCCTTGTGAGTCCACTAGTGAGGTTAGTAATCACCTCATCCATGCTAGGATCCTCAGTCTCCTCAGGATCAGGAAGTTCCCAAGCTTCATTGATCACAGAGGGGCTAATGTCATAGACATTCATCCTTACCCAAGCTTTTCCAAACTTGGGAGAGCCCTGGTGGCACACCCACTGAGAGAGGTTCACGTAGAACTCTCTGATCACATCAGGGACATATGACAGAGCCCAACACACCTCTAGCTTCAAGCAACTCAAACAACCTATTTTCTTTGAACATCTTCTCATCAATGTTCCTCTCCATGTGAATAACCCTGGATTGATAAGCCTCCCGCTGTTCTTCTGCCTCAGCAGAAACATAAAAGCCAGAATAAGGCTTTTTGGGGTACTCCTCATCAAGAACATTAAAGTACTCATCACTACCTGATGTTGGAGTAACATCAGCAGGGTCATCACCTACCAGTTGGTCTTCTTCCTCAACTTCTTCATCTTCTTCTTACTTCTTATCATCTTCTTCCTCTTTCTCTTCTTCTGACTCAGACTTAGAAGTTTCAACAACCACCCGCTTCCCCTTTCTTTTCTTAGCAGCAATAGCCAAGGCAGAGAGAGTTAGGCTCTCTTCTTCTTCTCTCTAAACCTCTTCAGGTTGATTGTCACCCTCATCATCATCATCATCATCTTGCTTACCTTCAGTAGTAACCTCCTTAACCACAGTCTCCTCAACCTGATCATCTTCCTCAAGAAGAGTATCCATCTCAACAACAGCAGCATGCTCAACAGCATTAGCCTCAAGGTTTTTACCTTCATCAGTACCACCCATAGTCTCATCCCCACCATCACCCTCAGGGAACTCATGCAAAACCTCAGACTCACCCATAGCAACAACATGGGCCTCTTTCTCCCCCTCAATACCAATTTCAGCAGTAATATCTTGGGTAGGGTTAGCCATCATTACCTCGTTTTCGTCGTTGGTGGGAGTGTAAGTTTGCTCAGTAGTTTTTGATGTTGAACCAACATCACCCTTAGTGGATTTCTTGACCTTGCGCTATTGATAGGTGGATTTTCTCTTTGGTGCAGCGGCGACGACGACTTCAGTGATTGTTCGTCTGGTACTGCGGCGTACTGGTCGTTCAATCTGCTCAGCAGAGTCTACAAGAGAATCAATGGAAGACTTGAGTGCCATTATTAGAGTGATTTAGAGAAGAAAAATAGAATATTGATTTGCAGAGAGTGTTGATTTCGCAAAAATTTTGAGCGCGGTAACAGTAGAAAGTGATTAGGGCAAATTATATATTCAATCAGCTGAAGAATAGTGAAAGTGGTGTTGTAACATGTTACCAAAATAATCGGACCACTGTCACATGATCATACCCATGTTCACCTTACCACGTGTTAGTGTTAGATTAACACTTAACCAGAGCAGTCTCCACACCTGAAAACTTATAAGTTACAATGTTACAATATTAAACTAACATTGGCAAGTTAACATCAGGGAGGGAAGTTGTAGGTGCAGGGCTTCATCCAAGGCAACATCATGTGAGAGCGTGAGATATTCCTGTATACTGATCTGGAACCTCACCCAAGTACATAAGTACAAAGACATAGATTAAGATCATCAGTATGACTAAGTAACACATCAGACAGAAAAACACAGAGTGGATGTACATATCTAGGGAAAAGATGTTCCCACAGTATAGAAGATCACAAAACATAGTGTTTTACCTGCAGTGAGTCACCCAGGAAGTATGCCTCAACACATGATTCATAGGATTACATAGGGTTACTACTCCCCCTAAGCCCAAATCGACAAAGGAAAAAATGCAGAACTAGAATGAATGCAACCATGTTAGATCAACACTGGGTGATGGTAACGAAGTATACACAGCTTTACTGACTAGGACCAGGACATGTCAATTTATCTTTTACTAAATCATGAACTCTTTTGAACAGAAAAACTAATGAATGTTAAAGGATAGTTTCATCACTGAATGTGGGCAGCACAAGACTCCACACACCCCAACAACTTAACCATCAGCTAGAGATTAGGCAAGTACAAAGGAACTGAATGAAGACAATACATTTATCATATACTTCTCCACCCCAACTCCTCATGCATACTTGTTGACCAACCTGTTTACCATAGAAATACCAAGTGAACAATGCTACTGAATGCAAGCAGTCGAAACTTCAAAACATCCCAGTAGTAAGGATCACTATCATGCATAACCTTGGCCATAGACACAAACACAAAAATAAGCACAACTGAATGACAATGAAGCTTTCAACATCATGTACCCTAGCTTCTCTTCATGCTCTGTCTACCCTAACATGGATAAGGCACAACTGAATAACACCAGAGTAGTGAACTCTGTGTACGCCAACTTCTCCCAGATGTTAGGTTAACATTCAGAGACTAACAACAGAGTTCTTACTTTATAATAATCTTGCTATGTACCTGTCCATCAGTCAACTCAGCTATTTATACAGATTAACCACACAACCCAACAAGATCTCTAACAAAGAAGTAATATGCAAGAAAGAAGAATGCAAAAAGGAAACATAAAAGAATTACAGATACACCACAACTAATAACCAGTGCTAGACAGTGGTGTTATGTCAACGCTGGTGTACTAACATCCCTAGACAATGCACATGCCAAGAGGATTCCTCAAACTGAGGAACCTCTCAGTATATAAGGGTTTAGTGAACATATCAGCAAGCTGATTGTTAGTTTCAATGTGTTCAATGTCAATGAGCTTATCTTCTACCATGTCTCTTGGAAAGTGATGCCTTATGTCAATATGTTTAGTTCTAGAGTGTTGCACATGGTTCTTAGAGATGCTTATAGCACTAAGATTACCACAGAACATAAGTAAGGTATCACTGTCTAACCCATAATCCAGTAGCATGTGCTTAAGCCATACTAACTGAGTGACACAGCTGCCTGCTGCTATGTATTCAGATTCAGCAGTGGAGAGTGACACACAATTTTGCTTTCTATAGTTGTTCCCAAGATAAAAACATCCTCCACTTGTAGACTTTCTATCATCAGTGTCACCTGCCCAGTCTGAGTCACTGAAACCTACAAGATTTGTGTTAGTGTCATAAGAATACCATATTCCAAGGGCATGCCTGGTACCTAGCACACACACAAACAGAGAACATTATATCAGGTCTTGAAGCAGACAAGTAGAGTAAGTTTCCTATCATTGAGTGGTACAATGTTGGATCAACATCTGCACCAGTAACATCCCTGGATTTCTTCACTGATGAAGACATGGGAGTCTTGAAAGGCTTTGAATATACCAATTCAAACATTTTAACCAAATTCTTTACATACTTTTCTTGACTTAGAAATATCCCATTACCTGTTTGTTTTACTTGGAGACCAAGGAAGAAATTTAATTCTCCTATCATACTCATCTCAAACTGCCCTGTCATTGATTCAACAATTTTTTCTAAAATAGAGTTGTTAGTTGAGCCAAAAACAATGTCATCCACATATATTTGAGCTATACAGACATGATAATCTTTTTTCAAAACAAACAGTGTCCTATCTCCTTCACCTCTAACAAAGCCATGACTTAAGAGAAATTCTGTAAGTCATTCATACCAGGCTCTAGGTGCTTGTTTAAGTCCATACAGGGCTTTTTCAAGCTTGTACACATGGTTGGGTTACTTAGGGTCTGTGAATCCCTTAGGCTGCTCAACATATACTTCCTTATCAATTAGCCCATTCAGGAACGCACCCTTTACATCCTTTTGGTATAGTTTTATCTTAAGACTGCATGCTATAGCTAGAAGTAACCTAATAGGTTCAATCCTAGCAACTGGAGCAAAGGTCTCATCAAAATCTACAACTTCAACCTGTGTGTACCCTTGAGCAACTAGTCTAGCTTTGTTTCTAACTATGACCCTTCCTCATCCACTTTGTCCCTATTACATTAACATTGGGTGGTTTAGGCACCAGTTTCCAGACATTGTTCTTAGTAAACTGTAATAGTTCATCATGCATGGCATTAATCCAAAAGTTATCAAGGAGGGCTTCATTCACATTATTAGGTTTTATGGAGGAGATAAAACAAGAGGCATTATCAATAGTACAAGTGAAGTTCATACAGACACACAATTTACCATATCTTTATAATCAAGTCTTTCTCTGTTGCGTGTCCTTATCCGTTTAGTGAGTTCACCTATTACCTGGGATGCTGGATGATCTTTCTGAATCCTAGCTGGGGGATCTCTTCTAGGTTCAGAGGCAACTTCATGTTCTGAGTCAGAGTCCTCTGTTGTTAGTCTAACATCTGATCTCGCTGGTGTTAGTCTAACATCGTTCCCTGAGTCCTGTTCAGTGTTTCCAGCTTCCAGTTCCAATGTTGGTGTAACATTGTCAGGAGTAACATTCTCGGTTTCCACTGTTGGTTCAACATTGGGAACTGAGATGTCATTAATACCTGTATCAATAGTGAACTCATCAAACACAACATTCACTGATTCCTGAATTGTCTTCAAAATTAAGATTGTAGACTCTAAAGGAAGTACTATTGGCAGAGTATCCTACAAAGATGCATTTTTCACTTTTAGGATCGAATTTACTCAGATAATCCCTGTCATTAAACAGATAACAATCACATCCAAATTCATGAAAATATGCAATATTTGGTTTCACACCCTTCAAGAGTTCATAAGGAGTCATGTTAGTTCCAGGTCTAAGATACACCCTATTACTAATGTGACAAGCAGTATTTAAAGCTTCAGCCCAGAGTCTTTTGGATAAATCTTTAGCATTGAGCATAACTCTGGCCATCTCTTGAAGAGTCCTGTTCTTTCTCTCAGCAATCCTATTTTGCTGAGGAGTCTTAGGAGCCGAATATTCATGGAGGATACCTTTAGCATTGCAATAGTTATCAAAACTAGCATTTTCAAATTCTTTACCATGATCAGACCTAATCTTAGTCACAGTGGAGCCATATAAGTTTTTAATAATAGCACAAAGAATTTTGAACTGATTAAAAGCTTCTGACTTTTCGTTAAGAAATTTTACCCAAATGTATCTAGAGAAGTCATCTACAATCACAAAGGCATATTTCTTACCACTGAGACTACTTACCTCAATTGGACCCATTAAGTCCATGTACAACAATTTAAAACACCTACTAGATCTAGGATTAGCATTCTGTACCTGTAGGGGTGTATGAACAACTCTGGTTTGCTTACCCTTGAGGAAATCACCACACACAAGCTTACCTGGACAAGAAAGCTTAGGTAAGCCGCTTACATCATCAACTTTTTGCAGTTTCTCAAGGTTTCTGTAGTGAACATGACCAAGTTTCCTATACCATATAAAAGCCTCATCTATTTTGGCATGGAAACACTCTGCTTCCTCTTGGGCTAGGTAGCAGTTATCTTTGGATCTAGTACCTATCATAACAAGAATACTATCACTATCATAAGCATCACAAGAAACTCTGTCAAATGTAACCGGTAAGTCATCATCACACAACTGATTGATACTGATTAGATTTGCCTTTAACCCATCTACCAACAACACATCTTTCAGAGGTGGGAACCCATCAACATTTAGGGTCCCCTTGCCAATGATCTTTCCTTTGGTGCCACCTCCATAGGTCACTGTTCCAACACTTAAAGGTATCATTTTCTTAAGATTCTCCTTGCTGTCTGTCATGTGCCTTGAGCATCCACTGTCGAAGTACCACTTACCTGAAAGGTTAGAGTACACAACAGAGAAAACAACATTGCATACAATTTTCATCTTATGAGTTTTAGCTTTTTCTACCCAAGTCCTACTTTTCTGTCCTGAACCTAATGTTGGTTTAACATCAGAATCTGTTGTAGTTTTCACATTGGGCACATAGGCTGTTTTCTTACCACATTCTTTTATGAGTTTTCTACAGAATGGTTTAATGTGTCTTGGTTGAAAACAATACTGATAAATAAAAGTGGGTTTGCTTTTTACAGTGTTGATGGTACCAGAACTCATATTACCAGATTTTTTAACAAAGCTTGTAGTTAAATAGACAGAATTACCATTAGAAGAGGAAGGTTTCTCAACAAATCCCAGACCATGTGTACCTGTATTACTCATGTTTAGTACCTCGTCAAGTTTAGAAGTACCTCCATTCTATTTGGCTATGATATGTGAATCCTTTTTGAGCTTTTCCTTTACCTCTTTCAGCTCAGCTTCAGTTTTGTCAAGATCTCTTTCATAGAGTTTCAACATGTTCTTCAAACATTCAATGTCATGCTTCAGTGCTTTGTTACTCTTTATGAGGTTGACATTCTCTCTCTCAAGTCTGAGAAACATTGTATGTAGCTCGTCTAGGATTTCCTCCTAGGACAGTTCTTCTTCATTGAAGTACTCTTCTTCTAGACCAACTGAACTATGAAAACAATCAAAGTTAGTATCATCACAATAAGAGAGCACATCATAGATAACTTGTGTACCATTGTTGTTCCAGTCTCCAAAAATGATTTCTGGCTTTGCTGTTGGTTCTCCAATGTTAGAGTAACATTGAGAACTTTGGCAATTTTTGGAGTCTTCTTCTGACCAGGTGATCCGAGTGCAAAGCGCAGCAGTGTTGATTTCCTCCGATTGTTCATCAGCACTTGTTCCAGATTCGAAGTCAGCATCATTGAAGTCATCTACACACACCCAATGAGAATTCCTTCTTGTTCTGAGGGTGTTAGCACATTGATGTTTAAAGTGACCATACCCCTTACATTCATAACACTGGACATCCTTCAATTTCTCAGCATCTTGAGGCGTGCATTTGGATGCCATGTACTTTACAAATTTTGGGGGTAATTTCTTATAACCAAGGGCAGCATTACCAGATTGTTTTTCTTTATTTTTATATTTGTAGCCTAATTTACTAAACTTCCTGGTAATGTTTCCATAGTTAGAAGAGATCAACTCATATTCATCTTCATCACTTCCTGGTAATGTTTCCATAGTTAGAAGAGATTAACTCATATTCATCTTCATCACTTCCTGTAGAATCTAAGCTAGTTCCATGTAAGGCTAAAGCAAATTGTTTACTGGACTTTCCTAGGAATTCTAGTTCGAATTCTTTTAAAGTGTTCATTAATGTTTGGAAGTCCATGTTGGCAAGATATCTAGACTCATTCATAGCAATTCTTTTGACAGTGAACTTATAAGATAATGTTCTAAAATCTTTACAGACCATGGTTTGATTTGGGATGGTAAAACCTAAGTTTTGACACTCATTAGAAATATCAAGAAGTTTCTCAAAATAACTAACAATGCTTTCATCCTCACCCATCTCTATATTCTCAAAGTCCCTCAAAAGTTTTTTATATTTAGAGTCCCTCACAGCCACATCACCCTCACAATGTAGTTCAAGAACTTCCCAAGAAATTTTAGCAGTTGTACAAGTTTGAATAAGTTTGAACATATGGTTACCTACCCAGCTAAAAGAGCCTTTTAATTGAAGTTGTAGAGAGAAATTTCATTGGTTGTCCATTGTCCTCTTGGCTTAGGTACCAGATCAGCATCTCTATCTCTAGGCAAGTAAGGGATGGTGTAGCCTTCTAGTATTGCGTCCCAACCTCTCAGGTCGATGGATTTAATGTGGACTCTGAGTCTGATCTTCCAGTCGGCATAGTTGTTGGGACCGTCCAATACTGGCAACCTGCTGGTATTGGGGTTGGAGTTGTCCATCTTTTCGTATCAATGCCAAACACCGGTGAAGTTGGTGCTTGGCACTGATACCAATTGAAATTGTGGATCGGGTTGATACGTTGTTGTTGTTAACTTATCACTGGAGTGTTAACAGTAGATTGGTACGTTGTTAACTCATCGATGTTACTTTAACAACAGACCAGAGTAATAGTGCAACATAATAAACAAACACCAAGTTTAAGAAGTGAATATAAGATTATATTAACTTCTGAGCCATAGGCAAAATAACCCATTAAGGTTTTAACAAAAGTCGTTCTCTCAATTTTCAAGCTCCTCACTCTCAAATTAATCGAACTAAGAAAAGCACACAAGAATTGCTTCGACTATCTCTAAAAGCTCATCACTCTTAGATCTATTCTCACAACTCACAAACTTTGCTAAAGCAAGACAACACTTCAACAACTGTAAATTAATCTCTTGGATTGATGGGCTCTTGTCTTGTGTTTGTCTTGATGTACTTCACACCTATATATATGTTCTTGACTTGGACTTCAAGGTGTGTTGTACACGGTTGGTAATTCGCCTTTGTTTCCTTCTCGAACTCCTCTTCCTTATTCTCGCAGTCCTTCTTGAATAATAGTTCCTTTATTAGTGATCTAACTACGGATAGACTCCTTCTTCAAATCAGGACTCAACTTGGAAAGCTTTTCATAGTTGCACTCGGACTCTTCTTTCCTTGTAGAGCGGTTTGCTTAATGAAGGAAACTTTCCTTCTTGGAAACTTTGAGCGTTCAACCTATGACAACTTTGTTTCCTGAATAATAATCAAAGACAATCACAACTGTGGAACTCAATTAGTTAAATGAATAAGACAAAACAATAATAATACATATAAACAAGATTGTAAATTGGATTCTGCTTCAGCAATGTTACTCTAACATTGACTTCTCAATGTTAATCTAACATTGCTAGAATACCTGCACTTTCAACGTGGAACCAAGGCAACACCTTCACGAACATTGCGTGGCAGCAAGCCCAGATGGCCAATAACACTTTTTGAAGTGATATGGACTATTTGGCGCGGTCTAATAATGCCCAAAACTCATACCCGAATGATGCTCGACGTGCTAACGTGAGTGGGGATCGTTCAAGTTCCTCGAGAAGGTCTCCAGTGTATAATGTAGAGCCTCATGTTACTCAAGATGATTCTACTTTAGCCAACCTAGCGAATGTGCCTCTCATTGAGTTTTACTTCACCGTGGGTGGATGGTTTGATACTGTTGTCGAAAATGAAGAAGTTCAACTAACCAGGGGAAGAAACCGACAAGCAATAAACAAAGCTAAAGGTCGTGCCAATCATGGATGGAGATGTTGTTTATGTGAGTGTGAGTATCTGTGTTTTAGTTATCATTTTAAGTGTTGTGTGTTTAAATTACGAGTTGTAATAGGTGTGTTTAATTACTAATTTAAGTAATGTAAGCAACTTACGTGTTTTAAGTAATGTCTTGTAATCCAACGATATAAATCGTATTTTTATTTCTGTAATTGATGCAATTTATCTCTTCTTAGTCTTAACCAATAATAAGACTTGGAATCAAAATATTTGAAGAAACGATTAAAAAAGTGCAACAAATACCATATAGAACTCAAGTACATTGATATCAAGTACTATCATCTGAAAAGTCATCTTTAACCAGCTCAAACTCATTATCTGCCAAATGTCCTTCAAGGGCGCTCAAATATGTGCCCAAGTTAAGTCCAGGAGTTCTTCGAGTTGAGCGGTATCTGTGATACCTTCTTCCTCTTGCATTGATGACATGAAGATTATGTTCCTTGCACGAATAGGAAAAAATGCCCGCCATCCTTTACAATACGACACATGTTCTGCTGGATATAGAGTGTAGTACACTTGGGGAGCCTGATTTGCAAATATGAATGGTTCATTGGTATTGAGAGAACGGTAGGATTGATATCAACCATTCGGTACACCGGGTGTATTCCTATACCACGATGGCTATTATCGTACCTCACACATTTGAAAAATACAATTGATTGGACTCTAACATCGTTGTCGCACCAGATAACCTCAATGATGTCATTTAGCGTCCCGTAAAAAATTGTGTCTTCCACCCTATCATCGCTGCCCTTCACATAAACTGCGCTACAATTTGTTTCTTTGCCCTCGTTGAACAAATATGTGCCAAATCTAAAACCGTTCACTTTGTAACCTCCATACCCTTTTATTAGTGTGCTTGCACCAAAGGCAAGGGTGTACAGATGTTGATCTACTTCGTATTTTATAGAACAAACGTTTCTTTAAACCATGGCACGAACTCAGCAATCCGCTTTCTTTGTATTTGTTGTGGAGTAAGATCGGCACAAAACAAGTCCTCAAACAACCTATCAACATTTGAAATGGAAATTTTATGAAGGTATTAAATAGACGTATGAGATATATAAAAAATTTCCTATATACATACATGAACCAACCGTCGATTTTCGAACAATTCACCAGCGTGTAAAGATCAATTAGTCTCAGCTCTTCGGAAGTAAGATACCATTGCTTCTTATCTAGATTTAGACCTTTCCCTCTTCAATGGAAAGTAGAAATTTGCCCTAAGAAATCACCACATAATTCAGCCTCATTTTCACTGAGTTTGCTGTATCACGTTTCAACACTTGTGTCGAAATAGCACGAACCCAAATGGTTGCTCTCGGACAATATATAAGAATTCAAAATTGAACCTTCAACACGAACTTTGTTCAACACAGATTTCTTCAACCTAAGTATTCACTTACAAACAAATCAATAATTTAATATAACTAGGACATAAATATATGACAAATAATTTTGGAAATGTAAAACGGTTAAACTCTCAAACGGGTACATCCAACGATATTGAACCAGTCCACCAACTTTGGCTTCGTAGGGAAGATGTATCGCCAACTGCTCCAGAGAGTCAAAAAAGTCTGGGGGAAATATCTTCTCTAATTTGCATATTATTATAACGATAGAATCCGCCAATAATGCCATGTCCAAAACTTTAATCTCTGTGGCGCACAATGCTCAAAAGAAGAAACTAATCTCTACGAGGGTCCCCCCATATCGGAACAACCAGCAAATCACAAAATACAATAGGTGTTAGCCTTTGCATAAATATGCGACAATCGTGACTCTTCATCACAATCAACTCCAACTATTGTCGTTGCACACATCGCTAAACATTTGAAGCATACCCGTCCAGAAACTGCAAACCAATAAACCACTTCCACACTAGTTTCTTTTGAGCTCTATCAAGACAATACTTGGCTTTTGGCTTTATGATTTTACCATCAGCGAGATCGACAACAAATAGCTCTTTTCGAGCGCTCAACTCCTCTAAGTCTCTCCTAGATTTTAAGTTGTCTTTTGACTTACATGGGTCATCCTTCACTGTGTTCTTGATGTTGTCCAAGAAGTTCTTCTCGCAGTGCATCACATCCAGATTGTGACGGATCTGGTTCGTACTTCAATATGGTAATTCCCAAAAGATGCTCTTGTACGACCAACTGTGCTCTATCCCACCTTATTATTTTTGGTGCATTTGGATTCGTTGACCTTGGTGGTAGTTGTTCAACAATTGCTGCCATTTGAACACCGGTCATCCGCGATGCATGCCCATCGTATTATGTGTTTTCATTGAATCCCATCACGTCATGGCGGAATTCATGGTCCTCTGGCAAGAAACAATGATGGCACCCCAAAAACGTTGGTTTCTAACCATGGGGTAAGGTTAATGACTTTGTGTCTCTATGCAATAAGGGCACGATAACATTCCATGTGTGCTCCATTGTGATAACTTCTATCTCGTACGCTGGGAAATCACTAACAGTCCACATTAATTCAGCCCTCAACTAGAAATTCTGACTCCTAAATCAGTCGTAACAAAACCTTCAACTCGTGAATTGGGGGGGCGAAGCAAAATGTTAATGTCTTGTCCTGGCTACTCAGACCCGATATGATCAAGCTCAAGAAAATAAACTCCTCTCGCATGCAAATATCTACATGAAGGTTATAGGAGTGACAAACACATGCCAATATGAGTATTGGACTCGGAAGTTTCCAAAAGGAGTGAAGCCGTCCGTGCAAATACCAAGACGAATGTTTCGTAGCTCGACAACGATTTCTACTGATGCCGGGTGAATCATAAAAATGTTGCCACGCTTCTACTAATGCCGGGTGAATCATAACATCGTTCGATGACCTACACTTTAAGTGGCACGTCATGTGCTCAGCGGTTGTTAGGTTCTTGAAGAGTCGTTTAAGTCGTGGGGCAAACGAAAAATGCCATAATTTCTTCTTTGCCACATGCTTCTTTCTACCTATAATTTCATACCTATCTTCCCCACATTCAGAACACACCATGTAATTGGCAGATGCGAATTCCCCGTAGAACAAGAAACATTTGTTATCACACACATCGATTATTTTGTATCCTAACCCCAAACCCTTCATCAACTTCTCGGTCGCAGACATATTTGCGGGTAGACGATGTTTATCTTCTGGCCTCGAACACTCGCGTAATAAGTTGTACAACTTCGCACAACCCAGATCTACTAAAGTTATGCTCTAGCTCGTAAGCAACTTAATCTCCGACCATTTCACCAATTCTAAAAATTCTTTTGCATCGACATTAGGCTTCTCATCGTAATCGACATTTTGAAATTGGCATCAGAAAGTATCATCAATTAAAGCTCCAAAAGGAATGTCGTCCTAAACAACTATGGGGTCGTTTCTAACTTTGTGACTTGACGACGATGCCCTTAGGAGGCTATTAGGCTCGTAATAGTTTCCCCGTGAAACACCCATACATGATACCCGTCTACAAAACCCCATCGATGCATGGGAGCAGCCACTTCGTTAGGTTTCAAATATTTTCTATTGATGCATTTTTTACACGGACATTTAAGATTTTGCCTATCGTCTAGATAACTTTCCTGAGCTAACTCAAATTGCAAAAAATGGTATACACCATCGACAAATATTTCATTCACTCGACGGTTCTCGGCCAAACGATCATACATCTAAGTTCTATCTTCATTTGGATACATTATTATCTATAAAATTAATAATTTTACCATTATCAATACGACAATATTACATTTTGAGTTTACAATTAAAAGAGGTTGCAAGTATATACACGTACCTCTAATAGAAAATAACTCGTAAACAATGCTCGAAATAATCTCTATCACTCTGATTTGGCAATAGATCATTTTATATATATACGAGTGTCGGTTACAAGTGTATGGTCTAGCAATACAACGAGTCTATCTCAAATCAGGCCTACACTACGTGTCTCGTGTAGACTTGGTCCGGAACATCTCGAACCAACGCCTTGATGCTTGGATGGGAGTGGAATATCGGTAGATAGATCGAAAGGACGTCGGTGATTGCCTTCGATGTGACGTCGAGGATGAGCCCCGATGTGAGATCGGTGATGGTGTGTTATGACGTGTCGCAGGCGTATGCTGTAGTCACTATATCGAATTAGATGTCGAAAGTGACATCGGTGATGTATTTCGATGTGGCGAGCGGTAGCTGAGGGATAATAAATTACTTGTTTTGGGATCCG
Organism: Linaria vulgaris; assembly: GCA_948329865.1. Classification (NCBI taxonomy): domain Eukaryota; kingdom Viridiplantae; phylum Streptophyta; class Magnoliopsida; order Lamiales; family Plantaginaceae; genus Linaria; species Linaria vulgaris. Next base: position 16,342,237 of record OX415253.1, read on the forward strand.
GGCACCGCGTATTTATAGACCTCGGGATCCGGAGACCACACAAACATATCGGTGATGATTACCGATATGACATTGTAATTTATCCCCGATATGCTCCAAAATGGGCCTGGTTTGGGCCTGGCACTATATGCGAGAAATGCCCATATCATGTAGTCCCCCAATTTGGGGATTCTTATCTTAGAGATAAGGATTCGCAAATTTTAATTTAAAATTTCTGGGTTACCTGTACCCTTCGTCCCGCCAGTTCAAATGACGGAGATCAAACTTGTGGGGAGTGCACTTGTGATGAACGCCGAGTTTGATGTTCTCGTTTGAATTCTAGTTCCCTTGGTATTTGGGTTCCTTGAAAATTATGATGGGGCTGCCGGGGCAGTTGCTATATTCTCGCGGCTCCTCGCGTAGTAGGGTAGGACGTCGGGTCTCATCTTCGATATGTTGTCGAAATGCATATTCGATATGACATCGAAAGTATATTTCGATGTAGTTGAGGCCTCCGTCTATAAGTAGGGCTTGTAAGAGACTCTGAAGTTCATAGTTGTCTGCGTTTTCTCTGTCGTTTAGCGTAACTACATCGGTAAGTATATCGGTGATTATATTCGATATATCCCCCGACGTGTATTTTGATCTCTCTGTTGTAGTTGACTTATTATGGTTTTCTTCTACTGATATTCCCATTATTCTGTAGGTATATTACCTTTTTCTGAGATACTTCGTTAAAAATGGGATTTAGACAATTGATGCTCAAGCTTCAAGCTGACCGTGATGCTCAGAAAGCTGCATTAGCTGAGACGGCAACAGTTGCGGTGGCGCCTGAAACAGGGTCTGCGTCTAACTTTGATCTGAATAATGCGACCACTGAGGTTCTGGCGCAGGTATCGGGAGTCGAACAACCTCCCCCTAACATTGTAGTGCGTGAACGTTTTAATGAAGAATGCTTTGAAAGTGTTCCTGCAACGGTTGGGTCGTTTAGCCAGGACATCCTTGATGTGGTGGGAGGCCTGGACGGTGCAGCTAATCTCTTGGAGGTGCTGACCTTGAAACATGAGGGTGTGGTTCATCCGCCTGACGGGGCTGTGTTGACTGAGAGACCAGATGTGCTGGCTGAGAGACCAGATGTGCTGGCTGAGAGACCAGATGCTAGGTCTCCTTCTGGTGAGTACATAGCCCCACGTTCTGAGTCGGAGTCCAACATTCCTTTGACCGAGAATTTCTTGAAGCAGACGTTGTGCGGGGCATGATGCGGGCTTTTTCTCCGCCTGCCTGTGCGGGTGCTTTCAGAATTTGAGCGGGCCCAGAACATACGTCGCAACACTCACCTGTTCCAAAGTGTACGTGCCTAAGCACGTCCTTGATTGTTTTCACTTGAATGTTTAGCATAATATTATGTATTGTATTGTGCAGACGGCCAAGCTGGCGGTCTCGTGTCTGAAGACCATTCGCGAGTCCAAGGGTGACCCTGACGTTGTTGCTGCCGAGCTCGAGACTGATATCTTGAAGATGAGTGAGTTCAACCCCATGGTGTTGGAGAAGTTAGAGGCTGAAAAAGAGGATGCACTGAAGACATGTCGTACACTCCGGGGGGAGTATGATATGTTGATAGGAAACTTCAAAACACTAGTGACTGAGCTCGATCAAGGAAAGGTGCGTGAATCTGCGGCCAATAAAGAGCTGGAAACATTGAAGGCTGAGGTGGCGGCGGTGAAGGCTGATAATGAACGTCTCTCATTGGAGTTCTCCACTGCCAGATTAGCTCCCTTGGACTTGGTATGTATCTTGTGTAAGATATCTGTCTCTATTTTTTGTCATCTTGTATTTAATAGAGTTCAACTTGTAGGAACGTTGTCCTGATCTCCTCTGGGTCGGGGCGGAGAAGTTTATGGAAAGCTTGAGCTTCCGAAATCTAATTTTGAAGGTTCGATATGCAGCCTTTCATGCTTGCGTAGGGCAAGTGTTGAGACGCGACGGTTTCAAAGACTCCCTCGAATTGAGTGGGTTGAACCCAATGCATGATCATCATGTGTCATCGATCCCTATAAGTCTTTGAATGTGACGGTGAATTGGTCCATATACTAAATTCATGAAGCGAATGAAATAGGTGGATAATATTCTTTCATTAATGGTTCAGACACGTCGCCCAAAATATCCTCCTCGATTGAGATCATGTTCACTTGTTCCCATGGATTAATCTCGGTGTTTCTTGGCAATGCCCAATTGGTCAATACTTAGCTTATTTTCTAATTGACTAAGTTGCTTTTCGGTGTTCTTCAATGAAGCATTTGTGTTTTAACACCTTTCTTCAAATTGGCCCACCCTTGTATCAGTCTTCTCCTTGTAATTAAACACGGTTTCTTCAAGATTGGATTTCTAATCGTTTGACTAAATTTCCAACGGGTTTTAACTTCCTAATTGTTGTTGGTTTTGTTGGTCGCCCTAAGAAATTGATTGGTGATTTCTCCATCCTAGATTGTAACTATTTGAGTAATGATTGTATTGCCTCTAATAGTTACCCACATAGTTGATTTCTTCATGCATTAATGAATTTACTCGTTGTCACTCGGTGTTTGGACGATTTCCTCCACAGTTGGTACACACAGTTAGTGGTGTATTAGAACCCATGTGCTCGAGTTTGGTGTTAATGGTCTCCACTTGTGCGAACAATTGATTAAGTCCATCTACATCATGGACCCCCATGATTTTCAGCACAAGAGTTCTTATTTAGAAAGATTGATTTTTTTTTTCTAAAATAAATCTGAATTCTAAGGAATTTACGTTAAACAAGTATGAAACGTATCATAATATAGAATTAAATAGCATAAGAAAGATATACGAAAATTTCTTGTCTACACATCTTAGGTCAATTTACGCCACAAAAAAACACACTTCTTACATATCATACTTAAGGGGCACGACTTGGGCGCGATGTCATGCTTGGGCTATTTGGTGGTTACATGATGTGCCTACGCAAGGTGCATTGTCGCTCTGCTACTGTCGCTCAAGTGCAACTCGTGCCTGGTTTTGAGGCACAATGTGCGTTTATGTATGCTGCTTGCACGCGATGTCGCACCTATTTTGGGGCACGAGAAGTGCCTCGTTTCTCTCTTTTTTGTCGTAGATTTTCAGCTTTCTTTCCAATTTCTACGTCAAAATCATTTGTCTCATACAAAAAAATCCAAAGAACAAAACTGAATTAAAATACTATATAAGAACTTACGACATGGGTTGCCTCTCATGTAGTGCTTAGTTTTATGTCACTAAGCTTGACGTTTCAGGGAAGATCTTAGAGGTTGCGCAGCCATATTCTTCCTTTTCTGGTCCTTTTCATCTAGATCTTTATATTTTAGTGGATTTCTGCCTGTGAGCCTCGCATCTCCCTTGATGTCAGATTCCATTATCCCATTCGTTATGTTGAAACTTGTTTTCCCATTAGCCATGAAGGATTGTTTTCTGTTCATAACTATTTCATTCATCAAATCGAAGGCGTCTTTCAAAGGTAAGTTTTGAAAGTCTGTTCATCCGCTCATTTCATCCAATATTTGGCGGTTGATTGCGCACTCAAACCTATATAAAAGTTGTATATAAATTAATAATCTTCCAACTAGTAGGGTGAGAGATCTCTCTTTTTGATTTTTATCCACCTTCTCTCAATATCTGTCCACACTTCAGCAACTGTGGCTCCACGCTTTTGTTTGAAGTTGAGAAGTTGCTCTTTGAACAATTTTATTTGTGGCCTCGCAAGAAATATGATTTTGAATCGCTCAATTGACGGTTTCCACTCAATTCCTTTATGAGTATCTCCTTCAAACCAAGCTTTTTTCTATTCCCGTTAATGATAAAAGGAATATTGTTAATAACTTGTAGTCCTCTTTTACCTTAAAACAACAAAAAATCTCCTTGAACTCTTCTACATGATTAACCAGATCTTCATGTGAGCCGCCTTCAAACTAATTTCTCCCCACCATTGTAAAGTGTTTTTGGGTTCAACTTGTTGATATCAAAGATTGGTGGTAGCTAGACTTTATTCCACCTATTGTTCAATGGATGATTTGATCTATTCCCATACTAATTGTTGTTATTCCTCTAGTTTATGTGGTATGGCTGCATCGGTCTTGCTTGTCCGTTTCCTCTCCAATTGGTGTCGTAATTGCTCTTGCTTACCTAAGGCCAAAAAACTAGTGATCGCTCGTGCTTGGTCCATGCTCTCCCTTAACTAACATATAAGAAAAACTACAAGTATATTAACATCCTCACCAATAAGAGAAATATTTCTGAATTAGTTTCGTCACTCACCGGCAACAATGCCAAAAACATGACGAGGCAGCGTGCTTATGTCATTTTTATGAATTATACAATAATAAACTACACTTACGGTGTTTGCGATAAAATAGAAAGTAATATTATGTTCCAAGTATCAAATCCTAAAAGAGTGGATGATTAATTTCAAGAATCACTTACATAAAATACATGAATAATAACTGATTGATTAAACTACTTTCAAGCTAATGCTACCTACTTGAACCCAAGGCTACTCTAACAAACAGAATTGAAGAAGCTTGATCGTTGATTATTTTGGTTCTAAAGCAGATGAATGATAAATGTGGTCAGAGGTCGGTTCACTACAAATTCACTTAGTAGTTCAGAGATAAGCCACCTATGCTTATTTAATCTATTTAGTCACATTGAGTTCTTACGTGTACAATGGATCGATGATCTATAGTTGGAGTTATCCACGCATATAAATTCTCACGTCTCTAATAGCCAAGAATGTTTGCCTGAATAGCCTAGTTGGAAATCTATTTAGAAGAGAGATTAAGTTTGCAATTAAATTTACCATCTGATAGCGCTAACTCAATGTACTTGCGTTAGCCTAGATATCACGGTTGTTAATATGTGTCTTTTTGCAATCTAAGTATTGTGCATTAATTTACGTTAGCTATTCATAGTCATAAAAACCGGTTCTAACAAGCATAATCTAACACCACTACTTTCGCTTCTCAAAAACCTCATTAGTTAATCCTATCATGTAGCATATAAAATTAGTCACTCTAAACACGTTGTTTTAATCAAACAACACTAAATAAAATTAGATAGATATATTCCTATGAGCACCGATACTTCTAAGAATTAAACTATGCTGTATCGGATATGTATCTGATACCGATACACTACTGATACACTACCGATACGTTTGGATATGCCACGTGGCGTATCAGTTAATTTAAAGAAAATAAAAATTGTAGATACGTATTCGATACACATTTTGGGGCGTATCGAATATATTTTGGGTCTTGTTTGTAAACTTTTAAATTGATGGTTTACTAAAATAATTACTACCTAAAATTTAAAAATAAAAATAGAATATTGTAATCAAATTTAAGAGTTAAGGATTAAAATTCAGACATTTCTCAATCATTTATCGACAAATTAATTTACTTAATATGAATGTGGCATCTCAATTTTGTAATATTAATATGAATTTATAATTTTATATATGCGTATCCATACCGTATCATTATCGCCTATTTTCTGAAAATCCATATTGTCATACCCATACCGTAATGTAACCATATCGTCATATCTGTACCCGTGCCACATAGACACTTTCGTAAATCTAAGCTACAGTCTGTTCCAAACACGCAATAGTTTAACTACTCATAACCTCAAGCTCAACCACATAGAAAGAATTTAACAATATATAAATCATTAAAAATTAAAAAAACTCTTAGACTAGGTGGAACTTCAGTGATTTCAATCTTCAAATCTCCTTTGATTTTTCTTATTATTCACAACTCTTGAATCTTTAAATCTAAGACAAAGCTACAGAAGAAGAGTGTATGTGATGTTTCTCTCAGACTCTCTCTTCATGATTGCTCTTCATGTTGCTTCACTCTGGTATTCTAATGTTTGTACCCATTTGTTTTACCCATAACAACTCATTTTATAGATTTTTGTTTTGCTACCGTAGGCTTGATCAGCAGTCGTTACTTAATTTTTGTGAAGTTATGTTTTTTCCCCAAGTCACCCTCGGCCAAGTGCTACGCCTCGTTGCGTCCTGCTCAAGAGCCACGTTGCCCATATCTCTTTTGCATGTCACGCTGCTTCTTGGGCGCTTGTCGTGCTTCTCACTAAAGCCCAAGCACGAGTCGTGCCCATTGACCAAGCAGGCATTGTGCTCCCTGGCAGTTGCGTATTTAATTAGGGTTGTAGTCTAAGCATTGTGGTGTCGGGGTGGCTTAGCTAGAATCCTGCATGTAACTCTTTTTGGTCCATAAACTCAAAAGCTACAAAGCAATAAAGAATAACGTAAGACACTAGGAATGTTACAAAGCTGGGCAAAAGAACAAGTAAAAAGGATACTAAAATTACAAATGTAGACACTCGCCAATATATATGTCATTCACACTACATGGTTGTTATTCAACCAAGACTCGCAGATATACATAGCATCATAGTTGTTACGGGTGTTGGACGTAATCGGAGCATTTTACATACCTATAAGTGAGGCATAAGCCCCTGAGCTAGAGGCGCAAGTCCTATTTTTGTATTATACTTTCAAATACGTATTATTGTACATATAGTAACAAGAAACAGAATACAAATCGAGAGAAAACTAAAATACAATCTTATTAGATATTCAAACATAATTTGGCCAAAATTTATTTGTTAGCTTAGAAATATGAGAGGTGAGGACAGAACTATTGTTGAATCAGGAAGTTTTCTAATATGTGTCTAGGAATACTCTTTGTTTTTTATTTATTACCATGGCCCACCTATTCATTTTGACAACTAATGTTATACAAAATGATAGTTTCTAGAGGCCTACGCCCATTTCAATGCCATTGACTGTACGCTCATTGCAAATTGCATTAATACATCATGAGAAAAAAAAAAACAAGTTTCGCCCAATGTGAACAACTTAAGACGTTCTAGGTTGATTTTTCCCAAGGAACTTCCCGAGCGCAACAACAAAGGATAAGATATAACGACTATGGTGGTTCAGCCCTCAAGTCGTATGGACGAGGCATGGAGGAGCGCGAGTTCCACCGCGTTTACCACGAGGATAAGTGAGACTACCCCATGTTGCGCCACCAAGTTGTGCTTGTAGTTGGGGTCATCAAGACCTTAGGGTGACCTGAACTTTCTCAAAAAGTTGTAAGCAGATGCATTGCACAAGTTCGAAAAGAAAACGACCACTTGAAGGCACTAAACAAACACACATTACCCACCCATAGTTTGACAGGAAGGTAATTGAAGCAAAATCTTTGTCATGAGGAGTGGAGCCATAAAGAGTCAAAAAGAAGACTTGTTCAAATATCACGAAGGTCAAGACTATCACTACAAGACTGCGCGGTCAATAGGGACCGCCCAATAGCGACTCAAATGCGGTCGCTGGTCTTCAGCGACTGCTGAAGACAACATGTGGGCCCCAATTGCCCTTATTTTGGCTGGAAAAATCAGCGACCGCATAGTGGTCGCTGAGTTTTCCCTGAAAATAAAAAAAATACTTTTTATTTTTATTTTTCATTTCAGCGAAATCATCACCTTCTTCACCCGAAAAAGCGAAATCCGACCCGATGCGTTAAAATCTTCACCATCTTCACCCGATTCAGCCAAATCCGACCCGACCCGACTAAAATCTTCACCATTAGCGACCAAAATTCGACTTTAGCGACCCAATTTCAGTCACCAAGTCCAATTCCGGCAAAATTCTTCGCGTGTCACCGTCGTCGCGTCGTCACCGTCGTTCGCATCGTCACTGTCGTCCGCATCGTCACCGTCGTCGCATTGTCACCTTTTCACCGCGTCGTCACCGTTGTCGCCGCGTCCATTTCCCTCCGTTCCGCCGCCTCGTCACCGCCGGTGAAAGGTCCGAAGCTTTTTTGTTTTTTTTTTTTGTTTTTTTACTCAATTTTTAGTAAAATCCCAATTTAGTGTTAATTATATTGTTATATTTGTTAATATTGTTAGATTGTTAGATTATTGAAGCATGTTAGATTGTTAGGTTAGATTAGTGAATGGTTGATCAAAAAGAATTAGATCTGTGAAGGATTTTAGTGTTAATTTGTAAGATTATATTAATTAGTGTAGATTATATTAGTTAGTGTATCACTGGTAGGTTAGTTTTAATTTGTAAGATTATTAGTTTGTTAGATTGTTAAATTTAAGATTGATTAATAGTTTAAAGTGAAAATTAGATTGTTAAATTAGATTAGATTAGTTTATAATTAGATTGTGAAAATTAGATTGTTAAATTAGATTAGATTAGTTTATAATTAGATTGTGAAAATTAGATTGTTAAATTAAATTAGATTAGTTTATAATTAGATTGTGGAAATTAGATTATTAAATTTTAATAAGTTAGATTATTAGATTATATAGATGTTGAATGTTAGATTAAATGTAATACTTTTATTTAAATGTGATATTTTTATTTTTACATTATATACATATATTAAGTTAGATTATTAGATTATATAGATGTTGAAATGTTGATTTTTTATTTAAATGTTGATCTGATATAGATGTTAAATGTTTATTTTAATGTTGACTTGATATTTAAATATGATATTTTTATTTTTACAGTATATACATATATTCGGCATGTTGTCACGTAAGACCACTAGCGGTACTGGAGGTCGAGGTCGAGGTTGTGGAGGTGGAGGTCGTAGTGGGGGTATCGGGTACTGGTAGTGGTGGGCGAGTTAATGGTAGATGTAGTGTTGGCCGTGGAGGTGTTAGGGGTGGTAGTGTTGGCCGTGGAGGTGTTGGTGGTGGTAGTGTTGGCCGTGGAGGTGTTGGTGGTAGTGGTAGTGTTGGTTGTTGAGGTGTTGCTGGTGTTAGTGGTAGTGGCGGTGTTAGTGATAGTGGCCGTGGTAGTTGCCGACCTATACGGATTGTCCTATCCGGTCGTCGTGCAGAGCCTAGCGATCCAGCCGAGCCATCCATCCCGCCACTAGGTTGCTAAGAATCACAAACACACCAACATCAATAAAAAAGAGATTTTAAAGTATGAAAACTAGTAGGGACCGCAATTTGGTCCATATTGCCTTAAAAGGGACCGCATTGCGGTCCCTACTAATATTCATACTCTAAAATCATTGAATATTATTAGGGACCGTACTTCGGTCGCTATTGACTCAATAGGGACCGCAATGCAGTCCCTATTATCATTAACGTTGTCAATAGGGACCGCAATGTTGTCCCTATTGTCCGTATTTGTAATCTAATTCCGGTCCCTACTAATATTCATACTTTAAAATCGATATTTTAATATGGTTCGAGGTGCCGTGTTGTTTGTTTAGTTCATAATAACCATTGTAATAGTTCAAATAACTATAATTACAATGACGCATTGTAAATCCAAATGTTATGTGAGGAGAACGGACCGCTTTGAAGATTCTCTTACTATTTTGTACGACGAATGTCATAATGACAAACTAATTCTTTACACATATGTAAGTATAATGATTACTTGATCTAATGATTATACCTCACAATCATATCTATTCTAACATTAGTGAAGTAAAGCATAAAAACGAATAACAACTACAACTAACTAATAGTGATTAGTTGTAGAACATGAAATATATCTTCAACGTTAATAACTCGCTCAATGTCAATCAATCTACTAATTCACAACTAAACTACTATGAGGTTGGTTTGGCAATTATTTATTGTTTTATTTCACATGTTACAATGATGTTGGTTGCTAAGAATCACAAACACGCCAACATCAATAAAACAAAATCGATTTTAAAGTATTAAAACTAGTAGGGACCGCAATTTGGTCCATATTGACTCAACAGGGACCGCATTGCGGTCCCTATTAATATTTATACCTTAAAATCGATGAATGTTATTAGGGACCGCACATAGGTCCCTAAAATAGCAACAGGGACCGCACTGCAGTCACTACAAAAATTTAGTGACCTAAACTCGGTCTCTAATTTTTATTAGTGACCTAAATGCGGTCACTGAATCCAAAAATTTGAAAATTTTGCAAAAAAATTAGGAGGGAAATTTGAATTTGCCAAAAATTTGAAAATTTCACTCTCCCTTCGACTCACCACTCTTACACATCTCATTTCATTATTTTAAAAAAATACCCAACACAAAAACACTATCTTATTTTCCAACATAAACACACTATCTTCTTTTCTCCATAAATCACCCAACACAAAAACTTTTCTTCTTTTTACTAACACAAATCTAAAAAATAAATTACCAACACATTCTTTCTTTTGTTTCTTTCTTTCCCTTTCTTTATTTTACCACTTTCCTTTCTTACTTTTCTTTCACTTGTTGTTTTATTCATACATTTTTTTTTTCATTCATATTTTTTTTTTTGTTATTTGTCATTTTATTTATCTTTTTACATTCATTAATACTATCATGTCATTATATTAACTTTTTCTTCATTAATTTATTGTTTTAATCTTGTTAAAATCATAATTTTACAAAAAAAATAATAATATTTCGAATTTAATTCGGAATATTATTGGTTTTTTTCTAGGGGTCAATAGGGACCGCAATTCGGTCCCTACTAATATTCATAGATATATCTATGAATATTAGTAGGGACCGAATGTCCCTATTTTTGTTATTAAGGACCGCAATTCGGTCCCTACTAATCTTCATAAATACTCTATGAATATTAGTAGGGACTGAATTGCGGTCCCTGTTTTTGATATTAGGGACCGCAATTCGGTCCCTACTAATATTTGAAAGTACAGGATTTTCTGGAATCAATGTTAGACGATGCAATGTTAGACGATGTTGGGTCAACATTGAGGATAACATTGAAACCCGAGAGTTTGTGCGAAAACTGTTCTTTAGTTGCCAAATTTGAGTTTTACCTTTATTCACCTATTAATCAAGTTCCACGGTTCTAGTTGTTTATGTTTATGTCCAGGAAGGTATCTTAATCATAAGGAAGAGCTATGGAAGATTTCTTACTTGGAGTTTCCATAATTCAAGTTAAGTTGAACAAGTCAACTCAACACGGTTTCAAAATAAGGAAACAATATTGGCCGTTCTTTGTAATGCGATTCTTTCCTGAATTCTCTGATTTGAAGAATATGTGTTACCTTGGGAGCTCGGTAATAAAGGAAACACATATCCAGGAAATATATTGAGTTCACAAAGAAGGCAAATATCAACAAGGAAACAACAAGAGTTACCAAAGCTGTGAACAACACATCTTGGCGTGCAAGATTCGAGAAATCTATAAAATATGTGAAGTTCATCAAAATGAAGATAAGACAATCGTGAAAAACAATCCAAGAGATTAATCATACTTTGTATTGTCTTCGTTTTGCTTTTGCGAAGTTTTTGTATCAACTATTTAAGTCTAGTTCATAGAAGTTAGGTAGTTCTTACTTGTCTGCTTCACTGAGTCCGATCAACATAGGGCGTGAGTGAATTGTTGTAAGGAACTTTTCTTTGTTAAAACCTTTATGGTTATTTGGCCTAAGGCTCGGAAGTTTTTAATAATATTGAATACTTCTTAAAATTATATCTTCTTGCATTTATATTCCGCTGCACATTAAGTTAGACAAGAAGATCACAACAGAGTTAAGGCAATTCCAGCTTAACTCTCAAAGTTGTTGTGTCAATCCAGGATCCTACAATTTCAATTGGTGTCAGAGCCAAACACCAACTACACTGGTGATTTGGAGGTGATACAACACAATGGACAGTGTCAATCATAATACCAACAGGATTCCAGTTTTGGATGGCTCCAATTATGCATATTGGAAGATCAGGATGAGGTCTCACATCAAAGCTATTGATATTCGAGCCTGGGAATCCTTGATCAATGGATACTCTCTTCCAACATTACCAAGAGATGGTGAACGTGATCTAGTACCAAAACCAGAAGCAGACTGGACATCAGCATAGGTAAGTCTCTATAACTCTAATGAAAAGGCTCTTAATGCTATCTTTAGTTGGGTTAATCATCACATGTTCAAGTTAATCCAGAATTGTACAAAAGCCAAACATGCTTGGGATATACTTGAATTACATTGTGAAGGAGATTCTGCTGTTAAAGATTCTAAATATGGACAACTGCTTCTGCAATTTGAAAAACCTGAGATGGGTGAAGATTAAAGTGTTGACAGTTATTTTGAGAAAATTCTTGATATTGCTAATCAATGTGAAAATCTACGTTTTGCTATGACTAATCAAGAAATGGTTTACAAAGCTATGAGAACACTGTCATCAAAATTTGCCCTCAACAAAATTGCAATGAGTGAATATAGAAACCTTGCTAATCTACAGTTTCAAGTCTTGATGAATACTCTTAGAGAACTTGAGATGAAGCTTGCCTCACAACCTAGCAAACATAGGGTTGTTGTTTTAAGAGGATCAAGTCTTGACAATGAAAGTGATGATGATTATGAGATAATTTCTTCAAACTATGGTAAAATTACTAAGAAGTTCAATAACCTGAATCTTAAAGGAAAATGCAAAGAAAAGAATCTTAGTAATAGCTCCCCAGGTTATAAGAAATTACCTCATAAGTTTGTGAAGTACATGGCATCAGAACCTACTCCTTTAAAAGCTGATAAATTAAAAGATGTTCAATGTTTTGAATGTAAAGGATATGGTCATATGGCTAATGAATGTGCTAACACTCTTAGAAAAAGAGGAAATTCTCATTGGGTTTGTGTAGATGATTTCAGTGAAGATGACTTTAGTTCTGGAGAAGCTGAAGAACAATCAGAAGAGGTTCAAACTGCTGCGCTACTCATTCAGATTGACTGGACGCCAGAAGACTCCCTGAACTGCTTCGGATCTCAATGTTACTCCAACATTCAGGATCCAACATCAGAACAGGAGACCTTCTTTGCAAATTGGGATGAATATGATACTGATACTGAACCTTATCTTGCGTCCTACTTTGATGAATCTAACTTTGATTGTTTTCTAGATGAAGAATATTTCTTTGAAGGAGAGATGTCCCAGGAGGAAATCATTGAAGATCTGAAGTCTATCTACCACAAACTGCTGCTTGAGAATCACAATCTCAGCAAGAGCAACAAAAGCTTGAAGGAAGAGATTGGATGCATGAAGGAGATGCTGAAACTGTATGAGAAAGACCTTGACAAAACTGAGGCTGAACTGAAAGAGGTAAATGTAAAATTAAATAAAGTTGAACAAACCATTGACAAATGGAACTCCTCTACATCTATTCTTGATGAAGTGCTGAGTATGGAAAATCAAGGTAAAAATGGTTTGGGCTATGTTGAGAAACCTTCCTCTGAAGATGTAGATTTTGCCTATTTAATAGCTATTTGTATCAAGGAAAGGAGTAGTGTGAGTAGTGAAATTCCTGTCAACATTGTGAAAAAGCCTACTTTTCTCTGTCAATATTGTTTTCAACCTGGTCACATTAAGCCTTAATATTAAAAATTCAGAAGTTTGATTGAGAAGAAAACAGGAATTAATAGCAGTACCAATGTTAGGAAAACCTCTGATCTGAATGTTATCCCAACATTAGGTAACAAAGCTGAAGGACATAAAAGTAGAACTTGGATAGAAAAGTTAAAAACTCCTAAGGTTAAAATTATTTGCAATGTTGTCTTTTCTGCTGTTTACTCTAACCTTGCAAGTAAGTGGTATTTTGACAGTGGATGCTCAAGGCACATGACTGGAAACATTGACAACCTGAAAGATGTAATCCCTTTGACTGTTGGAACAGTTACCTATGGAGGAGGCACTAAAGGGAAAATCATTGGAAAATGAGTACTGGATGTTGAAGGATTTCCACCACTCAAGGATGTGTTGTTGGTTGAAGGATTGAAAGCAAATTTAATTAGCATAAGTCAAATTTGTGATGATAACTTGCTAGTTACTTTTGATAAAAGTTCATGTGATGTGTTTAATAGTGACAATGTCTGTGTCATGACAGGTACAAGATCAAAGGATAACTGCTATCTTGCTCAAGATGAAGCTGAATGCTACCATGCCAAGGTAGATGAATCTGTCACGTGGCACAAGAAGTTAGGACATGTGCACTATAGAAATCTGGATAAACTACAGAAGTTAGAAGCTGTGAGAAGACTGCCTAAGTTGACTTGCCCAGGTAAAATTGTTTGTGAAGACTGCCTGAAAGGTAAACAAACGAAAGCTGTTCATCCACCAATTCAGGTACAAAGTACTAACCCCAGAACTAATAAGTGCTTTGAATTGCTACATATGGATCTCATGGGTACTATTGAGGTTAGTAGCCTGAATGGTAAGAAGTATGCTTTTGTTATTGTTGATGATTTTTCAAGATATACCTGGATTAAGTTTTTGAAAGAAAAATCAGAGGTATTTAACTCATTCAAGATTTTACATGCTAGAATCAAAAATTTGTATGGCAATTCTGTAGGTAGAATTAGATCTGACCATGGAAAAGAATTTGAAAATGTAAGCTTTGCTAACTTTTGTGAAACTAAAGGCATTTTCCATGAGTTCTCTGCACCTAAGACACCTCAGCAAAATGGGATTGCTGAGAGGAAAAATAGAACACTTCAAGAGATGGCTAGAGTAATGTTGAATTCTAGAAACCTTTCTAAGAAACTCTGGGCTGAAGCTTTGAATTCTGCATGTCATCTTAGTAATAGAGTTTATCTTAGACCTGGTACTACTATGACACCTTATGAAATATGGGGTTCAAAACCAAGAGTTGCACATTTTCATGAGTTTGATATTAACTGCTATTTGCTAAAAGATAGAGACTATTTGAGCAAATTTGATCCTAAAAGTGAAAAGTGTATATTTGTTGGATATTCTCCTAATAGTGCTGCTTTCAGAGTCTATAATCCAAGACTGCATACTATACAAGAAACAAGTAATGTCATTTTTGATGAACTGACTGGTTCTGCAGGTACTGAAGAAGTCACTGGTTCAGATGTTGTTCCAACATTGGACTCAACATTGAACACATAAGCTGGAGATGCTGAACCGGGAACTGGAACAAATGTTGAATTAACACCAGAAACCCCCAATGTTAGGCCAACATCTGTGCTGTCAGATTCTGAAGATGAAGTGGTTCCTGTATCCAAAAGAGATCCTCCTCTCAGAATACAGAGGGATCATCAAGCCTCTCAAGTAATCGGAAAAATTACTGAAAGACTTAGAACTCGCAACAAAGAAAGGGTCAATTACAAGGATATGGTTAAGTTGTGTGTTTGCATGTCTTCTTCATGTACTGTTGATAATGCATCTTGT
This sequence comes from Linaria vulgaris, assembly GCA_948329865.1. Taxonomy (NCBI): domain Eukaryota; kingdom Viridiplantae; phylum Streptophyta; class Magnoliopsida; order Lamiales; family Plantaginaceae; genus Linaria; species Linaria vulgaris. The sequence goes on from OX415253.1 coordinate 16,357,456, forward strand.
TTTGTGTCCTCCATTGAACCTAAGAATGTAACTGAAGCCCTTAAGGATAGTTACTGGATTAATGCTATGCAAGAGGAACTCTTACAATTCACCAAAAAACAGAGTTTGGAATCTAGTGCTTAGGCCATCACATGTGAATGTAATAGGTACAAAATGGATTTTCAAAAATAAAACTAATGAGAATGGTGTAATTATGAGGAACAAAGCTAGGTTGGTTGCACAACGTTATACTCAGGTAGAAGGTATAGATTTTGATGAGACTTTTGCTCCAGTAGCTAGGATAAAATCAATTAGATTATTCTTGCTATTGCTTGCTGTCTTAGGATTAAACTTTACCAAATGGATGTTAAAGGTGCCTTTCTGAATGGTTTAATTAACAAAGAGGTTTATGTAGAACAACCTAAAGGCTTTGCTGATCCTAAACATCCAGACCATGTGTACAAACTTGATAAGGCTTTGTATGGCTTAAACAGGTTCCTAGAGCTTGGTATGAGAGGTTAACTGACTTTCTGTTAGGCCTAGGTTTCAATAGAGGAGATGGTGATAAAACATTGTTTGTCCTTAGAAAAAGCTCTGATATATGCATGGCTCAAATTTATGTGGATGATATTGTATTTGGCTCTACTAACAAGTCTACCTTAGACAAATTTGTGGAGTCTGTGACAGGAACATTTGAGATGAGCATGATTGGTGAGCTCAACTACTTTCTGGGGCTACAAGTTAAGCAGCTGGAGAATGGAATCTTCCTGAACCAGGAGAAGTATGCAAGGAATCTAGTGAAGAGATTTGTGCTACAAGAGTCCAAGCCTTGCAAAACTCATATGTCCTCTTCAGTGAAGATAACAAAAGATGGCACTGGGAGCAATGCTGATCCAACATTGTACAGATCCATGATTAGTAGTTTGCTATATCTCTCTGCCTCTAGACCTGACATCATGTTTTCAGTATGTGTTTGTGCTAGGTACCAAGCTGAGCCAAGGCAATCTCACTTGATTGCTCTGAAGAGGATTCTTAGATATATCTCTGGAACTTCACCTTTTGGCATTTGGTATTCTTATGACACTAACACTAACTTGGAGGGTTTCAGTGACTCTTACTGGGCAGGTGATGTGGATGACAGGAAATCCACAAGTGGGGGCTATTTTTATTTGGGGAATAATTTGGTCTCCTGGTATAGCAAGAAGCAGAACTGTGTTTCATTATCAACTGCTGAATCAGAATACGTAGTAGTTGGCAGTTGTGTTACCCAATTTGTGTGGCTCAAACACATGCTTTCAGATTATGGGCTAGATAGTGATACACTTCTCATGTTCTGTGACAATCTAAGTGCCATAAGTATCTCTAGGAATCCTATCCAACATTCTAGAACTAAGCATATAGACATAAGGCATCATTTCCTGAGAGATATGGTAGAGGACAAAGTGATCAACATTGAACATATTGAGACCACTAATCAGCTTGCTGATACGTTTACAGAACCTTTAGATAGTGAGAGATTCTTCAGTTTGAGGAAATCTCTTGGCATGTGCAATATGTGAAAATGTTGAGGAAACCAGTGTTGACATAACACCACTGTCTAGCACTGGTATATTGGTTGAGGTGTAGTAGGTATTCTGTTGTTTTCCTTTGTTGAGTTTATTTTCTTGTGAGTCTCATTTAATCTTTGTTTTGTCAGATTTGGTTTGTGTGGTTGAACTCTTTGATGAACAACTCTTTCTAGTTATCAGTTTCACATCTTTGTTTTGAAAAAGTAATAAAACTCTTCTGTTTGTCTGAGGTTGTGATAGCCTAACATATGGAGAAGCTGGGGTACAAAAAGTTTACTACTTGGATGTCTATTCAGTTGTGTCTTATTCATATGAAAGGTGTACAGAACACATGGAGAAGATGGGGTACATGATGTTGACAACTTATGTGTTACTCAGTTGTGCTTATTTACATGGTCCTGTTTGTTTGGCCAATGAACACATGAGGGTGATCCTTTCTACTAGGATGTTTGAGGTTTAGATTTATTACATTTAGTAGCACTGATCACTTGGTGATTCTCTTGAATGCAGGTTGGTAAACAAGTATGCATAAGGAATTGGGGTGTTGGGGTTCATGATAAGTGAATTGCCAACATTCAAGACCTTTGTACTTGCCTAACTTGCTGTTGTTAATGTTGTTACTGGGGTGTGTGGAGTTCAAGCTGCCCTCATCCAGTAGTGACATTACCTTAGTGTTTTAGCAACCTTCAGCTTTTGGTTCAGATGAGTTATAAAATTAATAAAGATTATAAAGAGATGTGAACTATGCTGGTTTGAGAAGTTCTTCATAAGTGTTTGACATCTGCCTATTTAACAATACATTGTTGCATTCATGTAGAACTGTATTGTTTCTTTCTTGTTGTTGAGTTGTGTCGGTTTAGGCTTAGGGGGAGTATCATTCATGTGTTGAGGCATACAATTTGAGTGACATACTGCAGGTGACACTGTTCTGTGACTTTCTATGCTGTGGAAGTGAATTTTTTCCTAAATTCATAACTGCTTATCTCCGTGTGTTTCTTGTTATTCATGTTGCCTACTCATGATCTTGATCTGAACAATATGTCTGAGGTACTCACTTGCTATATTGGTTAAGTTTCAGATGTATTTTTGGATGTATCTCAAGCTATCACACGAATTTGCCTTGGTGAAGCCTGTACCTCCACCTTCTGGTTTGAATGTTATCCCAACATTGTGCACTGCAGCAGGCTAACATTGAAAACAAGAACTTATAAGTTTTCAATTTTTTGAAAACTGCTCTGGTAACTGTTAATTAAACACCAAAGCGTGTGCGCGGGAAAGCAGAGTGGGAAGTTTTTATTTGGTTCAAATTTAGTAACTGCCCATTAACATTCATTCTCTTTCCTTATTCACGATATTTCAAAAATCAGAACCCTAATTCCCTTATTTTGAACTTATAATTTCATTACTTGTGTCTGTGCTTACTCTGCGAAATTTTCTCAAAACTTCTCTACTAACAATGGCAAGCAAGTCTCCCATGCAAACTCTTGCAGATGCTGCCCTGGGAAGTGAACCCACTGCCGCATGCACCCGTTCACACACTAGGGGTGCAGCTGCAAAATCGGAGGATGTCTCAGTTGCTGCTAAGAGGAAGGCGATACCCTACGTGCGATGTAGAAAGAACTCTAAACAGGGAGAATCGACCTCCAATGTTGAGCCAACTACGGAATCAACCACTCCCATCACCAATGAGCCTGAAATTGAGGTAAACACTGTTGAACCCAACCCTGAAATTGATGTTGATTTACCTGTTGAGGGGGAGGGTAGTGGATTTGTTGAAAAATCTGTGGAGAAATCAGTGGATAAGTCTGTGGACAAGATGGTGAGGAAGTGGATTAGGGCTGAAAAGAAAAAGAACAAGGCTGCAGGGGAGAAATTGAAAACTATGTTTGAGATAGCTAAGGCAGGGGCTGAGAAGAAGAAGGCTCAGGAGTTTGTTGGAACTTCAGTGCCTATGTCCAAAGAAGAAGACTGCATGGTCATCACCTCTATTTTTGTGGATCATATGCTGAACTGGTATAGGGGGCAGATTGCTGATACTCAGAGGGAGATTGGGGAGAGGAAGGAGCACCTTAAAGAACTGGAGGATATGGTGAAATTTTTTGAGAAACTCCATTTTTCACAAAAAAGGGGAGAATAGTTCCAAGTTTTTTTATTTTCTAACCTTCTAGTTTTTTGTTGTTTCTTTGAACTGTTGCACTGCTGGTACATTTATCTCTAGTTTTATTTGATCAAGGGACATGTCCTTGATATTTAGCTATGGCATGTAACTCTAAGTAATAATGTTGAACTGCTCTAACTGCTATTCCTTGTTATTTCTTATGAAAACACATGATGAACTGCCTGTCTGGTTAACCTTTTATGCAGGAAACTCACTGGTTTCAATGTTGAGGCAACATTGATGAATGTTGGGGGTCTGAACATTTGTTAATGTAGTGATGACCTTAATACCTGTCTTTGCTAATTTAACTTTGAATATGTTATCTTGTATTGAGGGGGAGCAATTTAGTAGTTTAATTTGTTTCTTGTTGATTCTAACCTTCTGGATATAAAATTTGATTGGAACATGTATTGGTTTTGTGAAGAAAGGCAGAAGGGGGAGATTGAAAGGACATGGTTTTCTGGAATCAATGTTAGACGATGCAATGTTACACGATGTTGGGTCAACATTGAGGATAACATTGAAACCCGAGAGTCTTTGCAAAAACTGTTCTTTAGTTGCCAAATTTGAGTTTTGCCTTTATTCACCTATTAATCAAGCTCCACAGTTTTAGTTGTTTATGTTTATGTCCAGGAATGTATTTTAATCATAAAGAAGAGCTATGGAACATTCCTTATTTGGAATTTCCATAATTCAAGTTAAGTTGAACAAGTCAACTCAACACGGTTTCAAAATAAATAAACAATATTGGCCGTTCTTTGCAATGCGATTCTTTTCAAGATTCTCTGATTTGAAGAAGATGTGTTACATTGCTAGCTCGGTAATAAAGGAAACACATATCCAAGAAAGATATTGAGTTCACAAAGAAGGCAAATATCAACAAGGAAACAACAAGAGTTACCAAATCTGTGAACAACACATCTTGGCGTGCAAGATTCGAGAAATCCATAAAAGATGTGAAGTTCATCAAAATGAAGACAAGACAATCGTGCAAAACAATCCAAGAGATTAATCATACTTTGTATTGTCTTCGTTTTGCTTTTGCGAAGTTTCTGTATCAACTATTTAAGTCTAGTTCATAGAAGTTAAGTAGTTCTTACTTGTCTGCTTCGTTGAGTCCGATCAAAAAAGGGCGTGAGTGAATTGTTTTGAGGAACTTTTCTTTGTTAAACCCTTTATGGTTATTTGGCCTAAGGCTAGGAAGTTTTTGAAAACTTCTTAAAATTATATCTTCTTGCATTTATATTTCGCTGCACATTAAGGTAGAAAAGAATATCACAATAGAGTTAAGGCAATTCCAGCTTAACTCTCAAAGTTGTTGTGTCAATCCACGATCTTGCAATTTCAATATTCATAGAGTATCTATGTATATTAGTAGGGACCGAATTGCGGTCCCTGTTTTTGTTATTAGGGACCGCACTCCGGTCCCTATTATAAATATTAGGGACCGCATTTAGGTCCCTAATATTCAATCAATAGGGACTGCATGACGGTCCCTATTTTTTTCAAGAGATAGCAACTAAAATGCAATCGTTATTTTTTGAAAAATAATAGGGACCACCTTGCGGTCCCTAATTTTTAAGGCAATAGGGACCGGAGTTCGGTCCCTACTGATATTAAGTCATTAGGGACCGAAAAACGGTCACTGATTTTTTGGTCCCTATTGACCCTCAATCGGGTCCGCCTTGCGGTCCCTGATGACAAGCAACCATGGTCAATAGGGACCGCGCAATAGCGACCCAAATGCAGTCCATATTAACCACCAGGAACCGCCTGGGGGGTCAATAGAGACCGCTTTGCGGTCCCTATTGACCCCTGAATCTTGTAGTGTATAATTTTCTCTTAGTGTTTTATTATGTCTTTATTAAAGTATGATCTACTTACCATAGATGCACCATGAACATATGTTTTATTGATTTTGTTGAACTTTAGTATTTTTGATTTGATAATAGATCGTATTATATATATATGCGTGTCGGTTACAAGTGAATGGTCTAGTAATACAACGAGTCTATCTCAAATCAGGACTACACTATGTATCTCGAACCAACGCCTCGATGCTTGGATGGCAGTGGGATATCGGTGACTAGATCGGATGTATGTCGGTGATTTTCTTCGACATGATATCGAGGATGCCCCCCGACGTGATATCGGTGATGTGGTGGTGTGACGTGTCAAAGGTACACGAGGTAATCCCGATATCGAATGCGATATCGAGAGTGAGATTGGGGTGTATTTCGATGTGATGCGTGGTAGCTGAGGGATAATAATTGCTTACTTTGGGATCAGGGTACCGCGTATTTATAGACCTCGGGATCATGGGACCACAGTAACATATCGGTGACTATTACCGATATGACATCGAAAGTGGCCCCCGATATGGTCCAATATGGGCCTGCTTTGGGCAAGGCCTAATATGCGGGAAATGCCCATATCATGTAGTCCCCCAATTTGGGGATTCTTGTCTTAGAGATAAGAATTCACAAATTTAGTTTTAAATTTCTGGGTTACCTGTACCCTTCTTGTAGTCCCCCAATTTGGGAATTCTTGTCTTAGAGATAAGAATTCGTAAATTTAATTTTAAATTTCTGGGTTACCTGTACCCTTTGTCCCGCCAGTTCAAATGACGGAGATCAAATATGTGGGGAATGCGCTTTGTGATGAACTTCGATGGGCCCCCTAATGCAGTGGGCGCATAGTTTGAGGTCCTCGTTTGAATTATGTGTTCTTTGGGGTTGAATTTCTTATAAATATGGGAGTTGCACTTCGAGGATTTTTTGCGTAATGGGATAGGATATCGGGGTTCATCGTCGATATCACGTCGAAACGCATATTCGATATGATGTCGAAAGTATATTTTGATGTAGTTAAGGCCTCCGTCTATAAGTAGGGCTTGTAAGAGACTTTGAAGGTCATAGTTTTCTGCTTTTTCTCTGTCGTTTAGTGTAACCACATCGGTATGTATATCAGTAATCATATTCGATATATTCCCCGACGTGTGTTTCGACCTCGACGTTGTACTTGAATTATTTATTATTATTTTCTCATGCTGATACTCTGATTATTCTGCAGGTGCATTATCTTTTCCTGAGATACTCCATTAGAATGGGGTTTAGACAATTGATGCGTAAACTTCAAGCCGATCGTGATGCTCAGAAAGCTGCTGAAACGGCGGCAGTCGCGGTGGTGCCTGAAATAAGGTCTGCGTCTAGCTTTGACCTTAATAATGTAGCCGCTGAGTTTCTAGCAGAGGCGTCGGGAGTCGAGCAACCACCCCTAGCACTGTAGTGCCTGAACGTATTAATGAAGAATGTTTTAACAATGTTCCTACAACGTTTGGGCCCCTTAGCCAGGACATCCTTGATGTGGTGGGCGGCCTAGATGGCGCGGCCACCCTCTTTGAGGTGTTGACCTCGAAACAGGAGGGTGTGGTTCCTTCGCCTGACAGGGTTGTGTCGACAGAGAGACCAGTTGCGAGGTCTCCTTTTGGTGAATACATCGCTCTACGTTCTGAGTCGTTGGCCAACATTCCTTTGACCGAGAACGTTGGAGGTTTGGAATCGAATACCCATGTCAACTTGGTTGACTCTGTGGATGCGCCTTTTACTGTGGGGTCGAGTTCTTCCAGCCCAAACCCTATTAATGGCAAGGGAAAAGGAACCATTTCAGGTATGACCGACAAGGGTAAAGGGCCACTGCAGGAGCCCTCGACAAGGGTAAAGGGCCACTGCAGGATGTGGGTTGGACGAGGTGAAGGAGGGTACGGCCGACCCTGACGTGTTTTCCGAGGTCGTTGAGAAAAAGACTGAATGGTCCCTGTGGGAGTAGCTGTTTGCTGCCTTTATTGTAACTTGAATTTATCCCTTTCCGGACTATCTCCAATTCGTGGTTCTGTAACTGAATATTTATTTCTCTGTTGTCTTCATAATATGTGACTCTTCGTGGCCTTGTTGTCTGATAACTTGTTGATTTTTTTATTGTCATGATGATAGAGTATGCAGTATTCCGATATCTGAGCAGCATTCATTTCGTTCTGGTATTTGATGAGATTTCTTTAATCTGTTTGTTGTCAACAAGGAATGATTAGAATTTCTTCGGGGTTGGTAGAAACATGGGTAATATGCCACTGCTTATGTGTTTAGGATCGACCCCATTATCACAGGGGATATTCTTCTTGTGGTTTAGGGCCCATCCCGTTATCACAGGGAACCCGCTACCGTTGCAATGTTTATAGTCGACCCCTTTATCACAGGGGATATTTTTCTTGTGGGTAGGGGCGCATCCTGTTAGCATAGGGAACCCGCTACCGTTGAAATGTTTATAATCGACCCCGTTATCACAGGGGATATTTTTCTTGTGGGTAGGGGCGCATCCCGTTATCACAGGGAACCCGCTACCGTTGAAATGTTTATGATCGACCCCGTTATCAAGGGGATATTTTTCTTGTGGGTAGGGGCGCATCCCGTTATCACAGGAAACCCGCTACCGTTGAAATGTTTATGATCGACCCCGTTATCAAAGGGGATATTTTTCTTGTGGGTAGAGGCCCATCCCGTTATCACAGGGAACCCGCTACCGTTGAAATGTTTATGATCGACCCCGTTATCACAGGGGATATTTTTTTTGTGGGTAGGGACGCATCCCGTTATCACAGGGAACCCGCTACCGTTGAAATATTTATGATCGACCCTGTTATCACAGGGGATATTCTTCTTGTTGTACATGACCCGTTACCACTCACGGGTAGGAGCCCGCCCATTATCACAGGGGAACCCGTTACCGCTCATGGGTAGGAGCCTTTTCTTTGTCTTTTTGTCTATGTCCCTTAGTGATTCTGTCTTCGTGGAGTCTATGGGTCATTAAGCCCTGTAAAACATCACAGACAAGAAAAATTTTCGATGTAAAAGCTAATATGAAAGCACGAAATGATGCACATGTGTTATCTGCGGAATGTTCCCTCAATCTGGGAATTTCAGTTTTATGCAAGAAAAGGTGTTTCCATTGTGTTCTAACGGGCTTGTTGTACTTGTTTGTACCTGTTGTACCTGTTTAGATGGATAATATTGGATAATCTGGGGCAATGCCCCCTGAATCCCTCCTTTTAAAAAGCGAGGGTTTAATATTCCCTATGTCCTTTTCGGATATAGTAATGTGTGGTCCTTCGGGCTATGTTCCTGTAAGAGGGCGATGTGCTAAACACATATCTATGTGAATACTCCCGGATTCTTCGTGCAATTCTCTGCACTTCCGTAATGTCTGATTAGGACATATCCCTGCATGAAATATGAGTGATATGGGCATTTCCCACATATAGGGCCGGGCCCAAACCAGGCCCATTTTGGAGCACATCGGGGATCACTTTCGATGTCATATCGGTAATCATCACCAATATGTTACTGTGGTCCCCGGATCCCGAGGTCTATAAATACGCGGTGCCCGGATCCCAAAACAAGCAATTGTTATCCCTCAGCTACCACTCGTCAGATCGAAACATATCACTGATATCCCTTTCAATATCTTATTCAATATCTGGACATCCACGTGCACCTGTGACACGTCATACCACCTCATCACCGACATCACATCGGAGGTCATCTCGGACATCACATCTAGGGTCATCCTCGACATCACATCGGGGGTCATCCTCGACATCGAATCGAAGGCAATCACCGACGTCCGTTCGATCTATTCACCGACATTTCACTCCCATCCAAGCATCGAAGCGTTGGGTACGAGGTGTTCCGGACCAAGCCTACACGAGACAGATAGTGTAGGCCTGATTTGAGATAGACTCGTTGTATTGCTAGACCATACACTTGTAACCGACACGCATATATATATATATATAATACAATCTATCGCCAAATCAGTGGCGCCGTCTGTTGGAACACCAGTTCCCGGACGAAGACGTCGAGATGCAAGGAACGAGGACTCGATCTGAACTTAGCGGAGTGGTGACTATGAGCGCCAGGATGGAGAACATGCAAAACCCACAACACCCGACTGACCGAGGACAGACAATGGCTCGAGCCGAGATGTAGCTCCCTCCACCACAAAGGAGGCTGCCGCGAGCCACAAATGGAGGTCCAACCCTCGTTGCACCAAGTGCGGCAGAACCCGAGACTGAGGGCCCGCCCATTGAGAACCACGCAGCTGACATTCCAATGACCGAAATGCCAAATACGGATTTTCCCGTCCAGAAAGAGATAATGCCCGCGGGAGAAAGCATCGTCCATCCCGCCGCTATAACTGCGGAGATACAAGCTCAGATCAACGCCACTGTGAGAGCAGCGCTGAATTCCACATTGGAGACCTTGCTCCCACGTCTGGTAGAGCAAAGGACAAAGGACATCCTAGCGAGGCCCACTGAATCCAGAGCGGATGAGGGAAGGGCAAGGCAAGGATGCGACGAACATGAGGATACGGGGGACTCTATCAGGGAGATATCGCCCGCTGCTTACGATAGGGTGGAAAGACGGGACCCCGGGGCCCTTGATCAGGAAATAGCAAGGAAGATGGAGCGGCTTGACCGCGAGAGGGCGGAAGTAGTCCAGAGAATGGTACACGGTCGTGACCGTGCCGAGGTCGCCTATTCAAAGAATGAGGATGCAGAAATGCTACAGGTAATCTCAAGAAGGATGTGACAGCTAGACCGCGAGAGAGCCGAATTGTCGAGGAAGTTGACTCAGAGTAAGGGGAAAGGTCGCAGTAGGACCCCGTTCTCGGATGAGATAGAGGCAGAGGTACTGCACAGAGGAGACAAGGTTCCAACCATAAAACCGTATGATGGGAAGAGTGACCCGAGGGATCACATCCACGCCGTGGAGAGTCTCTTGAACCCACAAGATTTTTTCGAGGGTATTAAGGCAAAAATAATGGCGACAACCCTGATTGGAGCATCATTAGACTGGTTTAACACAATCGAAGTAGGATCTATTTCAAGATTCGAGCAGATGAAAGAGAGATTGGAGAACAACTTTTCCAGTCATAAACGAATGAAGACAAGCATGTGCCATCTGGAAGCATTGAAACAGAAAGAGAGAGAAACTCTCGGCGAATTCATGAGCAGGTTTAATGAGGAACTATTGAAGGTGGACAACCCCTACGGGGGACAAGTGCTGCAGACCCTGTTCAGGGCAATGACGCACAACAGATTCGCCAAGGAGTTGATCAAGCTCGCAGAACCTACCATCAATCGGATAAACGAGTTGGCGCATACTGTGATCTACGAAGATGCGATGATAGCAACTAAGTTTAGACCCCAGGAATCCGGCCGGGAAAGGGGTAGAGAGCTATGGAACAAGAACAGGGGAGGAAGAGACAGGTCCCCAAAGAGATATACCCCCCTCAATCGCGACATTCGCACTATCTTTGCCGTTGCGCAAAGCAGGAATTGGCTAAGTGCACCACGAAAAATTAAAGAGACGGATTTCACCAAGAAATCTAGACGTTACTGCGAGTATCACCGCCAAAAAGCCATGATACGAACGACTGCTATGACCTGAAGGATGAGATCGAGAGACTAATTAAGGACGGAAGATTGATAAAATTCGTTAAGGCGAGCGGGCAGTACGCTGGATCAAGAGAACAGTCCGAATCCCCAAGAAGGGAGGGCCTAAAGGCGATTGAAAGTGGACAAGGACGCAATGCGATAAGCGATGGGACCGCAAGAGCGGATTCCACCTATCATAGGAAGAAGATAACTCGCGGGTTAAACGAAGACTGATTCGTTGGATTTACAACGTTGATCGATGAGCTCCGAGACAAGGTTATCACGTTTTCCAGCAGGGACCTCTTGGACCTCAGCGCCGAGGCCGTTCAAGCAGGCGAGCTCGACTGCCCCCTGGTTGTTCAACTTGATATCGCTAACTACGTTGTACACAAGGTACTCATAGACAACGGCAGCTCCACCAACATTATGTTTGCGCATGCTTTGGAGAAGATGGCACTCGGCCACCACGCAGTCGAACAGGTCCGTACGCCACTGGTAGGATTTGGTGGAGCAGAGACAATTCCCCTAGGGCAAGTGAACCTTCCCACATCATTCGGACAAGAACTGCACAGGCGAACTATTAATGTTCAATACACAATCGTGGACCAACCATTTGCATACAACGTTATAATCGGCAGACCGGCCCTGAATGCGATAAGAGTAGTGGTATCCACATTCCATCAGAAGATGAAATTCCCAGCAGGAGGAGGGGTCGGAGAAAGGGTCGCTAACCAGGAGGAAGCTTGGCTCTGTTACATCACTTCTCTTGCGTTGCCAAGAATTAGAGAAGCAGAGGAAGAAGCAACCGGACCAAATCAGGATCGGCAAGCTAGGGAATGATCACCATGAGGAGCAAACAGAACAATACTTTAAATTTTTGCACTTTTTAAATTATGTTCGAACGACGAAAACATTGCCCCATCGTGGGTTGGTCTGTAAACTTAAAACAGGGGGAACAACGCCGTTCTGATTCCCCTCTCAACGGGATACGTAGGCAGGTTAGGTCTACCTAGCCCTCGACCGTTATCTCTTATTTAACCCCTTCGTGGGTCGGCATGTAACGTAAAACAAGGGGAACTACGCCGGTCTGATTCCCCATGCAATGGGATACGTAGGCGGGCTGGGTTACCTAGCCCTCAACCATTATCCTTTATTACCTTTTTACCTGTTGCTTGGTGCAATCTCATATTTCATGCAGGGACATGTCCTAAGCGAACATTATAGAAGTGCAGAGAATGGCAAAAAGAATTGGGGAATGTTCCCCTAGATATATGTTTAGCACATCTCCCTCTTACAGGTACATGGCCCAAAGGATCGCCCATTACTATGTCCGAAAAGGACATAGAGGATATTAAAAGGGTGATTCAGGGGGCATTGCCCCAGATTATTCTATATTTTCTATTCAAACAGGTACAACAGGTACAAACAGATACAACAGGCGCGATAGAGCACAATGAAAACACTGTCTGTCGTATGAATTGATATTTCCATATTGTGGGAACATCCCGCAGATAACACATGCACATCATTTTGTGCTTCCGTATTAACGGTTACATCGAAATTTTTTCTTGTCTATGCTGTTTTACAGGGCTCAATGACCTACATATTCAATGACGAGAGAGTCACCAAGAGATATAGTAAAAAAGACAACGAAAAGCCTTGCCTACAACACAAAAAATATCCCCTGTGATAACGGGGTCGATCAAAAACAATTCAACAGGTAGTGGGTTCCCTGTGATAACGGGATGCGCCCCTACCCACAAAAAAATATCCCCTGTGATAACGGGGTCGACCAAAAAAATATCCCATGTGATAACGGGGTCAATCAACAAATATCCCCTGTGATAACGGGGTCGATACAAAAAATATATCCCCTGTGATAACGGGGTCGATTCAAGAAAAGGCTCCCTGTGATAACGGGGCCAGTTCAAGATTAATCCCTTGTGATAACAGGGTCGATTCAAGAAAAAAGTCCCTGTGATAACGGGGCCAGTCCAAGAAAAAGCCCCTGTGATAATGGGGTCGATTCAAAAAAAAAAAAAAAAACTTCCTGTGATAACGGGGCCAGTTCAAGAAAAATCCTGTGTGATAACGGGGTCGATTCAAGAAACAATTCCCTGTGATAACGGGGCCAGTCCAAGAAAAATCCCTGTGATAACGGGGTCGATTCAAGAAAAAACTCCCTGTGATAACGGGGCCAGTCCAAGAGAAATCCCCTGTGATAACGGGGTCGATTCAAGAAAAAACTCCCTGTGATAACGGGGCCAGTCCAAGAAGAAATTCCCTGTGATAACGGGGTCGATTCAAGAAAAATTCCCTATGATAACGGGGTCGATTCAAGAAAAAATTCCCTGTAATAACGGGGTAGATTCAAGAACAAATTCGCTGTGATAACGGGGTCGGTTCAAGAAAAAATTCCCTGTGATAACGGGGTCAATCAAGAAGACATTCCCTGTGATAATGGAGTCAGTTCAAGAAAAAATTCCCTGTAATAACAGGGTCGACAACAAACAGTGCAACAGCAGCGATTCCCCTGTGATAGCGGGTTGTACGTTAAAAAACAGAAACAGAGGCACCTTCATGCGATAACCATGATTACTCGACATAATCCGGTATGACCGACATGTGACATAACAAGGAGAACCAACAGTAACACTAGCAATCACACCATGGATTATGTATGAACAAATATATATCAGGACACGCAGAAAAGATCGATTGAATTAACAGGTAATACCAGGAATCATATTACAGGAGGCAACTGCGCCAAAAGAAAAAAGACAAACTCCTAGAATCTCAACCAGGATAACGAGGGGCCCCTTTGATGTGTATTAACGCCAAACTCTTCTGCTCGACGATCTCGTGGTACTCCGCCTCCGGTTCTAGATCTTCGTCATCATCATCGGAATCCTCAGGAAATTCCCCGTCCGGCCCCTTCAATGGGTTTATGGCCGAAGGGTCGTAACCATCCTTGAAACCACCGTCCAGCTGGATTTGACCTATGACAGAGGCCTTGGCTTCCTCCCGTTTCACCAAGCCCCGCTCAGCACATATTATCTTATACGACCGACTCAGAAGGAACTGTTTGGCCGCACTGGTCAGTTGGCCTTTGTTCAGCTTCAAGGGCCTCCCGACGAGATGCTTCTTGACCAGCGATAAGTCGAGACTCATTAAGCTCTCCGATCAACCTCTTATTCTCATCTAACAGGGCTTCCAGATTATTCTCGTTGACCTTCAAAATATCCATGGCCTCGTCTCTCTCATGCTGGAGCAGTACAGCGGCAACAGGATCGTATTCGCCCAGTTTCTCGAGCAAACGATTGGTAACTCGGATCGACTCGGCGTGGTCCGCTTGACCTTTAATGGCCATCGTCAAGAAACCTTTTAGAAAACCAGCCACCTGCACGTCCACAATAAGGACTTGATCGGTCAATCAAATGAAAACCCAAAGCAAATACACAGTGAATGGCATAAAGACTACTTACAGAGCGAAAGAGACCACTGTGCTCGCCACTTGAACTGCCCTCTTCTTTCCTTCTCTTTCGCCCCATGGACGTCCCAACACCAACGTCAGGTTGAGATTGCGAAGTATTACCCTCCCCAGCAGTATTTTCACTCGAGGAGGGCACAGATTTCTTCGCATTCTTGCGCACGCCCTCACGACCCCTCTTCTTGACGAGTGGAGGGGCATCATCCGTAGCGATTTCGGCCCCCAGCTGTCTGCGTTCCGCTATCGCATCGAGACTACAATACTCCACCAGCTCGGCTACGAAACACACAAAATAGAGGATCAAGAAATAAGTCTACGGGAGAATATCAATTTGCAAAGATATAACACTTATCGAGCGTAGAGGGACCGTTATACCGCACGGGAGATATCCCACTTGCTCGCAAAACTACGTCACTACAGAGCAAGGTACCGTCGTATGGATGGTTGATCAACTTCCTCAGAAAATCGAGGTTGTGTGCAGTACGCCCAACAGCAGTTCGTCTCTCATATTTGCTGTCTTCACACCACACGCTAGGAAGCGCATCAAACTCACCATCCGTCCTCTCCTGGATGTACATATACTCGCACTTATTTCCAAGTCCGTAGCTAGATTGAGTATAGTGCACGAACCTAAGCCCCGTCTGGGCTCGCACACAGAAAAACCCTCTATCACCACCCTTCCTATTGACCATAACACTAAAGAGCTCCCAGAACTCATTAGCTCCACAAGGGGAACTACCACCCTCATAACACAAATGAAAGCTACAATGTAGCCCAGAGAATTGGGGGATAGCTGTCCCAAGCAGACCGCAATACTTGCTATAATAGCACTAACCGCAGGATCAATCGGGAACTGCAGCCCGTTCTTGAAGTGCTTGGCACTGACAGTAATGCAGCCTTTTGGTGGAGTATGCATTCGTTGATCCGCACTGGGGAATATGACCTTATACCCCTCGGGAATGTCATACTTGTCAGAATATGAACCGGGATGATGAGGAACACGAGACTTCATATCCTCGTACTTCTCGGAGGTCTTATATTTTGGGGGGCTGGCCTCAAAGCCCCATTCATCCACATCAGGGCTGGCGGCTTCGGGCGGAGCAGAAAATTCGGCACCGCCCTGTCCACCAGTCAGTTGTTCAGGTCCCAACATCTCATTTTCGGAGAATACGGCTCCACCCTCTCCAAAATCCATTTCAGGCAAATCTGCGCCAACATTATCCCCGGCAAACGACATATTAACGCTCTAAAAGGATGAAAGGCAAGATCGAAAGTGATATCGGAAACGGTATCGAATTCGATATCGAAAATTCAAATCAAAGGTAGATATTGAAAGCGAGGTCGAAATCTATATCGGAAGTCAAATTCGACGTGTCTTTCAAGGGACAACGAAATTTTGCTAGAAGCCAAAGTGGGTTTTCACCTTCCTGACGGCCTATTTATAGATACCGGAGATACGAGATCGAAACTATGTTTCGATCAAACATCGGTACTAATATTCGATGTGATGAAGAAAATGGAGACGGACAGGCATGCAGGGGACATCACCCTACCAATACACGGACGCCTTACTACATCGAAATACACTTTCGACATCATATCGAATGTGAGTTTCGACATAAGATCGAAGCTAAAACCCGACATCTTACCCTACTATGCGAAGAGCCGTGAGAATATAACAATAGCCCCGGCAACCCCATCACAATTTTCAAGGAACCCAAATACCAAGGGAACTAGAATTCAAACGAGGACCTCAAACTCAACGTTCATCACAAGTGCACTCCCCACAAGTTTGATCTCCGTCATTTGAACTGGCGGGACGAAGGGTACAGGTAACCCAGAAAATTTAAATTAAATTTGCGAATCCTTATCTCTAAGATAAGAACCCCCAAATTGGGGGACTACATGATATGGGCATTTCCCGCATATAGGGCCAGGCCCAAACTAGGCCCATTTTGGAGCACATCGGGGATCACTTTCGATGTCATATCGGTAATCATCACCGATACGTTACTGTGGTCACCGGATCTCGAGGTCTATAAATACGCGGTACCCGGATCCCAAAACAACCAATTATTATCCCTCAGCTACCACTCGTCAGATCGAAACATATCACCGATATCCCTTTCGATATCTTATTCGATATCGGGACATCCACGTGCACTTGTGATACGTCATACCACCTCATCACCGACATCACATCGGGGGTCATCTCCGACATCACATCGGGGGTCATCCTCGACATCACATCGGGGGTCATCCTCGACATCACATCGAAGGCAATCACCGACGTCCATTCGATCTATTCATCGACATTCCACTCCCATCCAAGCATCGAAGCGTTGGGTCCAAGGTGTTCCGGACCAAGCCTACACGAGACACATAGTGTAGGCCTGATTTGAGATAGACTCGTTGTAAACCTAACCCGCCTACGTATCCCGTTGAATGGGGAATCAGACCGGCGTAGTTCCTTCTGTTTTAAGTTACATGCCGACCCACGAAGGGGCAAAATAAGAGATAACGGTCGAGGGCTAGGTAAACCTAACCCGCCTACGTATCCCGTTGAATGGGGAATCAAACCGGCGTAATACCCCCTATTTTAAGTTTACAGGCTAATCCGCGATGGGGCAATGTTTCAATTGTTCGAGCATAATTTAAAAACTACTGAAATTTAAAATACTGTTCTCCTTGCTCCTCGGGGTGATCACTCCATGCGCGAAATGTATTCTTGGTGTGGGACTTGTATTTCCTGTCTTCTTCTGATTCTTGGGTGCTTCAGCGAGTCCACATAGCACATCCATCCTTGTATCTGGTCACCTAGAATCTCGCCAACTCCCTGAGGCGTCGGGAATTTAATCTTCTAGTAATAAATAGAAACCACTGCCGTGATCTGGTTGAGCGCCGGTCGGCCAATGATGGCGTGGTAGGGAAACGGGATGTCGACAATTGTATATTTTCTCGGTGTCACCCGGGTGCGTGGGATTCTACCAAACATGGTGGGCAATATAACTTGTCCAAGCGGCACTACCTCTGCTCCGCCGAATCTGGTCAATGGAGTGGATATCGGCTTCAGCCGGTTCGGGGTTATCCTCATCTGCTCATAGGCTTTTGAGAATATCAGGTTTGCGGAGCTTCTGCTTTCCACCACCACTTTATGCACCTGATATCCATCCACATTAATAGTAATAACCAATGGGCAATCTAGTCTACATGCGGTTAAGGCCAACGGATTAAGTTGCTCCAAGTCTCTCCTGGTGAAAGATATCTCCTGCTCCAAGTACGCTTCTGGCATGATTGCATTGGTCTACCCAATGTAGGCTCCACCCTGGAGTCTCTGTGTTATGGTTTCTCGGCCGTGAGCCGTGTCAGCTCCCAAGCCTCCTCCGTTGATCACGTTTATACCGCCTCTGCTCGGGGCATTCACTATGGTCCTACCACGCTCCTCGGGTGCCTCAATCATCTTCTGCTTTCCTCTCCTGGGTGAGTAATCTCTTCTAGGGGATAAGGAATGTACTGCCCCTCTAGCATCTTCCTTGGCGCTCCTGAAAAACTCGACCAATTTCCCTTCTTTAATCAATCTTTCAATTTCATTCCTCAGGTGCGTACAGTCCTCCGTCATGTGTCCAGGTTGATGGTGGTACGCGCAGTATTTGCCCGATGACTTCATCCCAGGAGTCTCATTCAACGGCCTGGGTTCTGTCAACCATCTGTTTCTTTTCGCCACCGCCATCACCTTCAAAATATTTAACGGGGGTGTACGTCCTTGGGGGCCTTTCCCTGTTGCGATCTCTGTCTGCGTTCCTGCTGGAAAACGAACCCTGACGCGTTGCCATCATCTCGTCCTCGTAAACCATTTGGTTTGCGAGCATGTTGATCTGTGCTATGGTGGGCTCAGTCAATTTGATTAGCTCCCCGACGAACCTGCGATGGGTCGTACCATTGAACAACATCATCATGACCTGCTCGTCATGCGGCTCATCCACCTTCAACAATTCATCTTTGAACCTCTTCATATAGTCCCGGAGGTTCTCCCTTTCCCTCTGCTGCACAGCGCCGAGGTGTAGCAGGTTGGTCTTCATTCTCTTTTGGCTAGAGAATTGGTTCTCAAATTTTTCCCTTAGTTTCTCGTAGTCCGTTATGGATCTGGCCTCCAGCCTAACGAACCAATCCAGTGCAGCCCCCGTTAAAGTGGTGGATAGGATCTTTGCCTTTATGTTTCTCGAGTAGTTGTGCAGGTTCAAAATGCTATCGACCTGATGGAGATGATCTGTAGGGTCACTTCTTCCGTCGTATGGCTTGATCACTGGGATCTTGTCCCCTCTTTGCAATACCTCAGCCTCCATCCCATCCGAAAACGGGGTCCTACTGTGACCCTTCCCATGACTCCGAGTCACCTTCCTCGTCAACTCCGCCCTCTCGCGGTCTAGCTGTTCCATCCTCCTTGATATTACCCGCAGTATTTCTGCATCCTCATTCTTTGAATATGCAATCTCGGCGTAGTCGCGACTGCGTTCCATTCTCTGGATTACTTCCGTCCTCTCGCGGTCAAGCCGTTCCATCTTTCTTGCTATCTCTCGATCCAGGGTCCCGGGGTCCCGTCTCTCCGACCTGTCGTAAGCAGCGGGCGATATCTCTCTGAAGGAGTCCCCTGTATCCTCCTATTCCTCATATCCTTGCCTTTCCCTTCTCTTACCCGCTCTGGATTCATGGGGCCTCGCTCGAATGTCCTTTGCCCTTTGTTCCGCTAGTCGTGGAAGCAAATTCTCCAATGTAGTGTCCAGCGCTGCTTTCACAGAGGCGTTGATCCGCGCTTGCATCTCTGGGGTTATGGCGACAGGGGGAAAGGCGCTTCGTCCCGCGGCCATTGTCTCCTCCGAGCCGGGAAAGTCCACATTTGGCGCCTCGGCCATTGGAACGTCTGTCACGGGGTTCTCAGTGGTCGGGCCCTTAGCCGCGGGTTCCGTCGTATTTGGTGCAGTGAAGGTTGGACCTGCGTTCGTGGCTCGCAGCGGCCTCTCGGGCCCGTGCGTTCTACGCAGCTCGTTCTGTGCTGGAGGAAACTCCATCTCGGCTTTGGTCACTGTCTGTTCTTGGTCAGTCGGGTGCTGAGGGAGTTGCGTGCCCTCCATCCTAGCTCTCCTAGTCACAACTCCGTTAAATTCGGATCGGGTCCTGCTTCCTTGCATCTTGGCTTCTTTGTCCGTGAAATGGTGTTCCCACATATGGCGCCACTGATTTGACAATAGATCGTATTATATATATATATGCGTGTCGGTTACAAGTGAATGGTCTAGTAATACAACGAGTCTATCTCAAATCAGGCCTACACTATGTATCTCGCGTAGACTTGGTCCGGAACACCTCGAACCAACGCCTCGATGCATGGATGGCAGTGGGATATCGGTGACTAGATCAGATGTATGTCGGTGATTGTCTTCGACATGATATCGAGGATGTCCCCCGACGTGATATCGGTGATGTGGTGGTGTGATGTGTCAAAGGTACACGAGGTAATCCCGATATCGAATGCGATATCGATAGTGAGATTGGGGATGTATTTCGATGTGATGCGTGGTAGCTGAGGGATAATAATTGCTTACTTTGGGATCCGGGTACCGCGTATTTATAGACATCGAGATCCGGGGACCACAATAACATATCGGTGATTATTACCGATATGACATCGAAAGTGACCCCCGATATGGTCCAATATGGGTTTGGTTTGGGCCAGGCACAATATGCGGGAAATGCCCATATCAATTTTATTACATTGTATTTGTTTTATATGGCGCATGCACTTATGAATTCACATGGGCTAATTAGTTAGATGGTATTTGCTTTATATGCTACTTAAACTAATCATTCTCGCTAGGTAAAACAACTTGTTAATCCATTATTGTTCTAGCGTTA
Organism: Linaria vulgaris; assembly: GCA_948329865.1. NCBI lineage: Eukaryota > Viridiplantae > Streptophyta > Magnoliopsida > Lamiales > Plantaginaceae > Linaria > Linaria vulgaris. Next base: position 16,378,053 of record OX415253.1, read on the forward strand.
AGCATTCATGTATTATCTGGATTATGCATGTTGATTGTTCGGGAAACTTTTGCATAGTAGATTTCGCAAGGCTGTCTCCAAATATTAGCTTGGTTAATTGCTAAGAATTGTAGAATTAACAAAACCAACTTTATCTTTTCTAAATCCCATTAGGATTTGCTAACATAGTGAAAACTGATGTGAGTGTCCGACATAACTATTTAGGTACTTAAAGAGAACATAGATTAATTTTGTAATTACGAAAGTGGATGTGGTTAGCAAGCAAGTTACTAACAACATGCAGAGTCAATATCAAAAGCCAATGATATAGGAGCACGGATAAATTGTCTATGATTATATCACCAATCGTAATGGACCCTGATGCGTGCGTATGTTGCTTCAGTTTTCTCAATTATTTCAATGCACACAAATTGCAAGTATACGAGTGTAACGCCCCAAATTAAGCGCCCTGCTCGGATCGAAGCGCCACCGCTATGAAATTCATTAAAGAACACTTCGCTTCTCTTTTGAAAGTTGTAGCTAACCCAAACAACGTAGAGCGGAAGCTAGTATGTTACATTTCGACATCTTCATCTGTTAATTACCTTTTACTGATATTCGGCTAGGCTTGTCCCATTCAATGAGCTCTTAAGCTTTTCCTTATAAATCTGGAATAAAAACATTAAAATACTCTAATAAGTCATAAGGACTCAATGAGATTTAATATATACAGAGTTTTTATAAAATATATTTTCGCAAAACATGATTGCAGAAGAATGCTTTTCAAACGAAATTTATACTTTCATGCCAAATCATATCACATATCAGATCATTCATGTCATAACAATCCAGCCTTGTAACTCATTTTCCTTATACCCCCTATCCAGGAGCGACCCGAAAAACGACGAGGACGTGCCAAGGTACACGTCTCAACTCTGATTCACTCCACTGAGACGTCCCGTCTCAGACGTAGAATAGAGTTTGCTCAAAGCGGCGCTAGACTGCGAAAGCTACACTGATAGCCTTATGCTATCCAGGAGACTTTCAGAAATCTATGCCAAGGTCCAGAAATAGCCATCAAGTGGCAATAAAATTGCCATCGATGTGGCTTCAATAGTTGATCAATCATGAAACTAATTCATGTACAATATTGACATGCTTTTAAAAACAGGAAGCTGAGTACATAGATTGGGTTCCTCAAGGTAGTACAATTTATGATATGATTGCCTGGTTTGTAAACAAGTACTTGAGGCTTCCTTGATTCCATAAGATTTGTAAACAACTATTCTTTGAAATAACATGCTTGTATAATTGGCAGAATAAAACAATTTTGATGTAATATGTATAATTGTAATTCCAGCGAGAAGATATATATAATTTTAATCTCACCTTTACTAGATCGCTAGATATGATGCCTTACCGATTGAAAGCGGTCGCGACCAATACACAATCCCCAATCACTAACAACAATAGGTCCGCGTCTATTTTAGGATGAATATGAGAAGTCTTATTAAAGCCTTATAATTTCCTACTCCTAAGTAATCCCACTCTCCCAGTAATTTAACCGTTATATTTGTGGGCAAACTAAAGATAAAGGATGTATATGCATATAATATGCGGTAGTATAAGGTGTATATTTGTCCCTTGGCTTCACTTATAGATTCAACTTAACTACGTGGTATTTAATTACATTATGCTTATTCATTCTAATCAAAGGCATATATGTTTATTTGTAAACAACTAATCAACTGATTCTAATCAAGGGTTACGAAATTATACAAATACAAATCATGTTAATTCAACACCATAATTCACACTAAGTATTTACTTACCATCAATTATTTTGATGGCTTACATCTTCACTACAAGTGCTCTAGCTACATGATGTCAACATATATTAAATCACGACCTAGCCTCTTAACCTTAAAAGACCAATCTGATCAGTTTCCTGCTTTCAATTTTTACAAAACAAATTAAACCGATTTATAAAACCACTAATATGTTAATTGTGTTATATGGCACTCTTTTAACATGTTAGCCTAAATTAATTTAACATAAACACTTTGCAAGCTAATCCACGTAACTTACTTGTAAAGAATTGAAATTAATGATTATGTATACATATATATATATCAAACCTCAATCGAATTGCTTCTCCTCCGGGTAACTCAAGACCGCGATTTTCACTCTGCAACGTAACTTTTCTAGTCAGGTGCATATGTTTAAGCATGTGGCCTCAAAGTGACGAGTGGAAATGAGAAGTACGAGGTAGCTCTGCATGCGTTGTCTGAAGATGAGATTTATAAATCAATCCTAATTAAATAAGAATTTCTCCTTTTCTAAAAGAGGCCTCGACTCCTTAAGTTTTGCCCGTATTGCCCGCATAGGCATTCATGTACGTAACCTAAGTAATGTGTGTTAGGATATACGGTGTTTTGTACCATTTGAATATACGTACACTACAATGTCTAAGTGTACGTTAAAAAACTAAATGTATAATTATAGAAAGTAGGTGTGCTAATCATATTTATAAAGCGGAAAATTTAAAGTTATGACAAAGTCATAGTTCTATTGTTTTGAATTACAACCATTGTTAAAAATAGTTTTATACAAAATTTATAAGATTGTTATATCTTCTCATCAACCTTATTAATATTTTCAAAGTATAAACTACAAGACTATTGTAATAGAATTTTCTAATTTTGCCTTATAATAAAATGTCCCTTGTCTCTTTCTAATTTTAAATAGTAGATTAAACTTCTCGTCTTAGGATGGGGGCATCACAACGAGTCAAGTAATAATAATAAAATGGTAAGTAAATATAAATTTGTCCAAGTATCGGATCCCCTGAGAGTAGGTATTTCCCGAATAGTAAATCTTATTGTTGAAACCATAAGAGTGTGGAACTAAAATATAACTAAATTAATGCTAAAGTAGAGATGCAAATTAATGTAGTAGAAAGATGTAAGTAGATAATGAAATTAAAATGATTAACTAGAGATTAACTAACTAACTAACTAAGGCAGAATTTAATTGATTGATTGAGTGCTTTCACTACAAGATTAAAGGACCATCGCAGATGGTCAATATGCGATCGCCCTAGGGGCATCTGGGACAACAAAAATGATCGTCGACGCGGTCGCATATACCCCTCATCTTGGATACCTTCAACCGCAGGACGGTCGCACATACATTAAGGCGACTGTCAGGCGGTTGCGACATCATAAGGATGTGACAACTGCCATAAGTAGATTGCAACCGCCTAATGTTGCCACCACCATAACCGGTTGCCAAGCGGTGGCTTTCTCCATAAGCGCTTGACAACCGTCTAACGGTTTTTATTTTCTCTAAGGACTTGGCAACCGCAAAGTGGTTGCCAGATCCTTAGAGGACACAAGCAACGGTTAGGCGGTTGCCACGCCCTTATAGAGTTGGCAACCGCTTGGCGGTTGCCAAGTCCCTATGTGCGTGGTTGCCACATCCATAATGAGCTTGTAAAATTTGAAGCCTTGCAACCGGCTAGCGGTTTCCAACTCTTGATGTTTGGAACATCTCAACGATTGGCACCTTATACAGAGGTTGACAATTTCAAAATCTCGCAACCGCTCTGCACTTGCGAGTTCATGAAGCTCGCAACCGCCTGGCGATTGCACATAATATTCTTTAAAAACAAAGAAAAAACAATAATATTCCAAGAATTTCTCGAAATATTATTGTTTTTTTTTGTTGAAATTAAAATGGTGAAACAGTAAAAAAAATACAAAGAAAAAGATGTGAAACAAAAAGATAAGAATAGAAAAAAGTGTTTGGTATTTTTTTTAGGGTTAAAAGAAAAGTATTTGGGTTTTGTGGATTGGAAAAGAAGAGTGTTTGGTATTTTTCTTTGAAGATAAAAGAAAGTGTGTTGGGTTTTTGTTGGAGATATAAAAGAAAAGAAAGTGGTTGGGTGTTTTGTTGAAGATATACAGGGACAAAAAGTGTTCGATGTTTTGATTTGTAGATAAAAAGAACTTTTTGCGTTTCTGTGGATTGGAAAAGAAGAGTGCTTGTGTTTTGTTTTAGAGATAAAATGAAGTGTTATGTATTTTTGGAGAGTGTAATAGTTGTGAATGAAAAATTAGGGGAAGAATGGTGGGTATATAAGATTTGGGGTGAAATTTCTGAATTTTCGTGAAAATTTGAATTTTCCCCCGAATCCCACCAATTTCAATAGAATTTGCAATCGCGGGGCGGTTGCTATGTAGCATCGCGGCCGCGAAGGCAGTTGCGACTGTAGATATGGCAACCGCCGGGCGGTTGCAACAATGAGATTACTGCAACCGCCCAACAGTTGCAAATAATAGTCATGTTTATAATTAATGATTTTTGACAAGTATCTTGATGTGTTTGTGTTTATAGACAAGAAATATCATCATTAACCATAAATTAAGTAATATATGACTACAAAACTATTACTTGAGTTAGTAAAATAGATTAGATGAGATTAGGCGAGTTATCAATGATACACCTATATATTATGTTCAACAACTAATCATCATACTTAGTTCATAATGTTGTCCCAAGCTTGAGTTTGCAATGAAACATTATAATTTGGCTTGTTTAACTATCTTAAATTGACCAAACAACGCATCACAAGGAAATATTTAAATATGAATATTATCTACAACCGTCTGGCGGTTGTAGATGACCAGAATCAGCAACCGCCCAGACAGTCGCCATGTGCATATGCGACCGTGTAGCGGTTGCAAGAAGGGTGCGCGACCGCCTAGCGATTGCTTATACTGGTTATCTGCAACCGCTGGGCGGTTCCAGATATTGTGCATATTTGAAATTAGTAATTTTTTGTAAGTATCTTGATGTGTTAATGTTTATTAAACTCAATATTATTATTACATGTGAATACTAGTAGTAAACAATTACAAGACTAGTAATTGAGTTAGTAAAATAGTAGATTAGATGAGATTAGGCGAGTTATCAACGATACACCTATATATATTGTGTTCAACAACTAATCATCATATTTAGTTCTTAATGTTGTCCCAAGCTTGATTTTTCAATTAAACCTTATAATTTGGTTTGTTTTAACTGTCATTAGGGTAATTAGCAATTGATCAAACATAGCGCCACAACGAATCATCCGAAATAGTAAAAATTCAAGTATGAATATTATCTGTAACTGTCTGTCGTTTGCAGATGACCAGAATGAGCAACCGTCATGGCGGTTGCCGTGAGGCTAAGCGACCGCCTAACGGTTGGAAAGAGCACTTTTGACCGCCTGGGCGATCGCTTCTGGCCAACGGCTAGATTACTTTGCAACCGCCTGGAGGTTGCAAATCACAACGGCTAGTAGTATTTGCAACTGTCAGGGTGGTTGCGAGATCTACTAGCCGTTGTTATCTGCAACCGCCCAACGGTTGCGAAGTAACGGTTTTTTTGCTATAAATACCTAGACACTTCATTTGCATAATTCATTCCCACCTCCACTTATTCTTAAAGTACAAACGTTTTCTCTCTTAATACTATTAGAAATGTCTTTTTTCATTTATAAAATTTCTATTTATAATTATTTAATTAATGCTTACTTGTTTATTTATTTAATTTATTTATAGGTATTGTCGTAACACCATCGTGAGGCTTGTGTTTGGGCACACAACATTCTTGAGGATCGTTTGTTTACGCTACAAGATGTACGTTGTTATTTTATTTGTTTATAGTTAATTATGTGTGTGTTAGTTTTAATTAAATTGATAATTGCTAGTAGTGTAAATTATAAATATTTATTTCTTTTATTTCAACTTAGAAAAATAATGGAATATCAAGCCGATAAATCTTGGATGTACAATATGTTCGATAGCGATGGTTATTTGCAATAAATTTTATGATTGGCGTTCGTTCATTCATAGAATACGATTCGCAAGCATCCGAATAATTAGATCTAGAAAACTGTATAAGGTGCCCGTGCAAGAAATGCAAAAATAGAGAGTTATTTCCTAAATACATGGTCCGTGATCACCTTCATAAGACAAGATTTACGCCAGGATATCACAATTAGGTTTTTCACAGGGAAGAGTACTCAAGGCCTGCCATTCCGTATATGCCCGATCTCCCGAGAACATCACACGTCAATATTCCCAACATTTCTATTCATTGAGATGATTCGTTTAGAGACATGGTGGTGGATGCATGTGGAGGTCCATTCGATGAGGATGAGGTGCATAACAAGGATCTGGATCCCAATGCGAAAGCATTCTACAATTTGACGTATCTAGGAAAGGTGAATATTCATCCTAGGAAAAGTACATCTATCCTTCAGTGGGTCGCAGAGTGGTTGAGGGAGAAGACACTGCACAAGATGAATAATATTTCTTCTGACAAGGCTTTTAATAAGGCGAAGGAAGGTTTATTGGATAAGACAGTGAAGTTGTTACCTAAGGACACGAAAAGGATGCTCGTGATGATGCGAAAATTGGGGTTAGGATACGAGAAGATCGATAGTTGTATTAAATAATGTTTATTGTTCTACGTGGAGGAAATAAAAACTTAGACAAATGCCCGGTATATGGGGCTAATAGATACGTGGCCGGTTTGAAATCGAAGGTCGAGAGGAGGAAATTGTTGTATTTCCCTTTAACTCCCCGTCTTCAAAGGTTGTATTATACTATAGGCACTGCTAGGCATATGACTTGGCATTTGAAGTATCGATGGGCTACAGATAGAATGATTCACCCAGCTTCAGGTGAGGCATGGTGCTACTTCGACCGCACGCACCAAGATTTTGCATCTGAGCCCAGGAACGTATGTCTTGATTTATGTAAGGATGGATTCACACCATATAACGCATTTGGCAAGAGCTACTCTTGTTGGCCATTGTTTGACACACCGTATAATCTTCCTCCAGATCTTTGCATGAGACCAGAATTTATATTTCTGAGTCTTATCATTTCTGGTCCAGAGCGTCCGAGAAAGAATTTGGATGTTTTTTTCTGAGACCGCTAATTGATGATCTAAATGTTTTATGGAGCACTGGGGTTGAGACATTCGACAGTTTTAGAAAGAGAAACTTCAGATTGAGAGCGTCTCTCATGGGAATGATCAGCCATTTTCTGGCGTACGGAATGGTGTCTGAGTAGAGTACGCACGTGAAGTTATCGTGTCCTTATTGTATGGGGGACACTCAATCTTTTACACTAGAAAATGGCGGCAAATCGTGCTTTTTTGATTGCCATCGTCTGTTTTTGCCCATAGGTCATCGCTGGAGGCGCGATAAAAATCCCTTTTACTTAGGGAAAGAAAGGCCATAAGCACATATTCATAGGAAATCTGGTAATGAGATGAGGGTAATTGTGGAGCAGCTTGAGCATGTGGGATTTGGATTCGAAGAAAAAAAAGCTCCCGGGTTTTGGGGGTGACGCATAATTGGTTGAGGAAGAGCATCTTCTGTGAACTGCCTTGTTGGTCCACTAACTTAATTCGTCACAATCTAGATGTCATGCACTACGAGAAGAAATTTTTCGATAACATCATCAACAAGATATTGGATGACTCTAAGACAAAGGACAACATCAAGTCGAGGAAAGATTTGGAGATATTGACGAACCATACTGAGCTGGTTTTACAGCCCGGTGGCTGCCGTGCGGTTTTTGCCAAGCCAAAGGCAACCTGTTGTCTCAAGAAGGAGCAAAAGAAAAAGGTGCTTGAACTGTTGGTCAATCTAAAGTTTCCAGATGGATACGCATCGAACTTGGGACGATGTGTACATAAGCAACAACATAGTTTTTCGGTATGAAGAGTCATGATTGTCACATCTTCATACATAGATTGATTCCCATTGCTTTTCGTGACTTCATGCTACCAGAGATTTGGGGAACGTTAGTGGAGATTAGCTTCTTCTTTAGGGCCATTTTCTCTTCAGAGGTTTCTACCACAGATATGAAGGGACTAGAAGCGTCTATCATTGTAACAATATGCAAGCTAGAGCAGATATTTTCTCCTTCTTTTTTTTGATTCTACGGAGCATTTAGCCATACACCTACCGTACGAGGCCAAAGTTGGTGGTACAGTTCACTACAGATGGATGTATCCATTCGAGAGGTAAATTTTTTCGTAATTTGGTTGGTGACATTTATTATTAGTGGTTTATTCTACTGTTTATTCCTTATTTCCTTTGTTATTAATCAGGCGCATGTTTAAGTTTAAGTGGTCAGTTTTTGCCTTCTTCTTATGGCCGTACATTTTGGGCTCATTTTTGGCATCTTTTTCATTTGGATTTTAATTTTTGCAAGTATTCAAACCATCCTATACATCAAAGATTTTCGAGAAGCACCCCCAAACTTATGTTTTTGCAAAGGGTTATTCGCGCTCTCTAATTAATTCCTCCTCATTTACATTAATATATCATTTTAGAGATAGCTTTTCTTTGAGCTCCTACCTTATTCCTACTTCAATCCACTATGTCCATCTCTATAAATGGGTGGGATATAGATTTTTCTTTTGGCTCATGGTGTATAAGTTGGTTCCATAAACAAAGGCTTCATAGAAAAGGACGTACTATTGTTCAATTGCTCAAATGTAGAAAATAAGGTTGAAGTCATATCCTCAACAATTCAAATTCACATTTACTTATAACAGTAATATAGTAAATCAAGTAAGATACATAATTTCTATGTAACACCCCCTTTTCTGATAAATACCATACAATATCTCAATATTTTTTACTTATGCCCATCGTGAATGGTGTATATTAAATAACCATGCTTGGAACAAGATTAACCAAGGTGTACTCTTATCATTCATGTATATTTCCTTGTTTTAAAGTCCACCTATATCTGCCATATATCAACATAGATCCTTTCTTATGCATGCTTTTATTACTTTGAATTTTAATTCTAACAAATAGACTCTAAAATAACTAAAACATACTCTAAAAAAAAACTGAACATCATCGTTGGCTTCTTTGGTTTCACTTTGTCCGCTCCTTTTGCTTTGATTTTCCCATATCCGTCAAGTTGTTTCCCCGTAATCTTCTCTTTGATATGCTCCTTCTTGTCGGGTGGTTTTGCAGGAATTCCAGCTGTTCTACAAATACTTGTAATTAGCCCTCTATGCCGGATAGCTCTTGTTGTTCTCCCAGCTGCAAAAGTGCTAATAGAATTCATACTTTCTTGCCCTACATTTATGTGGACTCCGTCACGGATCCTCGTCAAATATTTGACTCTATCCCAATGAGCATCTATCATTTGGTTAGTAGGTGCAATTCTTGAAATAATGAAATTATAACAAGCCTTATATTCTGGTAAAAGTTTATTATAAAGGATGAAAGGACTAGATAATTTTTTACCATGAACCGTAGTATTTGAAGTTACCTCATTTCTTAGAGCTTCATATGTCATCGCCATCTCTGTAGTTGCAAATTCTCCCTCTTCAGTCTTCTCTAGATCTAGCTTGTAATGCTATTTGATAATCTTAGCAGAGATCTCAACTTTTCTTCCCCTTAATAGAATTGTATCTTTTTAAAGTAGCTTTTGTGTAGAATTCAATCACCGTAGCCTTGTTAACCTCTCCCAGTTGTTGTGCGAACAACCTCCAACCCATATATTTGATTTGGTCATGAAAAAGATCGAAACCTTTCTCAAAAATGAGTGACTTCCTAGCGAGTTTTTCTTTCTTTTCTAGTGCATCATTCACAGCCTTCTTCTTGCATGGCTGTTGGCATAGACATGAAGGTGATTCATCCTCGTCTGAGCTTGAAACGTCCATAAGGCGTTTGTTTGTGTTTTTCTGCACCGTCATGGTGTTTTGGACAAGTAGAACAAGTTTAAGAAGAGAAACAAATATAATAATGAAGAAAAATAGCTTTGGAATCTACTTTGTGATCGGAGATAATGACCTAAGCTCTTAATTCACCCATATAAACATCAAATAATACATATATGTATAAGTAGACTAGGATTATACCACATAGTCAATTTTGAGACTACGAAAACTTTCCAACGCAATTCTACTAGCATAAGGTAACCTGCTAGTACATAAAATCCCGTAATAATCAGAAAATAAAGGTAAATAAGTAAGAAAACTTATTCAAGATCCAAGAATGTCTCGAAAACGTGTTGACTGAGATGTGCAATTTGTAATCGTGCCTCTACATCGCGCATCTGAAATGCGATTAGACTTTCATCAAAATTGCTTATGGTTTTTGTCCAGTAAGTTGAGTGATCATACTGCGGAGATTCACATCACTCAAAACTTCGAGAGAGTTGCACGATTGTTGCGCGCGATGTGTTGCATCGCCCCACTCCTCCCTGCTCCAAAATTGCTGGTGTCCAATTTTCTGCAAAAAAATCGACTCCTTTTCATTATATCTTCAAACTTCTTCATGATGCCATTCTTTTAGGGATTCCTACAAACACAATCAAATTTGATACAAATCAAATAATACGAAAAGAATCTAATAGTAAAAGAATAATAAAAATGGACTAGAAAACAATAAATATTTGGGTTGCCTCCCAAATAAGGCTTAGTTTTTACGTCATCTGGCCCGACGCTACTTTTGTCTAAGGTGTATCAATCGCTTCATCATGATTAAATGGATGCGCAAGTTCTTATACTTTAACTATCTTCTTGATTGGTGGTTTTTTAGGGTAAACCCATTTTCTCAACCTTAAAACTAACATGTTCATTTTTATATTTTATAGTGACTGTTCCTTCTCTTGCATCAATCAAGGCATTAGCAGTTGCAAAGAATGATCTTCAAAGAATTAATATAAACTTATACTTTACACACATGTCAATAACCACAAATTCAGTTGGAATAGTAAATTTACCAATCTTAACCATAACATCTTCTATTACCCCTTTAGGATAACTAACACTCCTATCAGTAAGTTGAATTGTTAAATCAGTTGCTCTCAGCATAGACAATTTAAGACGTTCATAGATAGTGTATGGCATGAGATTGATACTTGCACCTAAATCACATATAGAATGTTCAAGCAAAGTATCAGTAATATTGTAGAGTATAGTAAAACTCCATGGGTCCTTAAGGTTTTCTGGTAGTCCTTTCAGTGCTGGAAGTATAAAAACTCTAGGGACTCCAATCTCATCAATTCTTCTCCTTAACATATTCGTGTCTCCAAGATATTTAGCATAATACGATACTTGCATTAATGGTCATTGTTCCCGGTAGATTTTTGAAAATCATAGTAAATTGCATCACGTGATGAATTCTCGAAGGATATGGTATAGGTGGATAACTGTCCTTCATCACTGGCTCTGAGACGTTACGTACAATGTCTTCTTTAGTTGAGACCATGTTCACTTGCTCCCTCAGATTTGCTTTAGTGTTACTCGACAATGCTCCATTTGGTCGAATGTTTAACTAAGTTGCAATCAGGCAAAGTTTTTTCTTAATGTTTCTCAGTGACTTGTCGGTGCTTTAACATCCTGCTTCTATTTGCCACATTCTTGCATCAGTTTTCGTCATTGTTATACAACATTTCTTCAAGACTCAACTTCTTCTCGGTTGACTGAAATTCGATTGGCTTCTGCATGTCCTCTTGTTGTTGTTTGGTTTGTTGACATCCCCAAGAAAAATTGCGATAATTTTTCCATCCTGGATTGTAAGCGCTCGAGAAAGGATTTTTTTGTCTTGAGTAGTTTCCAACATAGTTATCCACTTCAAGCATCACGATATTTACTCATTTGCATTCATTGATTGGGTGACTTCCTTCACAGTTGTTGCACACAATAAGTGGTGTATCTCCATTAACATGCTCCAATTTTGTGTTGATGTTATCCACTTAAACTGTTAATTGACTAATAGTGTCAATCTCATGAACCCCCGTCGTTCTCTTGCTAGGACCTCTATCAAGACTACATTTTGATATAGTTGATGCAATCGTCTCCAGTAAAGCAAACGCCTCTTCTTCGGACCTTTGCATAAACCCCCTCTTGAATTAACGTCTAGTGTATTCTTACATCCAGTATTTAGACTACAACATATTTATTGAAACTATAATAGAATTATTGAAGTAGTACCTCATTAGTGAAGCTATGTTGTGGACATCATTTCATCATGTCTTTGAACCGTTCTCATGCTTCTGATACTGATTCAGTATCCGTTTGGTGAAAATTAACTATCTCACTCATCATCTTTGCAATCTTTGCCGGTGGGCAAAAGTGTTGTAAGAACAGTTGTGCGGTCTACTCCCATGTCGTAATACTATTGTTTGCTAGCTCGTTCAACCATCTCTTAGCTATTCCATTATGAGAAAACAGAAATAGTTTTAAAATTGTTGAATTAGAATTGAGTTAAAATATTTTAGACATCCCAATAAAGTCTTTAAGGTAAGTCATCAGGTATTCATTCGCTCCTCCTCCAAATTGGTTTTGGCCAATCATAGAGAATATGGCTGATTTGATTTGTTCACGATCTTCAGTTGTAACAATATATGATCCAGTCCCTTCAAGTGTTGGCAAGACGTCTTGTCTTTTCGGTAGAATAAAATATTCTCCCCCCAAATTGTGTCAAGTATTTTCATCAATCGGTGCTCCTTGTTGTGCGACATCATCTCTAGCGTTCGACATGATTCTTCCTTGTGTTCGTTATGTCTGCAAGTTCTTTCTATTTCACAATCAAATGATAGTGGTTAACGTTGTCTCTTCTTGTCATGCACGACTAGTACCTAAAATAAGAATGAAAAAGTAAGTGTTCTTTCAAAATAAACAATAAAAATTAAGAATTAATATAACAACTCACTAGCTTTGCAAAAGCAAGTCAACACACAACAACTTGTTAATAAAGCTCTTAGATTGATTAGCTCATGCCTCCTATTTGTCTTGATGTACTTCACACATATACATAGGTTATTGATTTGGACTTCAAAGTGTGTTGTACATTGTTGGTAATTCTTCAAGAATCCTATTCGAACTCCTCTTCCAAGCTCTAACAGTCCTTCTTAAATAATAGTTCATTTTTTAGTAAACTAACTAAGCAAAGACTCATTCTTCAAATCAGGACTCATCTTGGATGTTTCCTAGTTGCAGTTGAACTGCACTTCTTTCCTTTTAAGTTGTGCGGTTAACTTAATTGATGAAACTTCCCATAATGGAAACTTGAATGATCAACCTATGTTAAGTTTGTTTCATGGACAATAATAAAAGATAATCATAACTATTGAACTAAGTTAGTTAAGTGAATAAAGTCATAACAATAATTAAGAACTTTAAACATAATTGTAAGAAAGATTCTATAATCGATGTTACGCTAACATTGAGATTCTATTCTCAATTCTAATATTGATATCCTAATGTTATTCTAACATCGCTAGAGTACCTGCACTTTCAATCTCCCCATTTTTGCCTTTCTTCACAAAACCTAAGAACATGTTAAATCAGATCAGATATCCAGAAACACACTTAAGAAAGCATAAACATATCTAAACAAGTAACTTCCCATTAATACAGAACAGTCCAACTCAAATGTTAGCCTAACAGTGACATTTTCAATGTTGTCATCACATCCAACCTTCTCAATTTTAAACTAACAATGTATATAGAGAGATGTTTTAACATTGAATTTTTCAATGTTGTCTTAACATCACTTCACAGACAACTCATGTAGAAGAGTTAGAACAAGTAACATATATTTAAGCCTTTATAAGCAAAATCAATAAGTACCCAAAATGCAGTAAACTTAATTACAGACCTATAACTGTAGCAAGTAACACACTCATTGATCAGAATAAACCAGAACAAACAGAAAAGGTAAAAACAGTTCAAAAAATAACAGAAATGATCAAAGATAGATAAAAACAGAAAATTAAAACCGAGAAAAATAAAATATGATCTACTCTCCCCCTTTTTGTGAGGAATGCATATCCTTAAGATGTTTTTTGAGGCTGTTAATTTCCTGAAGTCGGACTTGCTTATCAGCAATCTCCCTTTGGGTATCAATATACTCTCTGTCCAACCAAATAAAAGTCTGCTCCACAAATGAGGTGGTGATCACCATGCAGTCATCCCCACTGGAGATAAGAACAGAAGAAGCAGCAAACTTGTGAGTCTTCTTCTTCTTCTGTCTGTTGGGCCCAACTCCATTCTTGGGATTCCATGGAAGATCATGAATCTGCACTTGTGTGAAGTAGTTGTTGGTGACATACATCTTGGCATTGTTCTTGATCCACCCCACAGTCTTCAAGGTTTTGAACCCTTGTTTGACCAATATCTTAGAGATCAGAGATGGACATGGAAGAATCAATCCTCTTTGGCCTTGTAGTGACTTCCTTCATTTCCCTCAACACTTTCTCCCCTATGTTGTCATAGAGACCATTATTTATCTTGAACACCAGCTTTGCAGATTTCTTTTGTCATCACAATGGTCTTGGAAGATAGGATCCAATTGTAGGATGAGATCTTGTGCAGCACAACACTTAAGAAAGTCAACTTTTTAATGGGAAAACTATCATGCCACGTTCTAGTCAAACCTCCAGTGAGATCAGTGATTATAGAATGCATGATTCATCAGCTTCCCCAGGATCAGGAAGTCCGCATCATGTCTCATTGATGGTAGAGGGGCTAATGTCAAAGACATTCTTCCTGGTCCAGGCTTTCCCATACTTGGGAAACTTCTGCTGGCACACCCATTGAGAGAGGTTCATGTAGAACTCTCCGATGACATCAGGCACAAAGGATGCATGATTCATCATTGAGCCCAACAGACCTCTCGCTTCCATCATCTCATACACTCTGTTATCTTTAAAACTTTCCACCTCCATTGCTCTCTTCTTGTGAATCATTCTGGCTTGGTAGGCTTCCCACTTATCCTCAGCTTCCACATACACATAGAAGCCTGAGTGTGGAACTTTGGGATACTCACCCTCCAACTCATCAAAGTATTCTTCAGCATCTAATGTTAGGGTAACATCAGCTTCATCAGGATCCTCTGCAGTCAGTTCATCCTCCTAAACTTCCTTCTCCTCTTCCTCATGTTACTCTTTTTCTTCTTCAGCCTCTTCTTCATACTCAGTTGCGAACTCAACTATTACATGTTTACCCTTCCTCTTTCTGGCAACATTGGCTAGAGCAATAAGAGTAAGGGTCTCATCTTCCTCTACCCCACCAGCCACATTATCCTCATCAACAACACCAACATTGGTACATTCAGTAACTCAATAGACCTTTCCTCAGCCATTTTACCCTCAGCAGGAATGATATCAGCAATGGTATCCTCAGCAGAAACAGACATAACCACATTCTAAGCAAAATTAGTAGCACCCTCCTCAGGATCAACCTCAGGACCTATCTCAGACTCACCAAACCAATCACAGAGGCCTCAATCTCCCCCTCAATACCAACATCAACAGTTAAATTTGGAGTAGGGTTATCCATCATTACCTTAGTTTGTGTTTTGGTGGGTGTGGAGGTATTCTCTGCTTCTGATGTTGCTCCAACATCAGACTTTGTCGCCGTTTTTTTCCCTCGCGCATTTGATAGACCGCCTTTCTCTTTTGAGCAGCGGCGGTGGCGGTTTCTATTGGTGTATGCCCAGTATTGTACCTTAGGGGTTGCTCGATATGCTCCACTGCATCTACAAGAACATCAATTGAAGACTAGCGAGCCATTGTTAGAGTAGTATTAAGTGAAAGATGAGAAATTTAAAGTAAACAGAGAGTATTGCTTAGAAGTAATTTTCAAAGCATAAAGAATCAGAAGAGATTAGGGCAAATTATATAGCATCTGAATATGAAGAGTGGTATGAGGGGAATTGTAACATGGTGTCAGTGTTAGGTTAACACGTGACCACTATCACACGTTCCCGCGTGTACAACCTTACCATGTGTCAGTGTTAGGTTAACACGTGACCAAAGAACTTTCCAAAGTTGAAAACTTATAAGTCACAACGTTGCAATGTTAGACTAACATCGAAAGCCTAATAGCAGCGCAGAAAGCTGGAGGTACTGGGCTTCATCCAAACTAATTCATGTGAGAGCTTGATATATTAATGAGAGTGATATGAAAATAAATCAATAAGCACTTGATTACTCCAGATAAAGCTTTAGATCATCATTATGAGTAAGTAACATAGGTAATAGAAAACACATAAAGATAAGTATGAATTCAGAGAAAAATCTACTTCTAGAGCATAAAAAGTCACAAAACCAATGTGTTTGCCTACAGTATGTCTCCCAAAGAGTATGACTCAACACATGAATTAGGATTACTCCCCCTAAGCCCAAACCAACACAAAAAATGCAGAACTAGAATGGATGCAACAATGTTAAATCAACATTGGGAGATGGTAACCATGTTGTAACAGCTTCACAGACTGGTAACAGATCATATCACTAAAAATCTTTAATAATAATCATAAACTTTTATAAACCAAAACTGAAGGTTGTTAAAAAGGAATAATGTTATCACTGAATGATGGTAGCGCATGACTCCACACACCCAAGTAATAAAATTATTAGCATCAGACTAGGCAAGTACAAATGACTACAATGATGGCAATACACTAGTCATATACTCGATCACCGCAACTCCTCATGTATACTTATTGACCAACCTGCTATCAAGAGAAACACCAAGTGATTAGTGCTACTAAATGTAAGGCAGTCCAAACTCCAAACATCCTAGTAGAAAGGATCACCATCATGCATTTCTTTGGCCAAAAACATAGAATCATGAAAATAAGCACAACTGAATATCACTAAAGATATCAACATCATGAACCCAAACTTATCTTCATGTGATGCTTAACCTATACATGGACAAGTCACAACTGAATAACATCAGAGCAGTGAACTTTCTGCATCTCAGCTTATCCTCATGTTCGGTTAACATCCTCAGACAACATTAGAGATTTAATTTTCAAAACTTTTGATATGAACCTTTCCTCCAAAAAGCTTACCTAATCACCCAGATTAATCCCACAACCTGTAGTGACAAAACAAAGATGAGATACGCAGCAAAGGAAAAAAAAAAAACAAACAGAATTACAGACACACCACAACCAATAACTAGTGTTAGGCAGTGGTGTTATATCAACACTGGTGCTCTAACATCCTTACACAATTGATATGGCGAGAGAATTTCTAAAACTCAAGAATCTCTCACTATCAATAGGCTTAGTAAACATATCAGCAAGCTGATTGTTTGTCTCAATGTATTCAATGTTAATTAATTTGTCCTCAATTATGCCTCACAAAAAATAATTTCTTATGTCAATATGCTTGGTCCTAGAATGCCGAGCAGGATTCTTAGAAATACTAATATCACTAAGGTTATCACAAGATATTATATGGGTATGACTATCTAGCCCATAATCTAGCAGCATGTGTTTGAGCCATACAAGTTGGGTAGCATAACTACCTGTTGATATGTATTCTGATTCAGCAGTGGACAATGACACACGGTTTTGCTTCCTACTATAACATGATACCAGATTGTTGCCCAAATAGAAACATCCCCCACTTGTGGGTTTTCTATCATTTATATCACCTGCCTAATCAGAATCACTTAAATCCACAAGGTTAGTGTTAGTGTCATATGAGTACCAAATGCCTAAAGGCAAAGTTCTAGATATGTATATGAGAATTCTCTTCACAACAATCAATTGAGCTTGCTTTGGACTTGCCTAGTACCTGGCACACACACAAATAGAGAACATTATATCAGGACTTGATGGAGATAAATAGAGTAAACTGCCTATTATTGATCTATACAATGTTGGATCGACATTGTCTCTTGTTCCATCCTTGGTGATCTTTACTGAGGAAGATATGGTAGTCTTGCAATGCTTTGAATCATCTAGTTCAAACCTTTTTACCAAATACTTTGCATACA
This sequence comes from Linaria vulgaris, assembly GCA_948329865.1. NCBI lineage: Eukaryota > Viridiplantae > Streptophyta > Magnoliopsida > Lamiales > Plantaginaceae > Linaria > Linaria vulgaris. The sequence goes on from OX415253.1 coordinate 16,395,873, forward strand.
TCTCCTTATTCAATAAGATACAACTTAATGTTTGTTTCACTTGAAGACCAAGGAAGAAGTTTAGTTCACCTATCACGCTCATCTCAAATGTTCCTGTCATAGATTTAACAAATTTTTCTAGAAAAGAATTGTTAGTAGATCTAAACACAATGTCATCAACATAAATTTAAGCAATACATATATCAAATTTCTTCTTTAGAACAGACAGTGTTCTGTCTCCATCACCTCTAATGAATCCAATACTTAGTAGAGATTATGTAAGCCTTTCATACCATGCTGTGGGTGTCTGTTTCAAACCATAAAAAGCTTTCTCATGTTTATACACATGATTAGGATAGTTAGGGTCAATGAATCCTTTAGGTTGTTCTACAAATACTTTTTTATCTATCAGTCCATTTAGGAAAGCCCCTTTTACATCCATCTAGTAACGTTTAATTCTAAGACAACATACAATAGCTAGCAAAAATCTAATAGATTCTATCCTAGCTACAAGAGAAAATGTCTCCTCAAAATCGATACCTTATACCTGTGTGTAACCTTAAGCTACTAACCTAGCTTTGTTCCTTACGATTACACCTTCCTCATTCCTTTTGTTCTTAAAGATCCATTTAGATCCTATTACATTTACATTAGGTGGTCTAGGTACCAGATTTCAAACATTGTTTTTATTAAATTGTAATAGTTCATCCTGCATGGCGTTAATCCAAAAGCTATCTTGTAGAGCTTCATTAACATTTTTAGGTTCTATGGCTGAAAAAAAACATGAGGCATTATGAACAATATATGTGAAATTCATGCAGACACACAACTTAACCATATCTCTATATATTAACATTCCTTCTTGCGAGTCTTCATGCATTCAGTGATTTCTCCTATCACATGTGTTGTTGGATGGTCTTTCTGAATCCTAGTTGGGGGATCTCTCCTAGGTTCAGCATCAGTTTCATTGTCTAAGCCAGAATCTCCTGATATTAATCTAACATCCGTTCTGACTAGTGTTAGTCCAACATCAGTTTATGTCTCTTGTTCAGTATGTCGAGCTTTAGTGTCCAATGTTGGGATAACATCCTCAGTTTCCAATGTTGGTCCATCATTAGAAACATGAAGGTCATCAGTACCTACATCAACAGTGAAATCATCAAACACCACATTAACTTATTCTTGAACAATCTCCAATCTTGGATTATAAATCCTGAAAGAAGTACTATTTACAGTGTAGCCTACAAAGTTGCATTTTTCACTATTTGGATCAATTTTGCCAAGAAAATCTATGTCATTTAACAAGTAACAATCACATCCAAATTCATAAAAATATGCAATATTTGGTTTCACACCCTTCAAGATTTCATAGGGTGTTATATTTGTACCAGGTCTAAGATACACCCTATTACTAATGTGACAAGCAGTATTCAAAGCTTCAACCCAAAGTCTTTTAGATATATTCTTAGCATTAAGCATAACTCTGGCCATTTTTGAAGGGTTATACTTTTCCTCTCAGCAATACCATTCTGCTGAGGAGTCTTATGAGCTGAATATTCATGGAATATCCCTTTTGTATTACAGAAGTTATCAAAACTAACATTCTCGAGTTTATTTTCATTATCATACATGATCTTAGAAACATAAGAGCTATAGAGGTTTTTGATACTAGCACAGAGAATGTTGAACCGATCAAAAGCATCAGACTTTTCTTTAAGAAACTTTAGCCATGTGTATTTAGAGAAATCATCTACAATACAAAGGCATATTTCTTACCATTCAGACTACTGGCCTCAATTGGACCCATCAAGTCCATATGTAGCAATTCAAAACACCTATTAGTTCTTGGAGTAGCTCTTTGTACCTGTAGGGGAGTATGAACACCTCTGGTCTGTTTACCTTTGAGGCAATCACCAAAGACAAGCTTACATGGACTGGTTAGCTTAGGCAAATCTCTCACAGCATCAACTTTTTGTAGTTTCTCCAAGTTCCTGTAGTGAACATGTCCCAGTTTCCTATGCCAAATAGAAGCCTCATCTATTTTAGCATGGAAACATTTTTCTTCTTCTTGAGCCAGATATCAATTGTCTTTTGATCTAGTACTTGTCATAACAAGGACATTGTCACTATCATAAACATCACAAGGCATTTTGTCAAAAGTAACTAGAAAATCATCATCACAAAGTTGACTAATGCTAATTATATTCGCTTTTAATTCATCAACCAACATAACATCCTTGAGAGGTGGAAATACTTCAACATTAAGTACTCCCTTTCAAATAATTTACCCCTTGGTGCCTCCTACAAAGGTGACAGTCCCAACAGTGAGGGGAATCATCTACTTAAGATTTTCCTTGTTGCCAGTTATTCTGGTTTTATTTCGTCATGGTAATAGAACACAGTAAAACAATACAATTGAGATATAAATATCAAAAATAATGCTATCCAACTTTATTATCGGACTAGCTTGGTCCAGAAAACCTACTACAAGCTTACTAGATTGAATGAACTAATTACAAGATAACTGTAACGTGTCGAATCCTAGGCGTTCGATGCTGACATATCGAATGTCTCTATTCGATATGAAATGGATAACAAGGGTTCGATGCTGAACTCAAGGGTATCGAATTAAACAGATTCGATATCACCTTTCGTATCGAATTCGATGCGTACTTCGTCGTATCAAATGAAGCGAATTCGGTCCAATCACGTGTCGAATGGAAACCGTTCGACCCAATACATCTCGAATAAACAGTGATTCGATGCTGACTGTGCTTAAGTGATTCTCCAATTAAAATATACACGAATTACAAGGGGACATGCTATATATAGCAACCGTCCCGTGGGTCCCAATGCCAGATGCAGAAAGCGCATCGAATCATACCGATTCGATGTGTGATTCGATGCGCGCATCGAACATAAGTTGTTCGATGCGGTTATGGGCCGACCCAATATACAAGTATTGGGCCAATCATAAAATATACCCATCACATAGTCCCCCCAGTTTGGAAGACGATGTCAATATGAGATGGATTTCCAAACTTAAATAATAAACTGTGGATTCATGAACGATCGATGTTGTACCACCTCGATGAGACTTATTTACCTGATAACAATCATTTTTCACTGATTAGGGATATTCTTAATCATTCGTTACTTCGAAACAAATTGCGAATGTCCGCAATTGGTATCCGATAATTAATGAAACGCATCGAACAGAATATATTCGATGCGTTTGTATTGTCACATCGAATAGAGTATATTCGATGCGTTTGTATTGTGGCATCGAATAGAACGCATTCGATGTGCTGATTCGATGCACTTATGATATGGGCCTAGTGGGCCTCATGCTGCCTATATAAAGGCTGGACTGCGGTGGAATATTCATTATGCTTCTTGCGCGTTTAGTTTTCAAGGTAAAGCGCATCGAACAGATGCAATTTGATGCGGCCCACATCGAACAACATAGATTCGATGCCCCTGGCATCGAACCGGGAGTGTTCGATGCGGTGCCTTAGCCTTTTTTAAAGACATACCATGCGACATTTATGATGTCTAACTCTGCTTTTTAATATTTTACATTTTGTCACTGTTTTATCAGATCAATTAATCAAGGAAAAGCTTTTCTCCTGAAAATTCAGTTAAGGTAAATGGTATGCCCTTATTTATTAGATTTTATCTTTTCAATAATTTAATTTTATGCATGGTTGAGAGATATGTGAGAGCATGGAGTGACGTGTTCGTCCTTAGTCAGCCTCCGTTTCTTTTTAATTTATTTCAGTTTGTTCTCGTCAAAGATGGTGAACAGTGAGTCAACGTCTGGGAGTGAGTCGAGTAGTGGCTCGAGCTCCAGTTCGATTAATATGGTGAGCACATCTAATGCTCCCGCGGGTTTGAGCACAGTCGCAGTAGATGAAGTTGAGTTAATAGATATAGAAACTATTGGTTCACCCCGCGGGTAACAATCCCGATGCAAACACTGAACAAACAACGCCTCAAGTTGAAAGCGATAATTCTCGAGCGTCATCCTACTGGGATAATCGTGCTCCCAGCGAGGCCGACGAAGACGTAGATTATGTCAATAGGGAGTTTGATGATCATGTTGAGGTTCTAGGAATGGCCTATGACGTGTACGTTTCCCGCCTCCAACATAGTCGTAAGGGGCTCCGCAAAAAATTCGACATACCTAATAAGTATAAAATCATTCTCCCCGGGCCAAATGATCGGATGCATACCCCGCCGCCCGGGCATATGACTATGTTTGTCGGCCAGCTCCTCAATGGTCTTTGCTTTCCAATCCCCTTTGAATTAAGATGGCTGCTGAGAAAGATTAATCTTGTGCCCACCCAACTCACACCAAACTCTTATGGGAACTTGATTGGCTTCATCATTGTCATGAAGGCGTTGCACCAACCACAAAGTCCCAATGAATTCTAAGCACTGTTCGAGATTGCGAGGCGGGAAGAGGGGTTTTATCATATCAAAGCACAAATGCATCGTAGTTCTTGAATCGTGGGGCGACCGGATACGGAAAAGATTGGAAGAGACGATATTTTTATATCGAGGAGAGCTATGAAGGCGAGTTTAGGCAGTACCGCCGTGAATGGTATAACGGTGCTAGGGTAATGATACCTGCTGGCATTTCCACGACATCATGGGATTGCGAGTTCATCCCAAATTTAGTTCGAGAACATCAATATGATGTCAAAAAATTAGTAGAAAGTTGAGTCCTCTTGTTAGCTGGCTTGTCCCCAGTGAAATATAACAGGAGTATGACCCTTGGTATATTGCGTAACTTTTTTGATATTTTTGATTTACGTCTATTTAGTATTCTAATGATATAATTTTATTGCAGTCAATTATATTATGGAACACCATACGAGGATGAACCGAGCCGTTGTTGTTGATCAGGTTAGCTTGCAGACCAACATCGCTGCTCAGATTCCTCCCCCACGAAAACGAATGAGTAAGGACAAGAAAAACCTTGCCGGACCTTCAACTGTTGTTGCTGCCGATTCAGCAGCTGATCCTTTTGATGATATATTGGGGGGAAATGGTGACGTTGTTCAAGATGCTGTTGAAGCTTCAGAGAGCATGGCAGCTGGTCTAGGTGACAATATCAAAGGCTCCGTCCATACTAAGAAGAGAAAAATGCATCAAACCCGGTCACAAACCGGAGGGGTTGTTCCACCTGCCGCCCAAACAAGTGGGCCAAGTGCTGCCAATGCCCCTGCCCACGCAACTAGACCAAGTGCCCATACGAAATTTCAGAGGCCAAAGCTATCGACCACCTGAAGTCTCTTTTGCATGGTCTTGTCGTTCCTTTTCTGGTCTCTGCCGAAGAGATGGGAATGGTGGAGGAATACGCTTCATTTGTTGACAGTGGTAATTATTTCTTCTCTTTGAGCTAATTTTCTTTTGACCTGAATTTTAAATGTTGATCTGATTGCTCATTAATTGTTAGGCGTGCGGTTTCATGGACACTACGTTCGCGGCGCTGATGGAAGTCTGGGAAATAGCAACTGGTGGTGATACTGCTGCCTTAAAAGCTGCCCTCGATGAGAAAGAAAAGGCATTGCAAAAGGTCAAAGATTATGCTGCGAGGGTGCTTCCCGATAGGGAGGCAACAAAACAGGCGCGGAAGGAGGCTGATTAGCTTAAAGAAGAGCTGACCAAACAAATCACCGAGCTCAAGACGGAAGTGGCGGTGGCTAGAGAAGAAGCTTATAATGCCGACAACGCTGGATATCAGCGCGGCGTTGGCGAGGTAAAATATTCCCAACTCTTAGCATTTTGCGTTCCTTTTATATTTTGTCGTACTAATATCTTTCGTGCACCTATAGGTTTCTGCTCAGCAGAAAGTGGAAATCGCCGAAGAATTTCTTCGGAGCAACACCTTCCGAGAAATTAGCACCCGCCGAGGTGATCTCGAAGCGCTCAAGGCACAAGTTTTGACTGTCCGTCAATTTTATGCGACGCAGTACGTCCGTGGCAGTTTTAAGCCAGATTGGTTGAGCCTGTCTCTGGGGCCCAATCGAGAACCTATGCCGCCTTGAACTACTTTTGAGCCTGTAGATCCCGACGAGTTCGCCTCTCTGCTCGAGAATGACAATCTTGTCCTACATGGACTCTCACCATCGCCTCCGATGCCTAAGCCGTATCCCTCCTCTGAGGATGAGGAAGAAAATTGAGTCTGCAGCCCTAAGGCCTTTCTTTCTTTTTATGCTTATGAACAATTTTTAATTTAGTTTTATCCGTAGCGTTGCGTCGCTTTTATGTGTTTGAACAATTTGATGACTAGCAGTATTACATTTTTGAATTCTCGTCTTGAGTTGCTTAATTATCTAAGCTCATATTTGTTGCCTTTTATTTCAATTTCCTGTATTGGTTTTTACTTTATTTTGACAACATGTCGGTTCTTTATTGTTCATTCTGCAATGAAGAGTTAAATAAAGTTTTTTCCTACATGGTTATAATCGCCCTACTTGTTATTATTCCGTCTAGGAAAAGGTTTTGCTTGTCGTTTTAGACATAGTACTTTCTTTCCTTATACTTTCGTTCAGTCGTTGCTACTCGCCTCTTCAGAGTTTCGTTCATGTTCTTTCGAAGTGTGGGTTTTAAATAGCACTTACAGTTTTATATGTAGTGTCTGTTCCTTGCTTGTTTTTCCAAGCAGTCGTGGTAATAGTTGCCATTCCGGAGAGAACCGTTCGTCCCTTCTCATCATTTGTATGAGATTCGGAGTGTCTTGTGGTACAATAGATAGAATCTTTATCCCTCCCTATGGTCCTTTGGGAATTGCGGTATCTCGTATCCCATTGGGTAGAGTCTCCGTCTTTCTTGATTGTCTCTCAGGGAATTGCGGTATCTCATGCCACGATGGACAAAGTCTTCGTCCCTTTCGTTGCCTCTGGTTTTTTACGGTATCTCGTGCCATGATGGACAGAGTCTCCGTTCTTTTCGTTCCTCAAGGGATTTTCGGTATCTCGTGCCACGATTGACAGAGTCTCCGTCCCTTTCGTTGCCTCTGGCTTTTTACGGTATCTCGTGCCACGATGGACAGAGTCTATGTTCTTCTCGTTCCTTTAGGGATTTTCGGTATCTCATGCCACGATGGACAGAGTCTCCGTCCCTTTCGTTGCCTCTGGCTTTTTTTTAGTATCTCGTGTCACGATGGACAGAGTTCCCGTTCTTCTCGTTCCTCTAGGGATTTTTGGTATAGCCTGTGCGCTCAGTTTCCATAGGTCTGTTGTAGAGAATGTGACTTCCTCATGTGGCATCTCTTCAATTCTTAGTATACTGGCCATATTGACAAAGTTGTCTGACTCGACCAGCCTCGTGATCCTTCTTCGCCCATTGGTGGAATCCGCTCCTCCCGGTCCTCCTGATATCATATTGATCATTCATTTCCTTGCGTTTCCATCTTCAATCTGAGGATACTCGAATAGATATGGGTCGTCGACCATCCTTTGCTTATCCTTTCTAGGGATGGAGTTCTCTTTCTGTTGAAATTGTTTTCTTGTTCTTGAACCTTTATAGCAAACTCCACAAGTTTGCCATCCTTTACTAATCGTTTAATTTCATCCTTCAAGTTTATGCACTCTTTAGTATCGTGGCCCTTCTGATTGTGATACTTGTAACATTGATTCGAATACCTTGTAGCTTTGGATTCCTTCATTGGTCTAGGATCTTTTAACCAACCTTTTCTCTTTGATGCCCCAAAGACTGTCATGATGTGAGCATTTAGTGACGTGTATCGTCTAGGAGAACGCTCCAGGTGTTTGTAATTCTTGCTCCTGTTGTTGTAGTTATTACAGTTGTGATCTTCTCTGCCTCTTTCTCTCTCTTTTACGGGCGCAATAAGAGGTACTTTAGTTGCCATAATTTCTTCAAAATGAACCACCTCATGTGCTATTTTATTGATTTTTTCGATGTTGGTGGGCTTGTGTCTGAGTAAGTCCCCACTAAACATTGTGTTGGTGGTTGCTCGGAATAGTATGCTCACCATCATCTCTCCATACGGGCTATCAATCCTTAGCAGCTCCGTATTGAAACGTTTCACAAAGTCCTTTAGACATTCATTGGCTTCTTGTTTCATCGTATAGAGATGGGAGTGATCCAAAACCAATCTAGCTTGACTGGAGCATTGATCTTCGAACATCTTTCTCAATTGGTTGTAGCTTTTGATTAGTCCTGGAGAAATCCGATTAAACCAATCCACAGCTACTTCTGACAGAGTTGTTGCAAATATCCTGGTTTGGATATTGTCTTAAAAAGCCGTATAGGGACAGTTTCCTATCCAATTGAAAAAGATGATCTCAGGGATCAGACTTACCATCGTAAGTTTTCAGGTCCAGGATCTATTCCCCTTGTTCCAAGACCTATGATTCTATTGCTTAACAAAATGGGCTATGGTTAGAAGAATTGTCCTCCTGTACCATCTCACCTTCGACTATTGCTTTCTCTTTCTCCAGCCTTTCTATTTTTCTTGCCATTTTATCACGCTCGCTCCGTGAGTCATGACCATCCAGATGTCTTCTATCATCCCTATCTTTTCTCCTTCTCGGTTCTTCTCTTTGGTTTTCTTCCTCGTCATGTTCTCTTCTGGAGTGATGACTCTCCGGACGTCTCCTGTCATCCCTATCCTCTCTTCTTCTTGATTTATCCCTTTGGCTTTTTTCCTCGTCATGTTCCCTTCTGGAGTAATGACTATCTGGACGTCTCCTGTCGTTCTTATCCTCTCTTCTTCTTGATTCATCTCTACAGTCTTTCTTGTTTTATTTTTCTTTCCTCTCAAGGTGCCTTTTCGATTGCACTTCGACTGATTTTAACTTCCTTCTCTGATTGTTACGATTCGATTTTTCTCTGCTTTGTGGTTCTTCCAACGCACGTTTACTTATTCGTCGTCTTTTCCTGATTTCACTTTTTCTTTTCCTTTTAGTATTCTGGCTGCATATCCTTGTTCTCTTACAGCCTCTGGATGTCCAATAGCCAGTGTTGTCAATGCTGGCGGTGCGGGAATTAGCACTTCCGCCAATGCGGCCTTTACCATTGTCATGATTTCATTTCTCATAGTGTTTGGAATCGAAGCACTCGTCTTCGTTGCCCCAGTTGCACCTACTTCAATTCTTGGTGGCTCCGCATCTTGAAGTCCTTGCATTTCTCGTCTTGTGGGTGTTGGTACTCCATCAAGTATTGCTGACGGTCCTGCATTGTCTGGGAATGTCTGTTCAGGAGTTGTCCATTCATCTCCTTCATTAGATCTCTCAACAACCTTACTACGGGGCCTAGTAACTCTGGATGTCATGCCTAATAAACTAATAAACTTAGTGTTCCCACAGACGGCGCCAATATTTTGGTCTTATTTTGTCACGGTAATAGAACACAGTAAAACAATACAATTGAGATATAAATAACCAAAATAATGCTATCCAACTTTATTATCGGACTAGCTTGGTCCGAAACACCTATTACAAGCTTACTAGGTTGAATAAACTAATTACAAGATAACTGTAACGTGTCGAATCCTAGGCGTTCGATGCTGACGTATCGAATGCATCTGTTCGATATGAAATGTATAACAAGGGTTCGACGCTGAACTCAAGGGTATCGAATGCAAGAGATTCGATATCACCTTCCGTATCGAATTTGATGCGTTCTTCGTCGTATCGAATGAACCAAATTCGGTCCAATCACGTGTTGAATGGAAACCGTTCGATCCAATACGTTTCGAATGAACAGTGATTCGATGTTGACTGTGCTGAAGTGATTCTCCAAATAAAACGTACACAAATTACAAGGGGACGGGCTATATATAGCAACCACCCCGTGGCTCCCAATGCCATATGCGAAAAGCGCATCGAATCATACCGATTCAATGCGTGATTCACGCATCGAACATAAGTTGTTCCATGTGGTTATGGGCCGGCCCAATATACAAGTATTGGGCCAATCATAAAATATACCCATCACCAGTCATGTGTCTTGAACAACGATTGTCAAAATACCACTTACCTGCAAGGTTAGAGTAAACAGTAAACAAGACAACATTGCATACAATCTTAATCTTAGGAGATTTTAACTTTTCTATCCAAGTTCTACCTTTCTGTCTAGTACCTAATGTTGGGCTAACACCAGAAACAGTTGTTGAGTTAACATTAGAACATGTGGCTGTTTTCTTTCCACTCATATTTAGATATTTAGTACATAATGGTTTAATGTGACCTGGTTGAAAATAGTATTGACAGATATAGGTAGTTCTACTTTTTCCAGTGTTGATAGGAGCATCACTCAAGTTTGAAGTTGCTTTGGCAAAACTAGCTTTTAAATAGGCAAATTAATATCAGAAGTGGAAGATTTCTCCTGAAATTATAGACCATTTGTACATGTAGGGTCCCATACTCAGAACTTCATCAATTTTAGAAATACATGAGTTCCATTTGGCAATGATTTGATTGTTCTTGTTAAGTTTATTTTTTACCTCTTTCAGTTCAGCTTATGTTTTGTCAAGATCTCTCTCATATAGTTTCATCATAATCCTGAAACATTCAATCTCATCATTCTGAGCTTCATTGCTTTTGATGAGTTTATGGTTTTCTCTCAACATATTGCGGAAGGTAGATTTTAAATCATCTATGATTTCCTCCTGGGACATTTCTCCTTCAAAGTAGTATTCTTCTTCAAGATCAACTGCGCCATGAAAACAATCAAGGTTGGAATCATTACAGTCAGAGAATACATCAGGGTTAACACATGAGTTATCTTCATTCCAATTTCCCAAGAGATCTCATGTTCTGGTGTTGGATCCTGAATGTTAGAGTAACATTGTGATCCATGGCAGTTCCTAAATCTTCTCCTATCTAGTTAACCAGAGTATAAAGCTCAGCAGTGTTGATTTCTTCTGAGTTGTCTTCAGCACTTGATCCAAAGTTGAATTCAGCTTCATTAAAATCATCTACAAAAATCCAATGAGAGTTTCCTCTTGATTAAAGGGTGTTAGCACATTAATTTTTCAAATGACCAAAACCTTTGCATTCATAGCATTGGACATCTTTCAATTTCTTAGCATCTTGAGATTTGTTCTAGATTCCATGTACTTTACAAATTTAGGAGGTAACTTCTTATAACCAGGGCCAATATTACTTGATTGTTTTGCTTTACCTTTATCCTTGTAACTTAACCTATTGAATTTCTTGGTAATGCTTCCATATTTAGAAGAAATTAATTCACACTCATCATCACTCTCCATCTCTTGGTAAGTAAGAATGATATAGCCATCCAGTACTGATTCCCATGCCCTCAAGTCAATAGATTTGATATGTACTATGAGTCGAATCTTTCAATAAGCGTAGTTGTTTGGTCCTTTCCATATTGGTAGCCTGCTGGTATTGGGATTAACGTTGTCCATGTTGTTGTATCAACGCCAAACACTAGTGAAGTAGGTGGTTGGCTCTGATACCAATTGAGATTGTGGATCGGGTTGATATGTTAAGCTTGGTGTTAAACTAACAGTGAAAAGTTCAATGTTACTTTAACAACGATCCAAAATAATTTGCAGCGGAAATAAATAACACAAAGTTTAAGAAGATAATATATTGATATTATCTTCTGAGCCGTAGACGAAATCCCACAAACGTTTAACAGAGACGCTTATCACAACTCTCAAGCTCTCAACTCTCAAGTTGCTCGAACTCAACAAAGCAGACAAGATTTGCTTTCTTAATTCTAAACCTAGAATTAATCTAACAACTCACAAACTTTGCAAAAGCAAGACAACACTCAACGACTTGTAGATAAATCTCTCAGATTGATTAGATATTGTCTCGTGTTTATCTTGATGTATTTCACACCTATATATAAATTCTTGACTAGGACTTCAATGTGTGTTGTACACAGTTGGTAATTTTTCAAGTTTCCTATTTGAACTCCTCTTCCAAGCTCTTGCAGTCCTTACTGAATTGTAGTTTCTTTGTTAGTAAACTAACAAAGGAAAGACTCATTCTTCAAATCATGACTCATCTTGGGTGTATCCTAGATGCACTTGAACTCCATTTCTTTCCTTTTAAGTTGTGCGGTTAACATAATGGAAACTTGAACGATCAACCTATGTTAAGGTTGTTTCCTAGACAATAATCAAAGATAATCATAACTGTGGAACTACGTTAGTTAAGTAAATAAAGGCAAAACAATAATTAAGAACTTTAAACTTGATTGTAATCGATGTTACTCTAACACTGAGATTTTATTCTCAATATTACACTAACATTGAGATCCTAATGTTATCCTAATATCGCCAGAATACTTGCTCTTTCACAAGTCACTAGTAAACATGGCATTTATTGAGCAAACTTTACTGAATAATGAAACTAAACAAAGAAACGTGAATCTTCTCTAAGACTACAACTTAAACAGTCGTGAAACATATACATCTTCACGTTTGTAAAATATCTCTTTTTCAAATCCATTTTTAGTCGTAATAGACTTTGTTGTTATCTTACTAGTTTTACTCAAATATTCTTCTATTTTATCTCTACACAATATATTTAACAAACACTCACTTTTTTGGAAATACAATATTGAAGACATACTTGAATGCTTTCTATTTACTTCACTCGTACACTTGCAATAAAAATAATTGGCACCCATTTTTCCTCTTACATGGGAATAACCCCCTTTGGCTCTTACATACTTAGCAATCATAAGTTTTACATGCAATTCATGTGCCCTTGATGACTTCAACTAGTTTTGGATGCGATTTCTCTCATCTTTCTAGTTATCCTGGTATATATATATATATATATATATATATATATATATATATATATATATATTTATAGAATATTATATATCTTAGCTTAAGTTGGTCACTTTTGTTTAATGATCACATCCCATGTACCTTGTTTTGGTTCACCAAAATATAGGTCATATAAAATATACAAAGCAATAACACGAGTACACACTACAAGATTGGGGGGCATCTGCAACCCCCCCCCCCCAACTGCCACGACAGTCGCATCTGCAACCCCCCCCCCCCCAAGCGCTGAGCGACCGCGTGGCGGTCACCCTAAGGAGAAGACAATCGTGTGGTGGTCGTTCTTTTTCGTATTAATACTGGGGACGACTTGACCTTCGCCAATGCTCATGTGGTGACGGCCCGACGGTCGCCACATGGGACGATGCAACGGCCAATCAGTCGTCATGTCCCACTAGGGTTAAAACCCTAGTGTAGCAACCGTCCGAGCCGTCGCCCCTCTGATCTGACCCGACCCGAATTGGCCTATTATTATTCTTCCTCTCCATGCTTCTTCTTCTCTCCTCCATTCTTCTCCCCCCCCTCCCCCCCCCCCCCCCCCCCCGCTCTGACCCGATCCACCAACCACCACACACCACCACCCCTACACGACGCCACCACCGCGGCATAGTCCACCACCACCACATGAATGACCGCCCCTCCATCACCACGCCATCACCTTAACCCCACCTCTGTCACCACGCCATGACCGCGAACCCAACTCCGTCGCCACCCCACCTTCATCACCATGCCATCCCTGCGACCCCACCTCCATCACCACGCCATCACAATGATCCCACCTTCGTCACCACTCCACCATCGCGACCATGTCACCGTTACCAAGCCACCACCGCGACCGTTTATTTCATTAACAATGCCACCACTGCGACTGCCATTTAGTTGACAACACCACCACTGCAACTAGCCTTCCATTGTACCACCACACGACGCCACGACGGATTCACCACCACCACTAGCACACGTCAGAATAAGGACACCCCCACCACCGCCACCAAATAGCTAGCTTCAGATTTTTGTAAGTTGCCCCAATTTTGTATATTCTTTTTGTTTCTATGTATTATTATATGTATTTCTCAAATTTATACGTAAGATTTATATTCTAGTTTATCGGATTTCCTCGATTATACGAAATTGTGTGATTATATGTATGTTTTGTCGGATTTCTGTTGTACGAGTACTATATGTATGCACCGATCATCAGAATATAACTATGATGATGATACAAATATATATATTTATTTGATGATCATCGGATTAATTATATGCATGATTGTTGTAAGTTGGATCGTTTATATGAACTTTGATATGATGATATGAACTTGAATATGATGATATGATGATAAGTTGGATATTTTTGTAAGTTAGTTTTTCTCGTTGGATTAATCTTTTATATTTATGAACTTGCATATGATGATATGTGCAATTTTCTCGTCGAATTATTAGTTTGAAATTGAATGTTGTTGAGGAATGATTATGAGTTTATTTGTCGAAATTAATATTAGGTATGATTGTAGGTATATAGATAGAAAAAAGGAAATATCGTTTGGGAATTTGAATAAGACGATGATATTAGGGAGCTTTATAACTTAGAAACTTAGAAATAGTCTTTATTGTTAGGAATCTCTACAATAGACGATGCTTTTAGGGATATAGTTTATATTATTTAGTTTACATAAGTTAATACGAATGATATTTAGAAATGTTCAAGAAAGTTAGAAAAAAAAATATTTTTAGGAAATTTGAACAAGATGATGATATTAGGGAGCTTTATAACTTAGAAAAAAATGTGCCTCTTCTAAAGATTTTCTATGACTTAGAACTAATCTTATTTTTCTTTAGTTCTGTTGAACACGTTTAGGGATCATGTCAGGTGATACTCCACATAAGAGGCCACGTTCGTCAGGCAGTGCTCGTTCTCGTGTTGTTGGTTCTAGTAGTGTGATTTGGGGTAGTCTCAGACCTCGGCTAGCTAGTGACGATGTTGTTCTGGTCGAGCATCCCACCCAGGCAGAGACTCAGACATCACGCGAGGGATCTACCGGGGTGACTCCCTTGCCACAACGACGCCTTTTCGACAACTCTGATGCCCCAGCTGCAGCAGTGCCTCTACGTACTTCGCTTAGTTCTTGGGCCATAGCTCTAGTGAAGAGGATGATGACGAGGATGATGATGAGGATACCAAGTCGGATACCGATGATCATTAAGCCTAGTAGTTGGGCTTTTCTATGTTGGAGTTTTGCTATTTCGAACTATTTGTTATGTTGGAATTTTAGCATGTTGTGTATTTTGCTATTTCGAACTATATGTTATGTTAGATTGTTGTATGTTGGACTTTATTTATCATTTTATTTGCAATGGTATTTTTAAATATCAAATAATAGCAACTTTCCGAACAACTATCAAATACTATGTGGAATGAGTACTTTTCGACTATCATTCATTAGAAATTTTTATAAATTTAATCATATTCATTAGAAAAATATTACAATAAATTGTTATGTTTCATTAACTTTAGATATGGAGAAGTTTTACAGTGGAAACTTTTTCAAGTCTAATCATCTTCAGTAGGAACAAAGTCAACATCATTTGAATCTAACTCTATTGCATCACCTTCTTCCCCATCCACCCCATACTCATCTACAAGCTCAAACTCCCCGACACCCAATTGGATATCCATGTTAAACGCGCTGAAGTCTATAAACAAATTAAGCCCTCTAGATCCGTGCTCTTGAAAAACTTGGGTAGGAAACTCCGCTTCTGTTTCAGCACCCTCACTCAAAGACGACATGTCGATGATGTATCTTGCCAAAATAGTGAATACTGACGTCCATCCCTTGTGACCTAGCCTTCCGTTCGTGAGTTTTGGGTACAACGCGTAGTAATACTGTAGTGCTCGGTTTGCAAGAATAAATGGTTCATTGGTCGTGAGTGATTGATGTGGGTTAATATCAACCAAGTTGAACGTGTCGTGAACCGCCGTCCCACGTCTAGTAATATCGTACAAATGACACTTGAAAAACACAATGTACAGTTGCTTCCCACTACTACCTCCCCAATACTCTAGTTTTAGGATCTTTTTCAAAGTTCCGTAGAAGTTAGTGGCGTCAGCGTCTCCCATGTCTCCCTTTACGTAAACCCCGCTGCAATTCGTTTGCTTAGGACCCAAATGCATATCTATGTGGAATCTGAACCCATTAACCTTGTAGCCATCGTATATCAGCGATGTGTTTAGAGGACCATTGAGTAACGGTGTTACACGAGCATCTGGCATGTACTTCTCACTAGAGTACGTCTGCTTGAACCACACCACGTAATCTCTGTTCCTCTTCATTTGCACCTCCATGGGACTTAATCCATCGCACTCCTTCTGTATGAACAACCTGCAAGTAAAACAAATGCGTTATTATTCTGACACATCGCAAGACCAAGAAAATTCTATAATTTTATATTAAAAAAAACACTTACTCGAGCCAACCATCCAACTTTTCACAATTAAGTAGCGTGTAGCGCTCAACTTGTTTGATTTCTTTGGACGACAACCACTTCTTCTTGACAAACCCAAGTGGCTTCCCTCTCTTACGAAATAATAGAAGCTTTTCATCCCATTCTGAAATCTCTAAAGCCTCGTTCATGTTTAGTCGGTCATATGTAGAAGTCGGGGATATACCGAGATATTATGAACACAAATTTGATAGCTCTTCAAGTACATAAGCATCGTCTATGCATCCTTCAGATATCGCTTTATTCAAAACTGACCCCTTAAACTTAAACATGCGCCTGATTAATAACAAAGGAAATAATGAATAAACAATAGAATAAAGGACTAATAATAAGTGTCACCAACCAAATTACGAAAATTTTACCTCTCGAATGTATACATCCATATGTAGTGAACCGGACCACCAACTTTGGCCTAGGAATAGGTGCTTCTGGCCTTTCTTCCCCTAAGTAAAAGGAATTTTTATCGCGCCTCCACCAATTACCTATGGGCAAAAACCGACGATTTCAATCAAAAAATCACGATTTACCGCCGTTTGCCAGTGTAAAAGATTGAGTGTACCCCATACCATAAGGATACGATAACTTCCCACGGGTACTCTACTGAGATAACATTTCGTACGCCGAAAAATCGCTAATCGTCCACATCAGGGATGCTCTCAATCTAAAGTTTTCCTTTCTAAAACTATCGAATGTCTCAACTCCAGTGCTCCATAAAACATTCAGCTCGTCAATCAGTGGTCTCAGAAAAACATCCAAATTCTTTCTCGGACTCTGTGGACCAGAACTGATAAGGCCCATAAATATAAACGCTGGTCTCATGCAAAGATCTGGAGGAAGATTATACGATGTGACAAACACTGGCCAACAAGAGTAGCTCTTACCAAATGTGTTATATGGTGTGAATCCATCTGTACATAAACCGAGATGTGTGTTCCTGGGCTCAGCTGCTAAAACCGGGTGTGTCCGATCGAAGTGGCGCCATGCCTTTCCTGAAGCTGGGTGAATCATTCTATCTGTAGCCCCTCAACACCTCAAATGCCAAGTAATATGCCGAGCAGTGCCTATAATATAATACAACCTTTGAAGACGGGGAGTTAAACGGAAATACCACAATTTCCTCATCCCGACCTTCGATTTCAAACCGGCCACGTATCTATTCATCCCGCATACCGGGTATTTGTTTAAGTCCTTATCTGCATCCCCGTAGAACAAAAACACTATTTTGTACAATAATCAATCTTCTCGTAGCCTAACCCCAATGTTTGCATCATACGGAGCATTCCTTTCGTGTCCTTAGGTACCAACTTCACTGTCTCATCCAAGAAACCTTCCTTCTCCTTGTTAAAAGCCTTATCAGAAGAAATATTACTCATCTTGTGCAGTGTCTTGTCCCTCAAACATTTCGCGACCCAGTGAAGGATAGATGTACTTTTCCTAGGATGAATATTCACCTTTCCTAGATACATCAAATTGTAGAATGCTTTTGCGTCGGGATTTAGATCCTGGTTATGCGCCTCATCCTCATCAAATTGACCTCTACATGCATCCACCACCATGTCTCTAACAAATCATCACAAAGAACAGAGATGTCGGGAATATTGACGTGTGATGTGCTGGGGAGGTCAGGCATATACGACATGGCAGGCCTTGAGTACTCTTCCCCGTGAAAAACCCAATCGTGTATCCTGGCATAAATCCTGACTTATGAAGATGATCACGGACCAAGTTTTTAGGAAAAAAACTCTCCTTTTTGTATTTCTTGCACGGGCACCTTATACGGCTTTCTAGATCGAAGTATTCGGCTGCTTGCGAATCATATTCTATGAACGAACGAATGCCAAACACAAAACTTCTTGCAAATAACCATCGCTATCAAACATATTGTACATCCAAGATTTATCGGCTTGATATTCAATTATTTATCTAAGTTGAAATAAAAGAAATAAATATTTATAATTTACAATACTAACAATTATCAATTTAGTTAAAAGTAGCACACACATAATTAATTATAAACAATAAAAATAACAACTTGCCTCTTGTAGTGTAAACAAACGATCCTCAAGAATATTATGTACACAAAAACAAGCCTCACGATGGTGTTTCGACAATACCTATAAACAAATGAAATAAATAAACAAGTAAGCATTAATTAAATAATTATAAATATAAATTTTATAATATTTAAATAAAACAAGACATTTATAATATTATTAAGGGAAAAAATGTTTGTACCTTAAGAATAAGTGGGGGTGGGAATGAATTATGCAAGTGAAGTGGGGAGGTATTTATAACAAAAAAACTGCTACTTCACAACCGCCGGGTGGTTGCAGATAACAACGGCTAGTAAATCTCGCAACCGTCTCGGTAATTGCAAAGTAACCTATTCGTTAGAAAGAAGCAACCGCCCGGGCGGTCACCAATACAGTTTGCAACCGCTTAGCGGTCGCCATAAACCCTCGCGATCGCCTAGTGGTTGCAAGCATGAGGCACGACCACCTAGCGGTCCCGGATACTTGGTATCAGCAGCTGCCGTGCGGTTGCAGATAATATTCATACTTGGGTACCCAATCGTGGCGCTATGTTTGATCAATTGCTAATTACCCTAATGACAGTTAAAATAAGCCAAATTATAAGGTTTAATTGCAAAAGCAAGCATGGCGACCGTCTGGGCGGTTGCTGATTCTGGTCATCTGCAATTGTCAGGCGGTTGTAGATAATATTAATACTTGAAATTTTACTATTTTGGCTGATTCGTTGTAACGCGTTGTTTGGCCAATTGATAATTACCTTAAGATAGTTAAAACAAGCCAAATTATAAGGTTTCATTGTCAAAAATTATTAATTTTAAACATGGATATTATTTGCACCCGTTGGGCGGTTGCAGTAATCCCATTGTTGCAACCGCCCAGCGGTTCCCATCTCTTATTTTTGCAACTGTCTCGGTTGTCGCCACACAAAATTGCAACCGCTCGGTGGTTGCAAATTTTGCTGGACTTGGTGGGATTAGGAAGGGATTAAAATTTTCACAAAAATTTAAAATTTTCACCACATTGCGACCGCTCGGCAGTTGCAAATTCTGCTGAAATTGGGGGATTCGGGGGAAATCCAAATTTTCACAAAATTCAATATTTTCACTCCAAATCTTATATATACCCACCATTCTTTCCATAATTTTTCATTCACAATTATTACACTATCCAAAAATACCGAATACTTCATTTTATCTCCAAATAAAAAAAACAAACACTCCTCTTTTCCAATCCACAAAAAAGCCCAAAAACTTTTTCTTATTTACAAAACAAAACATGAAACACTTTTTTTTTCCTTTATATCCTCAACAAAACACCCACCACTTTTTTTTTTATATCTCCAACAAAACCCAAACACTTTCTTTTATGTTCATAACAAAACACCAAACACTCTTCTTGTTCAATCCACCACTTTTCGTTAGATGGTGACTAGACGCTTATGGCAGTTGCCACTACCTTATGGAGATGGCAACCGTTCGGCGGTTGCAATCTTCTTATGCAGTGGCAACCGCCTGGCGGACGCTCCATCATTTTGACCTGGCGACCGCCATGTGTATGGGCGACCACCGAGCGGTTGCAAGGTACCCACGACGAGGGTATCTGTTACCGCTTTGGCGACTGCCCAGGCGGTATCTGCGCCAAGGTGATCTCAGATACCCCTCGGGCGATCGTCTATGGGTCATTTGCCACCGCCCACGCGGTTGCAAATGGTCATGTGCTCTTGTAGTGACAACTATTTTTCCAATTGCTAATTTACGATCTCATTGTATAAGGCGTGTCTCTGATTTACTAGTGAGGATTAATAGTTATACTTCTAATTCTACTTTATTATTTGATTTAACCCACCTCTAAAGTCAAGATTAATCAATATATTCCGACAAACCACATACACAATTAAGCAACATTGTTAAATCGAAATGACAAAGGAATCAACATATGATCACTTGTCCAACTTCTCTTGTCTTTCACGCCACGCAAAATTGAAGGAATAACAAAAAAAAGTAGAAACAATGCTCCACTTTGCACCAGCAACAGCATATGATGACTTAATTCATATTATCTTATCAAAGACTTGATTAGGTTAATGCACGTAAATATTCGATGCGATGTGTGTTTACTGTGATAACTAATAAGTGATAATCGTTTGGCAAATAAGTAAAATAGCAACATACATACCATTTAACTGTTAGGCATTGGAATCTCCACATTGGTATGATATTGTCCACTTTGGGCCCAAGCCCTCATGGTTTTACTTTTGGGGTCCAACTCCCCAAAAGGCCTCATACCAATTGAGATTTCTCCAATCCTATAAACTCGGTTCAACTCCCTTATATTTCCGATGTGGGACTCTTGTTTGCCCCAACAATCCTCCCCTCAAACAAAGGACCACCGAACAGTCCCTACGTGCGCCTCACGTGACTGGGACTTCGTCTCTTTCTTCAGTTTTTCTCCCGGGATATTGTTCTTGGCCCAACAAACTTTTTTCTTCCCTTGAACAAGGGATCTCCGAGCCTCCCCTTAACCCGATGCCTCACCACCTGTGATCATCTCCTTAAGTCGGAACTCGCCTCCTTTTTCATTCACTCCTGAGACACCCACACGGATCGGGAGCACTGGCTCTGATACCACTTGTTAGGCATTGAAATCTCCACATTGGTATGATATTATCCACTTTGGGCCCAAGCCCTCATGATTTTACTTTTGGGGTCCAACCACTACAAGAATAATCTGCATAGGAGACGAAAATATGGGCACCAAAATCCGTTCCTACCTAATTGGAACGACATTTCCGTTCCCATTGCCTGTTATCCATATTATATATTAAAGCACTATATGCACATATTAAAGCGGACTAGTATTTGGTTCCCATTGAGTGTTGTGCCCGTTAGTGACACCTCATCGCAATGGGAACCAAAATGTGGTTCCTATTGATTAAAAAAAACAAAAAAATAATAACTTTTGGAACAACTTTGTGGTGGTGGTTTATTTTATATTGTTTGGATAAATAATGATTGTTAATTGGTAGTATTATGATTTAATCTCTTTTAGTTGGACTCATATTTAATAAATACCTTATATTTTTTTATCTTGTAAAGGGTAATTACTACAATTGAAACTCTTGTATGTTTTATTTCACAAATCAATCACTTATTTAAAATACGTAATGTTTAACGAAATACGATAAATAAATAAACGGGAAGAATATATAATTATAGAAAACTTACAAAAATATCCGAATTAAGTCTTTTCTTTTACCAATCATTTAAAAACACTAATTAAGCGTGTCATTCCAAATCTCGTCCAAAACGAAGTAACGAAATACGATAAACAAATAAACGGGGGGTTTATGTAATTATAGAAAAGTTAAAGAAATATCCGAATTAAATTTTTTCTTTTACCAATCATTTGAAAACACAAATTAAGCTTGTCATTCCAAATCTCGTCCAAAACGAAGTAACAAAATACGTTAAACAAAGAAACGGGAGGAATATGTAATTATAAAAAAGTTAAAGAAATATCCGAATTAAGTTTTTTCTTTTACCGATCCTTTGGAAATACTAATTAATCATATGTCATTCCAAATCTCGTGCAAAACGAAGTAACGAAATACGATAAATAAAGAAAATGGGGCTTTATGTAATTATAGAAAAGTTAAAGAAAATATCCGAATTACGTTTTTTCTTTTACCAATCATTTGAAAACACAAATTAAACGTGTCATTCCAAATCTCGTGCAAAACGAAGTAACGAAATACGATTAACAAATAAACGGAGGGTTTATATAATTATAGAAAAGTTAAAGAAATATTCAAATTAAGTTTTTTCTTTTACCAATCATTTAAAAACACAAATTAAGGGTGTCATTCCAAATCCCGTCCAAAACGAAGTAACGAAATACGTTAAACAAAGAAACGGGAGGAATATGTAATTATAAAAAAGTTAAAGAAATATTCGAATTAAGTTTTTTCTTTTACCAATCATTTGAAAACACAAATTAAACGTCTCATTCCAAATCTCGTCCAAAACGAAGTAACGAAATACATTAAACAAGGAAACGAGAGGAATATGTAATTATAAAAAAGTTAAAGAAATATCCGAATTAAGTTTTTTCTTTTACCGATCCTTTGGAAATACTAATTAAGCGTGTCATTCCAAATCTCGTGCAAAACGAAGTAACGAAATACGATAAACAAATAAACGAAGGGTTTATATAATTATAGAAAAGTTAAAGAAAATATCCGAATTACGTTTTTTCTTTTACCAATCACTTGAAAACACAAATTAAGCGTGTCATTCCAAATCTCGTCCAAAACGAAGTAACGAAATACGTTAAACAAAGAAACGGGAGGAATATGTAATTATAAAAAAGTTAAAGAAATATTCGAATTAAGTTTTTTCTTTTACCAATCATCTGAAAACACAAATTAAGGGTGTCATTCCAAATCCCGTCCAAAACGAAGTAACGAAATACGTTAAACAAAGAAACGGGAGAAATATGTAATTATAAAAAAGTTAAAGAAATATTCGAATTAAGTTTTTTCTTTTACCAATCATTTGAAAACACAAATTAAACGTCTCATTCCAAATCTCGTCCAAAACGAAGTAACGAAATACATTAAACAAAGAAACGGGAGGAATATGTAATTATAAAAAAGTTAAAGAAATATCCGAATTAAGTTTTTTCTTTTACCGATCATTTGGAAATACTAATTAAGCGTGTCATTCCAAATCTCGTGCAAAACAAAGTAACGAAATACGATAAATAAAGAAAATGGGGCTTTATGTAATTATAGAAAAGTTAAAGAAAATATCCGAATTATGTTTTTTCTTTTACCAATCATTTGAAAACACAAATTAAGCGTGTCATTCCAAATCTCGTGCAAAACGAATTAACGAAATACGATAAACAAATAAACGGAGGGTTTATATAATTATAGAAAAGTTAAAGAAATATCCGAATTAAGTTTTTTCTTTTACCAATCATTTAAAAACACAAATTAAGGGTGTCATTCCAAATCACGTCCAAAACGAAGTAACGAAATACGTTAAACAAAGAAACGGGAGGAATATGTAATTATAAAAAAGTTAAAGAAATATTCGAATTAAGGTTTTTCTTTTACCAATCATTTGAAAACACAAATTAAACGTCTCATTCCAAATCTCGTCCAAAACGAAGTAACGAAATACATTAAACAAAGAAACGGGAGGAATATGTAATTATAAAAAAGTTAAAGAAATATCCGAATTAAGTTTTTTCTTTTACCGATCCTTTGGAAATACTAATAATGCGTGTCATTCCAAATCTCGTGCAAAACAAAGTAACGAAATACGATAAATAAAGAAAATGGGGCTTTATGTAATTATAGAAAAGTTAAAGAAAATATCCGAATTACGTTTTTTCTTTTACCAATCATTTGAAAACACAAATTAAGCGTGTCATTCCAAATCTCGTGCAAAACGAAGTAACGAAATACGATAAACAAATAAACGGAGGGTTTATATAATTATAGAAAAGTTAAAGAAATATCCGAATTAAGTTTTTTCTTTTACCAATCATTTAAAAACACAAATTAAGGGTGTCATTCCAAATTCCGTCCAAAACGAAGTAACGAAATACGTTAAACAAAGAAACGGGAGGAATATGTAATTATAAAAAAGTTAAACAAATATTCGAATTAAGTTTTTTCTTTTACCAATCATTTGAAAACACAAATTAAACGTCTCATTCCAAATCTCGTCCAAAACGAAGTAACGAAATACATTAAACAAAGAAACGGGAGGAATATGTAATTATAAAAAAGTTAAAAAAATATCCGAATTAAGTTTTTTCTTTTACCGATCCTTTGGAAATACTAATAATGCGTGTCATTCCAAATCTCGTGCAAAACAAAGTAACGAAATACGATAAATAAAGAAAATGGGGCTTTATGTAATTATAGAAAAGTTAAAGAAAATATCCGAATTACGTTTTTTCTTTTACCAATCATTTGAAAACACAAATTAAGCGTGTCATTCCAAATCTCGTGCAAAACGAAGTAACGAAATACGATAAACAAATAAACGGGGGGTTTATGTAATTATAGAAAAGTTAAAGAAATATCCGAATTAAGTTTTTTCTTTTACCAATCATTTGAAAACGCAAATTAAACGTCTCATTCCAAATCCCGTCCAAAACGAAGTAACGAAATACGTTAAACAAAGAAACGGGAGGAATATGTAATTATAAAAAAGTTAAAGAAATATCCGAATTAAGTTTTTTCTTTTACCAATCATCTGAAAACACGAATTAAACGTCTCATTCCAAATCTCGTCCAAAACCAAGTAACGAAATACGATAAACACATAAACGGGGTGTTTATGTAATTATAGAATAGCTAAAGAAATATTCGAATTAAGTTTTTTCTTTTACCAATCCTTTAAAAACACTAATTAAGCGTGTCATTCCAAATCTCGTCCTAAACGAAGTAACGAAATACGTAAACAAATATTATAATATAAAATACTATACCTCCCTTCAACCCTAAACCCTAAACCCTAAACCCTAAACCCTAAACCCTATAAACCCTAAACCCTATCCTTAAAACCTATACAACATAGTTCTAACTTGTATTTTCATACATAAAGGTTGTAAAATACCTTTAATCACTAATATTTTTTAACCATACACTAACATATGTAAAATAGGAGTGTTCCTCCAAATTTCGTACAAAACGGAATGTCGGAAGATGTTTAAAAAACAATTTGGGGAAGAAAGTGCAATTATACAAAAGATGCAAAACAACTTCAAATTCAGTTTTTTCTTGAACAACTATTTTCACAACACTAATGAGGCATGTAAATTCAAATTTTATCGACAAATGGAGAAGCGAAACACGTTAAAAATATATTTGTGGTCAAAAATATAATTTTATTTTTATAAGTCTGGTTTCTAATGGAGACCATTAATGGGAACCACATATCTGGTTCCCATTGGCACCAATAATTGAGTAAGTGTAGTTTTCTATATATACCCATCCACATAACTTTAGGTTTTTTTTCTCACCACTCAGTTACTCACTAGCCTCCATCTCTTTCATTTCTCTCACTTTCCATAGCCGCCGCCACGCTCCACCACTGATCTAGGCCTCTTACCAGACTAACACCACCACGACAGCCGCGATCCACCACGAAAGTCGCACCACCACGACTGCCGCGCACCGCCACTGTTCTACCACCACCACGACGTCGCTGCTCCATCACCACCACGACGCCAGGCTCCACCACTGCTCTACCAGACTACCACCACCACGAAAGCTGCACCACCACGAAAGCTGCGACGCTGCTCTTCTCTCCCGCTCATTGCCGCGACGCCGCCACGCCCCGCTGACCACTTTCCCCTCCACCAAGCATCGCGAAACCACCACGACCACTACCAGCCCTCCGCCACTCCACCTCACCGCCCAACCACGACCAGCCCTCCGCCACTCCACCTCACCGCCCCACCACGACCACCACCAGTCCACCACTTCTCTGCCGTGCTCAATTCGGAACCACGTTGGACTCCACGACGCCACCACAACTCCACGCTCCACCACCACCACGAAATTGTAAGTACTGTTAGTTTGGATTTGGATTCACTTGTTGGATTCAATTTGGATTCACTGTAAATTGTTGCTGCTGTTGGATTTAATTGTTGCTGTTAAATGTCAATTTAGATTTAACTGGTGATTAAGACTGGTAACTGGTGATTCATGTCGTACTTATAATTTGTTTATTCTGATTCATGCCGTACTGATATATATTAGACGGGGAACTGCTGATTCACGATATATGTTGTTCACATTTCAGATTGTTAATTTGTTAATGTGTTATGTTAACTGCTGATTATAAATAGTGATATATGTTGTTAATGCGTTGTTCACATTTCAGATTGATGATGTTCACATTTCAGATTGTTAATGTGTTAATGTGTTATTTTAACTGCTGATTATAAATAATGATGTGTTGTTAATGATTTTCTTCACATTTCAGATTGTTCACATTTCACATTTCAGATTGTTAACTGCTGACCATAATATTTATGCTGCCTGTAATGTCCGAACATTTTATTCCTGAAATTCTTTTTTTTATTCGTTAATTTTATCTTTGTTTTATGTTTATTCTAATAAGGAAATGGAGATCTGGGTGAAAAATATTGTAAATGAACTATTGTTTTAATTCGCTTTATTTTGATGTGCAGTTGGTAACTTATGGATTCAAAGTTGATATAGTTGGATTTAATTGAATGGTCATTTGTGCGTTAACTCTTCTAATGAAATGGAGATCTGTTTTTTTACCAATCCTTTAACGACACCGCCACCGCGACGCCACAGTTCGCATCGCCAGTCCACTCCACGACAGTCCGCACCGCCACCGCTCCACGATCGACTCCGCTACTACTGGACGACTGATTGCCACACCACCACTGCACGACGGACCGCAATTCCATTTATTTTGTAAAATTTTATTAAAATTTGTGTCGTATAGTTGTAGAGTTGTATCCTAAATTTTCTTTAACAACAAATTTGTGGTATTGTTTAATTTATAATATGTAATATTACATATTTTACCTATTACAATATAAGTGATATTCTAAAATTACAATAATTTTAATATTATTCAACAATGTTAATATGAGAAATAACTAAATTAAGATTATTAATATAATAATGATAATTTCAGATTAAACAACAACAACATTCAAAAATCCAATTTCTGAAAATTTTTAGAAATCAAAACAGCGCTAATATGAAAATTTCGAAAATATTAGGGTTTTAAAAAGTATTCAGATTTTTCCCCTGTTTTTTTAACAAAATTGAAATTGCTGCCATTTTTTTTTTTGGATTTTCAAATAAGCAACAGGAACGAATATTTCGTTCCCATTCTTTGGCTCAGTTAGTTCCCGTTACTATGAACAGTGTGTTTCGTATGACCGTATTGGGGGTCCCAGTCCTAAGCAATGGGAACCAAATATTCGTTCCCATAAAGCAATAGAAACGAAATATTGGTTTTCTAAATGGGAACAGAAGCTTTGGTACCTAGGCGTAACGGAAACCAAACACGTTCGTTCCTATTAGCAATGGGAACCATGTATTTCGTTCCCAAGGCAATCGCCACGGGGGTAACGGAGACAGGGCCTTTGGTGCCCATAAGTGGTTCCCATATGGTCTACGGGAACCAAAAAAGGGGCAATTGGAACCTAATTAATGGTTCCAATTGTGCAATTTTCTTGTAGTGAACTCCCCAAAAGGCCTCATACCAATTGAGATTTCTCCAATCCTATAAACTCAATCAACTCCCTTATATTTCCGATGTGGGACTCTTGTTTGCCCAACATTAACGACATATATTACATATCTTTTCCCAAGAAAACTGCATTGAACCCAGACTTACAAAAAACTTGTACCAGACTCTCTCTCTTATTTTTGTATACTTTTTTTTTTTATTATTGGAACCTCCTTGCTAA
The DNA here is from genome assembly GCA_948329865.1 of Linaria vulgaris. Lineage (NCBI taxonomy): Eukaryota > Viridiplantae > Streptophyta > Magnoliopsida > Lamiales > Plantaginaceae > Linaria > Linaria vulgaris. Next base: position 16,423,680 of record OX415253.1, read on the forward strand.
AAACACCTTCATTCGTGTTTTTAAAAACCTTGTACGAAACTATATCGGGTTTTTGAAAATCAGGCACCAACTCATCCTCTCTTATTAAGAGTGTAAATTGCCAATTCATATTTAATCAGGTGTTTTGCCACTCTCGACCAATTAGCTGAAAGTAAAAAAGCGAACACCAATTGCAAACGGTGTTTACTAGCTCTTTTAATACTCTTATATTTCTTATTTATGTTATTTAATGTCACAGTTTTGTTTATCTATACAAAGTATATTTAAGGGGGAAAAAACAAATGACATACATTATTGATATAACCACCATGCATAGCCTTCATGACCTAGATAGCTACTAAATAGTAATTAAACGGTATGTATATCTTCCATTCCAACCTCCTATCTAGCTACTACAGCGGCCGCCACATCTTCTCTCTTTTTAATGGGAATTGCTAAACGGCCGGAAAGGAGACAAAAGTAGAAAAATACATATGGGATGAGAGTAACATGGGAAAAAATATATAGTGTAGAATGATATCAATAATGGACCCCATGAAAATTGGAAAATGACCCACCAATTCAAGTTGAGAGTAATGGAACCATGTGCGATCATATGGTGGTTGGCCCTTATCCAACCCCACGAAACCCTCTCCCTCCCCCCCCCCCCCACCCCCCCCCCCCACCCCCCCCCCAGCAAAGTCATGAAAACGAAAGATCGCAGTAACTTTATTATGCACAAATGTAATTTTAGTCGTCGAAAATGTTTGGAACATTTTTATTTATTTTTGTAACAAAATACGATAAACTTAATTCTAGCTGACACATTCAAGAACATCAAAAGAAAGAAAGAGACAAAGAACGTTAACCTGATATATGTATAAAGTAACAATTTCAACATTGAAACATAAATAAATCACCCATTAATTAATAAACAAAGAATGAAAATTATTGTTAATCCTCTATGAGTTTCACTCTCCTGATATTCGTCCTTTCCATATTCCCTCGAGTCCTCGACACGTTCGTTCCTTGACCACACTTTTTTTTTCCACCTCTCTCACGCACGCACGCACACACACACACACTCCAATTAATGCTACATATTTATTTTGTTTATAAAGAAGAGATCTTCTGTCAGAGAATTAGCCTGAACAAAATTAGTTTCCCCTTCTTTCGTAGTACTTGTAATTCTGTTCAACAGAGGGAAGGCCCCTCTGTGTCAGAAACAAAATCTACGTCTTTACACAAATCCAGTTCAAAGAAAAACCCTAATCTTTATCCATGTATAATTCTTCGAAAGATGTATCCATCAAAGCTAGGTTCGCCATTCGGTTTATTCGGGCCATGAAGAAACTCAAGGCTAAAAACAGAAACACAAACAAGAGATCATATCATACGATCATTAGAGATGCAGCCTATGCATCTATGGCGTCAGCAGTTGGACCGAGACGAGCATGGAGTCGGGCCATCATTTACAAGATCAAGAACCGGAGAATTCGATATTGCAACAACCAACTTATTGGAAGAAGATGTAGAAAAAGAATCATTGTGAATAAGGAAAACCCTATAATTAAAGACTCAGTTGGTTGTTATGAACAAGAAAACGATCTACGAGAACTTGTGCCGGGCGGCGAATGGATGGATTCTGGCAGTTTATTATATGAAACTGCGGACTATATAAAGTGTCTGAGAGCCCAGGTACAGGTCATGACAAATATTCTTCATCATTTTACAACCTCATGATCGGTGATGACCTCTTTATTTCTAAAAGAGAAAGAAAAGTGATTATTACTTTACCCTCATAACGTAGATTAAATAAGTCTGGGGGTACGCAAATGAATGTTTATCTAGTTTCTTTGATATGTCATGGTGTACAAAAACAGCCGGGAAAGTATTTCTATTTATCATTGTAAGATAGAGTTCTTGATGTTGAATTTTATATACATGTTTCCCATAAAAAAAAACAAGAATTATATATATATAATATATTTATATATATATATGTTGGATCAAAGATATAAACTTTATATTCCAGTGTACTGTGTATTTTGATAACCGGATCTATGGCAAATTAGCTAACGATATTAACATATATATGTACTTGTTACAGAAGTTTCAATATTTCAGTTGCAGTTTTTTGTTATACTTTTCATAAATATGATCGATTGCACTCTCAGCTTCCATTATATATGTGTAACATGAGATTCATTCTGATCCTTAGATCAAAATTCGAGCACCGAGCCAAAATATGAACTTAATGATTCACCTCTTAGTTTTAGCATTTGTTGCAAGGGCTGGAGCAACATTATCTATAGTATTAATGTATTGAGATTTGTCATTGACGCCATGACTAAATCCCTGCCATTTTTTACGAAATACTTTCCGAATTCTTGACAATAATGTAATACACTAGGATCATTAGCCCATTGCAGTGATCTTAATTATTCAATATGAATATTTATAAACGTTTAAAGAATATTGTATTTCATTGAATGAATAATGTACAAGGTGTTACAAGATTATATATACACTTAGGTTTAAATCAAGGAGAGCATATTCTATCTAAATAAGGTACAAGATTAACTAGAATATATTAATCATGAGAAGAGGATTGTGTAGAATCTCTTTCCCTAATACGTCCCCTCAAAATTGTCGTTCTATCGGCTAAGGCAATTTTGAAACATAAAGAAAGGAACCGCGTGCGATGTAGTGCCTTTGTGAGGATGTCGGCAAGCTGGTCGTGAGTGCTGATATGAGACACATGAAGAAGGCCCTTCTAGACAACATCCCGAACAAAGTGTATATCAATAGCTATGTGTTTCATACGAGAATGTAAGACCGGATGCAAGGAGAGATGAGTGCCACCAATGTTGTCGCAGTAGATGGTAGGAGACGTGCGAGGGGACATATGAAACTCGGACATGAGATGAATCCATCGAACTTCGGACGTGGCGGTGGCAAGTGCTCGATATTCGGTTTCGGTGGAGGAGCGAGCAATAGCACGTTATTTGCGAGAGCTCCATGAGATCGGGTTGTGGCCGAGAAAGATGATGAACGCCGTAGTGGATGAACGGTCAAGTGGATCCCCTGCCCAATCTGCATTGGAGTAACCGCGAAGAGTAAGCGGAGAGTCACGACGAATGAGCAAGCCGTGAGTGAGAGTACCCTTGAGATACCGTAGGATCCTCTTGACCCCATCCCAATGCAGCTCGGTGGGGTTAATAACGTACTGAGCGAGACGATTGACGGGGAAGGCAATGTCGGTTCGTGTGAGAGAGAGATACTGAAGTTCGCCAATAGCCTGCCGATAAAGACGTGGATCACATTTATGGGAGGATTCTCGGATGGTAGAGACGGCGTTGGAGGCCATAGGTGTGGATACGGCCTTGGCCCCGTCCATGTGATGACGGTGTAGAATATCGTGAATATATTTGTGCTGGGACAGTAAGAGACCTTCCTTGCAAGGTAGCGCTTTGATGCCGAGAAAATAGGATAAGGAACCAAGATCCTTGACCGCAAAAGATGACTGGAGTTGACTGATAAACGATAAGATTAGCCCAGAGTCCATGCCTGCAAAGATAATGTCGTCACTGTAGACTAAGAGAAACAGTACGGTGAAGTCACGACGAAAGATGAATAAGGAAACATCAAATTTAGACTGAAGAAATCCAAGATGAAGGAGCACATCTAGAAGTGCCTGAAACCAAGCACGTGGAGCTTGCTTGAGTCCATAAATAGATTTCCGAAGGCGGCAGACATGCGTAGGTCGAGAATCATCAATGAAACCCGGTGGTTGTTCCATAAACACTTCTTCAGAAAGATCACCATGGAGAAAGGCATTTCTCACATCGAGTTGGAGAATAGGCCAAGAATTCATTACAGCGAAAGATAGAACGAGTTAGATGGTGACGAGCTTTACTACGGGACTGAAGGTCTCGGTGTAGTCAATGCCAGGCCGCTGATGGAAGCCTTTAGCAACGAGGCGGGCCTTGTATTTGTCAATTGATCAGTTGGGATTGTGCTTAATATGAAATACCCATTTGCAACCAACGATGTTGGAGGCTTGATGAGACGGGATGAGTTCCCAAGTGCCGTGTCGAAGAAGAGCATTGATCTCAGAGGACATGGTGTCACGCCATTGCGGATCTTTGAGTGCAACTGAGACACTGGTCGGTTCAAGAGATAACTCAAGCGAATATTTTGTAGCGAGATTGACTACTTTCGGCTTGAAGATATTATTCTTGGAGTGCGTGACCATAGGATGCCTTGACTCGATTTGTGGTAACTTCAGAATGGGAGGTGTCTCAATAAGTGGTTCAAGAGAAGGCGTAGGCGAGGGAGCAGGCGTGGGCGAAGATGTGGAGCGTGGTGCGGGCGACGGAGCGAGCAGAGTGGGCGAAGGAACGGTTGGTACGGCCATTGGGTTTGGAAATGGGTGTATGGGCTGGCCCGGAAGAGCATGAATGACCATTATAGGTGGCGGCCCGGAGGTGGTGCACTTTGGTGTCTCAGCATATGACGGAAATTTGGATTCGCAAAAGCGAACATCCCGTGAGATGAATAATTTGTTTGTGGAAGGGTCCCAACACTTGTAAGCACTTTGGGAGCTAGAGTACCCAAGAAATAAGCACGGTCGAGACGGAAAAGATAGCTTGCCCGGTTCATAAGGTCGGAGCCACGGATAGCAAAGGCAACCAAAAATACGCAACTTGAGATAATTGGGCGACGTGCCAAATAATTTTGGAAACGGTGACATATTGGCAATGGTAGAGCAAATCATTCGATTGATAAGATAAACCGTTGTTTGTAGTGCAAAAGACCAAAATATATTAGGTAATTTAGCATGACGTAAAAGTGCCCTTCCCGTTTCAACTATGTGACGATGACGTCGTTCAGAAATCCCATTTTGTTGCGGTGTATGAGGCGTAGTTGTAAGCCAGCTTATTCCCGATTTTGAAAAAAACGTTTTTAGTGCCAAAACTTCGCCGCCATTGTCACTATAAAAAATTTTCATGGTTTGAGAAAATTGTTTGTCAACCAAAGGCTTGAAGTGGAGAAAAATATCATGCACCTGTGATTTTGTAACCAACGGAAAAAACCAACAATAGCGAGTGTATAAATCCACAAAGATAACATAATATCGAAAACCATCAAGCGAAGGCACAGTGGGCCCCCAAACGTCTGCAAAAGTATAGTGCAATGTATGTAAAGCAGTAAATGATAAGTCCACAAACGGTAAGCGATGAGACTTGCTAACATGGCAAGAATCACAAAGTAAGTCTTGCGCAGAGGATTTAGTGTCCATAGGTAAATTAAATACAGAAATTAAAGATGAACTTGTCTTGGAGGTCGGATGACCAAGACGTGAGTGCCATGTATGGTAAGTTGTTCGAACCCCCAAGGTAGCCAAACGAGCAGCGGATTTCATATAATATGAATGAGGTCGAATATGGTACACATCATCACTGCAAAGTCCCGTCGCCAGCGGGTCCCCCGAAGGTTGATCCTTAATAACAAAATAATCATGAAAAAATTCATGGACACATTATTATATCGCGTAAACCGATGCACTGATAAAAGATTATGCTGTGACGAGGGAACCATCAAAACGTTGGATAGAGTAAATGTGCGAGATGGAAAATTTAATTTGGATGAACCAACGTGAGTAATTTGCATACCATGACCATCAGCAATTTGTACTTCATCCGTCCCATCATACTCTGAGTGATAATTAAGATTATTGAGGTCTGGAGTTAAGTTGTTGGAGGCCCCGAAATCAACAAGCCACGATCCAGGTCTGAGGCGCATAGGAGGCGCCGATGGTGTGCGTGCGGCATTGGCAGTTGGTGCCACTGACCCAAGTTGATAACACCGAAATTATCGAGACAGAAACAACACCAGATCTAAAGGATAGAATACTCTGTAAAATCAGACAATGATGGGCGTGGAAGTGTAGTAATATAGAATATAAGTTAACACATGAATGTTACACTTAAATCCCACTTTGTTGCAAGTGCACGAATTATGTAATAATAAAATGGTAAGTATAGTTACGAACAAAGTATCATATCCCAAGGGAGTGGTAGAGTAATGAATGAATCATTAAAATGCAAAACACTACTTGTTGTCACGATCTTTTCTCTTGTGTTTGCAGTGTGTAATGAATGCTTATGAATGCTATGAATTCTTTCTATACTAAAGATGCTTTAAATGTTTTAATGCTGAGAATGTTAAATCTGGAATGCAATGAAAATCTATCTATAACGTAGAAAAGCAGTAATTCAGGTTTTTGTGGTTTTGAATGGAAAAAAACAAGTAAACGATTAAAGCAAGTAAGCCAGTAACTAATGAATGTTGGAAGAAAGAAAGATTAACTAAATTATTTAAACTAAACTAATGACATAATTTAATGATTGATTGTGGTTGTAAACAATGATTACAAAGACTATTCAGTGGTTAGGTTTCACAATGATATAACCATAACAGTTCTTAGACAAATTACGTATATCTACTCACAGTACTCGATAATTATTTGATACTTCCATGTCTAATGAATATGTGACATATGGCAGAAGCAATTTCAACAATATCTCTATGACTCTCTAATAAGTAATAACCTATCATGTTTACGGATTAGCCCTGTTCTCAGTTGTTTTAGAAGAGATATCAAATCTACAATCCAACTAGCTTCTCTGAATCGTGTTCACATAACGTACAAAATCAAAATTGATCTAGCGTGATCTAAAGGTTGCGCATCAGTTCCTTTTGCAAATCCAAAGCCAAATATATATATATATATATATATATATATATATATATATATATATATATATATACTCCAGGCGGCCCCACACGGGTGCTTCCGTTTTATCCGAGCGAGAGTAAGGCTAGTCATACAACATAATAACTATTCAATCTAGACATTCAAGATCATCAAATACACAAAGCAAATAAACATATTCATAAATCAGATTTTCTCCCCTACTATAAACAACGAGTAGGTTTGCTCCTCATAGTCATGAGTTCAACAATCAATAAAGGACCCAATATCATAGACAAAGTAAAGAGATAAAGAAAAGCCTATTGTATCCGGTGGAACGTTGCTTGACTCTCTTCTTAGCTCCCTTTTGCTATGTTTTTCTTCACAAACTATTTTCTCTCAAACAATTACTCAACTAAACTAAAATAAGACTTTGATGGTGTTTTCTCTCTGATGACAAACTCTCAGTTTTTCTTTTGTCAAAACGTGGTTGTAGCCTATTGTTAATGGTGAAAATCTTATTGAGAGTGGTGCCCTAACTGCTGAATATAGCCTCATATTTATAGTTTTTCCCCGCTCTGGGCTTCATTTTTGGGTTTCTGACGTTGGCTAACTTCCGTCCACATCGCGCCATTGGCGCGCGATCTACCATAGGGCTCCTCTGGATCTCTCTACTTTTCGTTTCTCCCTGTGGTCTCCTGATGTCTTCCTCTTCAATCGCTATGTCTTTGGTATTTCTCCTTAATGTAGTGTCGTAGCGTTTCTGTATGTCTTGACTCATTGTCACCTAAAACTTCCATTTTGGCCTCTTTTAGCCTTGTTTCTTCTTGACTCTGAAAAATGATAAGACACCCAGAAATAATAATAAAACAAGTAAATATACCATCATAATTATTTAAAAGTATAAGAAAATCGATACTTAAGTCACGCTAAATAAACGCTCATCAAATACACATAAACTTAAACATTTGTTTGTCTTCAAGAAAACTCACTTCATTAACTCGATCTAAATTAGAATGTAATTGTCAACATGCCAACATGTATACGTGAGAATTCTCAAAATGTAATCTATGGTCAAAACAAGAGATGAGATGTAATAGATAAACACGAGCACATCAAATTTAATATAGTCATCTTCACATTCGTTTCATGTGCTCCAGTACTGTGTGATACTATTGTTTTTGCATAGGAGTTATTTTCATGTTGCAAAATTATAAAATCATAGCTCTTAACATATAATCACTTCCGTTTTCACTCTTCACTCTTCTATTGCCATTGACTCAAGTAGATTTCATATGTTGAGGATCATTTAGGACTTTTGTAAGCTTGTAAGGTTAGGCTCGGGACTGGGCTATAATGAAAAAAGTCATATATGAGTTATAGAGATATGTGTAGTGAACCACTCATGCATTATGCTTTCCTCCCTTATCAGTGCCTTCTTCATTGGCCATACATTTTAGGCTCTTTTTGGCATATTTTTATTTGTGTTTTCATTTTTGCAAGAATCAAATCATCATATATGATTTTTCAAGAAACACCCCCAAACTTAAAGGCTTTGCACGGGTTATTTGTGTTTTCTATTATGCTCATCCTCCATTTTTATTTAATTTTTTTTCATTTTTAGCTACTGCTTTTGTTTTAAACTCCTATCTTATTCCTTTTTCGATCTATGCCATCCATCTTTAGAAATTGGTAGGATACTTTTTTTTCTTTTTCGGCTCATGGTAGGTAAGTAGACTTAATAAACAAAGGCTCATGGGAAAGGCTTCAACGGGGTTCAGTGGACAATCTAGTTCACATAGGGTTCCTGGCTTGGAATGCTAAAACTCAAAATTTTTAAACGATGGCCTATTTTATATCCTCAACACATTTACATCTACAATTATCGCAAGCAATAGTCGAGCAATTTGTTCAAGAGTCAAAATCACATGTTGCATTACTATATTCTCATAAATAAGCAACAATATCTTCACAGCTATACAGAACAATGGATTGAAAGGTGTGTATGAAACTAAAACATGCTTTTGACCATATTACGCAAGATGTACCAAAGGTATTCACGTATTCATACATCTCAAATTTCTACAATATTAAGCATATACTATCATAGATTTCTACTTATTCATGCTTTCATGCTTCAAATCTCATTCTAATGACTAAAAACAAAACTAGACTCGAAAAAAGATTTTAAGGATAAATATATAGCAAATAAGCATAACAAACAACGTAGCTACCACCCCCAAACTTAAAATCATGTGATGTTTTCATTGCATAAAATAGAAAGAATTAAAGTAAAGATCAGAGGACTCCTCTAATCAAGCTCAAAGAACACTCGTCCGACATGTGGTGTTGTGCCTCTCTTCATTTGTAACACTCTCCTGAATTTGTCTCAACTCCCTCCAATGGAGAGTGTTGTTGTTCTGGAAGTGCTCCTTGATTTCTTCCAATTGATGCACTAACTCAGCATTTTCCTTTTTTCAATTGTTCTTTCACCTTTGCAATTGCTCGTGCACCATCTTTTGTCTCTTCGGCGAAGGTGATAGAGCTTCCTCAATTGACTCTATTGCTGATAACTCATTAGTGTGGAACGTTGTTTTGACCACTTGCCTCACAATGTGATTGATGGGATATGTATTTAGATGATAAATGTAGGTATCAAGCTCCGTAAAACCTTCTTTGATACAAAGTGCAGTTATGAGTACTCCAAAATATATAAAGCATGGAGGACCATTGATGGGGTGATTCTCGATAACTTTAATTATGATTTCCCCTATGTTTGGTGTATCTCTTCGTGTTATACATATCATAATTTTTGCTTGTTCCCATGAAATTTTTCCTTTGTAATCGGGTGGAAGTATCCGAGAACTAACAAAAACCTACAATTCCTTACAAACTGTTTGTAGATCCATATAATCAGTCTCTAAGACGCCGTCTTTGATGTGATCAATTATGAGGCCTCATTGTAGGATAGACCGTGAGGCACCCTTGGTTGTAAGCTTATGTTGTGAACCTATGTCCCAAAGTATCATTTGGTCTGCCTTTAATTTGTAATATTTGTTCACGTCTCTCACTGTGATTATGACTGATCTACCCCTAAGCCAGACATTACCATCGCCTTCTTCATAATAAGCATACTACTCACAAACAATGTCATTCGTAATACCTGTCGCCTTATCATGTGTCCTAATCCCCCATGCTCTAGTGTCTTTTCCAACCGTTGTACTTCTTGTTAATCACAAAGTGGCTTTCTAATAGTGCCTCATATAGGTTGAAACATTTGTCGTTGAGAAATCGATTACGATCGAATGTCATTTCAGCCAAAGAGTTTTGATGCACTTCGTGATGTTTTCGTTGTTGGCTCAAAGATGTAGTATCTTCCAGATCCATGTTCTTCTACAAAGAACAAATAGAAAAATAAATTTTCTTGAGAGAAAGTAAATAGATAGGAGAAATAGAGAAGAAATAGTATTATGAATTCTGAGAGATAATAGAATTATAAAAGTGATTAGAGTTATAAATAAAAGTATTCTTAATTAGAATTTAAAATTTTTTCATTAAGTTGCATAACTCTCCGTAGTAAATAAAATCACAATGGGAATAACTCATGTATCAATGGAATTTAATCATAAAAGAAGCATATGTATGGTAGGAAATATAAAGATGGAGATTGCTCAATCAAATTCTGTAGATTCTGAATTTTGTATGTCTCTTATTGCGTTTCGAACTGAGAAATGTGTACTGCAAGAAAAGTTTGAGGCGCGATATTGTAACCGCGCATCCTAATCGCGCGTCTGCTACAACTTTGACGAGGCATTGGACGCAGTGGTTTTTGGAATGATTGTGCTGCTAAATCAGATCGTGCACTTGGATCGCGCGTGGGAGGCGCGTGAAATCGCGCCTGCTACTGGAACACCTACTTTGCATGCTCCAATTCGTGTTGTCATTATTTTTGTCCAATACCGTCTTGCTTTTGTCCCGGTAATCTCTCTACTTATGGCTTCTTTCACTTTCTTCATTTTTTTTATCTCAATGCTTAGCTCAGAGACAAATTAAAATAATATGCTATATATGACTCAATACAAAAATAAACTAAAGACTTGATAATTATAAACTTACTATTATAGGCTGCCTCCGACACATCACTTAGTTTATTGTCGGTTAGCTCGACGATTTTGGTAAAGAACCAGGGGTCCTTTGGTGCACCGTTTGCATTGTGGTCTTTTTCTTCCTTTGCTCCCTTCTTCACTTTTCCTTTACTAAGTGGTTTGACATTCGGTTGGAAGGGTTTGTCTTCAAACCTTACAAAGATGTAAAGAAGAATTTGATTATTGGCATATGACATACCCAAGAAATCAACCCACCTTCGACATTGTATCCAAAATGTTTCTACTCATTGGAGTTAGGTTGTAATAGAATGTGGTCATGTGGCGAGGGGTTGTAAAGGTGGTAGAAGGGCATAGCCTTGAAATCATTCCATACCACCGGCATGTTGAAGCCATGAACTCCTACTCTAACTATTTAAATTTCAACAGTACTCTTCTCCCCTCGGCATCTAAAATTAATGCACCATCCTTCTTCAGGTCCATCAATATATCCATCATAACATTTTGCTTCCATTGCCTATGCTCCATGCAAACTCCGCTCATCAGGATATGAATTTCATATGCAAGCATCTTCAAGTAACCTTCAGTAGTGATTGAATCTATGAACATTTTGTTCTCAAATTCAAGTCTTTAGTAGAAGTTCTTGAGTAATGCTTCCTCCCCGAGGTTACATTGTGGAAACGCCATGGTCATATTATGATATCTCTCCCAAATGTCAACAATTACTTCTCCATCATATTATTTGTAGCTAAGGATCTCCTCATGACACCTCTTACTCCCTTCATTGTTCATGAAATGGCTACAAAATTTCTCCTTTAAGCAATCCCATGAGTATGATCTTTTGTTGTAGATTCCATCTTACTAGGTTCTCGCCGCTCCTTTAAGTGAAACAAAGAACCAACGTGTTGCTATGTCGATGTCACTCCACTAGAACTTGTTGCATATTTTGGTTAGTACTTCTACATGTGGTCATGGTCGTCTTCCAAGTCTCCACTGGATTGCTTCTCCTTAATTAGTCTGAATAGGTCCAGACTGTATTTCCCTTGCATGATCTCTCACAGATCCTTGTCTCCTTCGGTCTTTACATCGATAATTTCGAGTATAGAACCTCCTCCAAATCCTTTGATTGGTAAATTTTCAGTAAAAGGAGTGTTCAAACGCCCCTCCTTTTCATCATTAGTAGGCAAAAGATCACCAAAGGACTCCATGCGTGCTACTCAAATGCAAACAACAAAAGTTGTTAGTGTCTCAACAATTAAGCTCCATGATTCACAGAAAAAATACCATTACTCCCCGACAACGGCGCCAAAAACTTGATTGGCGTGTAAGTGTAGTAATATCTATACTATTAAGGAGAAATTAATATTTGTGTACCGTAAGTTTATCCTATTGATGAATCTATCCCATAACTACCGAATTGTTAAAAATAACCTACGAATTGGCCTTTTCAATTTTTATGCCATGTTGTTGCCACATAGGGAAAAAAAACGTGGCTGACACGTGGAAAAAAGCCACACGCCACATAAATATATTTAAAATAAAAATATATTTTTTGTGCTATGTGGCTACCACATGGAATATATTTAAAATAGAAATATATTTATATCAATAATATATATAAACATATAAAAAAATATAACTTTATGTATTAAAATTGAAAATTTTGGACCGTGGATTGACACAACACTTTTGAGAGTTAAGCTGGAATTGCCTTCACTCTATTTTGATCTTCTTGATAAATATAGTGTGCAGCGGAAGTAAGAACACAAGAAGATATAATTTTAAGAAGTTTTCAATATTATTAAAAACTTCTGAGCCTTAGACCAAATAACCATAAAGGTTTTATCAAAAACGTTCCTCACAACGATTCACTCACGCTCTTTGTTGATCGGACTCAACGAAGCAGACAAGTAAGAACTACTTAACTTCTATGAACTAGAATTAAGCAGTTGATACAAAAACTACGCAAAACAAGACGAAGACAATACAAAGAATGATTAACCTCTTGGATTGTTTAGCACGATTGTCTTGTCCTCATCTTGATGAACTTCACATCTTTTATAGATTTCTTGAGTCTTGCACACCAAGATGTGTTGTTCACAGTTTTGGTAACTCTTGTTGTTTCCTTGTTGATATTTGCCATCTTTGTGAACTTCAAATCTTTCCTGAGAATGTGTTTCCATTGTTACCGATTTAACAAGGTAACACATCTTCTTCAATTTGCAGAATCCTGGAAACAATCGCGTCGCAGAGAACAGCTAGCTTGTTTCCTTCTTTTGAAACCGTGTGAGTTGACTATTCAAGTTAGCTTGAATTATGGAAACTTCAAGTAAGGAATCTTCCATAGCTCTTCCTTATGATAAAGATACCTTCCTGGACATAAACATAAACAACTAAAACCGTGGAACTTGGTTAATATGTGAATAAAGGCAAAACTTAAATTTGGCAACTAAAGAGCAGTTATCGCACAAGCTCTTGGCTTTCAATGTTATCCTTAATGTTAACCCAACATCGTCTAACTTTCCATCATCTAACATTGATTCCAGAAAGTCCTGCACTTTCAATCTCCCCCTTTTTGCCTTTCTTCACAAAACCAACACCTGTTCAAATCAAGTCTTATATCCAGAAAGTTATAATCAACAAGAAACAAATTAAACTACTAAACTGCTCCCCCTCAATACAAGATAACAAATTCAAAGTTAAAGTGGCAAAGACAAATATTAAAGTCATCACTACACCCACATATGTACATATGTTCAGACCTCAACATTCATCAATGTTGCCTCAACATTGAAACCAGTAAGTTTCCTGCATAAAAGGTTAACTAGACAAGTAGTTCAAAATGTACTTTCATAAGCAAAAGCAGTTAGAGCAGTTCATCAGTAGTACTTAGAGTTACATGCCATAGCTAGATATCAAGTACAAGCCCCTTATCAAATAAACCAATTAGAGATTAATGTACTAGCAGTTCAAAGATATTAACAGTTCTTAAGAAACAAAACATAAACTAGAAGACAAAAATTTAAAATTGGAACTACTCTCTCCCTTTTTGTGAAGAAGGGAGTTTCTCCAAATTTTTCACCATGTCCTCCAGCTCTTTGAGGTGTTCCTTTCTTTCCTCAATCTCCCTCTGACAATCAGCAACCTGCCCCCTATACCAATTCAGCAAATGATCCACAAAAGCATAAGTTATGACCATGTAGTCTTCTTCTTTGGACATAGGCACTGAAGTTCCAGCAAACTCATGAGCCTTCTTCTTTTCAGCCCTTGGTCTCACCACTCCTTTTGTGTTCCATGGAAGGTCTCTCACTCTTGATCCAGACAAGTAGCTTGGGAGAATTGTCAGTTCAGTATTATTCTTCCTCCAGCCCACAGTAACACTTGTCTTCAATCCTTGTTTACTGAGGATTTTGCAGACGAGAGAGGGAAAAGGCAGCATGCCATTTTTCCTTCCAGCAACTTCAGACATAGACTTCACAATCCTCTCCCCCATGTTCACTGGCAGTCCATTCTTGATTTTGTAGACTAAGATTGTTGATTCCTTAGTCAAAACAGTGACATTTTTGCTTGGCATCCAATTGAAGCAGGCTATCTTGTGCAAGACAGCACTCAGGGAGGTGAGTTTTGTGGTTGGCAGAGTATCTCTCCAGATTTTGACCAACCCTCCAGTCAAGTCCTCAATCACATCATCATAATAGGGGTCCTCGGATTCATCAGTAGTAGGAAATCCACATATCTTGTTGATGGTGTAGGGGTCAATGTTGAAGACTCTCCCCCTCCCCGAAGCCTTTCCAAATTTTGGAGATCTGTAGTCCCCGATCCATTTGGAGAGATTTAGGTAGAACTCCATACAATCTCAGGAGCATAGTCACTCAGCTCCATCACTGATTGTTGCAACCCTCTTGCCTCAAGCAAGTCCATCATCTTGTTCTCTTTGAAACTGGCAATCTCTATAGCTCTTTCAGTGTGAATCTCCCTTCTTTTGAAGGAATCCCACTTCTTCACCAACTCTTGAGAGAGATAGTAAGGAGAAAAGTAGCTCGCCTCATCATCAGGATAGACCACATACAGCCCATCTGTGTACTCCTCTGTTCCTGATGTTGCCCCAACATCAGCAGCAACATCTTGCTCCTCCTCAGTCTCATCTTCCTTCTCCTCTTCTTCCTCTTCATCCTCAACATCCAACACCTCTAATTCCTCTTCCATCACTTGCTTACCTTTCCTCTTTCTCTCAGCAGCAGCAACAGCATTCTTTTCATCCTCGGCCTTCTTCTCATCCTCAGCCTTCTTCTCAGCCTCATCATCCCTCTTCCTAGCTGATCTCTCAGCCAGCCTTTTCCTGGCCTCAGCCCTT
The DNA here is from genome assembly GCA_948329865.1 of Linaria vulgaris. Classification (NCBI taxonomy): domain Eukaryota; kingdom Viridiplantae; phylum Streptophyta; class Magnoliopsida; order Lamiales; family Plantaginaceae; genus Linaria; species Linaria vulgaris. The sequence continues at coordinate 16,438,876 of OX415253.1, forward strand.
GCCTTAGCAGACACAGACATATTTTTCAATTTCTCCCCATTGCCCTAACTCTTTTTCTTTTGAGCCCTAATCCACTTCCTCACCATCTTGTCCACAGACGCATCCACGAATTTCTCCACGGATTTTTCAACGGATTCACTACCCTCCCCCTCAACAGTTAATTCAACATCAAGTTCAGGGTTGGGTTTAGCAGTGTTTACCTCAATTTCAGGTTCATTGGTGATGGGAGTGGTTGAATCAACAGTTGGCTCAACATTGGAGGTCGATTCTCCCTGTTTGGACTTCTTTCCACGTCGCACGTAGGGGATCGCCTTTCTTTTAGCAGCAACAGGAGCATCAACTGTCTTTGCAGCAGCACCTCTAGTGTGTGACCGAGTTCGTGCGGCAGTGGGTTCACTTCCTAGGGTAATATCTGCAATAGTTTGCATGGGAGACTTGCTTGCCATTGTTAGTAGAGAAGTTTTGAAATAAATCGCAGAAGCAAATTGAGAGAATTTGAGAGTTGCGAGAGAAATTTTGCAAAGTAAACACAAATATGAAAATCACAAGCACAATTAAGGAAAATAGGATTTTGATTTTTGAAATAACCGTGAATAAGGAAAGAGAATGAATGTTAATGGGAAGTTACCAAATTTGAACCAAGTAAAACTTTCCCACTATGTTTTCCTACACACATGCTTTGATATTTAATTAACAGTTAACTAGAGCGGTTTTCAAAAAACTGAAAACTTATAAGTTCCTATTTTAAATGTTGACTTGCAACTGTGCACAATGTTGGGATAACATCCAATAACATTCAAAACCAAAGATAGAGGTACAGGCTTCACCAAGTCAAATTCATGTGAGAGCTTGAGATACATCCAAAAATACATCTGAAACTCAATACAGCAAGTGAGTACCTCAGACATATTGTTCAGATCAAAATCATGAGTAAGCAACATAGATAACAAGAAACACACAGAAATAAGCAGTTATGAATTCAAGGAAAAATTCACTTCCACAGCATAGAAAGTCACAGAAAAGTGTGTCACCTGCAGTATGTCACCCAATTGTATGCCTCAACACATGAATTATACTCCCCCTAAGCCTAGACCGACACAACTCAACAACAAGAAAGAAAACAATGCAGTTCTACATGAATGCAACAATGTAATGTCAAATGGGCAGATGGTAAACACTTTATGAAAAACTCCTCAAACCAGCACAACACACATCTCTTAATAATCTTTATTATTTTCATAACTCATCTGAACCAAAACAGAAGGTTGCTAAACACAAAGATAATGTCACTACTGAATGAGGGCAGCCTGAACTCCACACACCCCAGTAACAACATTAACAGCAGCAGGTTAGGCAAGTACAAAGGCCTTGAATGTTGGCAATTCATTTATCATGCACCCCAACACCCCAATTCCTTATGCATACTTGTTTACCAACCTGCATTCAAGAGAATCACCCAGTAATCAGTGTTACTAAATGTAAGAAATCTAAACCTCAAACACCCTAGTAGAAAAGATCACCATCATGTGTTCCTTGGCCAAACAAACAGAAACATGTAAATAAGCACAACTGAGTAACAGTGAAGCTGTCAACATCATGCACCCCAGCTTCTCCACATGTCATGTACACCTTCCATATGAATAAGACACAACTGAATATACATCAAAGTAGTGAACTTTGTGTACCCCAGCTTCTTCATATGTTAGGCAATCACAACCTCAGACAACAGAAGAGTTTTATTACTTTTTCAAAACAAAGATGTGAAATTGATAACTAGAAAGAGTTGTTAATCAAAGAGTTCACCCACACAAGCCACATATGACAAAACACAAATGAAATGAGACTCAAAAGGAAATGAATTCAACAAAGGAAAACAATAGAGTACCTACTACACCACAACCAATATACCAGTGCTAGTCAGTGGTGTTATGACAACACTGGTTTCCTCAACATTTTCACACATTGCACATGCCAAGAGATTTCCTCAAACTGAAGAATCTCTCACTATCTAAAGGTTTTGTAAACATATCATCAAGTTGATTAGTTGTCTCAATATGTTCAATGTTGATTACTTTGTCCTCTATTATATCTCCTAGGAAATGATGTCTTATGTCTATATGCTTAGTTCTATAATGTTGGACAGGATTCCTAGAGATACTTATGGCACTTAGATTGTCACAGAACATGAGAAGTGTATCACTATCTAGTCCATAATCTGAAAGCATGTGTTTGAGCCACACAAGTTGGGTAACACAGCTGCCAGCTGCTACATATTCTGATTCAGCAGTTGATAATAAAACAAAGTTCTGCTTCTTGCTATACCAGAAGACCAAATTATTCCCCAAATAAAAACAGCCCCCACTTGTGGATTTCCTGTCATCCACATCACCTGCCCAGTCAGAGTCACTGAAACCAACCAAGTTAGTGTTAGTGTCATAAGAATACCAAATGCCTAGAGGTGAAGTTCCAGAGATATATCTAAGAATCCTCTTCACAGCAATCAAGTGAGATTGCCTTGGCCCAGCTTGGTACATAGCACAAACACATACTGAAAACATGATGTCGGGTCTAGAGGCAGAGAGATATAGCAAACTACCAATCTTGGATCTGTACAATGTTGGGTCAACATTGTTGCCAGTGCCATCTTTTGTTATCTTCACTGAAGAGAACATAGGAGTTTTGCAAGGCTTGGACTCTTGTAGCTCAAATCTCTTCATCAGATTCCTTGCATACTTCTCCTGGTTCAGGAAGATACCATTCTCTAGCTGCTTAACTTGTAGTCCCAGAAAGTAGTTGAGCTCACCAATCATGCTCATCTCAAATGTTCCTGTCATAGCCTCAACAAATTTGTCTAAAGTAGACTTGTTAGTAGAGCCAAATACAATATCATCCACATAAATTTGAGCAATGCATATATAAGAGCCTTTTCTAAGGACAAACAATGTTTTATCTCCATCTCCTCTATTGAAACCTAGGCCTAACAGAAAATCAGTTAGCCTCTCATACCAAGCTCTAGGAGCCTGTTTTAAGCCATACAAAACCTTTTCAAGTTTGTACACATGGTCAGGATGTTTAGGATCAGCAAAGCCTTTAGGTTGTTCTACATAAACCTCTTTGTCAATTAAACCATTCAGAAAGGCACATTTAACATTCATTTGGTAAAGTTTAATCCTAAGACAGCAAGCAATAGCAAGAAGTAATCTAATTGATTCTATCCTAGCTACTGGAGCAAAAGTCTCATCGAAATCTATACCTTCTACCTGGGTATAACCTTGTGCAACCAACCTAGCTTTGTTCCTCATAATTACACCATTCTCATCAATTTTATTTTTGAAAATCCATGTTTTACCTATTACATTCATATGTGATGGCCTAGGTACTAGATTCCAAACTCTGTTTTTGGTGAATTGTAAGAGTTCCTCTTGCATGGCATTAATCCAATAACTATCCTTAAGGGATTCAGTTACATTCTTAGGTTCAATGGTGGACACAAAACAAGATGCATTATCAATAGTACATGAAGAAGACATGCAAACACACAACTTAGCCATATCCTTGTAATTGACCCTTTCTTTGTTGCGTGTTTTAACTCTTTCAGTAATTTGTCCAATTACTTGAGAGGCTGGATGATCTCTTTGTATTCTAAGAGGGGGATCTCTTCTGGATATAGGAACCACTTCATCTTCAGAATCTGACAGCACATATGTTGTCCTAACATTGGGGGTTTCTGGTGTTAAGTCAAAATTTGTTCCAGTTTCCAGTTCAGCATCTCCAGTGTCTGTGTTCAATGTTGAGTCCAATGTTGGAGTAACATCTGAACCAGCGACTTCTTCAGTGCCTGCAGAAACAGTTAAATCATCAAAAATGACATTCACTGATTCTTGAACAGTATGCAATCTTGGATTGTAGACCCTGAAAGCAGCACTATTAGGAGAATATCCAACAAATATACACTTTTCACTTTTGGGATCAAATTTGCTCAAATAATCTCTATCTTTTAGCAAATAGCAGTTAATACCAAATTCATGAAAGTGTGTTACTGTTGGTTTTGAACCCTTCAAGATTTCATAAGGTGTCATAGTATTACCAGGTCTAAGATAAACTCTATTACTTATATCACATGCAGTATTCAATGCTTCAGCCCAGAGTTTCTTAGATAGGTTTTTAGAATTGAACATAACTCTAGCCATCTCTTGAAGTGTTCTATTCTTCCTCTCAGCAATCCCATTTTGCTGAGGTGTCTTAGGTGCTGAAAACTCATGGAAAATGCCTTTAGATTCACAGAAATTAGCAACGCTTACATTTTCAAACTCCTTTCCATGGTCAGACCTAATTCTTCCTACAAAAGTACCATAGAGATTCTTAATACTAGCATGCAAAATCTTGAATGTGTTGAATGCCTCTGATTTTTCTTTCAAAAACTTAATCCATGTATATCTTGAAAACTCATCAACAATAACAAAAGCATACTTCTTACCATTCAGGCTACTAACCTCAATAGGACCCATGAGATCCATGTGTAGCAAATCAAAGCACTTATTAGTTCTGGGGTTAGTACTTTGTACCTGCAGTGGTGGATGGACAGCTTTTGTTTGTTTACCTTTTAGGCAGTCTTCACAAACAATTTTACCTGGGCTAGTCAATTTAGGCAGTCCTCTTACAGCCTCTAACTTCTGTAGTTTCTCCAGATTTCTATAACGCACATGTCCTAACTTCTTGTGCCACATGACAGATTCATCTACCTTGGCATGGTAGCATTCTGCTTCATCTTGGGCAAGATAGCAGTTATCCTTTGATCTTGTACCTGTCATGTCACGGACATTGTCACTATTAAACACATCACATGAACTTTTACCAAAAGTAACTAGCAAGTTATCATCACAAAGTTGACTTATGCTAATTAAATTTGCTTTCAATTCTTCAACCAACAACACATCCTTGAGTGGTGGAAATCCTTCAACATCCAATACTCATTTTCCAATGATTTTCCCTTTTGTGCCTCCTCCATAGGTAACTGTTCCAACAGTCAGAGGGATAACCTCTTTCAGGTTGTCAATGTTTCCAGTCATGTGCCTTGAACACCCACTGTCAAAATACCACTTACCTGCAAGGTTAGAGTAAACAGCAGAAAAGACAACATTGCAAACAATTTTAACCTTAGGAGTTTTTAACTTTGCTATCCAAGTTCTACTTTTATGTCCTTCAGTGTTGTTACCTAATGTTGGGATAACATTCAGATCAGAGGTTCTCCTAACATTGGTATTGCAATTAATTACTGTTTTCTTCTCAATCACAATTTTATATTTCTTACAATAAGGCTTAATGTGACCAGGTTGAAAACAATATTGACAGATAAAAGTAGGCTTTTTCACAGTTTTGGAAGGGATTTCACAACTCAAGTTATTGCTTTCCTTGATAAAACCAGCTTTCAAATAGGCAGAGTTAACATCTTCAGAGGGAGGTTTCTCAACATAGCCCAAACTATTTTTACCTTGATTTCCCATACTCAGCACTTCATCAAGCAAATATGTAGAAGAGTTCCATTTGTCAATGGTATGTTCAGCTTTATTTAGTTTTACCTTTACCTCTTTCAGCTCACCCTCAGTTTTGTCAAGGTCTTTCTCATACAGTTTCAACATCTCCTTCATGCATCCAATCTCTTCCTTCAGGCTTTTGTTGCTCTTGATGAGTTTGTGATTCTCAATCAGCAGTTTGTGGTAGATAGACTTCAGGTCTTCAATGATTTCCTCCTGGGACATTTCACCTTCAAAGAAATATTCTTCATCTAGATCCAATGTGCCATGAAAACAATCAAAGTGAGATTCATCAAAGTAGGACACAAGATAAGGTTCAGAATCAGTATCATATTCATCCCAATCTGCAAAGAAGGTCTCATGTTCTGATGTTGGATCCTGAATGTTGGGATAACATTAAGATCCGAAGCAGTTCAGGGAGTCTTCTGGCGTCTAGTCAATCTGAATGAGTAGCGCAGCAGTTTGAACCTCTTCTGATTGTTCTTCAGCTTCTCCAGAACTAAAGTCATCTTCATTGAAATCATCTACACAAACCCAATGAGAATTTCCTCTTTTTCTAAGAGTGTTAGCACATTCATTAGCCATATGACCATATCATTTACATTCAAAACATTGAACATCTTTTAACTTATCAGCTTCTAAAGGAGTAGGTTTTCATGCCATGTACTTCACAAACTTAGGAGGTAATTTCTTATTACCTGGGGAACTATTACTAAGGTTCTTTTCTTTACCTTTTCCTTTAAGATTCGACTTATTGAACTTCTTAGTAATTTTCCCATAATTTGAAGAAATTATTTCAAAATCATCATCACTTTCATTGTCAAGATTTGAACCACTTAAAGCAACAACCCTATGTTTGCTAGGTTGTGAGGCAAGCTCCATCTCAAATTCTCTAAGATTATTCATCAAGACTTTAAACTGTAGATTAGCAAGGTTTCTAGATTCACTCATTGCAATTTTCTTGAGAGCAAATTTAGATGACAGTGTTCTCATAGCTTTATAAACCATTTCTTGATTAGTCATAGCAAAACCTAGGTTTTCACATTGGTTAGCAATATCAAGAATTTTCTTAAAATAACTGTCAAAACTTTCATCTTTGCCCATCTCAAGTTTTTCAAATTGCAAAAGCAGTTGTCTATATTTAGAATCTTTAACAGCAGAATCTCCTTCACAATGTAATTCAAGTATATCCCAAGCATGTTTGACTTTTGTACAATTCTGGATTAACTTGAACATGTCATGATTAACCCAACTAAAGATAGCATTAAGAGCTTTTTCATTAGAGTTATAGAGACTTACTTCTGCTGCTGTCCAGTCTGCTTCTGGTTTTGGAATTAGATCGCCTTCACCATCTCTTGGTAATGTTGGAAGAGAGTATCCATTGATCACGGATTGCCAGGCTCGAATATCAATAGCTTTGATGTGAGACCTCATCCTGATCTTCCAATATACATAATTGGAGCCATGCAAAACTGGAATCCGGTTGGTATTAGGATTGACACTGGCCATGGTGTTGTATCACCTCCAAACCACCAGTGTAGTCGGTGTTTGCCTCTGATACCAATTGAAAATTTGGGACCGTGGATTGACACAACACTTTTGAGAGTTAAGCTGGAATTGCCTTGACTCTATTTTGATCTTCTTGATAAATATAGTGTGCCGCGGAAGTAAGAACACAAGAAGATATAATTTTAAGAAGTTTTCAATATTATTAAAAACTTCTGAGCCTTAGGCCAAATAACCATAAAGGTTTTAAAAAAAACGTTCCTCACAACAATTCACTCACGCTCTTTGTTGATCGGACACAACGAAGCAGACAAGTAAGAATTACTTAACTTCTATGAACTAGACTTAAGCAGTTGATACCAAAACTTCACAAAACAAGACGAAGACAATACAAAGAATGATTAATCTCTTGGAATTTTTAGCACGATTGTCTTGTCCTCGTCTTGATGAACTTCACATCTTTTATGGATTTATTGAGTCTCGCACGCCAAGATGTGTTGTTCACAGTTTTGGTAACTCTTGTTGTTTTCTTGTTGATATTTGCCTTCTTTCTGAACTTCAAATCTTTCCTAAGAATGTGTTTCCATTGTTACCGATTTAACAAGGTAACACATCTTCTTCATTTGGCAGAATCCTGGAAAGAATCGCATCGCAAAGAACAGCTAGCTTGTTTCCTTCTTTTGAAACCGTGTGAGTTGACTATTCAACTTAGCTTGAATTATGGAAACTTCAAGTAAGGAATCTTCCATAGCTCTTCCTTATGATAAAGATACCTTCCTGGACATAAACATAAACAACTAAAACCGTGGAACTTGGTTAATATGTGAATAAAGGCAAAACTTAATTTTGGCAACTAAAGAGCAGTTTTCGCACAAGCTCTCGGCTTTCAATGTTATCACTAATGTTAACCCAACATCGTCTAACATTGCATCATCTAACATTGATTCCAGAAAGTCCTGCACTTTCAAAAATAATTTTATATATATAAATATATAAAAAAAAGAAAACAATCATAAATATCATTTTTTACTACTTAAATTAAAAAAAAAACTATTACTGAAATTAAAAAAAATCATTTTTTATTACTGAAATAAAAAACAATAGACACCCCCCCACCCCCCCCCCCACCCCACCCGACCCCTGCAACTCGCGGTTGCAGTGGTGACGACGTCAATTGATGCCGCCGCTGCAACCGCAAGTTGCAGCGGTGTGGTGGGGGGGGGGGGTCTATTTGTTTTGTTTTTTTTTTATTTATGTAATCAAAAATGATTTTTTTTTAAATTTCAGTAATAATAAATGATATTTATTATTTTTTCCCTTTTTATATTTATATATATTCGATATATTTTAATACATAAAGATATATTTTTTATATATTTATATATATTATGCATATAAATATATTTATGTTTTAAATATATTCCATGTGGTAGCCATGACGTGTGTCTTTCCTTCCAAGTCCGCAGACATGTCACCATTTTTTCCTATGTGACATCAACAGTGCATAAAAATTGAAAAAAGGCCAATTCGTAGGTTATTTTTAAAAATTCGGTAGTTATTGGGTAGATTCATCAAAAGGGTAAACTTGCAGGGTAGAAATATTAATTTGTCCTACTATTAACTAAGGGAAGAGCTCCTACACTCACAAAGTGGTAGTTATGATACCAATTTGAAGTTTCCTAAAATACCCTTCTAATTAATCACCTCACAAATGAAAAATAACGATTAACGAGTACTTTTATGTTACACTTCTCAACCGCCCAACCCATGTTGTTGTCCACTTTTTTGGGGCGTTTTGTTTAGTTAGGTTAAGATAACCACCAATACAAGAATTTGAAATTTGAATACCAAATTTCATCTTTTCATAAATACCCTTAATTTGATTTGTTATTTAGCCGTAACAAGCAGGGGTTAAGTGTAATTGTGCTTTTAGTTTTCTCTAACTGCACAACCTACGTACGTAAACTCAACTTCTACTTCTTTTACTTAATTCAAAAATCAACTTAAATTCTTGCTCTATGCGACTGCGCACCACAACTTATATCCAACATCACATAAAACAGTACTGATTATTCTCATGATTTGTTGCTTTTCTGTATTATTTTTTTCCAGATTCATAGTGAAAGTTACGTTTCTCTATTATTATATATTTTTATTGATTTTTCTCTTCTATTAATTCCTTTAATTAATCAATTTCTTACGTGGTTGTATGAGTGTGCTCTGTTTTTCGATACAGGTGTATATTGCATTGCAGTTCACCAATGAAACGTCAGTTAATCGGTGCCTGCTCATGCAAGTAATGTGTATGCTTTTCCTGGGTTTCTTTTTCTGATACAGGTTTTATTCCATAAACTATACTCCCTTAACTTATTCGTACGATGATCAGTTTCTTGATTGCTCTGGGAACTTAATTGTTGAGGAGATTAAGTCAAGAACTTCTTGAAAATATAAATTGTTTATTTTCTAGAACTATATATGGATGCATGCATCCAGGTATATTTTGTATTTTAATTGCATAATGATTTATGCGTTTGTGTATTACATGTATACATCTTTCAATATTATAATTAGTATTAAACTCAATGCAATATACATGCAATTTTTAGTTTCGATAATGTTTTGCAGGAAATGTTTTCTTCAAGCACGGTGATAAGGCTTCAATAGCACTTCCTAAAACCTGCAGAGTTTTTGTTCAATATTTTTCTGTAGATTCTTAGTTTTTTTGTTATCATATTCCATTTACAATGTAAGGAGTTCATCTCTAACATGGCATTGATGGCTGTCTTTTTATTTTTCCTTTATAATCTTTAAGCACACAATTGTTGCAGTTTGTCTCGGGTGGCAGTTGATCTTAAAAGCTCAATAACATATGTCTAATATTTTATGTTAACATTGTAAAATCAGTATTAATTAGTATCGCATTACAATTAAACTATTTAAGTACTTAAATACTTTACACGCGGTCTCCGCGTGTGTCAAAGTTGCTAGTAGCATATAAGTTAACACATAAAAGTTACTCTTAATTCCACTTTGTCGCAAGTGAACGAATCAAATAATAATAAAATGGTAAGTATAGTTACGAACCAAGTATTGTATCTCAATAGAGTGGTGGATTAATGAGTGAATCACTTAAATTCAAAATACTAACGATTTTCGCGATATTTTCTCTTGTGTTTGCAGGATGTAATGAATGCTTATGAATGCTATGAATGCTTTCTACACTATAGATGCTTTGAATGTTTTTAATGCTATGAATGCTTAATTTAGAATGCAATTGAAATCTATCTATAATGCAGAAACCCATTAATTCAGGTTTTTGTGGTTTTGAATGCAAAAAAATAAGTAAACAATTAAAGCAAGGAAAAAAAATAAACTAATGAATGTTGGAAGACAGATTGCTTAACTAAATTGGATAAGCTAAACTAATGACAAAATATAATGATTGATTGATTGATTGTGATTGTAAATAATAGTCCGTATGATTGTTTAGAGATTGGGTTTTACAGTGATTTAACAATAACAGTTCATAGACAAACTACAAATATCTACTTACAATACATTATATTTATTTGATGTTTGCATGTCTAATGGATCCATGCCACATGGAGGAGCTATCCCAACCATACTTCTATGAGTCTCTAATAACCTACCTTGTAAATGGATCAACCCAGTTTTCAGTTATTTCATAAGAGATATCGAATCTGCAATCCAGTTAACAAAACGTACATAATAAATATTGATCTAGTGAATCTAAAGGTTGCGCATTAGTTGTTTTCGCAAATCAAAAGTCAAAAATCGCATATATATATATATATAACTATCCTTAGCATTCTACACTCCAGGCGGCCCCGAACTGGTGCTTTCGTTTTATCCCAGCGAGAGTAAGGTCAGTCATACAACATAAGTAACTATTTAATCTAGACATTCAAGATCATCAAACACACATCAATTAAAGCAAATAAACTTATTCATAAATCAGATTTACTCCCTACTATAAACAACGAGTAGGTTTGCTCCTCATAGTCATGAGTTCAACAATCAATAAAGGACCCAATATCATAGACAAAGTAAAGAGATAAAGAAAAGCCTCTCGTATCCGGTGGAACGTTGTTGCTTGACTCTCTTCTTAACTCCCTTTTGCTATCTTTTTCTTCACAAACTCTTTGATGGTGTGTTCTCTCTGATAACAAAGTGCCAGGGTTTCTGTGTCGAAAAATGGTTTTAGGCTATTGTGAATGGTGAAAAGCTTGATGAGATTAGTGTCCTAACTGCTAAACGTGGCCTCTTATCTATATATCTTCTCCACTACATGCTTCATTTTAGGGTTTCTGACGTCGGCCCACTTTTCGTCCACATCGCAAACCACATCGCGCCACTGGCACGCAGTCTGCCATAGCGCGCCGCTGGATCACGCTGCTTTCTATTTCTCCCTGCGGTCTCTTGATGTCATCCTCTTCAATCGCTCTATCTTCGGTATTTCGCCTTAATGTAGTGTCGTAATGCTTCTGTAGCGCCCCAAACATCCTGAAATAGTGTATTGACTCATTGTCACCTAAAAACATCCATGTTGGCATCTTATATCCTCGTTTCATCTTGACTCAATAAAGTCCTAAAAATTTGAAAACAATAATAAACAAGTAAATGTGCCATCATAAGTAATCAAAAGTATAAGAAAATAGATACTTAAATCAAACTAAATAACCGCTCATCAGACAACAACTAACTAATACAACTAGAGTCGAACCTCTAGTTGAATCGAAAAATATATATACTCATGTCTTAATGACAATAGCAAAATTACCCGCATCGGCACTGCAATGCCAAAGGATGTGGAGCAGAAGCTTATCCAATGTCTTCATGACAGCTTGGATATATATTTGCTTGGATAGATCAAGACCTAAAATGAATCGATCCACGAATTGTTATACACAGGTTGAATGTCGATACAGAGGGTAAACTTGTCAGACAAAAGAAATGCAACTTTAGTAAGGAGAAGAATGCAGCAGCAGATCAAGACATACCTATCAAACTCTCCGCAAGGCATATATAGGAAATATGCTTCTTAGAATGGATAAGCAAATTAGTTTTCGTACAGAGGGCCCACTTAGATTGCCTTATGTGCGTAGACTAAATCGATCTCAATAGGAATGCAGTGCCAAGGGAATGCACCTTTGGGGTCAACGGAGGTAAGTTTCTCGGTTACATGATGAATCAAAGGGGAACAAGATTAAAGTCACCAGTAAACTTCCTTCCCTAAAAAGCGTACGTGATGTACAATGCTTAGTCGGACGCATGATAGAGTTTGGGAGATTTATAACCACCCCAGCTGAGAAAAGCATACATTTCTTCAATGTTCTCAAGAAGAATCAGAAATTTGAATGGATCGAGGAATGTGAGCAAGCTTTCTTAGAGCTCAAGCAATATCTTAGCTCCCTACCGTTGTTGGCTTAACTAGTTTAGGGAAAAACTCTATATCACTACTTAGCGGTATCTGAGTATCCTCTAAGCATGTTTTTGGTACGAATGGAAGGCATTGCCCACCAACCAATCTATTACGTCTCAAAGGAGTTCCAAGCAGCATAATTCAACTACCTTGAGACTGAGAAATTTGCGCTAGCGTCATCATCAGGGCATAAAACCTACGACCTTACTTTCAATCACACCATATTGTGGTGTTAATAGACAAGCCACTCAAGCAAGTGATTTCTGAGCCCGAGACCTCCAGAATGCTTGTTAAATGAGCAATACAACTAGGCAAATGTGTTATTGCATACTGACCGAGGACCACAATCAAGGCCTAAGTCCTACAGACTTTATGGCTAAAACTTTAGAAAGGGGAAAACTTCCAGAGGAACAAGCTGCCACTATCGACACTGAGCAAGCCACATGGACTTTGCCCATCGATGGCTCGGCTACAAATATTGGCAGATGTATAGGTCTTTACCTAAGATCTCCAAATGCTAGAGAGTTTGAGCTGGAAATAAGTCTTAACTTCATTGTGACCAACAACAAGGTAGAATATGATGTTATTCTCGTCGGTACATCAATGGAAAGCTCATTGGGAGTAAAATGCCTGACAGTCTTTACAAACTCATAACTTGTGGCTAATCATTCCAACGGCTCCTACAAAGCCAAAGATGACATAATGATCCTTTATCTCAACAAACTCAAAGAGGTTGTAAAAACATTTACATCATTCACCTTGAGTCAGATAACAAGGAGTAAAAATATTAAAGCCAATGCGCTTTCAAAATTTCCCACTTCAAACTAAGGTCCTTACAGAAATAAGATTTATTTTACTAGTGGTTGAGGAACTCACCATAGGAAAGACTCATTATCTCAGAACTCTGAAGAAAGTTGAGCAGACAATGCATATAGCTTGAAAACCTTCTTCGAAGGATGGAATCTACTTATACCTAAAGGAAGGTAAACTTTTGAGCGACTTCGTCGTGGCACGAAGAATCAAATACAATATCCAATGCTTCACCATAGCAGTGCCTGTGACAATCACTTTGGAGGATGCTATTTGGCACAAAAGGTCTTACGCCAAGTTTGCTATTGGCCACCCTTGCCCAAAGATGCTCTTGACCTCGTCAAAAGATGCAATTCTTTGCCCATATAACAACCTACCAATAATATGCAATGACTGTCTATTTTATCAATGGAGCATCGACATCGTTTAACCCTTTCGGCCAGCAAAGGGACAAAAGAGATTTTTATTTATGGCAGTCGGATACTTCACGAAATGGGCCAAAGCGTCACATCATCTGTCGACTCGGTATACCTACTCATCTTATACAACGGGACTCAATTTTCAAGTCAGAACGTCAGAGTTAGGTGCGAAGATATAAACATAACACAAAGATTTATAGCGGTTTACCACCTACAAGCTAACGGTCAAGTTGAGAACACAAACAAAACTCTTGTTGAGCATCTCGAATAACGCATGCATGAGTTGAAAGAGTTATGAATAGATACACTTTCAGGAATACTATAGTCATATTGCACCTCGTCACTTACTTCAACGGGCCGAACACTATTTATGTTGGTATATGGTTTCCAAGCAGTAATTCTGACTAAAACTGCCATGCCGACTCAATGCATCTTAAACTACAATCAAGAAGAAGTCGTTGCACTATAAGGACTCACATTTCATTAGCGCAACACTCAACGAGGCATATGGGAAAACACAAGCCTACAAGGCCATGATGGCAAAGGCTTACGACAAAAAAGTATGATTTAGACAGTTCCAAGTGGGGGACCTAGTCTTTAAAAAAAATCGAGGCACATAAGCGAGTTGGAAAGCTCCAAACCTCATGGGAAGGACTATACACGATCACTAAATCTAGCTCAAAAGGCTACTACTATCTACAAAAAATGGATGGTCGCGATCTAGCACATCCCTAGAATGTTCAGAACCTAAGGAAATTCTACGCCTAGTACGGCATGCAGAATCTTCCGTAGTTCATTTCTGTTTTTGCAATCTCACAAATAAGCGATATAATAAAAACATCCAACTATGGATACTTCATTCCCAATTATACTTTGGATACATAAGAAACTTTGTCAAAAACCAAAAAAGCTTTTCTTGTTTGTCTTTTCTATGAACAAGTTTTGTGCAAAACACTTCGATCTTTTCTTTCCAAAGGATTAAAAGAAGTAGCACGACGCAGCTAACAAGCCCCTATTTCAAGGAGAAATGAAGGAGTAGCACCCTATGGTTGAGCTAGCTCCGTACTTAAACTTGAATCAAACGCACATGTCGCTTTTTCAAGGAAAATATAAATGTATGGACCGGGATTGGTACCCTCTTTACTTGATTCACACACTGTGTTGACACTTAATGTTGTGTCAATGCCTATTGTATTCGATGTTGTCCCAACACTCATTGTAGAGTAATAATGCAACAGAATAACGAACACATTGAATGAATTTTAAGCAGGTTAGATGAATATAACCTGTCGGGCCTTACAGCCAAATAATCATTAAATACTACGTTAATGATTTTACCAAATACAACTAATCAAGGAACCTAATCCGAACACAAACTAATCTATAAGCTATGGAGTTTATATCTTGGCTAGATAAAACCCAGTAAAAACAAGACCAATACAATACAAGAATTTCTTCTAATCTCTCAGAACTTAATTCTAGGCTTGTTAATCAGTCTGGATGTCGAGCACGCCTTCTTATAGGATTTAGACACGAGTTGGTGATCGTCCTCTTCTCCTTTGGATAATTCTGAAATCTCATTTGTTGTTAACTTCATGAGATCTTCTAATATTATCTTTAAGTATCTTCGGCTTATCCTATTTTTTCAAGCATAAGTCTGCATGATCCCTAGAGTCCTTCCTAACCTGAAACAATCACAGATAACTACAACTTGTGAAACTAGGTGAGTTTACGAATAAAGGCAAAATAAACTATTTAACTTAAATAAATCGAACAGAGCGGTGTTGAGTTCAGTGTTGTACCAACACTACTTTCTAGGATGTTGGACCAACACTTCCTCACAACACCTGCACTTTCAATCTCCCCATTTTTCCCTTTTTTCACAAAACTCCACCTGCAACCAATTTTATTAAAGTACCTGCAATTTCAGGCTATAAAGAACAATACTTATTCTAATTTGCTCCCCCTTAATTTATGAATGAAGAACTGCAGTGTTGAGCCCACACAGTTAACACTTGTGTTGTCCCAACATTTTCCTCTGTCATTTCAACACCTGCAGTTAGTTCAACAGTACCAAACAAAGTAAACAAGAATAATTAAAAACATGCAGATCAATACTCAGTTTACATCTCCATCCATAAACAAAATAGAGAACATGCTCTCTGTACCAAAACATCAAATGTTCAAGCTATTTAACAAGTACAAGAAACATAAAATTGGTGGCCTAATCTCCCCTTTTTGTAAGGAAAGCACCAGCAACAAGTGCTTCTTGATGGTGTCCAACTCCTTGATCTCATCCTCTCTATCAGAAATCTCCCTTGTTCTGTCAGCAACCATTCTATCACACCAATCTACCTTCTCTTGAATGAAGGCAGAGCTGATATTCACAGTGGGGGTTGAATCATCCTCAACAACTGAGGCAGTGATGAAGCTCTTTGCCTTCTTCTTCCCCTGTTGTAAGCCACTACTTCATGGAGCATTTGGATCCTTCCATGGGAGATCATTAATTGTTTCTCCTCCAAAGTAGTTCTTGGTGATAGGCAGTTGTTTAGTCTTGTCCACAAATGTCTCATTTTCACCCTTTTCGAATCCTTGATCAGTGAGAATTTTGTAGATCAAGGAAGGGAAGGCTAAGATTGCATCCTTCTTGTGTGCAACCTCAGCAATAGTTCTGAAAATTATCTCCCCCATGTTCACAGAATGCCATTTTCCAGTTTATATATCAACAGCCATCTCATGAGTGAGGACTGTGGAGTTTGTTGAGGATATCCAATTGAATGAGGCGGCTTTGCACAAGAAAGCAGTGAGAGATGTGAGTCTAGTCACATTTTGTTTGTTCTTCCATTTCTTCACCAGTTCATCTGTTAATTCCTTCATCATGGTGTTGTCATCAATTTCCTCCTCAGTTTCTTGTCTTCTTAGCATCATTCAAGTGTTGTTATTGATAGTAGGATTGAATTTTTAAAACTTATCCCTCACATACACCCTCTTATACTTGGGGGACCCTTTAACATGCACAAACTTAGAGTTACAGTAAGATTCCCTAACTACCTTAGGGTCATATGGAACAACATCAACCAAAGGATATAACAGGCTCCTAGACTCAAGAAACTCAAACTCCTTATGTTTTTTGTAGTCATCAACAACAATGTTCCTCTCAACCCAAATTTTCCTAATAGTCATAATATCATAGTTATCACTCAGACTCCTCTTCAGACTCTAGCGTTGTGTCCATGTCTTGGTCGACTGGTGTTAGATCAACATTCTAATCAGTGGATGTTGGTCCAACATTTTGAATAGCCAATGTTGGCACAACATCAAGCTGGTCCAGTTCCTCAGCTTCTTCCTCATCCTCTTTTCCTTCATCATCATCTTCATCTTCCTCATCAGAACCCTCCTCATTATCTTTATCGGCAGAATCATCTTCCTCAGAGGATGAGGATTCTTCTTCCTCAGCAGCATCATCTTCTTCAGTAGCTTCTTTCTCAGCAGCTTCCTCATGATATTGTTCCTGCTCAAATTCCTTCTCCCCCTTAATTTCGGAAGAAGGAACAGGTGGTTGATTCTCCTCAGGTATCCCCGCCCCTAAAATCACATGTTCATCTATAAGGGGGACATCCCCAGAGATGTTGGGTGGATTTAGAGTTGCTTCAGTATTTGTAGCTTCTTGTGTTGTAACAGCATCCTCAGGTGTTGGTGTTGTGACAACATCAGTGGATTCTTGTGCTAGCGCAACATCTTCTGGAGCTGGTGTTGGCTCAGCATCGGTAGTCGCGCCCTTTTTTGATTTCACGTTACTCTTGTCATAGACAAGAGCCGCCTTTCTTTTGGGTTGTTCAGGTACCACCGCTGTATTACGGGTGCGGGTACTTCTCGGAAGTTGAACTCCCCCTACATCAGACGACATGGCAGCTGCAACATTAGCAAGATCAGCTATTGTGGATTTTTTGTCCATTATAGCTTGCTTGAGTAAATTAGGAAGGAAGTAATAATCTAGGGTTTAATTGATTTTGTAAAATTTAAGCATAATAAAAAGAAGGTGAATAAAGGAAGTGGGGGTTATATAGGAGTAATGGGCGGGTAAATGTTGAGAACGTGTGTTATTCCCGTCATGCTGAGTCAACGCGTGCGGATGGTGTTGGCATGACACGTGACTAGAACAGTTAATGATAATAACTTATAAGTCACAGTGTTGTGCTGAGAGTTGAGACAACATTCGGTGAGACACTGTTGGCACAACATTCTGAATCAACATTTTGTTTCTACTTAGCCCAGTGTCTATGCGGTCAAAGTCTAACCAAGGTTTTATTTACATACTAGCATAAGTAGAATCTGAGCAAGATACCTGGAACTTCAAGAGTTAGAGGAATCATTCAAATCAAGTAGCTTAGCTTAGATCTGAAATAGGAGTGGAAGTTAGAAAATAGAAATCACACTAAGTAAACAGTAAAGGGGTTAACATCACAGAGATAATTAAGCTCTTATAGTTCAATGAGAAATAGACTTGTGTGTTTACTAGTAGCTAACAACTCAGGAGATATACCTTACATATGACATTATGACTTGAAGAAACCAAGAGATACTCCCCCTTAAGATCATGACAACATAATACATGATAAGAAATGTAGGATAAGCAATAAACAAAGATGAATGTTTGGACAACATTTATGAGTACAGTGTTGTCTCAACACAACATATCAGGAGTCACGGATAGAAACCTTATACTTATTTCATGTTCAGACCCTTTTAATAAAAAAAAAAGTTTCAAGCATTACACTTTGAGGTAAAAATGATCATGTATTCACTGAATGTAAGCAATAACAGGACCCTTAACACCCCAATTTCAACACAATCAATACAGATGCACAGACAAGTATATAGGGTTGGATGCAGGCAGTACTTGTTACTGTGAACCAATAAGAAGGTTTTAGCACCAAGTGAGAAATTATACTGCCTGAAAGGAAATACAGGACCCAGACACCCCAGTATAAGTGTTCACCGTCATATTCCCCCTCTGCAAGCAAAACAACATAAATAAGTCACAACTGAATATAACATAGCTGTCAACTATGTGCACCCCAGCTTCTTTATATTATTTTGTGTGTCTACAACCTGAATAGGACACAACTGAATACAACATAGCAGTCAGCTCTGTGTACCCCAGCTTTTCCATGTTCAAACACTATCTCAATGTAAAGAAAGTTTAGTAAAATTTCAAAAAGCATTTCCAAATAGTAAGCTATCTAAACATGCTGAGAGTTCAGTAAGACTTCACAATATTCAATAATGTAGACAAACAAACATGAGATAAATAAGGAAATCACAAGAACTAACCAAACAAACAAGAGAACAATCTGGGTACATCACAATTAGTCACTAGTGTTAGCATGTGATGTTAAGGCAACACCAGTATGGTCAGTGTGTTCACAACACACTCATACTGAGAGCCTTCCTCAAACTGAAGAACCTCTCATTATCTAAGGATTTATGAACATGTCAGCTAGTGGATTGTTGGTTTCAATATGTTCAATTGTGATTGTTTTATCTTCAACCAAATCTCTTAAGAAGTGATGTCTAATGTAAATGTATTTGGTTCTATAATGTTACACATGATTTTTTGATATGCTAATGGCACTCAAGTTATGATAGAACATGAGAAGAGTATTACTAGTTAACCCATAATCACAAAGCATATATTTCAACCATATCAGTTGGGTTACATAGCTGACAACTTCAATATATTTTGACTCAACAGTAGATAAATATACACAATTTTGTTTCTTGTTGTACCTGGAAACCAAATTATTTTCTAGATAAAAATACCCTCCACTAGTGGATTTTCTATCATCTAAATCCCCTGCCCAATCACTATCACTAAAGCTAACCAAGTTTGAATGTGTATCACAAGAGTACCAGATTCCTAACTCTGTAGTTCCAGAAATATATCTCAATATTCTTTTTACAATAGTTAATTGAGATACATTTGGTGCTGCCTCATACCTGGCATAGACACACACTGAGTACATTATGTTAGGTCTGGTGGCTGATAAGTACGGGAGACCCCCAATCATTGATCTGTAGAGTCAACATATTTAACATCTACATCCTTCTCAATCTTCATAGTAGTGGACAATAATATCTTGCATGGCTTGGATTCCACCAATCCAAATCTCTTCACTGAATTCCTGGCATACTTCTCCTGAGATAGAAACATTCTTGTGCCCTTCTGTTTAACTTGCAGTCCTAGGAAAAAGGCGAGATCCCCTATCATACTCATTTCAAATGTACCTGTCATAGTACTAACAAACTTGTGCAAAGTGGGCAGATCAGAAGAGCCAAATACTATATCATCAACATAGATTTGAGCTATACAGACTTCTTTGTTATTTTTCTTGATAAATAGTGTCTTACCACCTTCTCCTCTTGAAAAACCAAAACATAGCAAGAATTCAGTTAACCTCTCATCCCAAGTTCTAGGAGCTTGTTTCAAACTGTATAAAGCTTTTTCAAAATTGTAGACATAATCAGGGTGATGGGAATCTGTGAAACCTTTTGGTTGCTCAACAAAAGCTTATTTGTCTATATAACCATTCAAAAGGCTCCCTTAACATCCATTTAGTATAGTATGATTCTCAAGAAATAAGCAATGGCAAGTAGAAGTCTAATGGATTCTAATATGGCCACATGGGCAAATGTTTCATCAAAATCAATTCCTTCAACTTGAGTGTACCCTTCGTCTACTAATCTAGCCTTATTCCTCTCTATCACTCCATTTTCATCACTTTTATTTTTGAAAATCCTCTTAGTTCCAATTACATTAGCATGAGTAGGCCTCTGAACTAATTTCCACACTTTATTCTTTAAAAATTGCATGAGTTCTTCCTGCATTGCATTTATCTAGTGAGAATCTTTAAGGGCCTCATTAATATTCTTAGGTTCTATAGCAGAAACAAAAAAAAAAGGTAACTGAATCACACACAGATGACATGCAAACACTAAGTTTAGCCATATTCTTATAGTTAACTCTTTCTTTGTTTCTGGTTTTTACACCTTCAGTAAGGTTCCCTATAACCTAAGAAGTGGGATGATTCCTCTGTATTGTGGGCAGGAGTGTCTCTCCTAACATTTTCACCAACAAATTCTTCAGTGTCAGGATCTCCATAGACTGGTGTTAGTCCAACATCAGTGTCCGTCAGTGTCAGCTCAACATCATCATTCCAGTGTCTAATGCTTCAGTCCCTGGTGTTGAGTCCACATTGTCACTTGATGGTGTTAGCACCACATCTCTAGTGTGAGGCAGTCCCTGATGATTATCAATGATACCTGCAGAAACAATATGATCATTAAACACAACATTTACTAATTCTTGGATAGTATTTAATCTAGGATTAAACACCCTATAAGCACTGCTATTCACAGAATATCCAACAAAAATGCATTTTTCACTTTTAGCATCAAACTTTCCTAATGGCTGTCTATCCTTCAATATGTAACACACACAACCAAACTCATGAAAATGACTTAGATTATGCTTAATTTTATTAATTACTTCATAAGGTGTCATAGTTGTGCCTGGTCTTAGATAAACTCTATTTGAAATATAACAAGCAGTACTAAGTGCTTCTGTGCAAAATCTTTTGGTAATCCTTATGGAGTTTAATATAACCCTACCCATTTCCTGCAAAGTTCTATTTTTCCTTTCAGCAACTCCATTTTGTTGGGAAGTGATATGAGTAGAATATTCATGAGAGATGCCTCTAGAATCACACAAATCACCAAACTTTCTATTTTCAAATTCCCTACCATTATCTGATCTAATCCTAATAACACGTGCATTGTAGAGCAACTTAATACTATCAGCTAGTATTTTGAATGTTTCCACAACTTCAGATTTTTAACTTAAGAACCTAACCCAAGTATACCTGAGAAAGTCATCAACAATCACATAAGCATACTTCTTACCAGCAAGGCTACACACATCTGTGGGACCCATCAGATCCATGTGCAATAGTTTAAAATATTTAGAAGTTCCAGAGATCTGACCTTCCACATGTATGGGAGCATGTGTAGTCTTGGTTTGTTTACCATTCAGACAATCACCACAAACCAGTTTACCTAGACTGATAAGTTTAGGTATGCCTTTCACAGCTTCTAGCTTGATGATCTCTTCCAGATTACTATAGTGGACAAGTCCTAGCCTTTTGTGCCAAACTACTGATTCATCAACCTTTACATGAAGGCAGTTTTCATCCTTATCCACAAGGTTGTAGTTGTCTTTTGACCTTTTTCCAGTCATAACACAGCTATTAGATTTATCAAACACATCACATGAATACTTGTCAAATTTAATAATCAAATTGTCATCACAAAGCTGGCTAATGTTGATGAGATTAGCCTTTAGCCCATCCACCAACAAAACCTTAGTCAGATGAGGGAAGCCATCCACATTGAGAACCCCCTTTCCTATAATATTTCCATTACTTGTTCCACCTTATGTAACAGTGCCAGTGAATACACGCACAAAGTTCATAAGATTATTCTTACTATCTGTCATATGTTTAGAACAACCACTGTCAAAATACCAATCACCAGTAAAAGTATGAGTAGCTGAAAATACTACATTACTGATGATTTTGGATTCTCGGAGACCAGAGTCTATTCTTTTGAAAACAATTATTTTGTTCCATGGTGTTGCTTCAGTGTGTTGTCCCAACATCAGATGCAACATTACTGCTATCATAGTCATATTTTTCATAGAATGTTTTGTACTTATCATAGTATGGTTTTCAATGACCCGGCTGAAAACAATATTGTCATATATAGGTTAATTTCCTAGATTAGATTGATTAGAGTTACCATTATCTTTACAAGAACCATCCTTTACAAAACCAGGTATAACATTTTCATATTTGCTTGCCCTTTCTTGGTATCCCAAACATGTGGTCCCTTCATTGCCAATGCTTAGACCTTCATCAAGCTTTCTTGTACTAGAGTTCCACTTGGCAATAGTTCTCTCTGCTTCTTCCAACTTTATCTCCATCTTCTCCATTTGGCACTCCTTTCTGGTGAGGTTTCTTTCCAATTCAATTATAGTTTCAATTAAGAAACTGTTTTCTTTGATGAGCTCATTTTCTCTTTTTATGATTTCATTTACTTCATCAAGGAGTTCCATGTAAACAACCTTCAGTTCACCAATCACCTCGCCTTGATCCATTTCACCTTCAAAGAAGTACTTTTCATCCAAATGTTCAGATCCACCAAAGTAAACAAAGTTAGAATCTTCCTCAGATTCATTTATATTAGTTATAAGACATTGAGGTTCAAAAATATAGTCATTATCCTCCTAGTTGTCGAAGTAGTCTTTCTGTTCTTCTGGACTAGTCTGAGTGTTGGGCCAACATTTTTTCGGCCTGATGCTATCCTGGCACTTGATCCAGTTAACTCGAGCAAACAGGGTTGATGTGTGAACTTCCTCAGGAACATGTTCATTTGGTAACTCATCCAAACATATCCCATCATCAATATCATCTATGCATACCCAGTTAGAGTTACCTTGGTTCTCAAAGTATTAGCACACTCATATGACAAGTGTCCATAGCCTTTACACTCAACGCATTGGATTTCTTTCATTTTCTTGGTGTCACTTTCAGTGGGCTTTTTGAAAGAATACTTAACCATTTTACCAGAAAAACTCCTTCTTAGATTAAGAGGGACATTATTTTCTTTTCTGACTCTATCATTTAAAGCGATTTTATTGAACTTTTTAACCACTAAACCTAGATAGGCACTTATTTCAGATTCATCATCTACTTCTTATTTAGTAGCTTTAAAGGCAAGGCCTCTATGTTTGCTAGTGGGTTCTGAGTTCATTTCAAAGCCTTGTAACACATTCGGAAGAGTATGAAAGTTAAGTTATGACGTGTGTCTGGCTACTTGCATAGCAATCTTCTTAACCTCAAACCTAGAAAACAGATTTCTCATAGCTTTGTAAACTAGTTGTTTATTAGTTAAAGGATCACCCAAACTTTGACATTCATTTGATAAATCCATTAATTTTTCAAAGTATAAAGTAAGAAACTCATCATCACCCATTCTAATGCTCTCGAATTTTTGTAAAGCAATTTAAAGTCTAGCTTCTTTAACACTGGCATCTCCCTCACAGTGAGTTTGAAGGAGAACCCAAGCTTGTTTAGCAGTTGTACATAATTGCACTAACCTGAACATGTGTGGATCAATCCAACTGAAGATGGCATTCAGTGCTTTCTCATTGTAGGTTGTTTCATTGACTTCTGCTTGAGTCCACTCAGCTTTAAGCTTCAGCTATACATCAATGTCATTGTCTATGGGCATCATTGGTGGAGTGTACCCATCAATGATTGATTTCCAAGCCCGTAGGTCTAAGGATTTGATGTATTGTCTGAGATCGATCTTCCAGTAAGCATAATTTGTCCCGTTCAGCAATAGTAACATGTTGTTAGTATTGGGATTCGCATTATCCATGGTATGGTACCAAATCCAAACACCAATAAATTAGGTGCTTGGCTGTGACGCCAATTGTAAATGTATGGACCGGGATTGGTACCCTCTTTACTTGATTCACACACTGTGTTGACACTGAATGTTGTACCAACACTGATTGTATTCGGTGTTGTCCCAACACTAGTTGTAGAGTAATAATACAGCGGAATAACAAACACAATGAAGGAATTTTAAGCATGTTATATTAATATAACGTGTCGAGCCTTACAGCCAAATAATCACTAAATATTACTTTAATGATCTTACCAAATACAACTAAGCAAGGAACCCAATCCTAACACTAACTAATCTATAAGCTATAGAGTTTACAGCTTAGCTAGATAAAACTCAGTTAAACAAGACCAATACAATACAAGAATTTCTTCTACTCTCTCAGAACTTAATTCTAGTCTTGTTAATCAGTCTTGATGTCGAGCATGCCCTCTTATAGGATTTGATCGTTCTTGTTCATTGACGTGATAAACACGAGTTGGTGATCGTCCTCTTCTTCTTTGGATAATTTTGAAATATTATTTGTTTTTATCTTCATGAGATCTTCTAATATTATCTTTAAGTATCTTCAGCTTATCCTATTTCTTCAAGCATAAGTCTGCACGATCCTTAGAGTCCTTACTAACGTGAAACAATCACGGATAACTACAACTTATGGAACTGGGTGAGTTTAAGAATAAAGGCAAAATAAACTATTTAACTTAAATAAATCGAACAGAGCAGTGTAGAGTTTAGTGTTGTGCTAACACTACTTTCCATGATGTTGGACCAACACTTCCTGGCAACACCTGCACTTTCAGAAATAATGAAGGAGTAGCACCACATAGTTGGGCTAGCTCCGCACTCAAACTTGAATCAAACGCCCATGTCACTTTTTCAAGGGAAAAATAAAGGAGTAGCACCCCATAGTTGGGCTACCACCCTACCTACCATTAAGACCTCATATTTTGAAGCAAAACACGCAAATACTGTGTAAGGGTGAATTTTTTTTAAATAAAATAGGATTAATCTGCACAATGGTGAAAACCTTTGTTGCACTTAGTCTCACTCAGGTTAACGACCTAGAAATGTTTCCTATTGGTGATATGTCATACATTGATGTGGCTGCTCAATTCGGAATGTATGGATTGTAGTGGAAGGATAACACTTGAGTGTGTAACATCCTAGACCTAGATTTCACTTAAGATTGTGTAAAACCAAGCTAAGGAATGGTTGCACTCGAATATGTAACATTCTAGACCCATGTTGTATTCGAGCATGCATAAAACCCCATGATGAATTGGTATCACAAGATTGTGTAAAATGAATATATGAATTGTTAACACAAGAGGCATAAAACCAAGTTAAGAGTTTCGTAGGCCTAGATTGCGTAAAACCAAGTTATGGAATGGTCACTTCCAGTATCTAACATCCTAGGCCCAGGTTGTTCTCGAAATTGCGTAAAACCACATGATGGAAAGGTAGCACTTGAGTGTGTAATATCCTAGACCCAGGTTTCACTCAAGGATGTGTAAAACCATACAAATGAGGGGTAGCACTTGAATACGTAACATCGTAGACCCAGGTTTTATTCAAAAAAGCATAAAGCCTAGAAGTAAATTAAACAGATTTGGAAAGCAAAAAATTAACGACAATGCATGAAGACCACACAGCACCATACACGACACGCCACGAGTTACTAATGGGTTTGAGACCCAAAGAGATCTACTCCCGCCCTACACACCTTTCATGGTATTTGAAGTAGATCGATCTTAGTGCCAATCTAAAGCATAATTTACAAAAATAGTCGTGCGCTACAGTCCCACATGCCCAAACCACCTCCTTGGTGATACAAATACGATCGAGCCTAACTCATCTACACTTTCAAGGATATACTTATCTTTGGATTTTTTATAAAAGGCAATGGTGGTACTGTTAATTCAGTTACGTAATGCCAAGGCCTAAGCAACAAAACAACATGTCCTCTGCTAACGAGAATTGATAAAATAACATCTCATATATTCATGAGGATCAATAAAACAACATCTCCTATATTCACGAGATTGATAAAACAATATCTTATATTCACGAGGACTGATAAAACAACATCTCATTTGTTCATGAGGATAAATAAAACCAAAATCTCACTTAAATCAAGAATTATAAGTCAGCAGTAGTAATCAAGAATAAGCGAAGCCGAAAAGCAAGTAGGGCTTGTTCAAACATTAATCAAGACTAAAGTGGAAACATGCCAAAGGCATAGCATCCACAAAACAGTCATAATGAGTATAAGTATTATTACTCAAAAGTAATGCCATAAGAGGAATCTAGAAAGGTGCAAATATTCAAGCATGATGCCACAAATCGGCAGAAAAGAAAAGATTTCTAACACGCGCAAACAATATCCAAAAATATCAAACAGATTATGGATTGAACGGCACAACCGCCAACAAACAACCAACATGGCTAGAGATACAAGATGAAGCCTCAAACAGCAGGGTTGCCCGCTCC
Source organism: Linaria vulgaris (assembly GCA_948329865.1). Classification (NCBI taxonomy): domain Eukaryota; kingdom Viridiplantae; phylum Streptophyta; class Magnoliopsida; order Lamiales; family Plantaginaceae; genus Linaria; species Linaria vulgaris. Next base: position 16,465,608 of record OX415253.1, read on the forward strand.
ATCAAGCATCCCTCTCGTACTAATCTCCAGATCACCCTCTCCCAAAATAAAAAGTGCTTCTAACTACTTCTAGAATACATGCATGTCCGCTAAGCGATGGAAACTCTCGTTCTTATGTACAATGTCTAAAGTCGACCCATTGGTGAGTTGTAACTCCACGGTGTCTGTCATAGTGGCATTCGAATAAGATATTATTACAATGGGGATATCCTGAGTAGTGGAGCGAGAATGAGAGAGTCGAGAAAAATATACCTCAGGGGTACTAAGTGCAGCGGTAAGTGTAGCTGCACGGGCCATTAGTAACTCGGTGCGCTCTGATAGTACAAAGGTACTAAGGGAAAATTGGGTTTGCAACTGCCGGCTCCACATCATCACCCTCAGTCTTGTTCACGGGACACTTCTATGCTTCGACATGATTAGTTGTTTTACATCCATTGCATGAGGGTCCATGTTACCTAGACAAAGGCTACGTCGGCCTCTGATACTCACAAATGTATCATAAGATGGAGCCTCTTGAACTGCAAAGCTGGATGACACAATAGAAAACGCTTCCTTCCCTTGAAGGGAAGCCAAAGACCGAGAATTCCAATAATACCTCGACCTTGCGGTCATCACTCAATGGATGTCAAGTAACAAGAAGTAAGTAATATATTACACTCTAATACACAGGAGTACACAAATGCAGAAGGCAATCTAAAGAGAGATTTCCCAAAATAAACTCTTATCGCTACTTATCCTCTCATAAATGCTTCCACTTGTTCCCACTTAGCAACGAGAAACTCAGCATCAAGCCTCTTGATAGTAGCATCACGCTCCTCTAAAGCGAGTCGACGAGACTCTTGTATGGAACAAGCGACAATCAGATCCTTCTCTAGAGTAGACCTCTCCTTAAAAGAAACATCCAAAAGACCATCCAATGTTTGCTTCTTAACAATCTCTTCATCCAAGTGTTTCTCAACATGTGCCCTCAAGTTCTTATCAGCATTCCTGGTTGGAATGACCTCCTTCTGAACAAATTTATCATGCTCTTGTTGCTTAGTTAATAAGCTATCATACTTATTGATAAAAACCCTAGTGTTTAGCATGGATTAAAAGTGTAAAAAACACAATTAATTCAATGAGTCCAGTAAACGAATTAGTAAAAAATGCGATAGGAGTTGATTAAAGATCTTACCATTTTATCACAATGGCTGACAAATCGCCTCAACCCATTCGACCCTCCATAGTGGCAATAAACTCTTTGTCATACAAATGCGATATGATGCTACATGCGTGCTTTAGAGCATAGACATCAGTCAGCTGCTAATTGGGTCCCAATTTGCTGCAAAGATGTACTATGTCATCAAGATGATCATCGAGGTCACCTCTAAGGAATGCGATTGTCCTTTCACTGCTACTTGCAATACGACATACAGAAAACTAGGGCCCGCAGGTGGCTCAACTTCCGATCTCTTCTTCTCTCCCGCCCGTTGGTACTCTTCTTTGCAAGACATTTCCCTTCTCCTTTGCTCTAACCAGAGCAACATCCTCATATGCCAATATTTTGGCTCTAGGGTCATTTGACGAACATAAGTGGGAAAGTTTTTAGTCACACATAAGCGATAGTGAGGACCACCTCTACCACGAGTACCTCAAGGGGCACTACTCGACCTAATCTCAGAAATAGGTGGCTTCACCTCTATCTCACCTGGCTCAAGACCATCCCCAACCTGATCAACACCCACCGGTGGATCCCTGGTAACAAGAGTAACATCTTTCTCAACCACAACACTCACAGAGATAACACCCCGAGAACCACCCTCTTCACAAGGTTAACCCGTCCTCTCAGCAGAAACATCATATGTGTGTCATGCATCAACCATCTCATCATCAACAACTGCATCACAACCACGAACTCTACCTTGTCCACCCCTACCTCTTCCACATAAAGAATGTCCACCACAAGTCGCCCTAACATGAGCAACATCATGCCTCAACTCCTGGGACCTATCCCTTACCATGTTGGTTGCATGCGATAAGACAAGTGTTAATGGCTTGTACAAAAGTTTCCAAAATGCAGGTATAATATGCAAAGGTAAAGAACATATAGCATGCTAAAATGTAGAAAAATTACATCCAAAGGTTTTGTCGCTAGGTACCTAGCAGATGAGAACCTGCTCATTCTCAATATCTCGCCCAACTAAATTGTTGCTGCAAAACAGACAATCTCCTCTTTCGGCCCTCCCCATCGTTGGGTCTTCGAGGCCAATCATCTACTTCACCTATCCAGTCACGATTGTAGCAGTTAAAATCCCTTGGAACACTATCTCTAAGGAATAAAAACTCTTTCTTCCACTTTTTACCAAACTTGTCGCATGCTTCGTCAAAGAATGCACAATGAGCCCTCACAGAAACATAATACAAGCTGGAGTTAATTCTTCACTTTTGGTTGTAATTCTAATGGAATAAATACCAGAACTCCTTCACAATGCAAGGAAAACCCAGAGCCTTCGCAATCACTACAAAGCCAACTATGGCACAATAGACATTCGGAGTGAACCAAGCAAGGTTCAAACCCATGTCAAGCAGTTAATCTCGTATCTCTAGCACAACGGGAAACTTGAGTCCACTAGACATATATGAGGTAAATATAGTAATACATCCTTCTGGAGGGATATGCATACGGTCATCATGACCCAGAATAATGATCTCATACCCACTCGTTATATCGTACTTAAATCCAAATGAGTCAGGTGTCATATATGTGGGATGCAAACATAGTATCTTATCAAAGGCTAGCAGAGTCTGAGTTATGTGAGCAAGACACTCATGCGCCTCATTATACACATCATCACCCTCATTAGACAATGTATTAGGATTGTTAGCCTCACCAACATGCTCCTCAGAATCGGCATCATCGCCCTCTACGTAAGTATCTCCATTAAAATCAATTTCATCATCCTCTTTACATGAGGTCAACTCAATACTGCCAACATCCGATAACACCTCATCACCCTCACTAACTGATCTGGATCCACGATCAGACTTGGAAATAATACCAACATGTGTATGCATATATGCTAACAGTAAATATTTCCTAATTCCCATAATTTTTACAGAGACAGTCAACTACCAGAACTGATAAGGTGATCAAAAATATCTCGTGGACTCAAACGTCTCGAATGCTCGCAGGTGGAGGCCTAGATCGATAGTATCTATCTCCCATCGGTGGAGAAGAGAAATGTTATCTCTCGCAAAACCTCATGTTTGGAGAGTAGTGAGAGCGTCAATCACATGAGTACCCAATCTTGACATCTACCTGCAGTTCAAGTTGCATAAAACGGTCAAGAACGAGGTATAAAACCGCACATATACATGGGAATATAAAAATCCAAACAAAAGGGGAATAAAATCAGAAAAACCAAATTAAAACCCCAAAAAAACAAAGTCAAAATTGCATGAACCCAAGACCACATCGGATAATCCAATGTGGCACGCCGAACATACCACGTCAGATGTATGTCGACGTGGCACATCGAAATTTAGACCGATGTGCACGTGGCCATGTCGTTCCATAACAATGTGCCACATGGCACGTGCCCACATGCCCAAAAAGTGTGAAAATAAGAAACATGAATACGGGTTTTTCTTACTTCTTCAAAATTGGTGGACACATTTTCCCTCAAACTCAGTTACTCTTGATCTAAGCCCTCTCTTCTCTCTCTACTTTCAACACTTTCTCTCTTTAAAAATGGGGCAAATGAAGTGGGGAGTGGAGAAGTTAACTTTATATTGGGTAGCCCTAGTGGGCTTAAATTCTCATTAAAGGCCCAATAGCTGTTAAATGCCATCTCGCCCATGTGTTAATGGTCAATCATCCAAGATTATTGGATCGATAAAAAAGTGTTGACCAAAATATTTTCGTACAAAATATTTACACTTTGACACCACATTTTTCTAAAAGTTACGGAACATATTTAAATTAGTCTAAAAATGCCTGCTAATTTTCAAGAAGAACGAAGAAAGGCTTCCGAGCCACTATACTTTCATATGAGATTGGTAATTATGCATTGCCACTATTTAGTTTCAAATAATTTTAATGAGTCGAGCCCATCTCAAACTGGGGACTAGCGGTGTGCCAAAATTATGTCATCTCAAAAATATGAAGTTACATTTGGCATTACATTAATAAAGGGGAAGAAAAGGCAAATTCTCACCCAATCCATAAATCCAAAAATATGTCGATATGATGTCCGAACGACTTGATCCTCACAAAAGGCGTAAGACGAAGTCGGGCAGCTCGACATGGTCCAAATCAAGACACTCATTGGGCCCACATTGGACGGACCGATGTGGCCCACTGAAGGGCACGTCGACACAAAACGACGTGCCACCTCAGTCAAAACTGACATGACACGTTAGGCCACGTGAACCCCCGAAAGGGGGCATGTCGGTTTCAAAACATACGTGCCACATCAAATAGACCTTGGTCCGACATGGCCTAAGGGGCAGATATGTGCCCTCAAGTGGGGGCACGTCGGTTCAAAAACTAACGTGTCGCGACAAGGTATCCGTTGAGGCAAGTCAGAATTTTGACAACCCCATCGGTTAAAGGCCCATTTAACCTACCTTGCACTGGTCTCCACACCCTAAGGCCTTATCATCATTTATAAATACTCCCTCATTACTTCATTTGAGGGGTTGGAATTTTGGGAGCTCAATGGTGTGTTCTTTCTCTCTCTCTCTAGAAAAGTACTTCAAACATCCACGTTAACTCATAAGTTGGCACATTAAACCACCCCCATGTTGACAGATTCTCCTCTAACAGCACGTCTACTAGTTGCACGTCAACTTAAAGCACGCCAAACAAGAGCATGTCAAATAGAGTCTTTTAACCGTTTTACCTCTATTTTTTCGTAGACATGACTATGTTAACAAGTGGACTAAGTATGAGACAAATTTGACTCCCAAGTCAACAATATGAACTTTCACTCGTAATTTGACATTTCATTAGTGCAAATCAATCGACATCTGAATCTTAAGCCTCTAATACAACCCAAAGAATAAAAGCGTCGTTAGGTTGACCAAATGTTCTCTAAATGAGATTAACACCCTCTGCAGTTAATTCTACAGTCAACAGGTCCTCGTCTACGAGATGTACACCATATAGGGTCGTCGAACCTAGCCTAATGGGATAGATAAACGCATACAACTTCTAATCTAAGCATGATTCCTATTAAGACCCTCTCCGGGCACAACTGAATAATGAATTATGTCTGACTTGATTCTTCTCAAAGAGATACGTAGGCAGCTTGACCCTGCGTTGAGTTCAATTGCAAGCATCTTACATCTTGGACGTACTCGACATTAGCAGAAATGCCCCGAGCCAGCATCTTACATCTTGGACGTACTCCGTGGAGAGGCATCATTGTTGGTTGTAGCCAATATAGCCTATTGGTGCCCAATATAGGCTCTATGGGCCTCAAAGTGCCTAATTAGTACGTAAATTGATTGAACAACATGACTTTCCTTTAACGATCTGCATAGTTGGTGGTGCCATTAATAGTTCCAAATGAGTGTACAATTAGTACTCGCGTTGGTGCTGAGCACATGAAGATTGGTTGCTTGCTTATCACCATATCTTATACTTAGGAATATTTGCCTTAGGGTTGGTGGTGGACACTCAACACACCAACCCGCAACATTATTGCTCTTTCTCACATAAGTCCTGCGTATGCGCTCCAAACAACACTTTGTAAAGTTCTTAGTGAAGTTGTGCCTCTCGACTATCACATCACAAAGTTTTGTCCATATATGATACTCGATTGATGAGAGGTTCCTTCTCCTAACCGAATGATGCTAGCCTTCCAGATTAACTACTCTAACGAACTTAATTTTTTCTTTCTCATTTCATGGAAATGACCAACACTTCTCTTGAGAGTGCATTGGCGGGTTGGAAAGTCCCTTTACTCAAAGCACACATATGTATGAGCGCGTCTCCATGGGCCATTGTGTTAACTCCCTAATGGGTCGTGTCATTGTCCTCAAATTTCATAGAGATGCTTTTTACATCTTCGAAGACCTTCCCCTCAAATATCATCATATTTCCACGAGAGAAAGTCCATCTACTCATCGCCTCAAACCAACTCTTATGTGTGGCTAACATTCTCTCAATGTACGACCACAAGTTATACACGTGTCATGGATGGCCCACACGCGTGACCCATGACTCGAGAATTTCGCATGATGAAGTGGCGCAAAGCAAGTCAAAGTTGATATAAGTATTAAATTCTTATTCGTTTAACATTAAATACATATACATCTAAATGTATTAGTTGTCTAGTTGGCATTTAATATTTAACAAATTAATGAATATTATAGTTGAAAATATTAAATGACATATGTTCACTTTCCACTTTTTGGCAAGGTAAATTCGAAAATTCATAAGTAGAATTAAAAAAAATCCTAAAATCTCCAAAATATCATTATTTATTTTTTCTATAACTTTGACTCAATATGTATAGCCATTCAAGTAGCTGAAATCTTAAAAGAGTTAGATTAGAGAATGATAGGTGTTGTATTTAATGAAGAAAGGTAAAGTATTAATACAAGTAGTGCCTTAATAATGGCAAAAGATTTTGTGTTCCATTTTGTATTTAATTGAATATCTAATTTAATCTTTCACCGTTTATGTATTAAATTGTAAGACACGTATTATCATCACGAGAAAGTGACACACAAGATGAGATGTTGGGTGGGACAGAGGATACAAATCAGTTGCTAACCAAATGTATAATCTTTTTTTTTTTTGTATAACTTCGAGCAACTATATATAACGAATACAATAGTTGAAGCCACACATAGAAAACACCAAACGAAGGTTTTCAAATTTAACTTACTATCCATTATCATGGCTAGAGTGGCTTTGAGTCTTCTCATTTTCCTCGCCTTCATTTTGGCACCAGGTAATTCATAACTTGTTCTTGTTTATTAGTACCATAAGAAAAAATGCCACATTACGTTTCACTTGTTCTTTTTTTAAGAAGAGAGTAACTTTACATTAACAATGGTGATTTTTTCAAGTATATGTTCCACCTAAATCTTATTAATATAGATCTCTCCATTTCTTAATTAAAAAAAAAAAAACTTGTTTTATAAAGAAGCCGCGTGTAGCTTGCACAAGAAGTGCAAGAAGAACATCTTCATCAACTTTTATAATTGTTCCATGGACAGAAGTATATAACAGTTGTTTTGCTCACCCTCTTTAGTGTTCCGTAAATTGTTCTATTGATAAACAATAACCATGTATTACTAAATTTTGCATGGAAACAGGGCATCAGATGATCATACAAGTGGTGCATGGTAAAGTTGGTAACCCTCGAATCCTGCCACCTAGCACAGGAGCCGATATGTCATCCCCCAATTTTAGATGCAATAATACTTTGGGCCAATGTGGTGAGATTATAACAGCTTAAATTATTCATATTAAATTCTTCTAAAACTATAATTATTTATTATATACACCCAAATATGGAATCAGAAAGTGTTTTTCCTTTCATACATGTCCTACCCACGTGAGAAGTCCATGTTTATACGTAGATTTTGTACGAGGGATTTCGGCTGATAAGTAACAAATATTGTTTCACTTACATTTTATTTTTAATGTTCTTTATTGCATACAGATAACAAAGAAATACACGGAGTGACCGATGTGGGGCGCCCTCCTCCAGTATATAGGTGTGTTGCTATTTTGGGGGTATGCGGTGATGGCGGCGGCCAGTATATGACTGAAAAACGGTGCATACAGTTATGCTGGAATTACTATTTTGACCAACATCCTTGGCCACATTGTGACGATTATCCTGGATCTAAATATGTATATTGCTATTGCGAACATGACTGTCAGCAGTCTATAAACTGATGATTATTCTTTCTAATTAAAGAACAATGTCATTCAACTCTCTTTAATTTCGAGAATTGCCAAAAGCATCCTTCTGTTACTTTTTTAAAATTGGCCACAAACTTGATTTTGTTATCTGTAATTTTGACGACCAACCCCTTGATGATTGATTAATTAAGTTTCTTGGCAAAACAGCTCCTCCGAATAGCATTTAGGCAGCAACGGATTGTAAAATAACCTCATTTCATTTGTATCGAAGTAGTATTACTAATTTGAAAACAAAACTAGTAACTGGTTACATAAAGGAAATTAAAGAATATTTAAATAACTAATTGTTCAACTTCCACTTGTATACATATCTAGTTCTACGTGGTTTCGATTGATGGGGATCGCAATCACTTAAATAGGATTCTTGGAAAAAAAAACCCACAAATTAGGTTGGATAAGACTTGCACGAGATGGGTCAGTTGGCGGACTAAAATCTCTTTTCCTCCAAGGCGCTACTGCCCTGTGTGCAGAAGCTCGCAGCGTCATTAAGGACAGACGGGTCGGGCATATTTCTCAAAACATGGCCCTATTCGCGTTCAACGGGGAAATATTTTAAACCTAGTGCTCTAGCGTACCACATGTACAGTTTTAGTCATACAGAAATTTCGATTTAAGTCATCGAGTCACTATAGTTCCAATTTCTCATTGAATTTATCACATGACCGGCATGTGATAAATTTTCTAGCCGAATTGAACTGCAAACTTGCGAAATGTGCAAGTGCCACTTACACCAGCTTAAAAATGCCATTTGTATTTCAAACAAAGATAATTTTTTTTTGGAAAATCGAAGTGATACATCTAGATTCAAGTAGACTTTTGGAAAAGTCAAAGTGGAATTAGGTTATTGGGTTCATTTTGTGGGAGAATAGTACGTTTTGATCTTTGCCTAGCTAACACTTTTGTATTTGTTATTTATCAACCCAATATGCTAGTTATGTTATGGAAACTGTCTTTTGCTTCCTATAAGAAAAAAACAAACGTGTTTTTGAGGATGGGCTACACGCTCAGATTTTTTTTATTTAAAAACTTCTCCTTTTGTGATAAATTCGTTCACTACAAGGCCGGGCGCCCTTTTCCTACCAGAAAAAGGCGACTGGACTCGAGTCGCAAGGATTTGCCCGTTTGCGACTGGAATTCAATCGCAAAAAAACATTTGCGATTGGACTCTAGTCGCAAATCTTTGGCGGGACAATATACAGCCAAAGGAGTTGCCCTAGTTTTGGCTCAGCTATGCTGCGCAGCTGGGCCAAAATTGGCAACTGGGCCGCGGTCGCTAATGACCTTTTCAGTGACTGCAACCCGATCGCTAATGGGGGAAGTATTTTCTATAAATACCTCCCCCTCATTCTCTCATTATCACAGCTCACTCTCTTTCCCTCCCCTCTCACTTACGACCGCGGCCTCCATTTTTGCCACCGGGTTTCGGTTAGAAACCCGTATTCGGTAAGTATTTTTATATTTTCCTCAATTATTATGTTATATTTATTGTTTTAATAGGCATTTTATATGTAAAATTGTTAGTATTGTTAGATATTGTAGAAATTGTTAGACTTTAAATATTATTTATGTCTTTATAAATTGTTATGCTTTAGGAATTATTAGGCAATTAGGCTTTAAATATTATTTATGTCTTTATGAATTGTTAGGCTTTGAACATTATTTATGCCTTTAGGAATTGTTTGATATTGTAGAATTGTTAGACTTTCAACATCGTTTATGCCTTTTAGGAATCGATTTATAAATTAGAAATCATGATGCTTCTAAGGAATTTCTATAAACTGAAGATGATTATACTTTTAGAAATCGCTATTTAGGAAATCTCTGCAATTTATGTTTTTAGATAATTAATTTATAAATTAGAAATCGATGATTTTATGGAATTCTTATAAGGACGAATAGTCAAAAATGCCCGCTAACTTTTGTGTTTAATCCTAAATGCCCGATTTTTCCAAACCTGCTGAAAATGCCCGTTAAGTTTTAAATTATCTAACAAAAATGCCCAATTTTAAAAATTCGAACTTTTTATTCGACGTGGCATCCGAATCAAAGAGTCGCGCTGCTGAATCAAAAAGTCGCGTTTTAAAATTCGGGCATTTTTGGTAGAATTTTAAAAGATACAAGGCATTTTTAGCATTATTTTTTAGAAAAAATAAAAGATTTTGTATGTAAATTTCATTTCGGGCATTTTTAGTAGAAATTTTAAAAGAAACAGGGCATTTTAAGCAGGTTTGAAAAAATCGGGCATTTAAGATAAAAGGCAAAAGTTAGCGGGCATTTTTGATCATTCGTCCTTCTTATAATCTAGTTTAGGAATCTTTCTTTAGGGAATATGTCGCCAATTTAGTATCTATAATAGTTTACAATTTTATGTTTTTTACGACATATGCATGTCTCATATGTAATGATTTTAATAATGTATTTATGTAAAATTTTATTATAGCTTTATAAAATGTTATTTATCTTAGAATTATTTGATTTTATATTATTTTTTTATGTGTTAGTTTAGTTAGTTGATTTGAAAGTTATTATGACGTTGCCTTTAGGAATTGTTGTTAGATATCTTAGACCTTATAGTTTTTAAAAGATAGTCTATGCCTTTAGGAAAGCTATATAACTTAGCGATGATTAAAATCTAGGTCGTCTCTATAATTAGAAATAATCTAACTTAGAAATTTTGACTTAGTACATAGTACTTAGTCGACGACATGTCGAATGATCCCCCACGCTCGTCGCGTTCTACTGCCGCTAGCTAGCCCTCGATGAAGGGGATGTTGTTGCATGGAGTGTCGGTCCTCGCCTCCGTACAGATCAGTTGGACACTACACCACCCGCTTGTGGTGAGGCCCCCACCACTTCTCATTCTTGTGGTTCCCATGGTGGATCGACTAGAGGTACTCCACCAGATGCAGTGGTTTCACATCGATTAAATGATCATCACGTAGGATCGATGCCCCATACGAAATCCGGATCGAGATGTATTGCACATAGGCCACCATCTACTGAGTCCACCGGAGCAGGACCCAGTAGTTTGCTGACAGACGTCGTCGGTGCAGGACCATTTACAGGCACTCAGCAACGACCTGGCAGGAGCCTATCCAGAGGCGTTTCGGTACCCCATGACGATAGAGGTCGTCGTGTCATTTCTTTGGATGAGCACGGCCTTTTTGTGGAAGGGCGCAGGATATCGACGACGATTACCGAGATCATTAGGAGCTTTATGACGACTTGTGTTCCTTCATACAATGAGCTCGAGCAGCCCGTTAGACATCAGATGTGGCTTAAGTTTAAGGTGAGATTACAGAATATATATATATATATAAGAATTTTATTTAACTAAGCGTATTTAAAACCATGTCTCAAAATTTAAAAACCTTAATTATTTGCAGAAAACATACAATATTCAACGAGATGATTGGGGTAAGGCACATGCGGCCTACGAGGAGAAGGCTAGAAAGAGGTATAAGGAGGTGGTACACAATGCAAAGAAGAACTACTATGCGAGGAAGGATGATCTGGAGTGAGTAGGGCGTCCGAAGACTGGGTGGATGAACGACAAGTTAGAGAGTGAGTTTATATAGCATTGGGAGTCAGGGGCTCATAGGCAGCGATCAGAGACAGCACAGAAGAACATGAGGGAGGAGATACCCCTGAGGAGCGCCCTCGTGCACGTCCCACTCATACCAGTGGGTCCATCAGCTACTCAGAGATCCATCGTGGGATGGTATGTCTTAATAAATTGGTCAGTATAAGAACAAATTTTGTCTTAAATTTATAAAGTTTAACGAACTTTTTATGTTAATAGGTAGATGCGCGCGAACGCGCGCCGGGTGACACCGCCTCGACACGATGAGGCGTATCATTTTCAGCATACACATGTCCCGGATGACCTGCCATCTACAGCTCCACGTCTTCGCGTTTGGCTAGACCCCGCATACAGGGCTATCTACGTAAGTATTTTGAAGTGTTTACTTATAATTTATCTTCTGGTTTCTATATTAACTTAAGCATTATTAGTTACATATTAATTAATCGATCAAAATGAACAGAAGGCCTACATAGCCTTGATGACGGAGAGGTATGAGGCACGTCGGGCCAAATGGCCCTTCATCGATTTAGAGTTATAGAAGATGGTGTCCGGAGGAGTGAAGAAAGGGAAGGTTGCAGGCCTGCCTTCGGAGGCACCGCCAGACGCTTTTGTCATCAAATCGAAGAAGGTGTCGGACTTGACGTCAGCTTACACGAGGAACTTGGAATCGGAGAATCGTCATCTTAGTACCGCTATTAATTAGAGAGTTGATGTCCTATTGGATCACATAAACTATTTGACTCAGCACATCACCGATGTGATAGGTACTCATGTTAGGTCGCTTCCTATTGGATTCATGTCAGCCGCTCGTCGATCCTACATGGGCACCATGCCGACACCCTAGCCCCCGCCCCCACCGGTCGTACGTGATCCACTTGCTCCTTCGTATGTGGCTGCTGCAATTTATGCGCCTAAGTACGAGGATGACTACGAGGAGGAGGTTGGGGATCTTGATGACACCCTTGATGGTGATGCTGCAGAAATTGGTGGTGATTATCCTCCAGGTCGTGATGGTGGCTAGGGTGATGGAGACTCCATTCATAGTACCTTCGGATTTGCTGATGAGGATTACCAGGACTAGTAGTTTTGTTATGTAATTTTCATGTAATTAAGTTCCAACTGTTTACTCTTGTTGTGTTTAAGTTATGTTAATGGATATTGCTTTGTAATTCATTTAGGTTTATGTAATGACTTTATGTTTAGGTAGATTTCATGTAAATGTTTGTGCCTTTTATTTTAGTACTAGTTTAATTGTACTTATTATACACAATTGAGTTTTAATTGCACTTGACAACATTAGAGGATACCTAACAATTTTGAAACCAACAATCTTTCGCGCTACAAATACAAAATATTATTTGAATCATTAATATTTATTAAATATTTTAAAAACACAGAAATCCATCACTAAACTACAATCTCACTCTACTAATACAAAATGTCCTTTAATTGTGAGTTACCGGCGATATCGTCCTCTTCCTCTATGTCCTCATTATCCTCCTCTCAGAACTTCTGTCTTCAACCATATCAAATTCCCCATCAGCTAATTGGATATCCATATTGAATAAGGACATGTATGCACATAAGTTCAACCTTTCAGATAAATTCTCCTATAGCACTTGTTCTGGTATCCCCACTTCGAGATCGTTTGATTCGACAACTGGTGACATATCGATTATGTGCCTGGCAGGAATGGTGGATATAGCCAACCATTCTCTGCGACCCAGACGGCCCACCGTCTTCTTTGGGTACGGGGCATAGTACGTCGGTAATGCTTGGTTAGCAAAGACAAACGGCTCATTGATATCGAGGGTACATCGCGGGTTTATATCAACCAACTAACATGTTGAGTGCTCCTCCATAACCGCGTTTATATCATACCACGCACATTTGAACAAAACAATGTAAAAATGTCTTATTTTTCCCCAATATTCCACCTGTATTATGTCTTTCAAGGTTCCATATAAGTTGGTGGCCTCGAATCCTCCCATGTTTCCCTTCACAAAAACACCGCTACAATCACTCTTCTTTGGGACCCAACGTTATCTTAGTGTGAAATCTGAACCCATTCACAATGTATCCATCATAAGTAGCCACTATATTAGTCGGACCAGTGATTAGAGGATCTATTCGTACCTCCCTCTCGTAGCGCCCACATGAATACGTCTGCTTGAACCACGCTATACTCCTGGTTTGTACCTCACTTGACTTAGTCCACCACACTCCTCTTCTTCAAACAACCTGTGTATGAAAAATAAAAAAAGTTAGTACCTCCATTTATAGGGACAGTTGACTCATTTGCGACCGGATTTCGGTCGCTAATAGCAATGAAAATTACCATTTGCGACCAGATTTTGGTCGCTAATAGTACTAGCAGTTACTATTAGCGACCAGAGTTAGCGATCGAACTCAGGTCGCTAATAGTACTAGCCGTTGCTATTAGCGACCAGTTAACGGTCGCTAATAGTAGGGTTTAGGGTTAAAACCATTAGCAACTGGATTTCGGTCGCTATTGTGTGTATTTGCAACCAGAATTCGGTTGCAAATAATATTTATGTTTTTAATTTACGCATTTCGCACTCTAATTTTAGATATATCGTTGGTTTAATGATCAATTACAACAATATTAGGTATATATAAGTTAAAAAAAAAAACAAAAACAAAAAATAGTTTTGTTGCACGTTAAAGAATCATTTGAAGCGTCGGTTCATAATGTCACTTGTAACTACATTGGCTATGTGTCGCTAATGACTACCTATAAATATGTTAATTTCATGTAACATCTAGATACATATATATATATATATATATATCAAATTAACCTCTATACTAACATTTGTAACGAATGTTAATCACAAATGAGCGAGTACTCTACTATGTATGATTATATGTAGAACTTAAAAGAGTTAAATATATATAGGTTAATCAACTATAACTTACTAATTTCATAACTTTAAAGTTTTTAACTATTTGCAACCGGATTTCGGTCGCAAATAATATTCATGAGTATTTGCAATCGAATTCTGGTTTCATCTGTTATTAGCAACCGGATTCCGGTTGCAAATAATATTCATGAGTATTTGCGACTGGAATCTGGTCGCAATTCTGGGCATAAAATATTATGCGACCGAACTCCGATCGCAAAAATCAAAACAATTGGCACAATTTTCAAATTTTCAAATTTCGAACTATTTGCAACCGCATTCCGATCGCAAAAACTCAAAAAATTAGGCGGGGTACAAAGGGAAATTCAAAATTTCCCAAATTCTATATATACTTCATTTTTTCACACCATTTTCATCTAAATTAAACAACACTTATACTTTTTCTCTTCATTTTTTTTTCATCTATTTATCTAAATCTCCAAAAATATCTATTTCATCAAAATATATCAACACATGCTATATTTTCTTCAATCTTTTATAAATCTTCAAACACTTTATCTTATTTCTTTATTTTTATTCTTCAAACAAGTTTTGTTTTCCTCTTCAAATAAACAATTTTTCTAACATACCTTCCATTTATTCAAATATATTTTGCCTAACAAACATTTTTTGTGTTTTAAATTGTGGCAATAATTCGAAATCTTTCAAAAAAACAAATTAATAATATTCTTGTAATTATTACCGAAATATTATTAATTTTTTTAAGATGTTAAATATTATTAGTGACCGGACTCCAGTTGCTAAACCTTAAATATTATTAGCGACCGGATTTTGGTTGCAAATACATTGAAGATTATTTGCCACCGAAATCCGGTTGCTAAAACTTTCAAAGGCTTTAGCGACCGGACTTCGGTCGCTAAAAGTGGACAAAGTACTAGCAACAAAATTTTGGTTGCTAATACTTCGAAGGTATTTGTGACCGGAGTCCGGTCACAAATAGTATTAGCAACCAAATTTCGGTTGCACTTTTTGCGACCAAATTCGGTCATAAATAGTGTTAACAACTGGATGTCGGTTGTTGTTTTTGCGACCGGAGTCGGGTTGCAATAGTATTTGCAATCGGGTCCCTGTCGCAAAAATTGCAATCGAAGTTCGGTCGCTAATGCTCCATTGCGACCATATTCCGGTCTGTAAAACTTTAGAGACGGAAGTAATTGCGATCGAATTTTAGCGAGTTCCATCGCTATAGGGTCTTTAGCGACCGAAAACAAGTCATTAGCGACCGTATTTTCGGTCGCTAAAGAACTTTTCTCTTGTAGTGGTTAACATTATTAAGAAAGAGGAACAATTAAATTCGACCAAGGAAGAAAGATGATGAAATTCAAATCTTTTGGATAAACTTCACTTTTCATATGGTTTATGCATAGGACGAAATTTTGAATATTTTGTTTTTTATCGACAAAAGAAATTTTATTGATAAATATTGGAGTATAAGAGATACGCCAACAATTTAGATTTTACCTTGGAGAGGCGACATGCACCACTCAGCAAATGAAAAAAAACAAAAAGAGCGCAAATGGGACTTAAACTAATTCCAACTACCAAGCTTGATGGCTTCTACAATATATGCACATGAGGTTGATCCCCTTTAAACACGAGTAAAGTTCTTATTGTCCAAATATGCCAAATAACAAATACCCAAATGCAATTTAATTGAGGGTCTCTTTCGCACAAAGAATGAGAACGGAGACCCTTTGGGGTGCTGACTCAAGCAGATTTAACTCCAAGCGACCTAAGAGTCATCATCCAAACCTGGTAGGAAAAAATGGACTTACAGAAAAGGTGTTCAACATCTTCTTCTGGAACCCCACAAAATTGACAACTTAGATCACCATCACCAGAAATAATTTCTCTCTTATTTTGATTAATTTTGGTGGGAATTTTATTCAAAAAAACTTTCAAGCAATGGACTTTATATTTCAGGGTAGCGTTAAGTCTCCATAACTTCTTGAAAAGGTTATCGTGAGGAATATTTCCATATGGCGACAGTAAGGAATAAGCTGAACGAACGGTGAAAGAACTGCTACATTCATCGTTCCATTTCCACACATCGACTCTGAGGCGTAAGCCACCGTTCCAAATTAGAAGGGAAACATGTTAGGGTTAGGGTTCTATTCGAGCTAGAACGGGCTCCAAGAATTAATTGGGAGAGAAGTGAGAATTAAAATTAAATTAAACTAAAATTTATTGTTCTTGAATCCATAAAAAGTAACAAGACATAGACTATTTATACTACTACTAATAATCCTTAACCACTTAAACCTAGACTTCTTAAAAGGAAATAACAAAATTAAAGAAAGACTCCTAAATTAAGAACGAGATACCA
This sequence comes from Linaria vulgaris, assembly GCA_948329865.1. NCBI lineage: Eukaryota > Viridiplantae > Streptophyta > Magnoliopsida > Lamiales > Plantaginaceae > Linaria > Linaria vulgaris. Next base: position 16,482,392 of record OX415253.1, read on the forward strand.
TAATTAACTATTTCCCATAATCTCTCAGCCATGTGGGCTTATGCTTTATGCGACTGGGCCTAGTATTAATAGGTGTAATCTGTTGGGTCGTATCAATGCCCGCCGCTGAAGACGAGGCCTTGTCCTCAAGGCCCAATTGCAGTTCTTCCAGTCCCGAATTACCTTGGCCCAATCGAAGTGCAGCACGGCCCACTAGGTCTTGGCCCAGTTGAGGTTCACCACGGCCCATTAGGTTTTGGCCCAACCTTATAAAGCTTGGAGATTCATTTGCAAAGACATTAGGTCTTGCATTTCTTTCCTCTTCACCATAAGCGGCCGCCGCCTTCCCCATTGCACCACCTCTCACTAGCTCGCCCTTCTCCTCCATTTCTGCATCATGCGTCGCCGTCCCTCCAACGCTCTTGCCCATAAGCTTCTTCAACTTCCCGTCGTCAACCCCAAAGGCGTCATTCCACCGATCCGACCGTCCCCCGTCCCGCTCTCGCAAAAACCCCTCCAAATCCCCTTCCTCGACCCACGATGCGTCCGCAATCGACGACCCACTCCAAGTTACCAAACATTCTTTCACGCTACGTCCATTTCGCCACACCTCCCGTCGGTCTAAGACGTTCTCGGGCTGTGAAATCGGCAAATCTTTGTTGTTCACCGGCGGAAGTGCGGCGATCGTGTCCGGTGGTGGCCCGTGGTGCGGTTTGAGAAGGGAGACATGGAAAACGCGGTGGATCCGAGAGCTCACGGGTAGATCGAGCTCGTATGCGACCGCTCCGACGCGGCGTACCACTCGAAATGGCCCATAGAAGCGGCGAGACAGCTTGTTGAACCCCGCGCGGCGCACCGTAAGTTGACGATAGCTTCGCAACTTGAGGTAAACCCACTGATCTGGTTCGAAAATGATGTCGGATCTATGTTTGTTTGCTTGCGTAGTCATTCGTTGTTGTGCGGTATGCAAACTAGTTTTGATCTTGTTGAGCATCTCCGATCTGATAGTAAGTGTGGTGTCAATTGTTTGATTGTTGGACGTGCCTGTTATGTATATTGGAACTGTATACGGGGCTCGCCCGAATAGAGCCTCGAAAGGGGAGACTTGTGTTGCTGAATGCTTGCATGAATTGTACCAAAATTGAGCCATAGGAAGATATCTCGACCACTGTTTTGGTTCGTCCATACTAAAACAGCGGAGATAACATTCCAAAGATCGATTCACCACCTCTGTTTGGCCATCTGATTCCGGATGATAGGCTGAACTGTAGCATAGAGTAGTACCGAGTTGCTTGAAAAGTTCTGCCCAAAATGTACTTAGAAAAATCAACCCTCGATCTGAAACAATTGAACGGGGTAACCCGTGCACACTGTAAATATCTGTTAAAAATATTGAGGCAACATACGCTGCTGAAAACTTTGTAGGTGGAGCTATAAAACGAGCAAACTTGGTTAGTCTATCAACAATAACCCAAATTGCTGTTTTGCCGTGTGACATGGGTAAGTGAGTGATGAAATCCATGCTTATATCACACCAAACGTGTTCTGGTATCGGCAAGGGGTTTAAGAGGCCGTATGGCTTTGTGGTAAGATATTTTTGTTGTTGACACACTTGACATGTTTTGATGAATTCTTGAACTGTTTGCTTCATGTGTGGCCAATAAAAAACACCGTTGAGTCGTGCTAAAGTACCAGAAATTCCAGAATGCCCTCCCTGAGGCGTGGCGTGAAATTCTACTAGTTATTGTTTTTGCAACCCACTAGCATCAGGCACCAAAAATCTGTTTTTATACAATAGTAGACCATCTTGCAATGTGTAATTGAAATCTGTCTGGGCTAACTGAGTATAATCAGCGACTAACTTTGTTCCTTCTTGCGAGGACTCAAAAAACTGGCGCAATTGAGATAGCAAGGATGAAGTTGGTATCGAAACCGCCAAGTAAACATGAGCATCAACTCTTGACAGTGCGTCAGCCACGACATTCTCTCGACCAGGTTTGTAACGTACCTCGTAGTCAAAGCCAAGTAATTTGATTATCCATTTCTGTTGGGCTGGTGTGTGCATTGTCTGGGTCAGTAGGTGTCGTAGGCTTTGTTGGTCGGTGTAAATGATGAATTTTCTACCAAGTAGATAGTGACGCCACTTCTTTACTGCCTCTGTTAACGCATAAAATTCTTTATTGTAGGCGGAGTCAGCACTCATGCGTGGGGACATTTTCTTGCTGAAGAACGCTAACGGCCTCTGGTTTTGGGACAGGACTGCTCCAACGGCAACGGCTGAGGCATCCGTAGTTAATTCAAAAACTGTACTAAAATCTGGCAATGTTAGCATAGGTAGTTGTTGCATTTTTAATTTTAGCTCGTCAAAGGCCTGTTGAGCCTGTGTACCCCATGTAAAACTGCCCGACTTTAATAAAGATGTGAGGGGAGCGGCGAGCGTAGCATAGTGACAAACAAAGCGACGGTAGTATCCCGTAAGCCCTAAAAATCCCCGTAGGGCCGTGAGTGACGTTGGCCGTGGCCAGGCAACCATTGCGTGAACCTTCTCTGGATCAACACTAACACAACCCGAACAAATAATATGGCCCAAATAATGAACTCGCGTAACCCCAAAAACACACTTAGAAAGCTTAGCATAATATTGGTTAGCCAACAAAATATCAAAAACCAAGGTTAAATGCTGATAGTGACTTTCTAATGAGGTGCTATAGATAAGGATGTCGTCAAAAAACACCAAAACGAACTTACGTAAATGCTCTCGGAACAAATCATTCATGGCCGCTTGGAACGTAGATGGGGCATTCGTCAGACCGAAAGGCATGACGACGAATTCATAGTGCCCATCAGATGTTCGAAACGCGGTTTTGTGAATATCCTTTGAAGCAACACGAATTTGATGATAGCCTGAACGCAAATCGAGCTTTGTGAAAATTGATGCGTTTTTTAGTTCGTCCAATAACTCGTCTACTGTGGGAATAGGAAACCTATCTTTGATTGTGATAGCGTTTAAACCCCTGTAGTCAACACAAAAACGCCATGTGCCGTCTTTCTTGCCCACGAGCAAAACTGGGGAGGAAAACGGACTGGTACTCGGACGAATTTGACCAGCTGCCAGCATCTCTGAAATTAATTCAGTCATGATGGCTTTTTGGTAGTGAGGGTAACGGTAAGGTCGGGAGTTCACAGGCTTTGATTGTGGGTCAAGGTGAATATGATGATCATGTATGCGGTGAGGAGGCAAACTCTTAGGTTCAGAGAAGATAATGTCAAAGTCCCGAATGAGTTTGGTTATCTCAGGTGGAACCTGTGATGCTATGTCGGGCTGATTACTCTCTGCCTCTTGCCGGGGAATCACCGATAACATGTGAATAGATGCAACAGAGGCGGTCTGTAGCATGCGACGTACCTATGATGGCGTGGCTTCGGAAATCGCTGACTGTCCCTCGAGGTCAATCTGCTGCCCTCCCCATTCGAAGGAAATTCGAGGTATAGCAAAGTTGGCCTTGATTTCGCCTAACTCGCGCAACCACTCAATGCCTAAAACCAGATCTGCTCCTTGGATTGGTAAAACTAGTAAAGGAACACAGAAATCAGTGTCCTTGGGACGTAGCTTTGTGTTGGCACAACGACCCTCGCATTGTAGAAACGTTCCATTACCAACCATTACTTTGATTGGAGTTGCTTCCATAACAGGCAACTGCAGCTGAGTAGCGAAGCGGGGCTGGATAATATTATGAGTACTACCAGTATCTATTAAAATTGTCAAAGGCTGCCCTTTAATAGAGCCTATCAAACGCAATGTTTGTGGTGAAGCGAGACCCATATATGGTGCCAATGATAGGTGAAACTGGCCGACTGATGATTCCTCGACCCCAGCATGTATGTTGTCGTGATGTGGTAAGGAATAAGTATTACTATCATGATCCACGACGTCCTCTGGTGGGCCCTCCTCCTCTAGTAACATTAAAAACTGAGGAGTCTTACACCGATGTAGGGGTCCAAACTTTTCATCACAATTAAAACAGAGACCCTTCAATCTGCGTGCCTGCATCTCACTAGGAGATAAACGTCGGATTGGTAAAGGAGGCTTAGGTGGGGGTGGGGGTAAAGCTAGCGTCGGGTTAGGCAAAATTGGTGGCGAAGCACCTTGTGGTCTAGGAACAAAGCGGGGTCTGCTTTCCAAAATTTTTTTCTCAAATAATTTAGCCATACCAACAGCATGATGCATTGAATGAGGTTTCATAACCGCCAATTCATTACGAATATCTGTGCGCAATCCGAAAATAAAACAATTCATGCGTGCTTCATGAGATAAACCTGTCACAAAATTTGATAGTTGTTCAAATTCTTTTTGATAATCCATAACTGTCCCAACTTGACGTAGTTTAAAAAGCTCAGCCTAATGATTCTCGAAGGATGATGGGCCAAATCGAGAAAATAAATCTTGAACAAACGCTTCCCATGTGCTGATCATCTCGTTATTAGTCATCCAGTTAAACCAACTCAAGGTTGTACCTTGCATATAGAATGAAATATGTGAAATACGATGTTCGGGCGGAACATGGTACAGTCTGAAATAGTGTTGGGCCTGAGCGACCCAATCTCTAGGGTTGGAGCCATCAAAGGGCGGCAGATGCACCTTAGGCGGCTTTGGCAGCGAATCAGTGCTCGGCGCATAAGAATTAAAAGCTTGTGAATGAGATGGGCTATGAACCTGATACGACTGATGTTGTGGTCCCTGAGGGGCTGTATTTCGAGATTGGTCAATGGATGTTTTCAATTCTGCCAGCATCTGGAACATGGAATCTTTGAATTCTGCCATATCCTTTGCTGATGTTGCTTTGAATTCTGACATGTCTGACTGTAGTTGGCGAACGGACTCAACGAGGTTTGAATCTTCAGACGTAACTGTTCCATCTTTTCGAGGTGGCATGATTCCAAGACAAAAGTAATGAATTCAAAAAAAGCAATGAAAGCACCAATTGTTAGGGTTAGGGTTCTATTCGAGCTAGAACGGGCTCCAAGAATTAATTGGGAGAGAAGTGAGAATTAAAATTAAATTAAACTAAAATTTATTGTTCTTGAATCCATAAAAAGTAACAAGACATAGACTATTTATACTACTACTAATAATCCTTAACCACTTAAACCTAGACTTCTTAAAAGGAAATAACAAAATTAAAGAAAGACTCCTAAATTAAGAACGAGATACCATAATTAACTATTTCCCATAATCTCTCAGCCATGTGGGCTTATGCTTTATGCGACTGGGCCTAGTATTAATAGGTGTAATCTGTTGGGCCGTATCAAAACATTTGATTCTCCCTTGAACAACTTTTCCCGTTAATATTAGTTTTATACATAAATTGTGCTTATAATCAGATTGATAATTTGATGTTGTTGCATAATAATATGGGATGATTGTCATGAACAAAAACTATGAAATCCGCTGGGGAGGACCGGGGGGGAGGAAGGATCACATGCGGGCTGGAATTCGGATCCCTTTCATAACAAAAAAAAGGAGAAGAAAGGGTTGACTTGCACCACCACAACACCGCTACCACCAGCAAAATAAGGGTTGATCTGCACCACCAAAAAACACCACACCACCATCATCGGCAAAAATCACTAACGTCCATTTTTTGTAATATTCTTAATAACCGCTTGATCCCGGATCTATGTAGCGGTTGTCGTCGGTCTCTCGTCGACGATATGCCTAACACTTCGCTCCATTTTCAAAAATCCCCAAAATGGTGGGACATTCCGGTGGAAGGCAACATGTCCAAGATCTCGTTCCCGTCTCCAAGATCTCGTTCCCGTCTCCCAACTGATCCGTCAGCCCTCCCACCTCATTTCATGTGTAATGACTTTTTTGCACCACGTTATCACTCACTTACGGGTTGCAAAAACTGAAAAAGAGAATGTTAAGTTATAAATTATTATACATTTGAATTATTGCGACTATGATAAAACTTTGGCTAGTTCATATTATTTTGTAAGAGACAATACAATTAATTGCATGGAACCAATTGATGACCCATCTAATTTCGTGCAATCACCGCACAATAGGGTGGCATAATGAGTTAATTATTTTTACCAATATAATGTGTGAATGAGGTTATGAAGTATTTCTATTTGTATCGTGAGTGAGGTATTTGTATCGTGAGTATTTCTATGAAGAGTATAATGTGTGAATGAGGTTATTTTTACCACTTCATTATTACTGTGAGTATAAAATATAAATTTTTCCTACAAGAAGGTGTATTTATTTGGATGAAAATGGGCCCAATGAGAGATTCCTTGAACTAGTTAGTACCAAAAAGTACTCTTAATCACGGGGCAAGTGAGACCCAAAAGCAAGCTAAGTCCCACTTTTATATGGGCTGAGTTATTGAGCCTTTCTTCACCAACAATTGCAGGCCAGTCTTCTCTATTAAGGCAATATATGTTTTGCTCCAGAACAATAAAAAGACTTTTGCACATGACATGGGCAATTTTCTTTGAGAAAAGGTAAATTAATTCAAGTGTTAGGTGAAATAAGCATATTATCTTCTCTGAAAAATAATACACGTTTTAAGACTTGGTGAACAGTACCCCATATACATGGCATTGTTAAAACATTTGCAGTTCTATTCATAAAAAAAAAAAAAAAAAATTGAAATATTACTGTGGATACATGTGCCTACTTCACTCCACAGTAGATACATTATCTATGCTTAGAGTTAATTTAATTCAAGCGTTATTAACAATTTATTTTGAGTATAATATAATAATTTACATGGGAAAAATTATAACTTAAACACTATAAAATCTATATATTTTAATCCTATTTGTGTGTGAGAGAATTAAGTAATAATTTTTTCTTTAATGAAAAAGTTTAAATTATAATAATAAAGCTAAAATATTAAAATAATATTCCAACTATCAGAAAATTTTCATAATATATAGGGCGGGGCAAATAAAAAATCCAAAGATTGATATCGGCATGATTGAAATGCTCAAAATAAAATACCAAAATCTACAATATTTCGGTAACGTATGCACTAAGCACTATTCACACAATCAACACAACCGCAGCTATTGCAGGAAACAAGAAAACTATACAGGCGACCCACCATCTGATTCTTACTGCTTTACACTTTCTTTCTTCACCTGAAACCTTTGGAACCTGATAAAGCTACTAGACTTGGATACATGTTCATGATTATACATAGCTACATGTTACTCTACTCCTCTATATATCAAATTAGACTATTCGTGATTCCATAGATACAAGAGAGCTTGTTTCACCGAGCCCCGACTCTGGAACCGTCTTGCGGAATTACATGCAACGGCAAGTCTCTGATTCGGAACCCACTCCCCCAGAAAGAAGCGAGACAGAGACCCATGATAGCCATAGCAACAACCGAACAAGCAGGGGAAACTGCTTGAGTGCCACCAAGAAATTGAGTCGCTAGAAGTCCGGCTAGTGTCGAACTTTGCATGCCGGTGCATAATGAGATGGTCCTGCAGACTTCTTCTTCTAACCTGCACAATGACTAGTAATCAGACATCTTTCTTCTAGCTGTTACACTAAAAATGCAGAGTTTCCGAAAAATATATCGGTTATAGTCCAGATAAAAAGAAGATATGTGCTCTAGTGATGCCAACCATCAAACTGAAGCTAACTAGATAAATCAAAGAGGGTGCAATTGTAATTTTGTGAGACGGTATTTTTTCAATAAAAACTGAGGAAAAAAAAACAGAACCATATAAGAACCGTTTTTATTATGTAAGTGTGAATGTTGGGCTCTTGAATGATACTAAGTTCAAAATGTTAAAGTAACCGAATAGACAGGTTACATGGATTGGCGATAAAACAAAGAGAGAAATGTGATGGTTTATGATAATTTAATCAAGGTATAGACCTACATATGAACCAATGTGAAGCATAAGTTCTTGAGGAAATCCGTACAACACACCTATCAAACATGAAGAAATGAACCACTCGTCGTAAACAAGTCCACAACAGCCTCATGTTATTACTATACAGGTAAAAATCAAACTTACCACATACCAACCAGTTTCTAGAAGGGTGGAAAATATATACAGCATGATATCAACAAGTATTGCACAACTGCATTAACTTTATAGCTCCATAAACACACCATTCGTGGGTGTTGGTTAACTTCTCATTACCAAATAGAACTAGAAAAGCTGAGAACCTCCTAAAGAAAGATACAAGTAAGTACCGCCAATGTCAAATTTAATTTACACCCCTCTATTCCCAGATTCAATTTGGGTAAATTAATTTTCTAAAAAGGCTGTTTTACATGATTATTAAATCAGCACATATCAACAAGCAATACAAAAGGAATCATTCATGTTAGAGAGTGTATTTTCATGAGTCAATCGTAGTTGAGAAAAGATGGATGCAACAGCGAAAAGGACGATAAGCAGGGACTTTGGAGAATTGCCAATCCAGGTTCTCTGGTTAACCTAATTATGGTCTAAACGCAACTATATGGATTACTATATCAACACGCCCTAACATCTGGTCTAACTACAGAACCTCACCTAATGTTTAATTAATAACTGACACCGTATGAAACTTTAGAACATAAAAGATATAATAATTTTTTGAACTTAAAAGGAGTTGTTTCTGTAATGAATCAAACTTTCAGACAACCTACATTAAAGGCTTTTGAATTCCGAGGGGTGTTTTTATATCTACTTGAACAATATAAGGAAGTTTTTGTAACTAAAATAACTTTTAGGGCATAGATGTAATTGTCCTTAAAACAGCATGTAAACACCAGATTTCTCAATAATTCAGCCCAAAAGACAAGCATGATTTAAAAGAGTACTTGCCTGAAGGGTGGAAATTTGGAGATCCAATAACCCAATGTGAATGCAAGGGCGTGAAATGACAACACAGGACCGACCAATTTTAGACCTTCAGCAGAAAGGATTTGGCTTCTATTTATAGCAAGAGGACTTCCGATGCACAAGGAAGTACAAACCATGGCAACAAACGGCATCAGAGGTTGCAGAACAGATACAACTGGTTTCGCATAAGTGTTTAGCACCAAGCCAAGAGCGACTGGAGCAAGAACAACCTGCATACACAAAGTCATGAGCAATAATGCATTTTTGAAGCTAACGCTTCGAATTTTTGATATGTATGTTACTAGGACTTGGAGACCTGTAAAATTGATTTTGACATGGCAACTGCATCGACTGGTACGACTGAGCCAATTAGAAGTCCTGTTAAAAGAGGAGTGACAAGAACCGAGGCAATAGTAGACGAGCTGGTCAAAAGAATGCTCAATGCCACATCTCCTTTACTCAAGAAGCTAGCATAACTAGATAACTGAGCTCCGGCGACACACGACATTAGAACAAAACCAGCATAGAACATTGGAGACATCCCAAAAGCACGTCCCACAAACACCCCAAGTGCGGGTTTTAGCAGATATTGTGCAATAAAGCCAATAGATAGTGGCAGAGGTCTGCAGCAAACAAAAACTCAATAAAATTAACAGAAGGCTAAAAATGTATCTACAAAGATAACTAGTAGAGAGGGAAGAGGCATAACCTCTTAAATGCCAGAGCAAAATCATCAATTGAGAGTTTAATTCCAATAGACAACATAATGCCGCCAAGTGCAGGAGCATATAGTTCCTTTGACACCCTGCAGGTTACTCTATCATTTACAGGAAAAACAGACAAGAAGAATGTATAGGACTTAAGAAAGCAGTAAGCATAGTTCATAGTTGGCACCAATAACAAGAATGCAGGAAGTGATAAATAATATCTTCCAAAGTAAGCACCACCACGCCAGCCTTGTAATAAACCAAGATCAAAAGTAAAGTGATGATAGACAAAGATTGATCATTCAAAAGCAGTTAGGAACTGACCAAGTGAAAGTGGAAGGCTGTGATAGAGCAGAAACAGCAGTAAGCGCCACGACAAATGGAAGCAGAGCAGACAAAGCTTGAGAAACATCGTCAGATTTGCCCTCAGCTTCTTCAACAGAGACTTTATCGGGGTCCACACCAAATGAAAGCAACGAGAAATTTCCCTCTCTTTTGTGCAACCCAACTTTACCCAAGAAAGGAGATGAAGTTGAGCATGCAACAGCAATCAAACACTCACTCTTCCTATTTCTTGATAACCCTTTTCGAATGGGGGAAAAAGAATGCTTCTTTAACCTAAAAGGTACTGAATTCTTCTTGGAGAAAAATGAAGTCTTGAAAGTGGTTTGAAGGGAAACTAATGGAATTGAAGACATTTTTGAAATGGGTTTCAATGGGTTTAAAAGGGCCCACCGTCGCCGGAGGATGATGATATGATGTGAGTATCCCGGCGGCGAGGGTGGAAGAGAACAGGTGGGGGGGAGATAAGGTGATCAAAGTTTTTAATTTCTTATATATAGATTTATTAATAGTAGTAATAAAGAAAAATGTAATAATAATTATTAAAATGATAGAGGTAGGAGACTTGATCATGTGTAACATCGGTAGCCCATTGATTGATATATATATTTGGCAAAAGAGAAAGTAGCATGTGTCTTGACGTAAGTCGTTGGATTTAATTTAACCAATTGGGTCCCACCAATTGATACAAAGTCATATGTGTTTTTATAAAACTGTAGTATTTATTTCTTTCAATATTTAGAAAACCAACTGCTTAACCAGTTACCTACCAGTCCACTACTTTTCCCATGTGTGACATAAACATTTTATTATATCAGATCAGCCACAAGTTGATGGCTTAATTTCTAAAATTTACCAAAAATTATACATATACATATTTATTAGAGAAGAAAGCAATACGATATTTTCGATATTAACTTTGTCTAGAATATTCTAATGGTGCCGACCTTTTGGCACTTCTATTCTCTTGTGAAGGAGTACTGCATTAGCCATGCTCTAGTGGTCAATTTTGGCTTTTCCTAATTTAAATTTAAGAAAAGTAAGTTATTATCCCTCTAATAAGGTGTTTACCTATGGCCGTTTCGTTTCAATACTTTGTTTAAAACATGGATTAAAGTTTCGATTTCTGTATAGGTTTTGGTCATTTAAAAATTAGAAACGTTTTTTAATATTTCGAGGATTTTTCGGCATGTTCGAAAAATTTGTGAAATTGTGGTTATATCTAACATGGAAACTACATGTATTTTTCGTTTCGATAGCGTAAAAAACTAAAATATTTCAGTATTTTTCGAGAAAACACGAAAAAATTTGATCCATAGTTTAAAATTACTTGAAGTTAGTTAAGTTGAGACTACTTGTAAATATTTGGATACACATAAAAACAATAATTGGGTGTGGTAATATATACCAATATATATATATATTTGTTAAAATACATTTAATATACCTAATAATTAAGTAGGTAAATGCTCAGCTCATGAACATGGCCTCTGAAGTCCATCGTGTCACCCCCTCGTATTACTCCCCTCGAATCAACCATCATCATCCCTTCGTATCACTCCCATTTTCTTTTTTAGATAAGAACGAACGATGCTGATCGATGACTCCTCGAAGAGCTTATCTTTCACATAATGTATTGGCTTGGGGCGTAAAAAATCCTCTTGAAAAACGACACGCACCTCCTATGATATCCACCACTTGTCAACATCTTACACTTCCACTAAGAACCAGGATGCACCCCACACAACAAAGGGTCCCCTTTTTCAACACTTGGCAAGTACTCACCTTTTTCAACACTTGGCAAGTACTCATTCAAGAAAAAAGATATATGAGTTGAACTTTTCTGTTTATAAAAAGGCCCCTCCAATAAACAAGAAAGGGGAGAAAAAAGAAGAGAGTGTTTCTTAAGAAAGATACGACCCCCGTTTTTTAAGCAAAGTCCTCTCCCTTGGCATCTCTTTAGAAATTTCAAAAATCTCCCAATTTGTAACTCTAAATTCGAATATATATGCAACGCAAATCTTCCTTTCATGTCCCTCAAAGTTATACTGTCTATATCGATTCGAGAATGGTGTTTCCAACCCTTATTAAAATGTGATCTTGTCTCTTGAAGCCTAGCACACAGGAGAGATGGTATCATCAAATGACGTCGTCTGTGGGAACACTTTTAAAACTCCATGAGGAAATATGGTGGAAGGCAGGAAGCCAAGGGGTCTTAAATCTAGTATGGCTCCCTTAAATCAGCCCGGCCATGCAAGAAACCCGAGGACGCCGCGGCAGGAATCCTCAACCTCTCGAAGACTCTCATCTGAAGCCCGTTGTGTATGTGTCCCCTAGTTACCATGACTGGCGCCCATAAAATCGAAATGATACCCTTAAAACAAAAGGGCGAAGTCCCAGGTAGAATCCCTAAATTATAAGACAGTAAGGGGACCCTTGCCCCCCGCTCTAGGAGTTCAGTCGAGCTCGCCACCAAAAGAAAGATGAACAAGATTTAGTAGGAGGTCGTCAAACTAAAGGGCACAAGTCCCGAATCCCTGCCCTCAACAAGCCAAGGCAACTCCCTCAAAAGCACCCCACCCCCCCACCCCCACCCCCACCCTCATGATAGGCAGACATGGAAAGCCCTGCCCGAACTAAACCATGAAGAAGGTAAGAACGACATGTACAAAGGTCTTATCTACAGTAAACAAGAGCGAAGCAGAACCACAAGGTACGTCCATAAAATGTTCTTAAGTTGTTACAAAACACACACACACATAACATAGTCTCGAAGTCATTACAAAAGCAAACATTGACCTCAGACTCGCTCTAAATTTATATCGTATGAACCCTAGAATCTGTCATACATAGTCCACATACAAAGTGAAAAAAAAAACGAGAAGCCCTCCCGACGAGTCTATACTACTACACATAGGAGACAACCCCCATTTTCGTCCTCATTCTTTCTTTCTTCTTACTCCCAAACAAGTTTCTTCACTTCTCAGACCCTTGCCATGTGTTCATTCAGAACCATTTTGGATGGATAAACTACCGTAGAGCCATCACCGGAGGCCCCAACACCTTGCGGCCCATGTCATGGACTAGTCTCGACTTCCGGTGTGGGTACATCATGTCTGCTTTCCCCAGAAGGGGAGGATCAATTTACAAACGTGGGATCACCAGGTCAATAGGAAAACCTAACAACACTTGCACCACGTCTTAACAAATTTCATAACCCATCAACAGGAAATGACGAGCCCTCTCGTTAAAAGATTCGACTAAACTGGTTGACATCCTGGTCCCCAAGACCGCTCGAGCTGCGAGTCTTCATCAACTTCTCCCCGATTAGTCGCCACAGGTCCGTTAGTTGGCCTCGATGGGCATTCCACTCTGCCCTTGTCGTACGAAGAGGCTCCCCCATCTGCCCTAAGCAGAAAAGCAAGTTCTCTAGCCATTTCTCTCATCGCGCTCCCAGGACAACAAAATCTCCTCCCATCGCCAAAGGCGTTACCGCCCACCACAAAGGTTACCACACGAATACCTCCCCAGGTTAGGCCCCTTTGCCACATCTTATAATAGGACGACATAATCTCCACCCATCCCCAAAGTATTACTGAATGCTACGGAGGGTACCTAACCCTCGAAAACAGAAATGACCCTAAAAGAGACTTACGACTCTGATAAAGTTGGACCACCCGAAACGACTACATTGTCCCGGGGCTAGTTCAAAGGGAACTGCAATCCCTGCAAATGACACTTAACGAAGGGGTCTCACGGTCCTAGAGACGGTTTAAAGGCACCTCCTTACGCCCAAAAAAGCATCTATGTGCTTAAATATCACTATCAACAAACAAAGGGACACTAACCAATCCCTAAAGAATCCACGGTGAACTTCTTAAATTTATCCTTTAAAAAATTATAGGAAACCACCGATGGGATGTCCCACACAGGAGTAGCCTTGGGCTCTGCCTCTGAAGCCCTCGAAGAAGACCCCCGACGGTTTCGACTCAGAGAAGACCCTTCTACCACCTCTGGCAAAATTGTTGTCGAATTCAATGCAATCTCCATCCCAACCATAACAGAATCTCCCTCATCTACCATTAACACATCTATCACAGGGACTAAAACAATGCCGAAGGCATATCCCAAAAAAGAGGAAAAAAGTTGCGCAAAATTAAGAAGCAAGAAAACTCATGGATGAAGAAAATTGAAGCAATTCTAAGAGATTGTGCAGATGGAGAGAACAGCTCTGAATTCGCCGCCCTTTTATAAAGGAAAACAAATTAGGGCATTTAACTCCAAAAGACACGTAGGCCAAAACCCAAAAGTCATCTGATTTCGAACAGTCATAACCCCTCTAATCAGTGCGTCTCATCCAAACGAAGAGTCACGACTCCCTAGAATCCCCCTCATATCTTTCAAAAAAAGAATACCGAATTTCTTGAATTCACCTCGTATTCTATAAATACGAGGATAAGTGATCTGAACTTGCAAGATAGGTGGAGACTATCTGGTGTATATGTGCAGCCAAGGCACAATGCAAAGGTACGGGTTTTTGAGAGCCTTGCAAATTTTGGCTACAAACTCGAACCTTTCGTGGCTTGTTACGGGAGATTTTAATGAAGTAAGTCATTCATATGAGAAGCAAGGGGTAACACAAGAACGGTCGGCCTCTTACAGTTCTTCCAGGAGTTCATGACCAATTCCTCGCTCTTAGATCTCGGATTTGAGGGTATACCTTTCACTTGGTCAAACAATCAAAGTCTGGACACGTTCATACAGGCATGGATCGATCGAGTTCTAGCAAATCACGCATGGGTGACCCTTTTTCCGAACAACCAAATGGTTCACCTCCCTAAGATGCACTCTAACCATCACACAATCATTACATACTATAACGGGTGAGATCCGAGGGGGGCTGCACGTCCGTTCTGCTTCGAAGAAATATGGTTCACACACAAGGAGTGCGAAAATCTCCTAAGGAGTATATGGCAGGAAAAACCAAAAATACTTGAAGCAATCGAGGAGGTACCTAAGATCTTAATCCCGTGGAACAAAGAGAAATTTGGGAGCGTCTTTCAAAAGAAGAAGCGACTGAAGGCCCAATTGAACGACATTCAAAGAGCTTTAGGGACCCAAACTTCAGTGTTTCTTCAAAACCTCGAGAGGGCCCTCATCAAAGAATACAATGAAATTCTTCGACATGAAGAAATCTTATGGTTCCAAAAATCGAGGGTCTAATGGATTAAAGATGGTGAGTGTAACACGAGCTTCTTCCATAAATCTACTCTCATAAGTAGAAAGAGGAACAAAATTAAGATGTTGAGAATTGGTGATGAAAGGGCGAAGGAGGAGGTCGTACTTCACGCGCATTTCTGCGAGTATTACACCTGTCTATTCTCTAACTCCTCGGATACAGATGAGTTCATTCATTCACATACCTTACCACAAACAAGATTTCAAACTTTTCTATCAGATGAGGATGCGCGTGAACTGCTTAGGGCCATGGATATGGCTGAACTGAAACAGTCTGTGTTCAACATGCATCTGCTTAAGGCGCATGGCCATACGGACTTCATGCGGGGTTTTTTCACAAAGGCTGGGGCTAGATGAACAACTCACTGCTCGAGTTTGCAACTTTGGTCTTTCGTGACTGCGTGTTTGACCCAAAAATCTGCGAGGCCTTTCTTTGCCTCATTCCCAAGGTCAAACACCCGTAGAGAATAGCACATTATCGATCTATTGCGCGATGCAACATTCTTTACAAGATCATGACAAAATGCATCACAAAACGCTTGAGGGGTTTGATGTCGAACCTCATAGCCCCAACACAATCCAGCTTTATTAAAGGGAGGAGCACGCAAGATAATATGTTTGTTCTTCAGAAAATCCTCCAATCCATGCAAAAGAGGAAAAAGAACAAAATTGGGTGCACGATTATGAAGCTTGACCTCAAGAAATCTTATGACTAGGTGAATTGGACTATCTCGAAGATACCTTGCGTGTTTTCCATTTCCCAGAGGAGTACATGGAGTTGATCATGTTTTGTGTTAGAAGTGCGTCGACAATAATTATTTGGAATGGTACTCCCATGGATCCAAACAAGCATACATGCGACATTCGGCAAGGAGATCCGCTATCTCCTTGTCTATTTGTTCTTTACATTGAGCGCCTCTCGTACATGATCAACGAGGCCGTCGAGAGGAATAAATGGCCCCTTATTACACCGCGTCGTGAAGGTCCGAAGATGTAACATCTTTTTTTCGTAGACGACTTGATCCTTATGGGCAAAGCTACGTTACACACAACGCGCAACATCAAAGCCATCCTTGATAAGTTCTGCCACGCATTCGGCCTTAGACTTAGCCCCAATAAGTTGAAAATCCTTTTTTCAAAGGGCGATGGAGCTTCACTTAAGCGCACTATTAGCAGGGCATTGGGTTTCGGCCACACCATGCACCTCGGTAAGTACTTGGGAGTTCAACTGGTCCATGGTCGAGTGAATAGGGACACGCACGCGAAGATGTTTGACAAGGTTATGGCTCGACTTCGTGGATGTAATAGCCAACTTCTTTCTTTGGTAGGGTGCGTAACGCTTATTCAAGCGATCTCAACATCGATGCATATTTACACCATGCAGTGGGCATGGATGCCCGAACACGTTTGCGAGAAACTTGACAAACTTAATAGGGAATTCCTATGGTCAAAAGACATCTAAAAAAAGAAGCTACATCTCGTTGGATGGCAAAAAGTCAAGCGCCCGAAGAAGGAGGGGCTGGGAATTCATCGTTCTAGACTTTGTAATGAGGTATTGCTTGGTAAAATCATGTGGAGAATTCTATGCAACAAACGCATGGTTTAAAGTGAGCTTGTTGAAGGTAAATACTTGAAGGCCATGAGTATCACGTGTTTAACAATGAAGAAAGGGGATAGTGCAATTTGGAAGGGTGTCATGCGGTGCATGGGGTTGATGCGCCCCTTCACCCGCTGGAAAATAGGCAAGGTAACCGGATCTCCTTATGGTCAATAGTTGGAACTAGTCGTGGCATTTGTGTGAAGAGGAGTAGGTAAATCATATGGATGTGCACGTCAAATTATGCGACATACTTGATGAGGACGGGAACTGGAGTTGGGATCGTTGAGCTCGGACATACCCGCACGGATTCAGACTTCAATTGAAGCTAAAGGTTTTTGAGTTTCTCGGTGCGAGGATAAGGCTATTTGGATGGAAATAGCGAACAGGGAATACTCCAGCCGCTCGGCGTACAACACATTCCTCAAACATTATGCACAGGATGCAAAGTCAGGGGTTAAGTGCGAGTAGGTATGGGGAATTGCCGTTAGTAACGAGCTTCAACACTTTCTATGGTTGGCGACACAAGGAAGACTTGCCACGAACCATCTCCGACGAGTTCGCAAGCTTTCTCCAACAGCACATTGTGATTATTGTCATCACTCGGATGAAACGGAACTACATGTCTTGCGCCATTGTAAGGCGGCGCGCGAAGTTTGGGAAAGTGTCGTATCCGGTCCTGAGCTTCTCTATTTTAATAATATGATGGATGAGGACTAGATCAAATCAAACGTGCATAGATCCGAATAGTGTAACAACATTGACACAACTGCGAGTTGGTCTTAGGTCTTTGTCGCCACAATTTGGGTTATTTGGAAGCAACGAAACGACATGGTTTTCAGGGGCAGGAACGGCAATGTGAAGAGTCGTATATTCTAAATTACGCTACTCAGCAACAACTTAACTGCGGGGCGCATGAGATTTTTACCAACGGGGAATGATCCTAAGGGGAAGTGGACCAAACTGGATGTGGGGTGGTTTAAACTCAACGTAGATGGTAGTCGATACATTCACAAAAACATTGGATTTGTTGCTGGGGTTTCCGAAGGAAGTTTCTAGCTAACACCGTGGATGAAGCGAAACTTGGACTGTTGTGCATCATGTTGACTAGGGCATGGGATCAAATGCGTCAACGAGTAGCTGTTGAGACATACTCGCAGAGAATTGTCAAGCTTATAACGGGCGAGATGGAATCGAGTGCTGCGAATGAGAATTTGGTGAAACAATGCCAAGAGTTTCTACACATGCCGTGGGAGATTAAGCTTGAGGGGATTACGAGATTGTCGACCAATGTTGCGAACGCGTTAACAAAGAAACATGCCTACTTGGGGGAAGACGACAATGTATTCTTGGATTGGCCGCGTCATTTGTTAGCTAATTTGCTTAGTTTCGACATGGCCTAAGGCCGTTATTTGTTTCCTTTCTACCAAAAAGAAAAAAAAAAGGTAATTGCTCAGCTCTTTTCACACGAACATGCCCTCAAAAGTTCCTCGAGACAGTTATTGTCACCCCCTCATATTACTCCCCCCGAGTCAACCATCACCATCCCTTCGTATGACTCCCATTTTCATTTTTTGATAAGAACGAACGATGTTGACCAAGGACTCCTCGAATAGCATGTCCTTCAAAGAAGAGATTGGCTTGGGGCATAAGTAATCCCTGAAAAAATGACACACATCTCCTATAATATCCACCACGTGTCAAATCTCCCATCGCCATGATGAACTAGCATGCACCCCGCACAACAAAGGGACCCTCTTTTTCAACACTTGGCAAGTACCCATTCTAGGAAGATACGAGTCGCATTTTCCTATCTATAAAAGGTCCCTCCGACCGCCAAGAAAGGGGAGAGAAAAATATAGTATTTCTTAAGAAATATACGACCCCCATTTTGTAAGCCATGCTTCTACCTTGGCATCCCTCTAGGAATCTCTCATAATCTGTAACTCTAAATTCGAAGATATATGCAACACGAATCTTCCTTTCATGTCCCTTAAAGCTATCTTGTCTAAATCGATTCGAGAATGGTGTTTTCTACCCTTATTAAAAAATGTGATTCTGTCTCTTAAAGCCTAGCACACATGAGAGATGGTATAGTCAGGGTGTTTGCGAAATTAAGTCAAAACTCAAAAGTACTTTTTCGGTAAATGTTTTCTTTTTAAAATAATATTCTAAAATTTAGTTTGCGAAGTATCTTAATCAAACCTCTTAAGTTTCTGCTATACTCGTAGCAATATTTAAAACATGCGGAAGCAAAATTAGTATTGCAAGCACTACAAGAATATATTTATCTAAGCCTTGTCATTTTCATAAACATTTGCAACATTTAAGCTTCTTCCTTTTAAAACAAAAGTGAAAATCTGCGGCAACTACTCTTCGAATTAGGTACTAGGTTTGTCATATTTTAAAGGGAAAATTTCAGCTACCTATCCAAATTATCGTCCATTTGACAGTTACATATTCAAACTTTCATTTTCTTGACACTCGACGGTCTGAACTTTCATTCCGACCTATCTCGGCTTAAAAACATCACTATTCGACTAAATGACACATCGCCGACGTCATCCTTGAAGGTAAAATCGGTACTTCGCTTATTATTTACTAAAAAATAAAAAATAAAAAAACCATATATGGCCTGAGCCCGCCATCTTTGTCACACTACCCGCCAAAATCAGAAACCCTAATTTCTAAAATCGAACGCAAATTCCTCAAATCGAACATCAATTTGTTGATTACACTACTTAATCGACTGAATCTGGCAATTATGTGGAGAATCAGAACCCCAACTGACATTATTCCCGAAGGACAAGTTACACCCGATTATGGTAAGAAGCCACAATTCGCTACTTCACTTTATTTCATTGTTTGGAGCTAATTTTTGTTGTGTGGTCCTTCTTTTTGGCTGTATTTGAGGGATTAGCTGAACACATGTGCAAAATTATTAATTTCTTCTCCTTTGTTGTTCACACTTTGTCTGCCACTAAGTGTATTTGTAAGATTATTTTAACTTTGTGCACGTGATAAGTGTGTTTCTGAATGTATATGGAGCCCAACATGGTAATATCATAATAATTTTTCCATTGTCTTTATTAAGTTGGAGACAGAGATGACTCTTTCACCATAATTTTGCACCATTCGGGCAAGTTAATGTTTCTGGACAAGTGGGTTTATCTGGAGGGAAATTGTAAATGTATGGACCGGGATTGGTACCATTTTGTTTGATTCACACATTGTGTGTACACTGAATGTTGTGCCAACATCGATTGTATTCGGTGTTGTCCCAACACTCATTGTAGAGTATTTATTTTAAGCAGGTTATATGAATATTCTGTCGAGCCTAACGGCCAAATAATCACTAAACGTTAATTCAATGACTTTACCAAATACAACTGAGTAGGTACCCAATTATAACACTAACTAATCTATGAGCTATATTTTAGCCAGATAAAACTTAGTAAAATAAGACCAATACAATACAAGAATTACTTCTACTTTTTCATAACTTAATTCTAGTCTTGTTATCGTTCTTGATGTCGGGCACGCCTCTTTATAGGATTTGATCGTCCATGAACCTTGGCGTGATCTTTTGTCACTTGGATAATTTCGAGATCTTCATTGTTGTTATCTTCATAAGATCTTCAACTCTTATCTTCGAGGTCTTTTGAATATCTTCGGCTTTTATCCCTTCGTTTCTAGCAATGTCCTATCCGTTCCTTACTATTCTCAAATAATCACAGATAACTACAACTTGTAGAATTATGTGAGTTTAAGAATAAAGGCAAAATAATATATTAATATAATTTAATCGGACATAACAGTGTTGAGTTCAGTGTTGTGCCAACATCACTTTCCATAGCGTTGGACCAACACTTCCTACAACACTTGCACTTTCAGAAATGTTAGCTATATAGATTGATGTACTGAGGATGAATGTGAAGGCTAGATCTACTGCATATGGTACAAGAAGTTGGTGTTAAAATGGAGGGTTTTGTGGTAAGGATATGTTACATTTCTGATTCTTCACAGAGGGAATATATTGAAGTAAATAATGATAAAGAAGCACTGGAGATGGCATTAGAGGGTTCTACAAGGAAAACAGTAGATGCTTATGTTCTTACAGATGATGTACAAGGAAATGATAGTCAATCACAAAGTGAATTGTCAAATCTTCCTCGAATGAGTGAAGGATTGGACTACATAGGTGAAAACAATAGAGGTAACGCCAATGTTGGTGAAGATAAGACATAAGAAGTTGTTGTGGAGAGTGAGAATGAAGATCATGATGAGGATGTAGTGAATTTATTACAAGACATGGCGACAAACAAAACAAGAGAAAGTGGCCTACCTAGCTCTTCAAGGGCTAATGATGAGAGCCAAAGAGCACAAACAACCAAGGATATGTTCCCCAATGCTTAAGAGACAATACAAATCCACTGTTGGAGTCTATAGTTGATATAGAGGACGGTGATGATAGTGAAGGTGAAGTCTCAGTTGGTGATGATTCAGAATTTTCAGACACTCTAAATGATAGTGACAATGATGCAACTGAAGATGACTATCTTAAGAGAGATTATAAGGCAGTGGGTTAGAGGAGAAAGAAGGCATTGCCCCTAATGAAGCTGTTCCACCTATTGTAGAAGCATCTTATGATGATGGAGTTAGAAGCTCGAGCAGAAAATCTCTTGTGCCAGCTGAAAAAGGAAAGAGTTCTAAGAAGCAACGAAATGTGAGAGTTCAAATTCAAAGAAAGCACCAAAGGAAATACCCAAAAGACTTACACACCAAAGAAATGTTATTTTCAATCTAGCACTTGACATGTATAATGTTGAATTTGAGCTTGGCATGTAGTTTGAGACCACTGAACTCTTAAGAGATGTTAAACACAATTTTGCAATAGCACAAGGAAGGTCTGTTAAGTATCCAATCAACTGTCAGAAGAAGCTCTAAGCAAAGTGTGCGCATGATGGATGTATATGGGAGCTATATGCAACAAGGCCAAATCATGAGAACAAAAGGCGGATAAAGACTCTTAAGGAACCACATGATTGTCCTAGGTAGGACAAAGTGATTCAAGCAACTACCAGATTCTTGGCCAAGAAATATCATGCAAAGATCAGTAGTGATCCCAACTGGCCTGCCTAGGTTCAACCTATTGGGCTCAAATCTTGGGAATGATCCTCAGTTCAGCCTAGGTCCATAACTCGTATTGGTGGTGGTGTCACTGGGTTACTTTCCATATGCTCTCTCACCATGTTCGTCGGTGTTTGGACTTGTTGCGGTGTTAAAACGACAGGATTCTAAGTCCCCGTGTTTTTCGCTTGAGGCTGTTGCTCTCGGGCATTAGATGTTTTGCCCTGTTCGTTGTAATTTTGAGTATCACGTTGTTGAGTATCTTCTGGGATAGTAGACTGACTAGAGCGTGCAAGAGCTATATTCTTAAGCGACATTTCGTCCCCCAAGTAGTGCGTCTAGTGGTCTCCCACAGACAGCACCTCAGGCGCGGGGTGATTTTGCTAGTCCCGAGATCACTCCCTCACCAGACTCTCTTGCACCTTGTAGGAAATACGAGAAGAGCTTTTGGTTCGATGAAAACCTACACTTAAGAGGAAAATGCTAGGGATAATCAATTAATAAGAAAGTAAACCTAATCTAGGGGTGGATACGAGTTTGTTGTGCTTGCTACTGAACTCAACGCGTGGTCAAGCTGTCTACGTATTTCTCTGAGAAGAAAGAATCAAGTGGGGCGTATTTCATTATTCACTTGTGCTTGTGTAGGGTCTAGGAAACCCTTTCGGCTTGATTAGACAACACCGTAGGGTGTACGTCTCGTTGACGAGACCCTGTCGATTGTAGAATCAACCCAGGAGGGTATTAGTCTCATTTAGAGATCATTTGGCCAGCCTAACGATGCTTATTATCCATCAAGCTCTTTGGAGGCTCGGTATTGGGACGTCGAATGGTTTTCACTATGAAGTGGTCAAATTACGAGTCGTAGTCCATGCGGTTGACTTGGGAGTCAATTTTGTCTCTCACTTAGTCCAATTGTTGATGTGTTGATGTCTATGGATAAGTAGAGGATATTGGTAGAAATACTTTGTCTGACGGGCTATTGTTACACGTACATTATATTAGGTGCATTATGAGACGTGTATTATAAGATGTGCTATATAAGACGTGCCACAAGTTGACGACGTAAGTAGTCATTCCACAGGAGGAAAATCTGCCAACCTTAAGAGGTTTGGCGTGCCAACTTATTAGTTGACGTGGATGTTAGATGTGCTTTTCTACAGAGAGAAAGTACTCACACCTTTGAGCTCCTAAAAGATTTCACCCCTCAAATAGAGAAGTGAAGAGGTATTTATGAATGAGACGGAGGCCTTGGGCTGGTGTGAAACCACCCCAAGGTTGTTACAAGAAAGGTTGACCAGCCCGATCAAACGTTGACCGACCTACCACGTCAGGGATATGTTTACAACCGTCGGTCCGACGTGGCACCTCGATAATCCGACGTGCGAACGTGGCACGTCAATTAAGTATCGACGTGGCTCCATTTTGGGGCCCACCATAGAATGTTGTGCCACATCGGTTTACGCTGATGTGGCACACAATTTCGTGCCTTCGTGCTCTTTATCAGGCCTCCTTGGTTTAACTGTTGCCCTATGAGTGTCGTTATCTTGCCAATATCTGGTCTTTTCGATACGTCTTTATGTGTTCTTGAGGTTCGAGTCATTCAGACATCACCCCGACATATTCTTGGACTTTAAGGATCGAGTGAGAATTGCCTTCTCGTCCTCTTGTTTTCGTTTGTTTTCAAATGTAACTCCGTATTTTTTTGAGATGTCGTAATGACGTTTAAATAATTAAACTTCTTGAGTAGACAATTTTTTCAATAAAACGTATCACATTTAGTATAATATAAAACTATAGATATAAGACATAAGAAAAGCAAATAGGCTCGTGGATCGGTAGGGCACAAACTAAACAATGTTTTCTTTACATATATTTATTTATATATATATATATATATACACGTATAGATACATATATAAATATGTATAAAAATGGAATAGTTAATTTAGAGTGTGTATAATAGAGTGCAAGCTCTCTAATTAGAACTAAAAATAGCTAAATTATGTGTTGATGAAATTATTATAAACAATTGATTGTAGAACTCATCATATATTAGTCCTGCTATATTCACACCAAATATTAGGAAAATTCACTTAAAATTTTATGTACGTACTACACATTTTTTACAAACCTAAATGTTACTTATTAGTTTATTTGAGGATGATAAAAAATAATCCATTGTTCATGCATTGGTGAATATCTAAAATAAACATCAAGATACCTAACAATATTCGCTAGGATTATGGTTTATTAATTGACTCAAATATATTGTTGTTAAAATCTAGTTTAATTCTTTAAGCAAAATATCTAGTATTTGCATTAATTTTATTTAAATTAACTTCTTCATTTCCTAGGTCGTTATGTAAAGGGAATCATAAAAATGACTTTCAAATATATTTTTCAATCAAATAATTTTTGCAGCCCTTAAATTTATAACTATTGACTTAACTGGCAGAAGAGAAGTGAATAGAATTTTTTTCAAACTAGAAGATGAGTGGTAGATAGAAAGAGAAGATACTTTGATAGGAGAGGCATCCTATGCATAAGAAGCTAATATATTAATTATTTAAATTACATGAATATCTTATCTATTTATTTCTCACATAGAGTAGTTTGTCACAATATCTTTTAGGGAAAAAATATATAACCCCCTATTTTTTTGCCCAAAATCACTTACCCCCTATCCTATTTTCCCCCAAATTCGGAAAACCCTAAACCCCCAAATCCAATAACCCGTCTCTTGCACATGGGTGGATCAATTCACACCCAACACTCACCCGACCCATTTTACTGTGAAAACAAACATTACAAACTTAAATGGAGTAATTTAAAACAAGATTACATGGAAAAAAGAGAGAATGAAAATGAGGCTTTACCCGATTCTTGGAGCATGTAACAAACCTTCTTACGGGATTAAGATTAGTCCATGATATTTTTTGAGCTGCCCGACGCTCGCAACGACAGATGTTCATCAATTCCGTCGATTTTATGAACCCTAATTTGAAGTTGGGATTTTTTTTTGAGAAAACTGAAACTTTTTTTAAATATATGACCGTTATAATGTGTTTGGGTATTTGAATAGACGAAATTACCCTTTATTAGTGTGGCACACGAGCCGCACATGCGCAATTTGGAGAGATTAAGTGGGTTAATTTCGTATTTGGGGGGAATGTAATGAGATTAGAATAAGATAGAGGGGTAAGTGATAAAAAAAATAGGATAAGAGTAAATGATTTTGAGACAATAGGATGGGGAGTATGTAATTTTTCCCTATCTTTTATTAAAATATGCAAGAAGGATACTTAAGCAAGAAGAATACTGACCAAGTACAAAATATTTATAGTCACACATTTTAATGTGGAATCTTCTGCTACAGATCCAGCTTGTATAAGTAGCTACTGATTTTAGGCGGCAGCATTTGGAGCTCACTCAACCGTAGTTAACTTTCACCACCCTAACCCAACCCCCGTCCACTTCCCTTTCCTAAGAAAAAACCTGGAATTATTTGGTATAAGTAAGTCCACATCATATCAGATCACAGATTATCTTTAGAACCAACATTGCACTAGTTTAGAAGATGTATACCGACTGTTCAACATACAAGGACCACATTCCCTCCCATCACTATGATGATCCAACTATAATGTTCATCACGCGGGATCATTCGACAAAATTCCATTAGCAACAAATCGATAGTCGATACCAACAAAATCCCATGGTCCTGTAAAAGCTGAACAACTCCTTTCTTATTTTCTCTAAAGTTGAACACCATCCTACAACTTTATTAGTCATCTAACAATGTCATGGTAGTGGCTAACAAACAGGTGGTGACTGGTGACCACCAGTCCTGAACAAGCAATATAAACTCAACACAGCATTCACTTTGCCACCGGAGCGAGGAAAAAGGGCTTCAGAGTATTGTGAAAAGGATAACCAACTATTCTTTCTAGTACGAGGTGAAAGAACTGCGCGTGCATTTCCTAGATCAATGATACAT
This sequence comes from Linaria vulgaris, assembly GCA_948329865.1. Classification (NCBI taxonomy): domain Eukaryota; kingdom Viridiplantae; phylum Streptophyta; class Magnoliopsida; order Lamiales; family Plantaginaceae; genus Linaria; species Linaria vulgaris. Next base: position 16,508,250 of record OX415253.1, read on the forward strand.
CATTGTATGAAACTTTATTAAAAATCTTGGAGTGTCATGACAGTGGATAACAAAAGGAAAGACTGATGCTGAACTTAGTAAGTGACCACTTACAAGAAGCAAACCACTATAAACATGCATGTGTTTTTTCCTTTACAGCAAGAAAAAGAGCCGCAGAATATTCTCAAGCATGCACCGGCTCCATCAACCTTCCATATAAATAGCCCAGTCACACAATGTAGTATAAGATCACAAGTGGATGAAAAGAACAACCTCTGGGACTAGTCATACTACCCAACGCACTGAACTCATTTGATTCAATATTATCGGAATTGGGAAATAAATAGTTATTTCATCTCCCCAAAGGAAACAGGGGAAATAGAATGACATGAAAAGAGTGGCAATATACAACAACGATTTATCATAGGATCGTGTTAGATTATCAAACAGTTTTGCTCATGAAATGAGCTCAGTCCAACTAACTAACATTATATGAAACATTCCATAAAACACCGGTTCAGAGATTCTTTTTCTTTGTTTTTACCATTGTTTTCAGAGATTCTTTTTAAACTTTTTTCTGTTTGGTGTGTGTTATGTAAATAAATTTATCCAACAAAAAATGAAGGTAAGGGAAGAGCTTAAATTGAAATAAATTGGTTGAACTTGGTATTATTCCACGAGTATTTACCATCTCCTTGAATACTATGTATTAAGCGCATTCACTGTAGCCAAATTAAATTCAGTATGAGTGAGTTGCTTGCAAACGAAGAGATCAAACGTATCAGAATACAACTAACACAAAGATGAACAAAAAGAATGACATCTTTATTCTTTATTGATTCCATGAGAAAAAGTATCTATGACCTCTTATGTGGCATTTATACTACAAAAAGGGAATCAATTCAACAATTTATTTTTATGTCCATACTATACTCAGCTTAACATTTTGTGACAAACCTAGGCAATTTTTTTATCACCTGGTTTCTGAAACCTCATGCTCCAGTATGATCATCTGCTAGCTTCTGCGTTTTCACCAACCAATCCCTTAAATGCCTCTCCATTAAAGTTGTGTAATTGAATTAAGATTAGGAAGCAGAGGCAATGACTACTTTGTAGACACGGCGCCATACAACAACCGCAAGCACGAACACTAGAATGAAGAAATAAGATCTACAAACCAGACTCTCTGCAGACTTTTATATACAAGACTTAAAAACCATAACGTGATTGAGCCATCGTGCATTTTTTCTCCCTTCAAGATCTACAATGCGTATCTAGAAGCAATATCCTGATCAAGCTCATGCCGCAGCTTTCCAAATATCACCTGATTCAACCAAAAAGAAGAAGAAGAAGAAGAAGAAGAAGAAGATAAATTTAATAAATTCTTAACTCATGGTACAGTTCAAGTATTCAACTAAACTAAAATTCTTCTTTTCATATTCAAAAATCATACATCGCACATGACTGAGCAGAACAAGAGATTCCAATTAAACAACCATCACTTTTTTTTTTTTGTTAGACATTAAAGTCAAATTAATTAAGCACGAAATTAGCTTCAAAGTTCAGCAAAAGCAAGCTAATAAAAAACAGCTAAAAAAATTCCATTCAAAACATTTTAGACACCTCACGCCCATTAGATATTAAGATGGGGAAAATGACATTTGAGTGAAGGTGCAGAGATGATGACTACAGTTGGCAAAAGGAATCAAGCTTTTTGTCGATCCCTCTTATGAATAAGGTAATAATGCCACCTATTATTGAACCCACTACACCTCATTCGACAGCTCAAATATTCTACTAAAATATAACGAATCCCACCACATTGCCAAATATTCCTTTTCTACCTCAATTCCAGCTCAAAGAAACAAAAACACCACCAATAAAAAAGACAAATAAATAAAGAATGTAACAGTATTAATAAGAAACAGGATCATATTCATGGGTGGAGAATATATGTGTAATTAATAAATAATGCCAATCATAGGTGAGATGAGACGTCAATTCAATTCTGGGTTTGAATCCCATTTATCAAAAACACAGTATTAGAAAGAAAGAAAGAAATAGTAATAAAATGAATAAAAATTGGACCTTGGAAGTAGACTCCTCCAGTATATGGGTCCCATCATCACGAAGATGAGGAGCGGGCACAGGCACAGCCAAACAGTCCCTGGGAGTCTCGAACGACGATAACGAGAACTGCTTGGAGACGACACCAACATCGAAGTAAATCAAACCGGTACTAGGAACATCAACCCGAATCTCAACCACTCGAAACCACAAGAACAAATCCTGAGCCGAAATACCCGAAAGCTCCTCGATCTTACCGTAACTAAGTATGCCCGACACATTCCTGTCGTAGTGCAATTCGTCCTCGAACTTGGCATTGCAAGCTTCATCCAAGTGCACTTCAAATTTCCCTGTTTCATCATCGAAGCTGAAATTCCTCACCCCTTTTGGTAACAACCCCATTGGCAAACCGTGCTGCTTTAACGCATCATATATTGATGCTGCTGCTGCTGCTGCTTCATTATTACAAGAACCTTTTATTGATGCTGACAAAAAAATTGAATAGAAGATTAAAATAATGGATATTGGGATGTGTAAAGATTGCATTTTTATTATTAATAATAATCAGCAATTGGTGTTTTACAACATGGGATGGGATTTTTTTTCTTTTTGGTGGGTGGGGGGGAGGGGTTTAAGGGGTTTAAGAATAATGTGTAACAACTAACTGTGGAGGAGAAACAAGAATTTAGAAGAAAGGCACAAGGAAGAAGAAAAATATGCCAGCCAGAATACAGAGGGGAATGAATGATCAATTATTGGTGGTGGAAGATGGGGGTCCCATGTTATGGTGGATTTTGATTACCTGGATGTGGTGTAATGATGAGTTGTCCAATTCAAATAATAGGAAAATTGATGCTGTTTATAAAATCAGTTTGGTTTTATTGGGTAAGGAACTGACACGTGGAAATGATTAGCTGTTTAAATAAAAGAGATCAGAGTCAACAGACGATATAGATGATATATATGCATGGAAAAATTGGGAGAGATAACTACTACTACTGGAAAAATTGGGAGAGATAACTACTACTACTACTACTTTGATAACTACAACAAGAGAGAGAAAGAGATATGAGAAAAGAATGGTTTTTAGCTGCTCAGAAAAGTAAGACTTGTTGTATTAAGTGATTATATTATTACAAGGTACAAGTGGGTGAAATGAGAACTCTGGAACTTGAACTCCAGACACACCTTCCACTGTGTGAAACTCTGACTGCAAATAGTATTTTTGTTATAAACATGATTAATGGGATATTATAGTAGTAGTTGTAAATAGTGTAATATGTTAGAAATTCTTTTTTATATAAGGAGACATTAAGATGAAAAGAAAAACGCTGATTTACAAGTAATATATTTTTATTTGCTTTTCTTTTCTTATGTCCTTTTAAATATATTGTTATAAATCCCAATAGTTTTAACTTTTCTATAACACGTTATCAGCACGATAATGCTCGATTCGAAAGAAGTCAGTCCCATTCGTTAAAGAAAACGTTCAACGTTAAAAGGTACGGAAGTTTATATTTACTTGTTCATCCATCTCCATTATTATAGACAAGCGGATTACCGCCTATCTATATGTTAACCCTAAAAAATAAATAAGGGATTATACAAGTTAAACAAAAGATTAACCCTTAAATTAGGGATTAATCCCAAGGGCTATATTATCGTCACGAACACTCTCGTATGTCACATACCCTACTATGGTATGACGTGGCACCCGAAGAGATAATAGTCCCTCGGAATTCACATATCCTACTAGGATACGACGTGGCACCCGAGTGAACACCCAAGCGTCCCTTGGAAAGTCAAGATGAACAAAAATAAGATATTAACGTGGCATCGGAAAAAGAGTAAACCCCGATGGATCCACGCAACCCTGATATCCATCACTGCGCCAAGAGGGACCACTATACGAGAATACTTCCTTACTGAACACTCCCAAAGCCCTCGGAATCATCACCCCGAAGGCTAAAATTCATAAAACAACGTCCTACTCAAAGCACCAATCACCAAAGTCACTTACCCCGAAAGCCCAAGCCAAGAAGGTTACTCAGCCAAAGACAGGAAGCCCTCGGAAAACGATTCCCGAAGGAGCCACTACTTTCACGATGACCAGAAACACTCGGAACCCATCCATATACAAGAATACAGTCTTACATGCAAATTGACGCTCTCGGAGCCCACCTCACAAGCCTAGAGAAACAAATATGCCCATCGGAGAACTCTACCAGAGAAGCCGACGGGGAAATAGCTGTCCCCGGAATAGAGACCTCCTCGGACACCCACTCCACTTCAACTAGTGAACCTCCTCATGAAATCCAGCCCCTCGGAGAAAAGAAAACAGAATACTCAGTCCCTCAGAGAAAAGAAAACAGAAGAAGCAACCCCTCGGAACTCCCCGCAGTCCTCGGACAAGATAAGGATCAGCCTAGTCAGCGCCTTGTCAACAAGATATACCTTATCTTATAGAAGGACACTTGTAATATAGGCAACATTACACTTGTAACACATGCAGCGCATGCATAGTGACACTAAAACCCTCCCGTACCTATATAAGGGAAAAGGAGAACAAGAAAAAAGAACAAGATATACACAAAAACTCACTCAGAAAAAGTGTAAGATCATATTTATGCTCCTCGGGAGTAAGGAATTCAGTGAATAAAGGAAGGATATTTTCGTAATTTTCCCTAATAGTCAATTACTTTCTTTGAACCACGGATAACGACGTTCCAAACTCATAAATAAATCGGTTAATCGGGTATTATTCCAAACCTGTTAACAAAATGGCGCCGTCTGTGGGAACGCCATAGAAGTTGTCCTCGAGCGTGTTCAAGAAAGCAAACCAACTATGGAAAATTTGTTTCACAGTGAAATCCACCCGCCCCATCTGGACAATTCGGAGGAAACCGTAGCGAATCGCCGTTCCGACGAAAGGGATTTCATCAATGTTCCCCAATCCGTTTTTGAAAGACTAGTGGAAGCCACCGCTCGAGTTAATCGCCAAGAATTCGAGACTCCCCTGGAAACAGTCCCAGGACCTCCGCACCAGGGAGATTATCCCTCGGAACAAGGCGAAGTTTACACGAGAGGGGCGCCATGCCCTACCCCAATCTCGTGGTACCAGGAAACTCCTCGGAGGACGCTAAGGCGTTATGATCATCTGGAAACTCCGAGGATGATCCAGAGGGAAGAAAGGTCTCTCCCCGTATATCGGCCCCCCTGTTATTACTCCCAATGAAGAACCAACCTTCTGGGGAATCCTTGAAGATCTACGAAAGGAAGTAGGAGATCTCAAGAGGACTGTAGGACCCAAGGAAGATCCGACGTTTAAGACATCTCCCTTCATTCCTGAAATAGCCTCTGCCCCGATTCCTTCAGGAATGCGGCCTATTAATGTACCATTGTATACAGGAGAAGCCGACGGGAGAGACCCGCAAGATCATATACATCAATATTTGGCAGGAATGGACCTATCGTCTGCCCCGGACTATGTCCTATGCCGAGTGTTCCCTGTTACCCTCGGAGGACGAGCTCAATCTTGGTTTACCCATCTCCCTCCCAATTCAGTGGTCAACTTTGACCGATTGGCTCACCTGTTTATACGCCACTTCGCCTGTAACCGTAGGTATCCCAAATCGGCCACTCATCTTTTTACTATTAAGCAACGAAAGGATGAATCTCTTCGGGAATATATAAAACGCTTCACGAACGAAGCGCTGGATGTTCCGAACGTTTGCCCAACCATTATGGCTGATATTCTGACACAAGGACTCCGAGCGGGAGAATTCTTCCGATACCTGATGGGGAATCATGTCACGGACATGAATGAACTTATGCAACAAGCTGAAACTCATATTCTTATGGAAGAAGCTGACCATACAAAGAGAGGGCTGGAGAAGGATGACAATGAACGTCCCGAGCAGACTGAAAAGGAAACTAAGACCAAAGAGAAGGGCAAAGAAGGAAAACCACCCCCTCGGAAGGACGATGGGGAGACGGTCAAGAAATTCCTTAAACCCGTGCCCCTTCCTCCGATGACCCTAGCTCCTGTGGAGGTACTCAACGTAATGCGGGGCAATGAAGAAGTGCGTTGGCCCCGGCCTGCCAAATTTCCCAATAAAGATAAGGATACGGGTAAGTACTGTAAATTCCATAAAACTTATGGACACACTACCGAGGAGTGTACTACCCTCCGAAGAGAAATACTTCGCCTTCTGGAGGCAGGATATCTGCATAACTACCTAAAAAGAAACAATCCCAAAGAGCCCAAAGCACATGTATGGAAAAGGCCCCGAGGAGGACCTGACGAGGAAGAGGATACTCCCCACCGACAGTCACGAGAACAAACCGCGGAACATCGGCGGAGGTCCCAAGAAAAGACTAGAAAGCGCCAAAGATCCCCTCAAGAAAGAACCGCTGCGTCTCCGCGGCAATCACGGGAAAGGATCACAGGGTATCGGAACCTACCTCCCCCTCCCTACACGTACGAGGTCAACCCCTCCTCGGGACGGACGATCAACATGATAGAGGGAGGAGATATTTCCAGAATACCCCAGGGTAAGAAGACAAAATATCTCAAAGAAGCCAGACGAGCGGGACAAGGGCTCCCGGTATGCTCCGCCCAAGGGGCCAGATTACCAAATATTACTTTCGGACCCGAAGACCTGAAAGGTATAGTATACCCCCACGAAGATCCTTTGGTAATTGAAGCTACCATCTACGGATTTGGGATTCAACGTATCCTCATAGATACGGGCAGCTCTGTGGACGTCTTGTTTTTTCCCACCTATCTAGCCATGGGATTGAAGAAGGAGCAACTGGAGGTGGCTGAAGTCCCTCTAGTAGGCTTCTCTGGCGAAGCCTGTAACACCCTCGGAACCGTGACCTTGCCGATGTCGTGGGGAGAAGGAGCACTACGGAGAACGGAACCCACCAAATTTTGGGTGGTGGAGGCTTCGTCAAGGACATACAACGCTATATGCGGAAGACCCTCCATTCGATCATTCGAAGCGATTCCCTCTACCCTCCACCTCAAGGTAAAATTTCCTACCATGGCAGGCATCGGAGAAGTCCGAGGAAATCAAGCTAGAGCCAGACAATGCCGAATGAATGCCCTACTCCCCGGAGAGGACGAGAACCCCTCGGATAGTAGCAAAAAATGGAAAATAGAAGAAGCCCGAGTCCAACCCATCGAAGAGCTCAAGATGGTAGAACTCGTGGAAGGAAATCCCGCCAGGGCGATCAAAATGGGCACTAATGTGGAACCTGAGTTGGAAGCCCAATTGATATCCGTTCTAAAGGAATTTGTCACCTTTTCGTATGGGAAGGAGGTCCCCCCGGACGGATTAGCAATAAGGTATGCCAACACTTCCTTAATGTAAAGCCAGGGGCCAAACCCATTCAGCAAAAGAAGAGAAAAATGGGGCCCGAACGCAACAAGATTATCCGATCAGAAATTCAAAGGCTTCTCAGCTTACGACAAATCCGAGAGGTCGTGTATCCCGAATGGCTGGCCAACGTGGTCTTGGTCCCTAAGTCGGGAGGAAGATGGAGGATGTGCGTTGACTTCACCGATCTTAATGATGCTTGCCCAAAGGACTGCTATCCCTTACCAAGCATAGACCAATTGGTCGACTCTACCGCTGGTTGTGCACTCCTGTCGACTCTGGATGGGGACCAAGGATACAATCAAATCCCGATGGCATTTCCGGACCAGGACAAAACCAGCTTCATTACGGATGCAGGTACCTTTTGTTATCTAGTCATGCCCTTCGGACTTAAGAACGCAGGAGCTACATACCAACGATTGGTGAACCTCATGTTTGCGGGGCTCATCGGAAAAACCGTGGAAGTATATGTGGATGACACGGTCGTCAAAAGTCATTCCGCGAAAGACCATCCCGAGGACTTGCGAAAAACATTGGTTATCATGGATCGCTTTGGGATGAAGATAAACCCTAGGAAATGCTCATTCGGTATCCGAGGAGGCAAATTTTTGGGATTCATGGTTACCGAGAAAGGAATAGAAGTTAATCCCGAGAAAGCCGAAGTAATTATTGGGTTACCAACTCCAAAATCCATAAAGGACGTGCAAAAACTTACCGGGCGAATGGCCTCCCTCAGCCGATTTGTCTCCAAGTCAGCAGATAAAGGACTCCCGTTCTTTAAAATCCTTCGGAATATCAAAGAATTCCAGTGGACCTCACGATGTGAAGAAGCTCTCCAGGAATTGAAAAGCTATATGGTAAGACCACCCTTGCTGGTCAAACCTTCGCCCCAGGAGGAACTTTTCGTGTACCTGTCCGTAGGAGAGGAGGCTATCGGAGCAGTATTGGTTAAAGAGCACGAGGGGGAGCATCATCCAGTCTACTACGTTAGCAAAACTCTCCTCGGAGCGGAAACCAGGTATACTCTGATAGAAAAACTTGTACTCACTTTGGTTACCACAGCGCGTAGATTACGCCCGTATTTTCTCTCCCACCCGATCACTGTCCTGACTAAGCACCCTCTACGGGCAATTCTCAACAAACCCGAGACCTCGGGGAGACTGATAAAATGGGCTGTTGAGCTAACGGAGTATGATATCTCATATGCCCCGAGACCTTCCATCAAGGCCCAAGTGCTAGCAGACTTTGTGGTAGAACTTACGGGAATCGGAGTGGAAAAGAAAGAACCTCTGTGGCATGTCTACGTTGATGGTTCCTCCGTAAATACGCATGGTGGAGCTGGAGTGATCTTGATTAACACGGAAGCCGAAAAGGAGGCGCTACATTTCACGGTTAGAATTGATTACCCCGTATCCAACAACAAAGCTGAATATGAAGCCCTCCTTATCGGAATGAGGCTCGCTCGGGAAGGCGGAATACGAAAAATCCGCCTGCATAGTGACTCTCAGTTAATTGTCCAGCAAGTTCAGGGTACATACGAAGCCAAAGAAGAAAGGATGCAGAGTTACCTTCGAGTAGTCCATCGGGCTAAAGCATGGTTTGATGAGTATCAATTGGTGCAGATTCCCCGAGGGGATAACCAGGAAGCCGATGCCTTGTCCAAAATGGCTGCACAATTAACCACCATTCGTACTCGGAAAATCACTCTGTTACATATGAGCGAATCAGAGAGGGCTGAACCTGAAGAGGTGAGCGCCACCACGACCAATCCCCCGATAAGCTGGATAACGCCCCTTAAAGCATTTTTGCAAGATCCTGAAGGATACTCCGAGGACAAATCTGTTCGACGGATGATGTCTAAAAATACCATCCGATATTTCCTCCAAGACGGAATACTATTCCGAAGGACATACTCTTACCCTCATGCCCAATGCTTAAATGAAGAGGAGGCTCAACTCGTCCTGGCAGAAACTCACGAAGGGGTGTGTGGTAGCCACACCAGTGGCGGAAGCATGGCTGGACGGATAATTCGACAGGGTTATTATTGGCCCACGATGGCCAAGGATTGCAAAAACCATGCGGAAAAGTGTAAGTCATGCCAAGCTTATGCCCCTCGGGTTTACCAGCCAGCGGCTCCGTGGGAACCCCACCTTACCGCATGCCCTTTCGCCAAATGGGGAATAGACATAATAGGTCCACTTATTCCCGATGCTGGTCAAAAGAAGTTCCTACTCGTGGCAGTAGACTACTTCACCAAATGGGTGGAGGCGGAGCCTTTAGCGCGAATAACTGCAGGGGCGGTCATTAACTTCTTGTGGAGAAACATTCTGTGCCGTTTTGGGGTCCCTCGGAGCCTGGTAAGTGACAATGGCCTGCAATTTACTGACCAAGGGTTAGAAAAATGGTGTGATCATTGGGAGATTAAACACCGTTTTGCTTCGGTGGGATATCCTCAAACCAACGGACAAGTCGAGAGAACTAATCGCACTCTCCTGAAAAATATGAAGGCCCGACTCGACTGGCACAAAGCCAAATGGGTTGAAGAGATACCCGGCATATTATGGGCCTATCGGACCACACAAAATACCGCCACAGGTGAAACCCCTTTCAGCCTCTCTTATGGTTGTGAAGCAGTGGTACCCTCCGAAGTCTCGATCGAGAGTTGGCGAGTCAAAGAATACGAAGAAGTGGCCAATAGTGCTAACTTAGCTCTGGCCCTTGATCTCTTAGAGAAGAGAAGAATCCGAGCCGCCATTCGGGCTGAAGAATACAAAACTCGGATGGCACGGTACTATAACGCCAAGGTAAAGATTAGAGCTTTTCAAGTAGGTGATTTAGTGCTAAAACGAGTCGGAGCTTCCAAAAACGTAGGCAAGCTTGAGCCCCGATAGGAAGGACCCTACAAAATAGCGGGAATTGTCGGACCCGCAACTTATCTACTTGCTAACTTCGAAGGCGCCACTCTTCGCAATACGTGGAATTCCTTCAATCTTAGAAAATACTATGCTTAATGTAACATCTTCATTGTTACATAAATAAAACTGTTTGTTTATAAATAGATGGTTACATTCGAATCCGATAGGGTACATAGGTTTGCAAAACAAAAATGGTAGCCTTACACAGGAAATCATTACAAGCAACCTAACCCCGAGGAGCCATCTACTAGATAGACAGTCATCGGACTCCAAAAGACCACCTACTACAAGTTAAATACTATCTACTACTCCTCTCGCAAAGGACGCTTCCCTTCTCGGATAAGGCGACGACGCTGCTCTTCGGATAGGGTTATTGGATCCGCCAATAACACGCCCTCGGATGCTACGGGACTATCTTCAGGAAAGATGGGATGAATATTAAGCTCAGGAATGACCAAGTCCCTAGGGCACTCTGGCAATATTTGAACCGCATCCGTACCAAGTCGATACCCGATGCGGACCAGATCACGCATCTCCTTTTGTAAAGACTCCCTAAGAGCTGAAGGACCCGCGATATCCAAAACAGCTCGGATCCGAGCTACCACCAGAGCAACGTCGTGGGCGCGAGTAATCTCCAACACCCGATGAGTTGCCGCATCCTGTTCCTGAATCATTTGCAGTAATTGCTCATCGGAGTGGCGAAGTTGACTCTTCAATTCCTCCAAACTCGCCTGAAAACTCGTCACCCGGGTCCTCTCTAGCATCAACTGGCGCTCCACTTCCCAAGACTTATCCCTTTCAATCTGAAGGACCATATCGTGAATCGCTTTAGCAGCTTCATGCTCTTCCTGCAAGCGGGAAATCTCTGTTTGAGCCTCCAACAAACCATGTTCTAACTCATCTCGACGGCGATAAACCAAGCCAGGATCTGAAGAGGAACACCCCCGAGATCCGATGGCATCTAGCACCATATAAATCTGAATGGAGACGAAGGAATCACTACCAAAGAAATACAAGGTAAGTAACCCAAGTTTGCAAATAAAATGAGCATTTACCTCACACAGGTTTTTGCAAACCAAATCCTGAAGACGAGAGGAAGGAAGGGTCCTCATTAGCTCACAATCCGTAACATTTAGTAGACCGCTAAGAAAATTTCGGCAAAACCCCGAGGGGAGAAAACCCTGGGTCCGCACCCGGAGGAGAGGAACCCACGGGAGGAGGATTCCCTCCGCCCAGCGACGCGGGTATGTGCTCGGGACCTCCTTCCACAACATTCACGATATCGGAAATCCGAGGAAATGGTTGCGACGCCAAGGGAGGCAATGGGTAGTTTGTCGGAGAAAGAGCCGTAACCGAATTTTCTACCCTAAAAGGAATCACAAAGCTCACTGGGGGGGCTGCCACGGGCGAACCCTCCGATTCCGGTCTCTCCGAGGAGGAGTCAGCCATCGTAACTGCCACAAAGGTATCGGAAATGCCCTCCGGAGCCCACCGCATACCGTGTAGAGCTCGCCCCAGAAAAACACCATTAAATGGATCTATGGAAAAAGCCGCCATCTCAGCACCTATAATGCAAGTATAGAGTATATGATGATCCCGAGGACACACAAGTTGATAAAAGAGAAGTCGACAAATCTTCAGACTTACGGAAATAGAAATTGCCGTGAAGAGGATGAATTGGTGAGTTCTCTCTCCTTATTCCCTCTTGAAGACCTGCCAGAATAAGAGCTTCAGGACACGCAAGCAGGCCGGTAATATCGTACGAGCCAGAAAATAACCCGGAATGACTCAGTTCCTCCCATTCCCGCCCCAACGTCTCGGATATGGGCAAAACGTATCCCAAGCCCCATCGGATGGGTACTCCCCACGATCGGGCCGAATGACCTTTCGAACGGACAAAGAAAAACCTCCGCTTCCAGCCCCCCCTACGAGTGCGAGGACTGGATGTACCAGTGAAGGCTTTTTCAACGTTCCGATAGGCCAAGCTGAAAAGGGGGACTCCGTCCGAACAAGGCCGAAGGATGAAAATTGCCCCCACCCGATACGGGGACAGGGGAAGGTTAAGGAGCTCGCAGCATAAAACATATCCCACTAAAAGGCGATACGAGTTGGGTGTTAACTGGCTCGGACAGATTTGCCAATACTGGAAGAGCGATCGAAGAAAAGGGTGAAAAAACACCCGTAATCCACAGTGCATTTGATCACAATAGACAGTTAAGAATCCAGGAGGAGGATCATATGCTCTCTGATCTGGAGAGGGCAAAATCACATCAAAATCATTGAAATTCAGATTGAATTCCGCAAAAAGAGTTACTAGAGACTCTCCATACACAGTGCTAACGGCGGAACCAACTCGTCCCCGACCTATCAACCTTGAGGGGCTCAAAGGTATTAAGTTAAATACAGAACGCTCATCGGCAAGAGAATATGGTTCTCTACCCAAGAACACATCCCTTATATGGTCCATTCTTCGAGAATCCGTATACGATGACCTACTCCCTACCCTTGAAGACGAGCTTGTCCCAATGATCACTTGATTCTCAATCAGCATATTCCGCTGTCCTGGGGAAGAACTTTCCGAGGACGCACCATAAACCTGGGATCCAGGGACACCTCGGGCACGACTCCGAGAAGAACTACTTGATGATGTGGACCCCCCATGCCTGTGATGTAGCGGCATCATCTTTAATGGTAAGTTTTCTGTTTACTCTTGTACGAAAGTCGAAGAAAAAGTATTGAGGGCAACTACGAAAGTAAAAACTGAGTCCTGCTAAGAATAGATCTCTAAAAGAAGAAAGGAAACTGATTTATCCGATAAAGCAAGATAGCTTTTAATGGTAAATATAAATACCACTGTTAGCATATTATATACGATAAGCTAATCCCATGGAGAGAAGCTGGAGCTGTCCCACCCACTCCTAGGGGCAGGAGACGTGTTAATAAGTGTCCTTAATTAGAATAAATAACTCTTAAGCATGCATATAATTTGACACGTCCTGCTAAGTTATATACTTAGTCAGCAAATAAAGGATTTTGTCTTTAGCTTACCTTTTTGGAGAAGATTAAATGGAATAAGTTTTATAAGCATGCTAGTAGTTTATTACTATCTCAAGCTAGTGGACAAGTAAAACAAAATAGAAAGAAAAGAATAGGACAAACTGTTCATTTATAAGTCCGAGAAGCTCTCGGAAGCGTCTACAAAAGCATAAAAAAAAAGAGAGAGAAGGAATCCTATTTTAAATCCCTGTACTCGGTGGGGGTGGGGGCGGAGGTGAAACTCCGCTTGAGCCAGTAGCACCAAGATTGGATGCAGTCGAGAAAGGAACAGGGGAGCCCCTGGGCGTCATCACCGCATCATACATTTTAAGAAGGTTCTGAACCTGCTCGGGAGACGGCTTGGCAAGTTTCTTGACATCAAAAATGCCGCCAAAATTTGCCCCCGAGGGCATTACCCCACGGGCTACAGTGGCACACTCTAACCATCCCCATAGCATATGCCCAAGAGACTCCCGAGCGGACAAGGAAGCATATTGGCGCTCTGTCTCCGCTGTTGCGTGCCGAACGGCCTCGTCAATCCGAGCTTGCACCTCCTCCTGTAGCACTACCTGGACTATCTTCAAATCCACCAACTCCTTGACCCGAGATTGAAGCTCCTGTTCTCGCTCCAACCACTCCGATTTCTCCTTCTCCAAAACTTCCACCCGAGCACGAAGAAGCTCCTCGGACTCCCTTTTCTCCTTCTCCAGACGAGTCAACTGGACTCGGACAGCTCCCTCGGATGCCTCCAGCTTTTCGTAAGCCGACTGCATCCTCTGCAAAGTAAGCCGCATCACTTCCTTGGCTCTCTGATCCTCCCTCCAAGCGAAGTCACAGGCTTCCAACTTCGTCCGAAAAACATCTCTCATTGACTCGGCCTCATAGAGTTGGGCCCAGAGAGAAGTCACCTGCCCTCGGAGGGATCCTATCTCGGCTACCTCCCTCGAATGGCGCTGCTCTACGGCAGTGATAACCTCCCGAATCTTCTTGGACTACATGACAAGAAGAGGAACATAAGGAAGAATACGGGAAAATTATTTAAAAATAAAGCAACCGAAGGACAAGCACTTACGATGGTTTCCATCCAGACCATGCTGGCCCGCAAAAACTGATATCCCTCCGCGGGCGCAGCAAGAGAAGATCCGAAGAAGTGGAGGATCTCATGGTATGCCTCCCCGACAGTCGAAGGCTCCTTCTCGGGTACTTGAGATGAAAAATCTCCCTCGGAAGCTGACCTCCGCAGAGGAACCCTCTTCGGGAGATCTCCTATCGGAGAAGGAATAGCAGTAGCGGGAGTCGTGGCCACTGCCTCCGTGACAACCGCTTCAGGAGCTTTCGCAGTGGCCGAGGGACCCTCTCCCCGGAGCAAAGTTTCCCACACTTCCCTCTTCACCTCCAAATCCTTCGATAAATCCGCAGGACCTTGACTGATTCCCTCGGATGGCTCTTCCGAGTCCTGGTGAAGTAATTGAGCGAATAAATCTGCACCCGGAAACATAGAGGCCTTGCCCTTATCGACATCTACAAGAGCCAAATACGTAGTCAAATAATGATAACAAAATTTGAAGGGAAATGGAAGAGAGAAAGAAACTTACGAGGATGAGTAGGGGAGGGATCATGAATAATGGGCGAGGGATCTCGAGAAGGGACCAAAACCACATCCGGAGACGAAAACTCTTCTTCTTCAGCCCTCGGAGATTGCTCCCCTTGCGAGCCCCTCGGAAGACTACCAGTGTCTGACTCGGAGGCAGACTTCCAAGTCAGAACGGACGAGGGAGCTACCTGCCGCAACGGAACAGCCTCCAGGGGCACTCCCCCAACATCCTCGGAAGAAGGCGGAATGTTTTCATAAACCTTCTCAGCCTCCGTACCCATCCCTGCCTCCTCGGACTGCGCCTCAGCTCCCTCGTGATCTCCTTTCTCGGAAGCTCCGCTATGACCACTTGGAGCCACCTCTTCGGAACCAGGTACTAAATAGTACCTCGCCATAACCTCCTCTGCGCCACCCCAAAATATCTTAGTACGAGTAACGGAAGAATACAAAAAACCACTCGAAGAAAATAGATATGGAATAAAGAAGCACACGAGCAACATAAGGAAAACTTACTGAAAGCTGGCATGAATAGGCTCGAAACAAAAAGCGGTTTCTTCACGTTGTCATCAACACCCACTACGAAGTGAAGTCCAGCCTTATCAAATAACCACGAGAAATCTTCTGACTCCATTAGTGCGTGCTGGGCAATCACTGGAGAGAGCACCATATCTTCAGCTAGGGTGTGAATTGGAGTCACACCCTCCCCCCACTTGAAGGGCATATCCCATTTCCCTCGGACGTGCTTCACATAAAAGAATTTGTCCTTCCAAACACCGTGCGAGCTTATCGTCGCACCCAAAATCCTCTTCGTAGAGTTAGCTGAATGGTCCAGATGGTGAACGTGATAGAAAGGATATCCCCCGGGTGACACTCCCACATCGAAGATAGACAGGAAATGATCCACATTGCACTCGTATCCCTTGACCGTACACCAAAACACGTAAATACAGAGGGCGGCATAGCCATTGGGAACCAACTGACTCGGGCAGATTCCACAAGTCTTGAAGACTTCGCAGAAAAAGGATGGCATAAACGAACGCCACCCGTAATTCACCTGCGCAAAATACACAGTGAGCATACCCTTAGGAGGGTAACACGCCCTCTGATTCTCCGAAGGAATGTGAACGGTCACATTCGCCATCGCAGTTCCCGTAGCCTCAAACAAATCCATGACCTGTTCATAGGTAACCACGGATTGAACATTCTCAATTTTAGAGAAGTCACGGAGAGGGGGTTTCTTTGATTTCGAAACCCTAGCTTTTTTCGCGGCGGCGGCCCCACTCCCTTCGGCTACGGTACCTCTTCTCTTACGAGGGGCAGCAGTAGGTCCCATGAGGGGAACAGTCGTCGCGGCAGAAACAGAAACGTCAACAGGGGCAGTTTCGGCAGAAGAGATATTTGCAGAAGAAGCCATCTTCTTTTGAGGCAAAAAGAAAATTTTTAGGAGTCTGATAAAAGAAAAGAGAAAAAGAGACTCAGCGAGGAGCAGAAATCGCTCTTTTTTGCTTAAGAAAATTTGAGAAATAAAGAGAATTGGAAGATTGAAGAATTTGTGAAGAGAGAATGGAAGAGAAAAGTACGGACGGGGTATTTATAAGCGGACCGCCATTAAAGACGTGCCTCGTCTCCCACGCCCCACGTCTCCACTCAGGAAGCGACGTGTCGCTCCACGCGCTAGCCGTTACTGCAGATTAACGGACAGATGAATAAATGTCATTTAAGACATCCAACGGCTAGAAAGGGCCGTTATAAAAGTAACTGTTCATCTAAACTGCTGCTTCCCAAGAACATAACGGTAATTTTACTTCACGGTATTTCAAGTATATATTTATATATGCATATAATACCCCCGTAAATTATAAAAAGAATGGAGAAATTCCAATCCCTTCGGAAAAATCACCAAAAAATAAAGAAAAAGCCCCTTTTGCCCTATTAAGGCCAAGAAATAAAATTTCACTCGTCTCTACGAGAGCGATCGAAATTTAGGGGGGCTAGTGTTAACCCTAAAAAATAAATAAGGGATTATACAAGTTAAACAAAAGATTAACCCTTAAATTAGGGATTAATCCCAAGGGCGATATTATCGTCACGAACACTCTCGTATGTCACATACCCTACTATGGTATGACGTGGCACCCGAAGAGATAATAGTCCCTCGGAATTCACATATCCTACTAGGATACGACGTGGCACCCGAGTGAACACCCAAGCGTCCCTTGGAAAGTCAAGATGAACAAAAATAAGATATTAACGTGGCATCGGAAAAAGAGTAAACCCCGATGGATCCACGCAACCCTGATATCCATCACTGCGCCAAGAGGGACCACTATACGAGAATACTTCCTTACTGAACACTCCTAAAGCCCTCGGAATCATCACCCCGAAGGCTAAAATTCATAAAACAACGTCCTACTCAAAGCACCAATCACCAAAGTCACTTACCCCGAAAGCCCAAGCCAAGAAGGTTACTCAGCCAAAGACAGGAAGCCCTCGGAAAACGATTCCCGAAGGAGCCACTACTTTCACGATGACCAGAAACACTCGGAACCCATCCATATACAAGAATACAGTCTTACATGCAAATTGACGCTCTCGGAGCCCACCTCACAAGCCTAGAGAAACAAATATGCCCATCGGAGAACTCTACCAGAGAAGCCGACGGGGAAATAGCTGTCCCCGGAATAGAGACCTCCTCGGACACCCACTCCACTTCAACTAGTGAACCTCCTCATGAAATCCAGCCCCTCGGAGAAAAGAAAACAGAATACTCAGTCCCTCAGAGAAAAGAAAACAGAAGAAGCAACCCCTCGGAACTCCCCGCAGTCCTCGGACAAGATAAGGATCAGCCTAGTCAGCGCCTTGTCAACAAGATATACCTTATCTTATAGAAGGACACTTGTAATATAGGCAACATTACACTTGTAACACATGCAGCGCATGCATAGTGACACTAAAACCCTCCCGTACCTATATAAGGGAAAAGGAGAACAAGAAAAAAGAACAAGATATACACAAAAACTCACTCAGAAAAAGTGTAAGATCATATTTATGCTCCTCGGGAGTAAGGAATTCAGTGAATAAAGGAAGGATATTTTCGTAATTTTCCCTAATAGTCAATTACTTTCTTTGAACCACGGATAACGACGTTCCGAACTCATAAATAAATCGGTTAATCGGGTATTATTCCAAACCTGTTAACACTATAATTTTATGATTAGATGAAAACTCTCTTTATATTTTATTGTCATCTAACCCTAACCCTGACACTAACACTAACACTAACACTAATTTTAACTTTCGTTAATGCTTGAGTTAACCCCAAGCTAGAAACGACTACTGACAATTTATATTTTTCTGTCATCTAACTCTAACGCTAACACTAATTTTAACTTTCGTTGATGCTTGAGTTAACCCCAAGTTAGAAACGACTACTAACAATTTATTATTATGGAAGGTTTTACCTCCTATTACTGCTGCCAATTTATTATTATGGAAGGTTTACCTCCATTTTAGGAATCGCCGTACGATTGGAGTACCCGATATCCAACAATGAGGCAAAGTATGAAGCCCTCTTACTAGGAATCCGCCTAGCTCATGAGGCAAAAATACGGAGAATACTGGTCCACAGCAGATCCATGGGACATACGAGGCTCACAAAAAAAAAATGAAGAAATGCTTTGAATCAGTTCCACGATGCAAGATGCCTTGTCTAAGCTCGCCAACCAAACTCAAACCGCCAACACTCAAAGAATAACCTTCTTCGCAACCCAAAAATCAGAAAGGCAAGGTTAAGACGGGGAAATCCAGATGGTTGCGGTCATCGAAGAAGATTGGATGACGGAGATCATCGACTTCATTATGAAACCCGGGAAATACGCCCATGATCGAGCCAAACAACGCGCCATGTATCGACGCACTACCCGTTACTACAAACATAATAGGTTGTTATTTTGAAGATCATGGTCTTATCCGAGTAAAGACGGCAAGACCGGACCCCATTGGCCAAAGACCCATGGGACTAACACTGTAATAAGTCCCCCATTTTAGCGAAATAAGAGACTTCAGGGAATATTGCTCTCCCCAAAACCAGCACATGGACATTCTCCACAATTTTATTTACTCCCGTTGTACTTAGAATTTATCGCATTCTTCTAGCTCAAAGTTGTGTCACCACACGACCCCTTGTAATTCACTCAAAATTCCTTAATAAAATCACAGTGTCTCATTTCCATCAAATTCGAGATTGGTGTTTCGAACAAAAATAATTGAGTAATGATATCCCTGAATATCCCCACCACACGGGCCTAGACGATATTGCCTCATCAAATGGCGCCGTCTGCGGAAGCGCCATAAGTTCTCTGAGAAACGTTAGAGGGAAGTTACATGGCCAGAAAAAGTGTTTGAAGAGTACCAGTGCGCGCGTCATCCCGATCTAACCTAGAAGATGAGTTAATGGACAATCACGACAATGAAACGGAGGGGCAACTGAGCACCCCGCTCCCCCCTGAAGAAATTCCAGAACCCTGTGGTCATGTGCCTCGCCCTGACGCGCCAGCACCACCTGCTACTGGCGCCCCAGTGCCACCAGCTGCTCAACTAGTGCCGCCGGGGGTAGGACCCACCATGGGCTACGTACATGTACTCTGGGACATGTATCGTAACATGTTTACTCGATTTAACAGAAACGGAGCCACGGCCTCGAAAAATGGTCGGGGTCGTAACAAGGAATGCCCCAAGGAACAGAGGGACCCTCTGCGCCATCGATCTGCGCCTCCCCCGCGGGCCCGATCTGAAGAATAGTCACAAGGTGATGCTTGCGGGTCTCCTCCTCGTTGCAGAAGGGGACCACCGTCAATGTATACGGCAAGCTTGGTCAACGCGCCTCCAAGAGAAGGGCCTCATAGACCACCTCGCCCTCAGGGGGCAACTTGGAATCCTCCAGACCTCCACAATCTCTACTATCCCAAGCCCGTTGGAAGGCGCCAACGTCGCCGACCCCGGAGGCCCTCCCTACGGGGAATGATGGAAAAATGCAAAGAGAGTTACGAGAGCTACGTCGTAACCTCAACCCAAGAGACGAGATAACGTATAGGGGATCGTCGTTCACTCCCCGCATAGCTGACCCCCTCGTCCCTCTTACTATGAAGCCAACGGGACTTTCAACCTACGTGGGAGAAAGCAGTAATCGTGACCCTCGTGATCACATCAACCAATACTTGGCATGTATGGACCTGGTATCGACGTTCGATCATGCCATGTGCCAGGTCTTCTGAACGACTCTCATAGGACAAGCCTAGTCCTGGTTTTCCCAACTACCGCAGGGAACGATCCATATTTTCGAACAACTAACCTAGATGTTAGTGAGGTAATTTACCTACAACAGGGTCTTTTGTAAGACTTGTGTGAACTTGTTCCACATTCGTCAAAATGTGGATGAGTCCCTTAGGGGACTACATGCGATGGTTTTCTCATGTCGTGGGTGAAGTATCTTGTTTCGGCCCCGGCATGCTCTCCGACATTATTGTTCAAGGGGTGTAACCAGAAGACTTCTCCACCTACCTTATGAGAAATTGAGCCATTAACATGGAGGACTTGATGCAGAAGGCAGAGTCTTTCATGGAACTGGAGGAAACACGCAAGATCCTGGAGGCTACAGAGTCCTCACGAGCTCCGACTCCCTCTAAATGAAAAGAGAAAAAGATGATAAGGACAGAGGAAGGAGGGAGAAAGTCAAAAAGAACCTAGACCCGGTAACCTTTCCCCACATGACCATAACTCCTACTGAGGCCATGACAATCATGGGGGAGGAGTGTACCTTCAAGTGGCCTCGGGCTGCGAAAGATGCCCAAAGGCTCAAACACACAGGAAAGTTATGCACTTACCACCGGGTGTATGGACACCTGACGAACGATTGCATCCACCTGCAACAAGAAATATCCAGGCTCCTAAAACTAGGCTTCTTAGAAGAATACGTGGTAACTGACATGGGTAACCTCGCAAGAAAGCGTAGGCGAGAGGAGATGCCTAAGAAGAAGAAACAATGCTTGGATACCCTCGAGGATGATGAACTAGAGCCCCTAGAGCGGGAACGACTACCTCCGCCTCCTCGTACCTATCGCGACAATGCCCCCACGGGCCGCACTGTTAACATGATTGAAGGGAGAGTGTTGTATGTAACTAAGGAAGAGAAGCGAAACTACATCAAAAAAGCATGAAATTCTAATAGCAAGCTAGAGGTCTTTGCCGCCCGAGTAGTCGACCAATCAATCATCTCCTTTTGATCGAAGGACCTCTTGGGCGTCGTGTACCCCCACGAGGATCCTCTCGTGGACATAGCCACCATATTGGGAATTGAAGTTAGAAGGATACTCGTGGACACGGAAAGCTCGATAAACGTCCCGTTCATGCCCACATACCTGGACCTAGGCATCTCCCAGAGTCGAATGGAGTCCGTAGAGGTACCCCTTGTGATATTCTTGGGAGAACAGTGCCAAAGGATGGGACTCATAACTATGCCAATGTCATGGCGAGATGGGGCTACTCGCTGCACCAAGCCTACCAAATTCTGGATAGTAGACGCTCCCTCTTGGACGTACAACGCCATCGGCAGGTGACCATCCCTTCGGACCTTCAAAGCGGTTGCATCAACCCTTCATCTGAAGATTAAGTTCCCGACCCTTTCTGGGGTGGGAGAGGTCATAGGGGATCAGACTCTAGTTCGAGAATGTGGCGTAAACGCCCTGCCCATTGAGTCTGAGTCTCCTGAGGTTGAGCCCCCGTCCAAGAGGGCCCGCTTGGAGTAGGTCTGGGTCCAATCTGACGAAAAAATCAAGATGATAGAACTCGTGGATGGGGCCGAACAAAAAATCATAAAGATTGGCACCCACATCGGGGAAGATATAGAAAAGGCCATCACGACTACCCTCAAGCCATTCCACCACCTCTTCACCAGGAAAGATGGTCCCTCTGGACGAATTAGCCAATATATATGCGTACACGAGCTTAACGTATATCCTGCGAGCAGCTGGTCCAACAACGGAAGAGAAACATGGGGCCGTAGAGAAACAAGGTAACACGGGCATAAGTTCATTGGCTGATAGACCTCCACCAAATATGAGAAGTTTGATACCCAGGATGGTTGGCCAACGTGGTTCTCGTTCTGAAAATAGGAGGCCTATGGCTTATATGTGTGGACTTCATCGACCTCAACAGTGCTTGCCCCAAGGACTGTTACCCGCTTCCTAGCATCGATATGTTATTCGATTCCATAACAGGTTGTGCCTTCCTGTCCACCATGGATGGGGATCAAGGTTACAAGAAGATCCCGATAGCTAGCCAAGACCAAGAGATGACTAGCTTCATCACAGACATCGACACTGTTTGTTACTTAGTTATGCCATTCGGGCTCAAAAATGCCGGCGCCACATACCATAGGTTGGTCGACCTCATGTTCGAATGACTGATCAGAGAAACGATGGAGGTCTATGTTGATGACATGATCATGAAAAGTCAGAGGGAGGAGGATCACGCCCGTGATCCCGCTCAAGCCTTCAAAATCATGGACAAATTCGAAATGAAGATCAACCCTCGGAAGTGCTCTTTTGGTATCTGAGGGAGAAAATTCCTAGAATATATGGTCACCTAGAAGGTAATCGAGGTCAATCCAGAAAAAAACAGAGGCCATACTCAACATGGAATCACCAAAGACCGTACAGGACATGCAAAAATTGACGTGTAGAATGGCCTCATTAAGTAGGCTCATCTCTCGCTCCTCGAAGGAAGGCCTTCCCTTCTTCAAGATTCTCAGAAACATAAAAGACAACCTATGGACTGACCGATGCGAAGAAGCCTTTAGAGCGTTGAAAGAATACTTGGTCAAGCCATCCGTCCTGGTAAAACCCGTCCCGAAGGAAATGCTCTTCCTGTATCTGGTCGTGGAAAAAGAATCGGTGAGTGTCGTCTTGGTTCGAGTCGAAGGAAGGGAGCACGTACCGATCTACTACATTAACAAGACCCTACTGGATGCTGAGACCCGATACTCTCGCATCAAAAAGGTCGGACTGACCCTTGTCTCCGCTGCTCGAAAATCTGGGGCTACTTCTTAGCTCATCCAATCACCGTGTTCACAGAGCACTACCTCCAGACCATCCTCAACAACCTAGAGGTCTTAGGACGGATGATCAAATGGACCATAAAGTTAGGGGAATTTGACATCACTTACTCCCCCCGGCCGGCCATAAAAGCTCATGTACTCGCCAACTTCATTACCGAAATGTATGAGGAACCCAAGGAAGACAAAGCTGAAACTCTATGGCACCTCCGCATTGACAGATCATCCACCAATACACACGGTGGGGTAGGCATAATCTTCAGGAAAATAGCTCCGATCGGAGACCATTTTAGGAATCGTCGTACGATTAGAGTACCCTGTATCCAACAATGAGGGAGAGTATGAAGCCCTCTTACTAGGAATTCGCCTTGCTCACGAGGCAAAAATACGAAGGATACTGGTCCACAATGACTCCCAACTCGTGGTTCAGCAGATCCACGGGACATACGAGGCTCGTGAAGAAAATATGAAAAAATGCTTTGAAGCATTCCTAGCGGGAACAACCCAGTTCCACGATGCAAGATGCCTTGTCTAAGCTCGCCAACCAAACTCAAACCGTCAGCACTCGAAGAATAACCTTCTTCGCAGCACATAAATTAGAAAGACAGGGTCAAGATGGAGAAATTCAGATGGTTGCGGTAATCAAAGAAGATTGGATGACGGAGATCATTGACTTCATTATGAAACCCGATAAATACGCCCATGATCGAGCCAAACAATGTGCCGTGTACCGATGCACTACCCATTACTACATACAGATTGAGGTGTTATTTCGAAGATCATAGTCTTATCCGACCTCACGGTGCATTAACAAGGAAGAAGCACACTTGATCCTGAGAAAGATCCATGATGGATGCTGCGGCAACCACCCGGGTGGAAGGAGCATGGCCGCCAAAATTATTCGCCAAGGGTACTATTGGCCAATCATGGCAGCTGACTACAAAAACTACGCTCGAAAATGTTGGAACAACCAACTGCATGCCCCCGTGAGACATCAGCCAGCTGCCCCTTGGGAACTAGATAACGTCCATTGCCCATTCGCTTGCTGGGGAATATACATCGTGAGAGCCATGATCCCCCAATAAAGGCCAAAAGAGATTTCTACGCAGTGGATTACTTCACTAAGTGGATTGACGTGGAACCCCTATCCAAGATAATCAGTTAGATTGTAATAAAATTCCTTTGGAAGAATGTCCTAAGCTGATACGGGGTCCCACAACTGCTGGTGAGCTACAACGACCTGTTGTTCCGTAACAACCTAATGGAAAAATGGTGCGATAAGTGGGGAATCAATCACCGCTTCACAGGGGTCGGATACCTCCAGAGAAACGGTAAGGTGGAAGCGAATAACAAGACCCCTCTGAATATGTTAAACGCCCATCTAGACCAGTACCAATCGAAATGGGTCGAAAAAGTCCCCGGAGTATTGTGGGCCAACCATACTATCCCGCGATCAGCAACGGGGGAGATCCAATACAGCCTCGTCTACGACACTGAGTTAATAGTCCCTTCTGAAGTGGTAAAGTAAAGCCAACGGGTCCAGCAGTACGAGTAGGCTCTGAACAATGCAAATCTAGCCCTAGCCCTAGACCTCCTGCAGGAAAAACGAATCAGAGTTGCCACTCATGCGGAGTTCTACAAAGCCCGAATGGACAAGTTCTATAATACCCAGGTCCAACTCGATCATTTTAAGTCGAGGATCTCGTTCTAAAAAGGGAAGAGGCCTCCAAGAATGTTGGCAAGCTAGACCCAAAGTAGGATTGGCCCTATCAGATCGCCAAGATCCTCGGTCCCGCCACTTACTTACTCAAAGACATGAGTGGCCAAGAGCTCGACTGAGTTTGGAATATCCTCAATCTCTGAAAATATTATCTTTGAACGCTCCATAGTCGACCCCTTATGGTGACCCAATTTTTTTTCGCGTAGTTATTGTGTTTGTATTTTAACTGAACGGTTATACTCATGTAAAATTAAACATACTATGGGCAAATAAAATAACTTCATTTAAAAAAAAGATTCTTACGACTTAAACAACAAAAAGAGCTAAAAAGTAATATTCCATTAAACAGGCCTAACACGTCCACCAAACAAAAACGAGAATTGGGGGACTACGTCCATACAAAGCTGCACAAAAAACAAAACAAGGGCTACCTACGTCTGGCTAATAGTACTCATTTGCGGGACGCTTTTCGGCCTTAATCCAGGCTCGTCGCTCCTCGGCTGACAGCTCGGTAGGGTTAGGTATCAAGACAACATGAGAAGGTGCCCTACGAGAGCCAGACGGAGAACCAACAGAAGAGGAAGGGGAGTAAAAATCCAGCCTCGGAAGCACCAGATCTCGGGGAAAGCCGGGGAGAAACGCGAAGGTGGATATTGCCATTCCATACCCCACTCGGATGAGGTCCCTCGTCTCGGACGCCAGCACATAGTATTGGGGTGGCCCGGCTAAATCGAGTCGGGCACTGGCAACGCCCACCTGAAGCTCTCTCCTTGCATCCTTGAGCTGACGGAGTAAGCGATCTCGTTCCTCTCATAGCGCGGGGACCTCATCGGTGCCACGGATGTCGTCTCTCGCCCTCTCTTCCCACCTCTTGGCCTTAGCATCAGATTTAGCTATAGCCTCCTTCAGGCAACTATTCAGTTCTCCCAATTCTGGATCCGATGACGCTCTTATTTCAGCCACATGCCCACGAGCCTCCTTCAAAGCTACCTCCAATTGGGCAGCTTCTTCGCGAGCATGCCTAAGCTAGGCTCGAAGAGTGTCACGCTTCTCAATAGCATCTTTCAGGGCGGTTGAGCTGGCCCTATATGTGCCCAAGGTATCCCCAAGCACAATGAGCTGCAAAAGGAGGTAAAAAAAGAAAAAGTTACCAAGCCTGTGGTAACAAGAAACCGAAATATACACAAAGGAGAAGGGCGTTACCTCACAGATGCTCTTACGGAACTGCTTTCACAAAGTCGTGTCACCAAAGCCTCTCAGGAGCTCAGAATCCCTGGGATTCATAATGCCCCCCACAAAGGAAGCATAATAGCAGGGTCTTTATAACCATCAACAAAAATCGAAGGGACAGCGGGAGTACGAAGAAACTCTTCCTCCTCCGGGGTCAGCTTAAACTTGCCCCTCATGGGGGGAGACCTTGGTCGGCTATCATCCTTCATCGAAGGAAAAGGTCGATCACACATTTTTCCTTGTCCTTTCCTGGGACAGACACACCTTCGTCCCGCTTCTTTGAAGGCCCCTTGACAGCATGGGCGCGATCTGTGAGGTTAAATAAAGATATCGACAATGGCCTGAAATCAAGAGGGGTGCCAAAATGAGGTGCCACGTCTTCCACCTCTGCCATCACCACATCCGCGTCAGCAGCAGACGGGCTCCCGAGAGCTTTGGGGCAGGATATTCTATCCAACGAGCTCGAGGACTCAGAAGCAGCGACCTTGGACGACCTCCGAAGCTTTTGACATTATTCCATCTCGGTGCATTCAAAATTGGCAGACGAACCCTGATCCTCCGAAACAAAGAGGTCGGAGTCAATGTCCGTCATAGATAAAAGATCACCTCGAAAAGGGCGGCATGCGTGCGATGCCATCTCCGCACCTGAGAACAAAGGCGGAGGAGGTCAGTAAAAAAAAGAAAAAAGAAGGGAGTATACTGTATATACTCGGATAAGTATTTCGAAGCACATATATTGTTTTTTAGAAAATCACAAGTACTTACGGAATTTCGAGTCCTGTCAGACCGTCAAGGGAGAAGGGCGCTTGCTCACCAAGCAGGCATCAGTCTCCGTAGAGACCATAAAAAAGACCTATGCGCTCCAAGCAGGCAACGGTCTTCGTGCACACTGTGGGGGAGGGATAAACATAAACCAATCCCCAATCATGGGGTACGCCTTCCCACTGAGTTGCTAACTCTCCAGTAGGAGATATGTAGAAGTATCTTCGACGCCAAATCCCTATTGCTAGCAGGTCCATCGGAAGCCGAGGTGAGGAACACCCATTTGCATTTCGAATGGACAAATAAAAAACGGCGAACCAGGTGCAGTGGCCCACAGTATGAACGCCCCAGCCAAAGTCTACGTAGTACAAGGCATGTTCGCCAAGTAGCAGCAAAGTACAAAACCCACTAGTTGCCGATAAGAGGCCAAAGTCAACTTACTTGGGCACAATTGTTAGAACACAATAAGGTCCCTCACGACTGGGTGGAAAAAATACTGGAGATCGCAATGCAGTTGCTCTTTGTATACGGTCATGTAACCCTCAGGAGGGTCAAATTCCCTCTATGTACTTGATGGTATGATCATGTTCACCTGGTCGAAAGAAATGTTAAAGGTCGCCAACAGGGATCGAACCTCCGCCATATTATTACTGAGGCCGTGGAGCCGACCCGGAGCCTACCAATCATGCGCTTGGGGTCCAGATTTTTACACATGTACAGCGAACCTTCAGTTGGATTCCGGTAAGGAGCTCGACCGCTGAACACAGCAAACACACGATCTGCCACCATCGTTAGCGAAACAACGACATCATCACCGATGAAAAAACCTCTAGCCTTCCACCGCGAGGCAGAGAGAGCGGGCAGTGAATGCGCAGCCCTCTGGCGGCGACTCCGTCGGGACGCAGACGCACTTCCCCGCTGAGGAGAAAGCGAAGAGGCAAGAGAACCACGTGAATCTTCATTGCTATAAAAGACAGTTGTTGCCTGAGAAACCATGATTGCAAGAAGAAAATAAGTATTTTTGCAGAAGGAGTGTCTGTTTTTTGCAAAGAAATCTGAAAGGGAAGTGGTGGCGAAGAATGGTGAAGGTGGCCGCACTTTTATAGGCAGGAAAAATGGTTCGTATCCCGTGTCGATTCGCTTCCACGCCCACAATTTAAACGGTGGGACCCTTAGTTTGCCCACTCACGACCCAACTGAACCGCCACTTTCCCCGAATCATTGCAACTCTAGCATGTCAGACATCACCATAGGGGAGCTAGAGCGGCGCCTCAACTTCCCATGTTCCATCGCATTAAATGGGTAACCCTTCCCGAGATGGACCATTGGGGGAACGAACAAGCGGGCCGATTAAAATTCGCGACCACCACGAAAACCGTTCTCTTGACCATTCCCTCCACAAGAGACCCCAACGATGCTCGCGAATGATCACGAATGGAACCCAAAACTTTTTCTATGGTAAGATCAACCATCAACGTTAGAGCCTGACACATTTCTAATTAGTTTTGTTGAGAAGTTTTAATTTCTAAAAATATAATTCATTTGAAGACACATTTTCTTCAAAAAAAAAAGATTGATAGTAT
Organism: Linaria vulgaris; assembly: GCA_948329865.1. Classification (NCBI taxonomy): domain Eukaryota; kingdom Viridiplantae; phylum Streptophyta; class Magnoliopsida; order Lamiales; family Plantaginaceae; genus Linaria; species Linaria vulgaris. The sequence goes on from OX415253.1 coordinate 16,536,630, forward strand.
TTACTATTAAACTTGTAAACAAAAAGAATTAACTTTATTTTAGATGAGTTAAAGTTTATTAGTTTTAAATTTTTTGAATATTTTTGAAGTAACAAAAAAATAAAAACTGGAAAATGTAAAATGTATAATAAAATAAAAATTTAGGGTGTATAAAATAATTATACATATTGCATTACACCCCCTAATATGTAAAATAACTAAATTGCCCCTTCAAATGATGTCAGCGTGATGTCATAAGGCTGAAAAGTGATGTCATAAGGCCGGAATTAAAGGTTGGATAGGAAAGTGTTACCGGAATGAAACGTTGGATAGGTAAGTGCAAAAACGGGCAAACGTTAGATCGGTTTCTGATTTTTTCCCTAAATATAAATTGTGTAATAATATGATGTTGTTTATAAATATATTGTCGTTATAGCGAACCATCGTAACCTATATAATATTTAGTATGTATAGTTGGGTGTTAACATCTAGGCTAGTTGGGTGAATACATCTTCATGTATAGATGTTATGTGATACTTTTTGGGTATCAGATGGAATAACTTTTATTTCTCACATTAGGTAATTTGGCAACTTGAGATATCGTGTGCGTGGGTGTAGTCCCTCCTGCGCGCGATGCAGCTAAGTGTCCCGCGCAGCTCTTCCAACGACCAGTCATGGGTCGTTACATAGCACAAGAGTAATTTGCCAACATCTCCAAAAAAAAAAAAAAAAAAAATCTTGCCAGCATCTCTAATTTTGGGCGGTGTGAGTAAAAAATGGAAACGTGTAGGTGTATCTATCATGTATGCATATTGGGGGGAAGGGCATGTGAAGATGGGGCTGGAATGAGTATGATGATAATTATAATTTTGTCTTGGCATAAAAATTAGACAGCCCCCCACCATCAAAACGGTTCTTTCTTTAAATATATATTGTTTGTTTCTTGTTGGGAGAAAGTATTATTTTTGTCCTATAACTTTGCTTTAAATTCTTGAATTTTTCTTTTTGGTTTTGGGATAATAAGAATGCCCCGTAATGATTCTCATAAAGATTAGAACGTGCACCCCCAAACGGTTCTTTCTTTAAATATATATTGTTTGTTTTTTGTTGGGTGAAATTATTATTTTTGTCCTATAACTTTGCTTTAAATCCTTAAATTTTTCTTTGTGGTTTTGGGTTAATAAAAAATGCCCCTTAATGATTCTCATAAAGATTAGAACTTGCACCAAATAGTTGAGTAGTGACTAGTGAGTACAGTATACTCATAAAAAAAAGTATTCTATCACGTTATGGAAGATAAAAGTGAACATGCGACATGTCGCGCAAGGAGATAGCATTGTGCTTCCATTCATAGAATAGCAAAATTAGCAGCAAGATTCATGATGAAGATGTGATTATATAGTAATATCTAAAGATTTTAATTAGGATTAATTTTAGTTTAAGAGATTTTAATTAAAAGCTACGCTCTCTCACTCCCAAGATTATAACGAATCTTAATGAATCATGTGGTGAGTTGTCTCCAAAATGATTCTCACTTTCAAATACTGTAATTTACTTCTTCAAAGTATACACCTGACTTGAGCTCATTATTCCCGGGCTTGCGGCATTATAAACTTAAGAGATTATTATATTAATTGATTTGACAAATTTTACGACGTCTAGAAAGTTTTCAATACTATGGATGAGGCATCCTTGAGTTTCTTAATCTCGAATCTATTAACTAATTATTTTCTCATCCACAAGATTATACACATAATATATAGAAAAAAAAGATTTATGAGTGAATAAATATTTTATTAATCATTAAAGGTACAAATAGTAATTTACAAGAGTATTACACCCACATATGCTAAATAGTAAATAAATAATACAACATAATATAATGTTATCTAATGCGCCCCTCAAAATTGACGTTCCATCGTCAACGAAAGTTTGGAACGAAGAAGCTCAAAATGAGTATGCGTAAAGGGCTTCGTGAGGACATCAACTAATTGATCAAGTGTGTTGACATAGGACACACTAATAAGACCTTTGGCAACAAGGTCACGAACAAAGTGGAAATCAATGGATATGTGTATCATACGTGAGTGTTGAACCGAATGTAGCGAGAGACACATAACGCCCATATTGTCACAACGAATAGTGGGTACCGTACGAAGAGGCAAACCAATCTCCATGAAAAGATGCTGAAGTCACCAAACTTCAGCAGTAGTTGAAGCAAGTGCACGGTATCCTGCCTCGATCGAGGGGGACACTGCATTCTGTTTTCAAGAAGATCAAGAGATGGGATTAGAACCAACATAATGAGCTAGGCGGAAGTAGATGTGCCATGAAGTGTATCCCCACCCCAATCAGAATCCAAAAAGGCAGTGATAGATAGATGGGCGTCCCGACGAAGGGTGATGCCATGAGTAGGAGTGCCCTTGAGATAGCATATAACACACTTCAACGCCACCCAAGTCGTGGAATCCGGGGTCGACATCCATTGTGCAAGACGGTTGACTGAGAAGACGATGTCGGGCCGCGTGATAGTGAGATAGTGAAGGCCACCAATGATTTGACGATAGTCGACGACATCAACCCAACTCACTAGAGGTGGGCACCGGGTGGTTGCCAGACATAGGAGTCGCAAGAGACTTGGCACCGTCCATCTTGTGACGAGTCAACAAGTCTAGAGTGTACTTGTGTTGAGAGAGAAAGAGGTCGTCACCCGTCTTATACACCTCAACATCTAAGAAATAACTAAAGAACCCAAGTCCATGACCGCGAACCGAGAGCCAAGTTGGGAAACAAGTGTCGGGTTTAATCAACGGATTAAAGGTCTCCTTAAATTCAACGACGGGACGCTGATGAAAGCCTTTCACCACAAGGCTAGCCTTGTCATAATCCACAGACCCATCATAATGACGCTTGATTTGGAAAGCCCACTTAGAACCAACAAATGAGTGGTTAACGGGCGATGCAACCAAGGAACAAGTACGATGAGATGTGAGGGCGGTAAGTTCCTCAGCCATAGCACTGCGCCATAGAGGATCAACGAGGGCTAGTTTAACCGAGGTGGGTTAGGTCAAGCTGAGGACTGGATGCTTAGTTGCACCATAAAGTTTGAGCCGAAAAATATTATTTCGGGACAGCATGATCATGGGGTGCTGCCGGGTGGGAGGCAGTGTGTTCAAGGCATCATACTGTGGTGGATTAGGCAGAATATCCGAGTTTTACGGTGCAGCACTAGGCAATGCCCTAGGAGACGCGGGCAAAAAAAGCTGGGTTGCAACGGAGCGCGGCGAGACTGGAGCCCATGAAGACACAATGAGGGGCTGCGGCACTAGAGGGACCAATAGACGATGCTAGGACAACCGGGGGAAACCTAGTGGGTGTAGGGGCAGCATCAGAAACCCTAGAAGTCTAAGCGACCGCATAAACCCTAGGAGTGAGGGCGGTCGCCAAAACCCGAGGAGGAGCCAGAGCAACCGCTGGAGCCTTAGAAGGGGCTAGTTCAATTGTGGGAACCCTAGGAGGCCCAATTGGATAATAGACCGCGTGATGGGCAGTAGTGCACGGGGCCGAATCAGACTGAGGAGGCCCGAGAAAGTGATCCTTGACGAATCGGACATGGCGCGAAATGTAGAGATGGCTCATAGAAAGACTTTTCTATGCTGACTGAGATGTAGAATAACCCACAAACAGACACTCCCAAAGTGGATGAGTGAGCTTCCCCGAATAATAAGGTCGGAGATGAGGGAAGCATAGACAACCGAAGGTACGAAAGCCCAAATAATTTGATGTTTGACCAAATAGGGCCTCAAACGGGGAATGAGAGCCCAAAACTATTGTGGGAAGTAAATTGTAAAGGTAGACCGCCGTGCAAAAAGCATATCCTAGAAGGCCGGAGGTAGAGAGGCACGACTAAGTAGCGTGCGGACCCATCGTAACAATGACATGATGTCTATGCTCACTAGTGCCTTTTTACTGGTGCGTGTGTGGCGTAGTAGTCAACCAAGAGATTCTTTGGGACAAAAAGAAGCACCACATAGCCAAGAAATCACTAGGCTTTTAAACTGAGTAAAAATGCAAGCTATATCTGATTTTACAGTCATCGAGAAGAGCCAACAGAGTTTGGTAAAATGATCTATTAAAATTAAATAATAACGACAACCAGTATTAGAGATAACGGGAGACAGTCCCCAACATAGCCATAAACATAATGCAAAACATTGTTGGACACACGAGAGGTGTCACGAAAAACTAGATTTTGACCCTTGTTTGACAAACATGAAGAACAAAAACTAGGATCTGACGCAGCGGGTGATACAATTGGTAAACTAAATTTGCGAGAAATAAAAGTTCCAAATTTTCCCAGAGGGTGGCCTAGTCGATCATGCGAACAACGAACACTCCATCGTTCACCAATACACGCCAAAGCTGGAGAACACCGAATAGAAGGGAGTTGCACACGATATACACCATCCACACACGCCCCACGAAACAAGCTACTCCCCATACGACAATCCTAAAAATAAAGTAAGATGAGAAAAACTCGATGGATACATTATTAGCTTTGGTAAAGAGATGCACAGATAGAAGGTTGCACCGAGATGACGAAATACATAAAATAATGTCAAGAGTGAAAGAACGGTCACAAGAGTAATTTTAAAGGCGTCAGTATGTGATATAGGCAAAAATGTACCGTCAATGGTAGAGACCTCTTCCAGAAAATCATACTCAGAGTGAAGTGTAAGGATGTTGAAGTCGAAAGTTAAGTGATGAAAAGCACATGAACCAGCAAGCCACTCAATTCGAGTGAGGTCAGAAGGCGACGGTGAGGCAACAAAGTTAGCACTCGACATTGGATACCGACGGCAAGTCCTAGCACCATGGCCACTGATACCGTAGAGTTGACAAATGATCTGGTTACGAGCATGAGGAGGTTGATAGACCCCAGAAGCAGACTGAGGGGAGGGCGGATGAGCAAATCTAGATTGGTATTGTCGTCCACACACCCTCCTATCGGGCTGCCCATGCATATTGTGGTTGCAACTGCAGTTGTGGCCAGTGCTCCGTGATTGGGACACGACCCGATTGGCGGTGGTGACAACGGAGGTTTTCTCCGTCTCGAGTCGACGAAGATACAACTCTTGATTAACGAAAAAGTCATGGAGTTCAACAAAGTGTATCGGGCGTTAACGGGCTCGGATGAAGCTAGCTATATCTCGATAGAGGGATCCAAGGCCATTGAGAACATAAAGCGTGAGATCATCGTCCTTGATCGGTCCATAAATAGACGCGAGTTCATCAGCCTTAGACTTGATGGACTGAAGAAACTCGGAGACGGAGAGATTTCCATGTTTCAAATTGTTCAGATCATCCTTAAGTTGCATGGCACGGTGTTAACGGGTTGGATATTATTCCATATTTAACGAGTTATTATTTTTAGGTTGGAACGCCAATCCTGACCCGAAGGGATCGATGGTTTTTACTGATTTGGGGCTGGACCCGGATATTTTCCGAGGTGCCTACGTATCCCCTGATTGGGAATCAAGCCACTTGTAGTTCTTGTTTTTGGTGTTGATTATTTTGGAGTATGTCGATTTTATTGATTGTGTTGATTTTATCTGTTGAAAGAGTAGACATTTGTGAAGCCTTCAGGAAGAAAAGAGTTCTCTCCTCTGAAGCCTTTTTTAGTTTTATAGAGAACATAGCTCCCTTGGGAGCGCCTCCCTTTTCTCCCCTCTCGGGAGTGCGCTCTCACTTCTCCTCCCCCTTTTTTTTTGATCTGACTCCCCACTTCTACCTTTTATAGAAGTTGTTTTAGGGACAAGTATCACTGTGCATGTGCTCACAGGTGTCATTATGCATGTGCGAAGAGATAGGTTCTATCTGTTTGGTATATCCGCTGACGGGGCGTTGACTAGGATGAATTATCCTTTCCGATAGCTTCAATGTGCTCTGATGAATTGGCTCCTTGGTTTTCTTCTCTCCGATGGGCGGTACCTATCGGAAGCGCTGGATAAGTGTACCCCGATAGGTGTTCCTGCCTTTGTCGTCAGTTGGGCATGTTTTTCGAGGGGCCTGATTTGATTTCCTAGAGCTTTGTTTTGTCTCCGAGGGCTTATCTTGGCCTTCGTGAAGTAGTGTTTGGTGATACAGGCTCTCGGGATGAGTTCTCCGATAGGCGGTGTTCTCGTATCTCGGGGGACTCGGGGTCCTCACTGTACGATACGGGTATTTTGCGATCGCGAGTACAAATCACATAATAATATCTCCGGCAATTTAGTAATCGAATTATAGTATCTGTTAAGCACGTGGATTTTTACCCTGTTAACAAACCCCCGCCCCCAGTTTCTAGGGCAGTTGACTGCGCTAGAAACTCAAAAGGTCGAAAGTCACGATGGTCCCGGCATCGTAGCCTTCAGTCATTGGGGTCGTCGAAAGCATTGGTTTCAGGCTTTTTAAAGTATGCGTCTTTCTCGCTTTTTCTGGTTGGAGATATTACAGTAAAGGTCCGATAGCTATTAACGCTTTTAACGTTTCTTTTGAGGTATCGTAGAGTTATTTAGAACCTTGTAGGTCCTTGTCGGTTATTACATCGTGAACATCCCGTAGATCCTCGAAAGGCATTCGAGTCTTATATAGGACTCGGAGAGCCTTGGTAAGGCATCGGGGAACTATCTTGGGGTATGGTAGACCTTTGTCGTTCAATGTTTATATCCGTTTAACACGAGCCCCCCCCCCCCCCCCCCCCAGTTTTTTGCTTGCCTTAGAAGAGGCGAGGGCCTGAGAAGAGGCGAGGGGAATATCGTGGTTGCCTTCTTAGAGGCGAGAAGTTTTTTATTTTCGATGCCTTCGTTGAGGCGTGCCTTCGTTGATATTTTATTCATCGTGACTTTTCAAGGAATGTTTCAGTGCCTCTTCGAATGCCACATCGTACCGCCTCGGGTATGCGGCACTTGAGATGCTCCCGCGCTTCTTCGGGTGCCACGTTATACCGTAGTCGGGTATGTGACACTCGAGTTGTTCCGGGGCTTCTTTGGGTGTCATGTCATACCGCCTCGGGTACGCGACATTCGATGGGCCTTAGTATTTCCTCGGGTGGTGACACTCGAGAAGCTTCCTCATCGGGAGTATAGCTTCTCATTGGGAGTGGAACGATAGTATCGTCATTGGGTTAATAACGTTTATGTTTTGGAGTTTTTACTTCGCATTTTAGCGCTTGTAATTACTTTTCATGCTTTGTAAGCATTTCTCCGAGGAGACCTCGGTTTTGGATAAATGCGCAATTATTTCGCCCTTCATTCTATTTTGTCTTTTTCGTGCTAATATTCATCATAACTTTTCAGCACCTATAAATACTTGGACCATCTCCTTTAATTGTAGGATTTAAGATTGAGTTTAAAGAGATGAGATAGTATCCCATTCTTACTGGCCAAGCAAATTACTTAGCATGACGTGTCCGTTTGCAGTGCAAACTTTGGAGATTTTTCTCTGAATAGAGGTATCACCCGACACGTAACCGTGGCTGTAATAGAGCTTGGACAGCTCAAGCTTAACTCGGTTATCCAAAGAAAGATTCCTAAGTATATATATAGGTGCTTGGAGTTTAGTTAATATTCTCACGTACTTTTAAAGAATCATTCCCTCAGGATTATCCATATCCCGATTACTTTAATTATACAGACTTCTTTCCAAAACGCCTTCGAGAAGGGGGCACGAATAGAGGTTCTTCAGGTAAGCGCCCCCGGAAAACTTCTACGACGCCACCGGACCATTTCTCTTTCCTTTACAAGTCTTCTATAGATTTCGCAAGCATACTTATATAGCAATTAGAAAATCCTAAGATTTTTAAGGAGATACCCAAAATTGGAATCGAATCACGCGAGTTTAGAGAAAACTTACCTTCGGAGCGTATCGCCCCGTGGTAGGGGCACTTGCTCTTCGCTTTGATCTTGTCGGCAATTTCTTCGGGCTTGCTCAAGGATTCGATGACGTTCCCACAGACGGCGCCACTTTGTTAACGGGTTGGATATTATTCCCTATTTAACGAGTTATTATTTTTGGGTTGGAACGCCAATCCTGACCCGAAGGGATCGATGGTTTTTACGGATTTGGTGCTGGACCCGGATATTTTCCGAGGTGCCTACGTATCCCCCGATTGGGAATCAAGCCACTCGTAGTTCTTGCTTTTGGTGTTGATTATTTTGGAGTATGTCAATTTTATTGATTGTGTTGTTTTTATCTGTTGAAAGAGTACACCTTTGTGAAGCCTTCAGGAAGAAAAGAGTTCTCTCCTCTGAAGCCTTTTTTAGTTTTATAGAGAACATAGTTCCCTTGGGAGCGCCTCCCTTTTCTCCCCTTCCGGGAGTGCGCTCTCACTTCTCCTACTTTGTTAACGGGTTGGATATTATTCCCTATTTAACGAGTTATTATTTTTGGGTTGGAACGCCAATCCTGACCCGAAGGGATCGATGGTTTTTACGGATTTGGGGCTGGACCCGGATATTTTCCGAGGTGCCTACGTATCCCCATATTGGGAATCAAGCCACTCGTAGTCCTTGTTTTTGGTGTTGATTATTTTGGAGTATGTCGATTTTATTGATTGTGTTGATTTTATCTGTTGAAAGAGTAGACCTTTGTGAAGCCTTCAGGAAGAAAAGAGTTCTCTCCTCTGAAGCCTTTTTTAGTTTTATAGAGAACATAATTCCCTTGGGAGCGCCTCCGTTTTCTCCCCTCCCGGGAGTGCGCTCTCACTTCTCCTCCCCCTTTCTTTTCGATCTGACTCCCCACTTCTACCTTTTATAGAAGTTTTTTTAGGGACAAGTGTCACTGTGCATGTGCTCACAGGTGTCATTATGCATGTGCGAAGAGATAGGTTCTATCTGTTTGGTATATCCGCTGACGGGGCACTGACTAGGATGAATTATCCTTTCCGATATCTTCAATGTGCTCTGATGAATTGGCTCCTTGGTTTTCTTCTCTCCGATGGGCGGTACCTATCGGATGCACTGGATAAGTGTACCCTGATAGGTGTTCCTGCCTTTGTCGTCAGTTGGGCATGTTTTCCGAGGGGCCTGATTTGATTTCCGAGAGCTTTGTTTTGTCTCCGAGGGCTTATCTTGGCCTTCGTGAAATAGTGTTTGGTGATACAGGCTCTCGGGATGAGTTCTCCGATAAGGGATGATCTCGTATCCCGGGGGACTCGGGGTCCTCACTGTACGATACGGGTATTTTGCGATTGCGAGTACAAATCACATAATAATATCTCCGGCAATTTAGTAATCGAATTATAGTATCTGTTAAGCACGTGGATTTTTACCCTGTTAACACATGGGAAAGAGAAAGATTTGCATAGATACGTTGCAAATCAGTCCATGCCTTTGTAGAGGTACGAACGCAAGTAATGAGAGGAGATTTTCTGGGGAAATCGATCTAAAGAGAGCCGAGACTAAGATGAAGTATTGGTTAGTTCATAATGTATAGGTAGCGAGCGAATTGGGCGTATCACCCATTTTAGGGCACGGGAAGGTGCCATCAACATAGCCAAAAAGTCCATACCCGTAGAGGAGGCGGCGGATCTGACAACGCCATGATGAATATTTTTGCCAATGAGTTTGAGGGGGATTTGACTGGCATAGAACGGAATCAATGAAACACCATCGGGGATGACTCGTTGAAAGGGCGATGTGACCGGTAGGATGGTGAAGCTTGGAGCGGCGCCATAAGAATCATTGGACACGGCATCGACGACGGCGAAGAAGGTAGGTGAGCCCGATATAGGATCGAAAAATATTTCGTTAGAGAATTAGGACTCTTGATACCATATAAGAGAAATAGATTTATGAGGGAATGCATATTTCATTAATCACTGAAAGTACAAATAATAATTTACAACAACATTTAGGTACAACTTCATATGCTAAATACTAAATAATACATAACAATATAATGTCATGTAATACAATATTTGACGATGCATAATCTATCGTGCTCTTGAAAATAGGCAAAAAGAAGACCCCACAAAACGACCAAGGGCTAGAGGAAAGGCGCTTCGGGTCACGACCAGCTACTACCCTAATAAAGGCACACGATCCTAGTATTCGAAAAAGGTACCCCCAGGCCATGACCAACTAACACCCCTAATGAGGGTATTCGGTCCAAACTCCCAGAGAAGGTACCCCCAGACCACGACCAACCAACGCCTCAAGAAGAGAGTATGGCTCGGATCTAAAGACTAGGGTCAACCTCTTCCAAACGAGCACAGAATTGGTCAAGACCTCGAGTACCCGCAGGGAAGAATTACAGAGAAGCCCCCAGACCGATGTGATTAATTCCCTGATTGGCTAGGCGCCACTCAGACCATTCGAGACCCCCAACCAGGGACCCCTGGGTTGTGATGTACAGAACTTGGCCAAAATATCATAGAAGAAGGAGGATAACACAAAACACTAGGACACGAGTGAATACAAGGAAGGGTCGAGACCGCTCAAATCATAGTCTAAAGATAGCCAAAGACATAGCTCGAAAGATCACAATTATGAAGAACAACTCCACGGGTTCCACTATGAACACACGACCAAGAGAGCTACCCGACCCCCTAGGCGAAACCCCAGACACAACCCTATTCGAAAGATGCGCCAACCACACTCATTATAACAGAAGACCATACCTCTTTGGCCTAAGTCAGCTGTCGGAGCAGAAAGTGACAATTTTTATCGGTTCAGACCAACGATTGGGACAGACCAACTATCTCTTATTGGCTCAGAGCCACTCTCGAAGACCATTGTAGCATATGCCATTACTACCCGCTCAGATGAAAATCGGTCAAACCCACGCCATTGGTCGTCTCATGGCACACGACCCCATTGGCGCAGAAGACCTTCGCACTATTGGCCACCATTGGCCAAAGACGCCAAAGGCTAGCACTATAAATAATCTCTCATTTCAGAATCAAAAGACAAGTTCTCCACAACACTATACTAATGCAGTTCCGCCAAAATTCTCGGCACAATTGTACTTAGCAAAATCACACTTCAAAAATATTTTCTATCTCATTGTACGACCCTCTTGTAATTCACACAACATCCTTACTAAAATAATATTGCCTCATTTTTTCCTCAAATTTGAGATAGGTGTTCCGAACAAAATTCATTGATAATATCCCCGATAATTCTAAACTCACGGACCCGGACGACATCGCATCACCAATATTCTTTACAATTTGCAAGGAACCAATATTAGTTAATCATGTTAAATAGTTTAGGAAGGATTTGATTATAGTATGTCAAATTAAGGCATTGCAAGCAAGAGTGCCATTACGGGGCATTTTGATTAGGTGGAACGTTCCAACCTAGGTTGCACGGATACGGATACGAGTATCGGTATCCGCCGGATACCGATACGTGTATACGATTTTTTTTAAATTTACAAGATACGATACGTATGCGATACGTTAAATATTTAATATTAATAATTATATATAAGGATGATTTAAATAAAAATATCAAATAACATTATATCTAATCACTTGCACAGTCATTAGTCACATGATATTATGAAAGATATTAAAGCGTTGTGTGTTGTTTTTTTATTTTGGTTTGTAATAGAGGGTTTTCACGATTTTATAATTAATTTTCTAAAAAGATATTGCAAGTTGGTTCTTGTTGGGTTTTTTCTAGTTTAAGAAAACTACCACGCTACTCTTATAAATTGCTGATACATATCGGATATTCCTCGAATACGCTTCACAAGGTATCTGATACGTGTATCCGTTTTTTTTAATTATTTTTAATGCAGGATACGCCACGTGGCGTATCTGATACGTATCCGGAGAGTATCCGGAGAGTATAGGTATCCGATACGTATCCAACACTGACCGACCATTTTTTTGGAGTATCTGTGCATCATAGGTTCCAACTGTACTAATTTATTTGATTGTGTCACCTCACATGGATGCATTTCTGGTTATATCACTCGATTTCAAATTTTCAGTTGTGTGCTCAATTTAAATACAGCGATGCCTTGTTATGGCTCTATTTGTTCCGAATTAAGTAATTGATATTATGACTACAAGTTAAGTGCTAGCACTTCAAACATAGTGTATGAAATGAAAAACTGGAAAATAATAAATGGTCATATTCTCTCTTTAAATTTTCTTTCAAAAAAATTACATATTTTCTCTTTAAAAATTTTGGATGAGTTGGGCCCATTGAATACGACATAAGTGCTACCAAAAAAAAAACTGACGAAACTACATATAATTCAAATCACACAACCATTCATATCGAAAGAAAAAAAAATTAAATAATGCACGTGGGATATTTCATATGAATACAACTCGCATGTGAGTAGGGGTGTATGTAAGTAATAACCAATGTTTTGAAACCCAGCCCGGTGAGTGACCCGATGAAATTACCGAGTAGTGGGTTAACATGTCAAACCGGTCGGACCACTGGGTGGACCGGTTTGTTGACTTTAGTCAACATTTAATAAAAGATATAATAATTAAAATTTAATAGTATTAAAAAATTATAAAATTGTGAGAAATATTTTAAGTCACTAATATTTTGTTATATTATAAGAAAAATAAGAACATGGTTATCAAAATACTAGGACTTGAACACGTGACCTCCAAAAAAATAAGTTTTTGGGAAATAGTGGAACCATTGAGCTATCCAATAATTTAATAAATAATCCAACAAACTATATATTTAATACAAGCTAAAAGATTGTTTTGAATTTTAAATGTTGGTCAACCATATTACAAAATTCAATACAAGAACAACAATGTGTGACACTAAAATCTAGAAAATGAACTTAGCAACGGACGAAATACTATGCATGCAATTCTCGAATGCATTCTAGTTTTGCTTCAAAATAAAATTAAGGATGAAAAACAACATTTTTTTGAAAAGTTGTTGGCCAAAATCGCCATGTGCAGTTTGCAGTGGATAGCCCCAAATAAAAAAAAAATGTGTCCAAAACGGACGTTCATATGCAAAGATATGGCATTTCAAAGTTTTGCATTTTTTCTTTTTTTTTTTCTTTTTTTTTCCAATTTTTGAGGCTGGATTGTAATTAGCAAAAAAATCTGGGGATTGATTTGCAATTAAACAAAAGAAGAAAAAGAAAAAAGGGCAGACCAGAAAATTTTCCGGTCGGCTCGCTGGAGGCTTGCAACCCATTTTTGGATAAAACCGGACCGGACAAGGCACCGGTTCCCGGTGGAACCGATCGGACCAGCCGGTCTGGTCTGGGTTTCAAAACAATGGTAATAACCAAATGAGTGTTTTTTATGTTTTGAATATATTGATCAAGCCAGTAAGGTGTTGATATGAGTAATTCCCGTATTGGACTAGCTCATGAGCTAAAGTCATCTTCAACTATATAGGGGATGGCCTGCAATATATATATTGAATGTAATATTCGATATACTGCAAATCAGGTGTACGCCACGTGTGCGGTCCCCACATCACGAGGTTTATAAATACCCGGGTTCCGCTAATCATGGTGAGCAATAATTATACACATACACTGCACCTCCGATATTGAGTATCCTCGTTATCGAACCCGACATAAAACTCGATATATATCTTCGATATATATCAGAGATACCATTCTCAACATCATTCTCGACATCGCACCATATCCAATCCGACGTCATACTCGACATCAACCCCGACATCATACCGACGTAGAAGGTCCTCGATATCATTTCCGACATCACATTCGATGTAACCTTCGACATTCCATCGGCAGAGATATTCAATATCCACGAGATACTCGACACACCATTATACTTGATTGTATAATTAACCTATCACTAACGAACTACGTCCGGCTTGATTCCCTCAAAGGGATACGTAGGCAGCTTGGGATAACCCAAGTCCAGTACGAAATAGTGAAAGATCTATTTGTCCCCTCACCCCGTCGCTTGGAGTACATGTGTGCTAAGGACAAAACTAGTTCCAGTGCAGCCTAGAACCAGTATAATGTGGAGCATTTCGTTGGCCTGCCAAGTCAGCAGACGACAACCCACCAAATCATGTGTCATCTTGTTAATCTCACAATCACTATTTGTGTGAGAAAAAAATGAATAAAGAAAGACTTGTTAACTTTTGTAGAAAATACATCTCATGAGGCTTGTCACGGAGCATAGATGATTATATAAACTCCGTCTTTGATCTTCAATTTTCATACAATGTAATACAATTCACATGACGAAGATCAAGTAATTCTGTTTTTTATACTGTATTTGAATTTGACCCAACAGAATTATTTGTGTTATACCAAGACATGATGCATATTGGTTACGTTTCATAAGGTTAGCTTTATACACAACTACATCATTGACTTTATTATAAATGAAGGGCTCATATTTTTGTTTTTTAATTTGAATGTTGCTTGGATAGTTGGGTATATCTTAAGCCATGGCGATTGTATCTTTTGCCACATGAGACTTGAAAGGGAATCTTGTGGCAAAGATGTAGTCTCTCCAATAAGTTAGCAGCATGCTTAAGACATAGGTCAAGTAATTGCACTAAACTCTAGCAAAGAAAAGGTAACTTCATTAAGGACCATATTTTGATTTTCTTTTGTATTACATTAGAAGATACGACGTTACAACTTCAACGCATAATTAGCGCATCCAAATAAATTATAAATCTGTAGATTATTCGGAGAATAATTCTTCTTAGAAGTATGGAATGGATAAGCTAGAACGTAGTTTTGGATAAGAATTTAGTTCTTACCTATGTTGTTTGGATTAAATGACGTCATGGGCGAATTAATTTGTTGTTATTCAATATGGCGATACATAATTACGTATACATGTAAGTAGCTTCAGTCAATTTAATAAAATGACTCTCAAGTCTTAATCCCTTGCGTAAGAAAAATAAACTTTACTTGGAGATCTTTATCCTGAAAATTAGTTATTAATTTATTATATATAATCTTTTTTAGATTGCAAATTTTCTATTCACAAATTCTCATGAATAATTGTTTTAGATAAAAGTATCGACTAGTCACTATCGTGAAAATCAGGAAGTGCGGCAAGCATAACAAATTAAATGAAAAATTTAAGTAGAGTCGATGGTTAATTCCATAAATCATTTTTACCAAAAAAATGTTAACTCAAGCAAATTTTGAGAGCATGCAATTTCGAGTTTCAAGTGAAAATATAAACAGTATTACTTCTAATGAATAAATAATTCTTGCACCGAAAAGACCAAAATACTTAATATTTGAAGAAGAATTTGGTTGGCTCGGTACGGTGGGTGGCGCCTTCTCCCCACGACATTGGCAAAGTTATGAGTCCCACAACCTGACATTGTTCCCCTAAGAACCCTACGACCTGACATTGTTCCCCTAAGAACCCTACGAGGGGAAATTCCACAGGCTCCTTCTGACTTTGGGAGATGGCTAGGGCAAGGTATGTGGGCATGAAAAGTGCGTTGATCGAGCTTTCAATGTCCACGAGGAATCTCCTTTTTTCGGTTCCAAGTATGGTGGTTGTGACCACGAGGGGATCCTCGTGGGGGTACACAACACCTAGCAGATCATCGGGCCCAAAAAAAATGACGGCCTGATCCACTAGTACGGCGGCATTGACCTCGAGCTTGTTGTCGGTATTTCGAGCCTTTCAGATGTAGTTTCACCTTTATTCATTGGTTACCCATAGTACTCCTCTTTTAATCATATTGACCATGCAGCCCGTTGGGGCGTTGTCACGATAGGTATGAGGTCAAAGCTCCTACTCAGGGGGCTCTTGCTCGCTGTCCTCGGAGTTGTCCGAGAGCTGGTTTTTCCTTTAAGGCGCCTCCTCTGGTCCCCGCTTTCCCGCGGGTGTTCCCCATTCGGGAAACACGTAATTTTCAAGATAGCCCATGCTCAGGAGCCTAGAGATTTCTTGTTGGAGGTGGATACAGTCATTTATCAGATGTCCATAGGCTCGATGGTAAGTGCAGAACTTTCTCGTACTTTTGAGCCTTTGGGATCCTTAGCTGCTCGGGGCCATTTGAAGATACGCTCCTATCCCATGATGGCCATGACCTCGATGGGAGTTACCGTCATATGGGGTAAGGGTATTGGCTCTAGGTTTTTCTTGACTCTCTCCCTCCTTCACCCATCCTTTTTGTCTCTTTTTCCCTTTCCCTTGCCAGTGGAGGAGGTCGAAGTTCGAGAGGCTTCGGCGGCTTCTAGTACTTTCCATGTTTCTTCCAACTCCCTGAAAGATTCGGCCTTCTGCATTAGGTCTTCCATGTTAGTAGCCCGGTTCCTAATGGGATAACTGGCAAAGTGTCCATGTAGTAGTCCTCGGACGATGATGTCGGAGAGCATGTCGGGATCAACGTGAGTTACTTTGCCCACGACGTGTGAGAATCATCTCATGTAGTCCCTGAGCAGCTCGTCGGCATTCTATTGCACGTCAAATAGATGCCCACAGGTCTTAGGAAAGACCATGTTGCACGCGAAATGCCTTACGAACATCTGAGTCAGTTGCTCAAAGCTGTGGATTGGGAGAACCAAGACTAGGCTCGTCCCGTGAGAGTCATCCAAAGTACTCGACACATGGCATTTCGGGTGCCGACTTAAGGTCCATGCATGCAAAGTATTGATTGATGTGATCACGGGGTCACGGTCATTACTTTCCCTAACATAACTCGAAAGCCCCGTGGGTTTCAGAGTAAGGGAGATGATGGGGTCAACTATATGATGTGCGAACGGTGTTGAACGCTGGCTCCTCCCCTGGGTTGAGGTTGCGTCGGAGTTCACGCAGCTCTCTTTGCATATGCTCCATCATTCCCATTAGAGGGGCCTTAGGAGTCGGAGAACGCTGGCACCTTCCTACTGGCTTGGGTAGTAGGACTCGTGCAGGTCTGGGGGATTCTAGGCCGACTCATGAGGATGAGATAGACGCCTAGGTGGCCATGCTTCCAGGGGTCTGTCGACCGAGCTCGCCGTGTGTAACGATGATGGTCCCCTTCTTCGACGAGGGAGAGAAGCGCGGGAGTCGCTGTATGGTGAGACTTCTGATCGAGACCTAGGAGGCGGGGCAGATTGGTGGCGAGGAGGGATCATTTGTTCTTACGAGCGGTTGCTGTCACAACCCTGACCGTTTTCCGAGGTCGTCCCTCCGTTTCCATTAAATTGAGCGAAGATGTTACCGTACATATCCCATGGTACCTGTACATACCCCATGGCTGGTCAGCCCTCTTGCGGTGCTGAAGCAACATATTATGGCATTGGAACGCCTGTAGCATGAGGCTTAGGGGCTCCGGTACCGGGTGGTACATGAGCATCAGGATTGGTGTTGGGCCGCTGATCTCTGGGACCACCTCATGAGGTGGCGGAGGGCTCTGTTGCCCATCCATTTCAGTGTCGTGGTTTTCCATTGACTCGAATTTCAGATTTAATCGAGATGATGCGCGTACTGGTACTATTCTAGCTCTTTTTCTAGCCATGCAACCTTACTCAATGTTTTCTCAAAAACTTAAGGCGTTCCCACAAATTGCGCCTTTTGGTGATGCAACATCGTTCGGGCCCGTGAGATCGGAATGTTTAGGGATATCGTCACTTAATGATTTTGTTCGGAACGCCACTTTTAAATTTGAGGGAAATGAGGCACAATTATTTTATTAAAGACTTTGAGTGAATTACAAGGGGTCGTGTAATGAGAAAGCAAGAGCTAGTGGAGTGTGATATATTCTACGTACAATAATGTTTCGATTTTGACAAAACTTGGACTGAATCTGCGTGTGTGGGTGTAGTTGTCGATTTTTCCGACTTGTCTTTTGGTAATGGAATTGTGGAATATTTATAGAGGCAACCTTGGGTCTTCCACCAATAGGAATTGGTTTTCTCATCTTAACTCTAGGTGGCTATGTCGTGTAATGGTGTGGGGTTCTTCTGCGCCAATGGGGGGTCGCGTTCGAGGGACGACTAATGGCATGAGTTGTTTGACGCTCGTCTGAGCGGGTATTGATGGCGTCTACTCCAATGGTCTTTTGAGGTGACTCTGGACCAATGAAAGAGAGTTATTCTGCCCCCAATCATTGGTCTGCACCAATAGGAATTGTCGCTTTCTGCTCCAATGGTCTTTTGAGGTGACTCTGGACCAATGAAAGAGAGTTATTCTGCCCCAATCATTGGTCTGCACCGATAAGAATTGTCGCTTTCTGCTCCAATGGATGAATTTGGCAAATGAGGTATGGTATTTGGTTATAATGAGGGTGGTTGGGAGCTATGTTGAATGAGGGCGGTTGGCACATCTTCCGAGTCTGGTCGTGTGCGAGGTTTTTCTTGGGTGGTCGGATAGCTTCCTTGGTTGTTTGGTTCTGAGCAGGACCCGTGGGGATGTTCTTCGTAGTCATATGTTATTAGGCTATCTCTTTAGCCCATGTATCGATGGGTCTTGACTCTTCCTTGTATGCACTAGTGTTCTTAATATTTTAGTTTTTGTCCTCCTTTCTCTTTGATATTTTGGCTAAGTGCTGGACTTCACCTCTTGGGGTTCTGAGCGGGGCACAGTCATGTGGGGAGCGTTTTACTCATCGATCTGTGGGGGGGGGGGGAGGGTTCGTGGTCTTTCCTTATGGATACCCGAGGTTTGGACTGACTTTAGGTCATGGAGGAAGATGTACCTCGGTCTCTAGATCTGAATTTTATTCCCTTCTAAGGGTGTTGATCAGTCGGGACCGGGGTTTGGACCGAATATCCTCTTTGGGGTGTTAGCTGGTCGTGACCTGAAGGTGCCTTCTCCAGATTCCGGTTCGTATGCCTTTACCTGGGTAATAGCTGGTAGTGACCTAGGCGTGCCCTTCCTCCAGACCGTTAGTCGTTTTTGCAGGGTACCCTTTTTCGCCCATGTCCGAGGGTGTGGCAGATTATGCATCATCACTTTATATATACCAAGGAGAATTCTTCATTGTGATCCATCTAAAAAATACACTACACCACTTGTACTCTCAATAATATAGGCAAAATAATAATAATACTTTATCTCAATTTCACCTATTTGCTCGAGAAGTGCCCTCGTATTCACAGAGCATGTCGTTAAACACGTAAACCCTAAGGGAAGTCTCTCATACAAAAATTCACGGAGCATGTCGTTTCAAACCACATTTTATTACGATAACTAGATGCCCTAAGAAAGCCCTATAACGTCATATGTGGCAAGCCAACCATCCTACCCTTCCAAGCTGTCATATCCACTATGTACCTTAAGGTTAAGTTCCTTACCCAACAAGTGATCGGGGAGGTCCAAGGAATCCAAAAAAATATTAGAAAATATCAAGTATGTTCTGGCCCTTGTATATAATTCCCCAAATACACCCCCTTTAAAACATCCAGATCATTGGGAGTGAACGTACATTACAAAGGCCCCACCTCTGCTATATGGAAATAGGGAAGCAAAAATCGGTAGGTTTCGAAAGCAAGGATATCTCAAGAGACACCTTAGCCATGAGGAGCAACCCTCAACTTACAATGAAATATAAAAAGACCAACAAAGTAGCAAATGGCCCATTTTGGAAGCGGATATAGAGGAGGTATACTCCCACACACCAGAAGGAAACCAGGAAGAGGAAACGTGCAACCGAATAAAATGAAGAAAAATGAGCTAGAAGGTGGAAAACCTCTTAGAAACAGAACACGCAAATACTGGTAACACTCTTATCATTTGCTCCTTCAAAAAAATAGGCACGACCTTTATTTCCTTTTAATTCGAAATGAGAGAGATAACTCATAGTTGTTGTTGTACCATAATTTTGCTACCTCAAAAATGCGAATCAAACTTCAATACGTCCTCAAAATTGAGGGGAGAAAAATGTAAAACTATAGAAAGATGGTAAATCCCAAACCACATCAAAATGAGGCTATAAAATTACTCGACGTTTCACGGGTATAAATCCACGTCGGCCTCATTGAGCCATATCGGCCTTTGATCGACGTGCCACATCGACCAAAGGCCGACATGCCACGTCTAGCAAAGGGGCATTCCACAATGGCATGTCCACAATTTCTAATGTGACACATCATCATCACCCCACCTCATGTGATAGGGCCCACTTATAAGGACAATGGGTTCTCCCCCTTTCCTAGAAGTTCCCTCTCACTTCTCCTTATTTGAGGGTTCGAACACTCTATCTCTCTAGAGAGCACATAGACTTTTCTCGTCTACCTTTGATGGAGGCATTAAGCGTCTGCATTGACAAATCAACAATCTGCCTTTGCCCAATTGAAGGACCATTAGGCCCATCAAAGCCCAATCAATTGCCTATGAATATCCATCATGTCATTATTTGAGGGTTGGACACTTGAGAGCTCTGAGCTCCTTGCCCTCTCCCTCTCTCTCTCTCTCTCTCTCTCTCTCTCGCCTATCTTTCACGTACGCATTTTACGTCTACCTTTTACGTAGGCATTCCTTGTCTAATTTCTTACATGGGCATTCCACGTCTACCTTCTCACGTGGGCATTTTAATTTTACTATTCCTTAGACTATTCCAAGTCTATAACCAGAAGTATCAAGGAGAATATGACAAGTACATCTACAATATTTGCATAGGCTCGTGAATCGACTATCTAATAGTCTGATCATTGATCACTAATATCTCCGAATACCGAGCCTCTTAGAGCTCGACATCAATAAAGGTCATCGCAGCTATAGCAGACCAAAACCCGAGAGTGGCGCGAGCAAGCATTGGACGCAAAAGGTCATTGCAGCTATGATACAAAATGAAGCGCAATGTGGAGCGCGATGTGATCTGCGCACATGAGGCGCGCGATCTGGGCCCGCGATGTGTCTGATTGCGCGTGACAAAAATTGACGTAGGGCTGCTCCAGGCGGTCGTTAACCTAATGGGCCAAGTAAAATTTATAAAAATAGAAAACCGTACAACAGCAAAGAACACATACAAACCAACCAGCAAAACATACCATTCACCACCATATAGAGCAAGCAAGAAAACCCTTCCAATTACACCGTGCAATATAGAATAAGAAGAACGAACAAGAGAATAAGAAATCATCGTTCATGGGAAGAGGAAGAGTCATTCTTATCCGGAGGAGTGAAAACAAGATCAAGAGGAATACACAACTATCCTAGAGAACTCTTCAACATGATATTTTTTCTCCATCTTATATTTATTTCATTTGTTATTCATGATGTAGAATCGGTTATTTGAAACAATGAGCGGCTTGTACTTTATGCTTAGAGTTATGAAGTAATTAGATTTGAAACTATATGAAGACTTATGAGTTGATCTCTATTGATTGTTTGATTTATGTTTATTAAGTTTCTTGTACTCAATGCTTTATTATGTGTGATCAACATAATACTAATCTGAAGTTATGGGAGGAAACTAGCATAGCCACATAGCATGTTTTGTGGATAAGTGAAACCGTGATTGTGCGGAAAAGATAAGTCAGACCATGTCCACTTGTGGCATCGAAAGAAGCCATAAACATAAACGTCAATTACGAAAGTAAACACTTTGTGAGAGCATAGTGGATATCCAATGAACCCGAACCACTAAGCTATTTAATTATTATTGTTTACAATCCAAACCAATCAAATTATTTGAATTCAATCAAGTAGTTAGAAATAGTTAGATTAATTAATTTGGTTTATTCAACATTTAGTTTAATTAAAACAAGATATTTCAATCTTGACAAAATTAGTGGGGAAATCAGTGAAATAATTAGGTGTGCAATTTAATCTTTACTTTCCATTTTATGTTATTTGTGCTCGTATACTTGTGATAAAGTGTGTGTTGAGATAAAATAAGAACACATATTGTCGTGGACTAGGCAATTAAACGCATATCTATTTTGATTGTTTTGCAATTTTTACCAAGTGTTTAACTTCTGTTTATGAAATTTTTAGGTGGCTGCTTAACAATCTCGTGTAGGTCATTATTACTGCGAAGAACAGAGGCATCAAAATACAAAAGATTCGAGCACTGTGTGGATGATTTTCTCAGAAAAGTTACGGGAGGCAACGAATCTTTGGTAACTATTTACAGATTTTGGGGAAGAAATAATGAGTACGTTGTCTACCATTTAATGAATTTTGAGAAGGCAGGCAAGTTTTATATATCAGCACATCTCATAGAGAATTGGTTGAAGTTGAAGACTTTTCATCTAACACGAGTCGGAGCAGCTAATGATTGGTATATGGGACTTGATACATTATTGTTAGCACGTGGGAAAAGAGGGTAGAATTATTAATGGGACATTTCCAATTATGGTAGTGCCACGTCGTAGAGAGATTGTGAGCTTTTCACAGAGGCCAGGTGAACAAGTACATGATGCATGAGCATATTTAATCTACTTATCAAAAGATGTCTAGATCATGGAGAGACCTTAGCACGGCTACTAGAATCATTCTATGTTGGATTAGATTAACTCAATAGCTCGGGGATGTTTCATGAAACTTACAGGCGAAGCAACAAAAGAAATCCTAGCAGACATTACTCTAAACACTGTAACTAATTGGGGAGATCATCACTTACATTCAGATCTAGAGGCACAACAAACCAACACATGGAAGCAAAGAAATGTGAATGCCATTTCATTTAAGGAGGAATTAAAGGACAATCAATTGATATAATATCCAATACATCAACTAGGATACGTCGAAGAGCCAGTGCATGTAGTTACGTTAAGAAGCGGGAGAGGAACACAACCTCCTCCACTATCCAATCAGGATGAAAAAGAAACAAAGAAATCAACAAATGCTCAACATGTAGCGAGGAAATCGAAGATGACAATGAGAAAATCCCAACTATGGCACCACAAAAGGAGAGAGAACGTCCAGTGGCAACACCCTATCCACAAAGACTAAGCAGGAGGACAACAGATAAGGTAGGCGAAGTATTTATGAAGTCATTAAACAGAGCAGCACTTTCAATACCGTTCATAGAAGCAATCAGCCATATTCCAAAGTTCAATAAATTCATGAAGAGTTCGGTCACACGAAAGAAGAAGATCGAGAATGTGAATTTGGTAACATTAGTAGGAGTACACGCCGTAACACTCAAGCCAATGCAGCCATAGAAAAAAGGAGACCCATGAACTTTTTCTACCTCTTTCTTAATTCATGAATGATATCATACTACTACATTAATTGATTTGGGTGCTAGTGTGAATGTTATGCCATTAAAATCGTATGAAAGATTGGGACTAAGGGGAGTACAACCTACTAACATATTATTGCACTTAGCTGATAGATCGACAAGAAAACCTTATGGAATAATAGAAGATGTTATATCATAATTGAATGAAGGATACATACATGCCGATTTTGTTATACTAGACACAAGTGATGAGGAAGGACCTATCATATTAGGAAGACTATTTTTGGCTACTAGTAATGCTATTATAAATTGTGCTGATAGTATAATAAAATCTAATGATAATAATAGAAATATGAGTTATGATATGTATCATGCAATTAAACATCGGAGAAGCTAGAGGATTGCTACATGGTGGATGTCATTGAAGAAGTTATTGAAGAGCATCAGGAGGAAATCATTATCAACAACCTACTAAACAAGTGTTTGGTAAGATCTATAAAAAGGAAACAAGATAATGCAGAAATTAAAGAAGAAGTCAATAACTTAGAAAGAACACCACAACGGTTCAGTAGATTCTATAGGAAAGAACCACTTAAAAGGGAAAACGAAGAAAGATTACCATCATTAATTAAGTCCCCTAAGTTAGAACTCAAACATTTACCACCACACATTAATTATGTATTTTTGAAGGGTGAAGAAGAATTACCTGTTATAATTAGTGCAACTTTAGAACCAAACCATGAAAGAAGGTTGGTTAAGATATTAAAGAAACGGGCAGGAGCAATTGGGTAGACAATGCTGATATAGAAGGTGTAGATGCTACAGTATGTATGCAAAAGATTCTAACAGAAGATAATTACAAGCCGACTGCCTAACCGCAGAGATGACTGAATCCAGCAATGAAGAAAGTAATAAAAAAAAGATAATTAAATTACTCGATTATGATATGATTTATGCTATTTTCGACAGTGAGTGGGTAAATCATGTACAGGTAGTTCCAAAGAAAGGAGGGACAAATGTAGTGAAGAACGAGAACAACGAACTAATTACTACCACGTAAGTAACAAGATGACGTGTTTTTATGGATTACCGAACTTTGAATGAAGCAACGAGAAAAGATCACTATCATTTACCTTTTATTAATCAGATGCTTGATTTGTGCACTTGCGACATAGTGGGATTTAGGTGTAACAATCTGTGCTGAGATATATTATATTCTATTTACACATAAATACGCCCACATCATCTATTATTTATGTGTAAACAAAATAGAATATATCTCAGCACATATTGTTACACCTAAATCCCACTATGTCGCAAGTGTACATATCAAGTAATAATAAAATGGTAAGTATAGTTACAAACCAAGTATCGTATCCCAGGAGGGTGATGGTTGTATGTATGAATCACTTAAATGCAAAAACACAAATTACTGTCACTATATTTTCTCTTGTGTTTGCAGAATGTAATGAACGCTATGAATGATTTTTAAACTGAAGATGTTTTGAATGCTATTTATGCTAAGAATGCTTAATCTAGAATGTAATGAGATTAATCTAAGAATGCAAGAATGTCAAATATCTTTTTGGGTTTTTGGTTTTTAAATGCAAGAAAATAATTAAACTACTTAATCTAATAAAAGCAATTAAACTAAGAAAATCAGAAAGATGAGAGATTAACTAAACTAAACTAACCTAGACTAGAGAATTGAATTGGATGATTGAGTGATTGAGTTTAGGTTGTGAACAATGGTTGGATACATTTTTTAGAGGTTCGATTTCACAATGACTTAAATTAGGAGTTTATTGACAAACCATCTATATTTACTTCCAATACTTGATAGTTATTTAATATTTGCATGTCTAATGGATATGTGACATATGGAAGGAGCTTAAGGTTGTGCAATAGTTTCTTTCGCAAATTCAAAGTCACAAATCGCATATATATATAACACCCTTAGCATTCTACACTTTCGAGTGGCCCCACTCGGGTGCTTTCGTTTTATCCTAGAAAGAGTAAGGTTAGTCACACAACATAAGTAACTATTCAATGTAGACATTCAAGGTCATCAAACACATCAACTAAATCAAATAAAGATATTCATAATATCAGAGTTACTCCCCTACTCTAAACAACTAGTAGGTTAGCTCATAATAGTCATGAGTTCAACAATCAACAAATAATAAAATATTATAGACAAATTAAAAAAGGTAAAGAAAAGCTTTTCGGATCCGGTAGAACGTTGTTGCTTAACCCTCTTCATACTACCTTTTGCTATCTTCTTCTCCACTAATCATCTTCTCTCAAACAATCGCTCGACTAATCTTGCAGCTTGTTCTTCCATTTCTTCACTCGTCCAACTCTTTCACCATGGTGTTGTCATCAATTTCCTCCTTAGTTTCCTGTCTTCTTGACATCCTCCATGTGTTGTTAATAATAGTGGGATTAAATTTGTAGAACTTTTCCCCCACATACGCTATCCCATACTTGGGAGACCCTTTAACATGCACAAACTTAGACATGTTACAGTAAAATTCCCTAATTACATCAGGGGCATATGGGACAACATCAACCAAATAGTGGAAGAGGCTCCTAGACTCAAGAAGCTCGAACACCTTATGAATCTTATAGTCATCAACAACAATGTTCCTCTTAGCCTATATTTTCCTTGCAGTCATAATATCATAGTTCTCATTTACAGTTTTGGTCAAGAAATACCTATTATGGTGCTTACTAGGAAAATTGGCCTCAAAAGTTTTTGGTAGTTCAGCCTCAGACTCCTCTTTGGACTCTAGTGTTGTGTCAGCATTCTGGTTAGATGGTGTTGGATCAACATTCTGGTTAATGGGTGTTGGTCCAACATTTTGAACAGTCGATGTTGGCACAACATCTAGTTAGTCCAGTTCCTCAACTTCTTCCTCCTCTTTGGATCCTTCATCATCATATTCCTCTTGTTCATGAGAACCCTCCTCCTCATCTTCATTAGCAAAGTCATCCTCTTCAGCAACAACCACTTCCTTAGCAGCTTCCTCATGATCTTGTGCATGTTCATCTTCCTTTTCCCCCTCAATTTCAGCAAGAGGAGCAGATGGTTGGTTCTCCTCAGGCACCAATGCATCCAGTACATGTTCATCTTCATTCTCCCATCTTCAGCAGGAGGAGCAGGTGGTCGACTCACCTCACGTGCCAATGTTTTAGACATCACTGCTTCATCTGTAAGTGGGACATCCTTAGAGATGATGGGTGGATTCTGTGTTGCTTCAATATCTGCATGTTTCTGTGTTGCGACAACATTATCTGGTATTGGCGCTGTGACAACATGAGTGGGTTCTTGTACTAGCGCAACATCTTCTTGAACTGGTGTTGGCTCAGCACTGGTATTCGCACCCTCTTCGATTTCAAGTTTCTCTTGATGTACATAGGAGCTGCCTTTTTGTTTTGGGTAGTTCAGGTACCACCAACGTATTGTGTATGTGTCTGCGGGTGCTTCTACGAGGTTGAACTTCCCTTGCATTAGATGACATGGCTGCAGCAACATTGGCAAGATCAGCGATTGTGGATTTCTTTCACATTATAGCATGCGTGAGTACATTAGGAAGATAGTAAGAATCTATGGTTTACATGATTTTGCATAATCTAAGCCCAATAAAAAGGAGATGAAAAAGGAAAGTGGAAGTAATGTAGAAGTCATGGGTGGGTAAATGTTTAGAACGTGTGACATTCCCGCCATGTTGAGTCAACACGTACAATAGTGTTGGCAAGACACGTGACCAGAGCAGTTATTAACATAACTTATAACTCACAATGTTGTGTTGGGTGTTAAGAAAACATTCGTTGGGGCTGTGTTGGCACAATATTCTAAATTGATATCAAGTCTGTACTGAGCCAATTGTCTGTGTGGTAAAGGTCTTACCAAGGTTTTCTTCACGTACTAGCATAAGCAGGAACTAAGCAATATACCTAGAACTTCAAGAGTCAGAAGGAATCATTCAAATCCAGTAGCTTAGCTTAGGTCTGAAATAGGAGTGGGAGTTAGAGAACAGAAAACACACTAAGAAAACAGTAAAGTGATTAACATCACAAAGACAATTAAGCTCTTATAGTTCAGTGAGACACAATCTTGTGTGTTACTGGCAGCTAACAACCCAAGAGATATGCCTTACATATGAAATTAACACCTGAAGAAAACTAAGAGATACTTCCCTTAAGACCATGACAACACAACATATGATAAGCAAGATAGAATAATCACATACCAGAAGATGAATGTATGGCCAACATTTTTGTGTACATTGTTGTCTCAACACAACAAGTCATCAGTCATAGATATAAACCTTTACTTATTCAATCTAAGACCATTATTAAAAAGTAACTTTCAAGCATTACACTTTGAGGCAAAAATGGATCATATATTCACTGAATGTAGGCAATAGCAGGACCCCTAACACCCCAGTTTCAACACAATCAATGCAGGTGCACAAGCAAGTACATAGGGTTGGGTGCAGGCAGTATATGACCCCAACACCCCCAGTATCCTAACACATACTTGTTTATTGAGCACCATAAAGAAGGTTTCAGCAACAAGTGAGCAATTATACTGCATTAAAGGTAATACAAGACCCCAGACACCCAGTATAAATATTCACCATCCTATGCCCCCTCTGCACACAAAACAATATAAATAAGTCACAAGGGAATACAACATACCTGTCAACTCTGTGTACCCCAGCTTCTTCATATTGTTTTGTGTATCTATAACTTGAATATGACACAACTGAATACAACATAGCAGGCAGCTCTGTGTACCCCAGCTTTTCCAAGTCAAGACACTACCCCAAAGCAAAGAAAGTTTGCAAAATTTTCAAGAAGTATTTGTAAAGAGTAAGATATCCAATAAATGCTGACAGGCGAGTAGGACTTCACAATATTCAAGATTGTAACAAACAGACATGAGACAAACAAGGAAATCACAAGAACTAACCAAACAATCAAGAGAACAATCTGGGTGCATCACAATTAGTCACTGGTGTTGGCCTGTGATGTTGAGGCAACACCTATATGTTTAGCATGTTCACAACACACTCATGTCGAGAGCCTTCCTCAAACTGAAGAACCTCTCATTATCTAGGGGGTTTTGAACATGTGTGCTAGTTGATTGTTGGTTTCAATATGTTCAATTGTGATTGTTTTATCTTCAATCAAATCTCTTTAGGAGTGATGTCTAATGTCAATGTGTTTGGTTCTAAAATGTTGCACATGATTTTTAGATATTCTAATGGCACTCAAGTATAACATTAGTAGAGTATTACTAGTTAACCCATATCACAAGGCATATGTTTCAAATATATTAGTTGGGTTACATAGCTAATATTTTCTTCAAATATCTTCGGCTTATCTTCTTGCCTTAAGCATAAGTCTGCACGATCTTTTAGAGTCCTAATATCCTAAAACATATCACATATAACTACAACTGGTGGAACTAGGTTAGTTTAAGAATAAAGGCAAAATAAAATATTTCACTTAAATAATTCAGTCAGTGCAGTGTTGAGTTTAGTGTTGTGCCAACACTAGTTATGAGAATGTTGGACCAACACTTCTTGACAACACCTGCACTTTAAGGGTTTACCCAACTACCTAATCCCAACGGATTGGTTGTGACTTAGTCACGTAATACCATTAAAATTGATCGCATTAAATGTCTAATTCCAACTAATTGGTTGTGACTGATGGGGAAACAGACGAATTGGAAATAAGTAAGCAAGTAAAATACTACGCCAACGCCCTTTTCACAAGTGCATGGTCAAGTAATGACAAAATGATAAGTATAGTTATGAACCAAGTATCGTATCCCAAGGGAGTGGTGCATTAATCCTAGAGTCACTTAATTGCTTAAGAACTAATATTTATCATGATTAATAACTTCTTTGTTTGAATGCAAAATGCTTTAAATATATAAAACTACGAGTGCAAGTTCTGGAAAGTAGTTTTGAGTGCAAGAGAACACTATAACTAGAATGTAATGGAAACTATAACTAAATGAATATAATGGATGAAAACTATGGAAACTAGATGAACGCATGGAAACAGGTTGAAAATAGATTAAATGCAAGAAAAACATATTTAATATTAAATGCAAAACAGGAAGTACATAAGACATAATTTAAGATGATTTGAGGTGAATGCTTAAGATAGTAAAAAAATATTAAAAGATGTTTGCAGGTTGGGGGTTGATGCGTATTTTCACGTGCTATTAATAATCAATTACGCACTTTTGCAAGTATACGAGTCAATTAATATAGAATGGAAAGTGAATTACGTCTTAAGAATCGAATCCTACGAGAACTGTATTGAATCAATCTCGATTCTTCTATTTTTTTCTCAAGTTTGTTACGTAATAAGATTTGTAAATTGAAGGTTGGATTATCTAAATTAATTCAATCAAACTAGATTAGACTATACTAAACTACACTAAACTAATTAACTGAATTAGATGACTAGTTGATTTCTACTAATACTAAATCTAATTACTACTTAAATCTACTTAAATAGAGAATAAATGTTTAGAGCGTCTGGTTTCATTGTATCTCTCATGTGTCCATTCTCATACTTTTAATTAATAGTTTTGAACTACGTGTTAATGGCTTCTTTCGATTCCACAAGGGGGCATGGGATGACGTCAGTGGGCTCACACACTCACATGTTCAACTATCCCACAGAACGTGCTATGTAGTGGCCTTAGCTACTAACCATAACTTTTAATCATTTATATATTGGCCAGATAAATAAAAGGATTGAGATACAGATAGCGAATAAACAAATAAAAGAAAAGGTCTTCATCAAAACATAAGAAATCACAGAGGTTCGTCACTTCAATTACGCCATAACTCTAAACATACAAAATTAGCTACTCATGATTAAAAGTTCCAAATAAAAAATTGAAAAGAACATCGTAAGGATAGTAGTAAAAGAAAAATAAACTCCCTATTGATGTTGCCTTGCTACTTTCTACTCGCTCCATAACTTGAATCCTTGCTCACGATCTCAATTCTTCGGATTGTTGATGCCTCTTTCTGTTTTCTCTTGTGAATAATGATTGGTGGTTTGAATAATAAGAGTGGGTGTGAATGGATGAATTGTGTGCTTGGTGGTGGTCTCTTCAAATCCGCAGCCCTAGTATCTTTATATAGGAAAAATAGCAGATGTTTCGAAATTAGGGTTTTCGTATAATTTTGGGCTTCAACGAGCGATTTTGGTCTAATCGCGCTATGGGGCGCACTACTTTTTATTTTTAGGTGCGAAGCTTTCCCACCCCCAACAGAAAATCAGACGATGTCCTCATCGTCAAAACATATAAAATAAAGCATAGATGAGAGTACTCCCCTGGTCGAGCAACAAGACCATGGGACGCTCATTGGACCGCGACTGTTGGCGCTTTGTTCAATTTTTATCTCGTTCCAATTTGTTTCAATTCCATCAAAGATGGTGTTGGTATTCCAGAGCTGTTCCTTGATCTCTTCCAATATGTTCACTAGCTTTGAATTTTTATGTCGTTTGTTGATGCTAGTGATAGTCTTTATGCTCTCCTTCCCGTGCTTAGATCAATGGTGAAGTAACTTATTGACTCCATATTCTTCTACAAATAAACAATAGAAAAATAAAATTTCCTCTCAAGAAAATAGATAGATAGGTAAAGTAGAGAAGAAATATCCTTATGAATTCTCAGAGATAATACAATTATAAAAGTGATTACAATTATAAATGAAAGAGTTCTTAATTAGAATTTGGAAATTTTTCATTAAATTGCATAACTCTCCATAATAATTGTAATCACACACGAGATAATTTATGTACATCAATGAAATTTAATTATAAGAAAAGTATAAATATCATAGGAAAGGTAAAGGATAGAGAGTGTTCAACCAATTTTCGTAGATTCTGATTGTTGCATGTCTTCGCTTTCCATACGCATTGAGAAACATGTTGTGCAAGAAAGGTATGAGGCGTGATGTGGTTAGCGCGCATCTCGATCGCGCGTGTGGGGCGCAATGTAACTTTGGTGCGCTATTGGACGCGGTATCTTCTGGAATTATGGTGCCACATAGACAGAGTCTCCATCCATTTTTTGTTATTTAGGGAGTTGCGGTATCTCGTGCCGTTTTAGACAGAGTCTTCGTCCTTTTTTTATTATTTGGAAAGTTGTGGTATCTCGTGCCATTTTACACAGAGTCTCCGTCCCCTTTTTTGGTTGTATTTGACAACGCTATATCTTAGATAAGATTGATTACGCAATTTTAAGTGTCTTAAGATAGTTTGACCAAATGTGTCTCTTTTGGAGACGAATTCAAATAACGGAATTAGGGCGGGGCTTAATTTAATAGCTCAGCCTACTATGTTTCCCAATGTAGCCCTTGGGCTCAAATCTTTAGTGTCCCTGTTTTAAGTTATTACATGTTTGCCCCTCAAGCTCGTTGTGGCTGAGAGGACGAATAATTGTTGTTCAAAATATTCAGGGTACTATAAACTTACAAAAAATTAAATCGGAGCTTCTTAGTCAATGTGCTCCATCTGCATGGGGGCCAATGCCTCTATCGCCTCTTATTCCTGTTGTGGTCGTGACCGAAGCGAGTTCACATAGCATTTCCGCCCTTCAATGTGATCTCCGATCACTTCCCCTGTACCTGCAGGAGTAGGAAATCTTACCATTTGATGGTAGGTTAACGGTAGTGCTCGGAATGCATTCAGAGCAGGCCTTACCAGGATGCCGTTATACGTGAAGTTCATGTCGACAACTACATAGTTGGACAGTAGCATTCTCCTATGTGGCGCGCTTGCTAAAGAGGTAGGAAGCACTAGCATTCCACGAGGCACAATCTCCGGGCCTCCGAAACCGCTAAGTGAAGTTCTCACAGGTTCCAATGTCTCGCCATTCAGTCCCATCTTATCCAGAGTAGAGCTGAACAACACGTTAACTGAGCTGCCTTGGTCCACCAGCATTTTCGTGACACCGAAGTTGGCTATATCCACCGTTATCACCAAGGGGAAATCCAAGTTTGCTGTTTGAATGGCCCCGACGCTCAGTTTTTGCAGATCTACGGTGGAGAAGATGATCTCTTCATGTGGCATTTCCTCGATCCTTAGGATATTTGCTATATTGATAAATTTGTCTGAGAAGACGAGCCTCAAAATTTTCTTCGGGGCGTTCGTGGATTCCGCCCCCCTGGTCCTCCCGATATCATGTTTATCATGGCTTTCCTGATATTGCCATTTCACATTTGAGGATAATCAAACAACTGTAGTTGATCAATCATATTTTTTTTGTCCTTCCTTGGGGAGGGTGTTATTTCCTTGTCTGTGCTATCGTCCCGCTCTTTCATCCCTTTGATAAACTGCACGATTTTACCATCCTTCAGTAACCGTTCAATCTCATCCTTGATATCCTTGCAATGCTCGGTGTCGTGGCCCTTCTGATTGTGGTATTTGCAGTAGTGGGCCGAATACCTCGTTGCCTTCTAATCATTCATTTGTCTGGGCTCTTTCAGCTATCCCTTTCTTTTTTCCACCCCAAATACTGTCATGATATTAGCATTCGGAGGCGTGTACCGCTTGGGAGAAGTGTCCCGGTACCGGTTGTTTCTGTTTCTGTCATTGTTGTTGTTGTGGTGTTGGTTTTCCCTTCCTTGCTCCTTCTCTTTTGGGGGCGCAACGCATAATGATTTGGTCGCCATCATTTCTTCGAAATGAACCACACTCTGCGTTATCCTGTTAATTTCTTCAATAGTGGTGGGTTTACGTTTGATTAAGTCGCTGCCAAACATCGTGTTGTTAGTCGCTTGGAAGAGTATATTCATTACCATCTCTCCACTCGGGCTGTCTACCTTCAACAGTTCTGCGTTGAAATGTCTCATGAAGTCTTTCAAACTTTTGTTCGTCCCCTGCTTCAGGACGTAAAGGTGGGAGTGATCCAAAATCAATCTTGCTTGCCTTGAGAATTGATGCTTTTTCCCAAAAAAACTATGTAGATGCATTTATAATAATGAAAGATATGGCATTGCATGAAAAATTATCATGTCCAAAAGTATGGCGTTACTCTCATAGATATACTACCATTGTTCACAACTTAATTCATAGGGGAAATATGGAAGGATAGTGTTGGTTCAGACTTAACATGTTTTGTTTTAGATAATCGCTATCCATCTTCAACTATAGACTAAATTATTTGAAGTAAAATGAAGACTATTACAAATAGATTTGCCATCGAAAAAGCAAGATACTTTCACTACTAATAGTATGCATAGTAACAAACGTTAAATGGCTTTAGCTTAGGCTCTGTATTTCAACTCTAAACCGCGATTCTCAAATTAGAAACCCGAGTAAAATAAAATAATTACAAAAGAATAAAAGTTTGCGACATTACATTAATAAATTTTAAAATATAGTCACGTAATGATACGGGGCGTTACACCCTCCCCTCGTTAAAAGAATTTGGTTCCCAAATTCATATAGAATACGAAATATAATTTCAGACTACTTAGAAAATGGTGAAATGGTATTGTCCAATGTCAAGATGTCTCATGGTTTTGATAATCACAGTTTAGGAGGAGAAAATATGGAATAGAGCTTGGTAGGAATTAAGAGGTGACATTTCATACATTACGGTTATCCTTGAAGGTTATTGAACTTAAAAATGGAGTTTAGATTGAGAGTAAGGTCCTACGTTTAAAGTCCGCTTCAAAGAATAAGATTAGCTAATGGTTTGAACCTTAGGAGTCGAAGGTAGAATAATAGTGGTGATTAAAGCACAACAAAGACTCACAGGATGAGAGTAACAGAATATTGGAAGTATAACGATGCTCTAATGGTACCCCATCCGGAAGTAGAAGGGAGATTGAAATAGATGTCCGAGAACGACTCAAAAACCACTATGAATAAATGGGTACAACTCCATTGGTTAAACTAAGAATCGTACTTGAGTAGTAACACACTACAAACTAAAGAGTACATGTATAGTTAACTCTTAAGAGCTTAGATGCAAGACATTAAACAAGGACATGGAAGTTGGTAAACTAATAAGGTGGTTCGAAGTTTTAATATTAAAGCGTCATATCCTAGCTGATGACCCTATTTACGACGTGATGATAAATGTGGTTCTAGGTGTTTTTGATAAAGTTAATTTATATTTTGAAGAGAGACGAAAGTCTTATCCCTATACAGCTCAAAAATCTTGGCGCAACAACTAAAGTATTCATACTAGACTTATGTGTCACTAAGTGAAGCAGAGGGGCTAAAAGAAAAGAATTTATGAATAACAAAAACATTGGTAAAGATTCAGGTTCTAATCCTTTGTGTAGTCCAACTAAAATTCTAGCAATGCTATATATCTTAATCCACTTATCCAATATATTAAATAATGATAATCATACTTGTAATAATTTTTAACCATAAACATTACTCTTGAGTTTAATATAATGTTTCTAGGTCATGATGCATCGTCACTGATAATGGAAAGCCGTTTTGCAATAGTTTGGTAGACAAGTTGTGTGAGAAGTTTGGATTATAGCAAAGAAACTCTTCCATGTATTATGCTGCTTCTAATGGCCTCGCCGAAGCGTTCAACAAAACTCTCTGCAACTTGTTAAAGAAAGTGGTGGCAAAGTCAAAGAAAGATTGGCATGAAAGAACTGGAGAAGCTTTATGGGCATATAGAACTACACACAGAACGCCAACTCAAGCAACCCCGTATGCATTGGTCTATGGAGTAGAAGTAGTTCTCCCTCTTGAGAAACAAATCCCGTCTTTGAGGATAGCCCTACAAGAAGGACTCACCGAAGAAGAGAATGCTCATTTGCACTTGCAAGAACTAGATGCCCTTGACGAGAGAAGACTAGAAGCGTAACAAAAACTTGAGTGCTATCAAGCTCGTATCTCCAAGTCTTTTAACAAAAAGGTCCGCCTACGCTCCTTTCAAGTTGGTGATTTGGTTCTTGTAGTGAGAAGGCCCATCATTATCATTCATCGAACCGGAAACAAGTTCACTTCAAAGTGGGATAGTCCTTATGTAATCACAAAAGTATACACGAATGGTGCATATAAGTTGATCGCTGAAGATGGTTTAAGAATTGACCCGATAAATGGGAAGTTCTTGAAGAAGTATTACCCTTGATGATTGAAGCATGCTCCATGACGCACGAGCTTAAACTGCATGTTACTCCTGGTCCGCATGAGTATAAACTATGCACGGTACCCACCAATGGTAAATTATGTGGTTAAACCCCACTAACGGTATTCTTATGTGGTTAAATCTTAAATACTCCACTTTGTCTAAAGTGGTTAAAGAATAGATACTTCTGGCCCACACGAGTATAAACGGTGCACGACACCCCCCTAAATCAACCTTGATTTGTTTTGAACTAGGTTATGACTTGATCGTGTTATTAAGGTACGTAGGCGGCTTAGAAGTTTTCTAAGTTGAGTCATGAACTTTGCTTAAGTTGGTCTTGTTGCATTATGCTACATTGCTCATGCAAAATAAAAATGGTGCCAAATACGAAAGAATAACTCAAAGCAAGATAAATAAAGGCAAATCTCTTATTCAATCTCAAAGTTTGGTGATAATATGAGTCTAAAGCAAAAGCAAAACAAAATAAAGCAAACAAATGAAGAAAAGAACAAAAGACTCAAGCAAAAGGTCTCGCATCCGTCAACTCACGTTGCGCGGCTTTCAACTCCGCTCTCAAAGTGGCCAAGTCTTCATTGTTAATCTGGTCCCTAAGTACCCTCAACTCTTCTTCAATGGTGGAGATGTCACCCTCGGCAGCGCTAAACAATTCTTTTTGGCGTTTCAAGGAAGAGTTGGGCTTCTTTTGCTTCTTCTTCAAGCCTTGCAACCTCTTTGTGACACTCTGAAGCTCAATTTTGGTAGATTGGATGTGGATTGCTTCTTTGTCCTTCCTTTCTGTGGCACTTCAGATATGGTCTTCAACCTCACCACGTTGCACCTTGACTCGCTCAATAGATGTGGAGTTCACCTTGTCAAAAGCAGCAACTTTTTCGACTAATGGTTCTAATAAAGCTTCCAAAGGAGAGATGTCTATGCTATTCGTCTTAAGTGAGTCAAGAAGAACATGAAATTGACCCTTCATAGAATAAATGGCTTCAATAGGGGTACGTGAAATCCTTCTGCTTTGTCGCTCCCACAAACAACTAGCGTACTCCTTGTCATAGTCACTTAGAAAACTCCTACCATTAAAAATCAAAGTAGTAGGAATAGGAGGCGTGTGTTTCCTCGCTGGAACATATTGTTCATCATCAATGGAGATAGATTCTTCCTTCAACTGCGACAGATAAGCACGAGGACTTAGAAAGTGAAGAAAAATGAAAATCAAGAAAAGTTCAACCAAATACCTTTTCAGTGGATCTTGAATTTGAAGTACGAATGGTCTTGCTAGAGGCATCATTCTTCTCTTGCTTTGATGAACTTAAGTCTCTCTTGGATCTTTTCCAATGGCGATCGGCGTTGCTACTACCACTCTCTTCGGGGGTACTTTTTCTCTTCGAGTAGTCTTCCACCTCAATATGTGATGAGTCTCGCGTGGTCTTCTTGGTAGAAATGGCTTTCTTATGAACACTTGTTGCGACTTCTTTAACCCCGCCAAGTATCATGGGCTTTCGTGGAGAAAGCAAAGAATCAACATTGTCCTCGAGGTAGCTCGCGTGGATCTTGACCAACCATGTTTTGTAATCCTTCGTGCAAGACCTTTTGGCGCTAATAGGAATGCATGGAACACAAGCTTTGGAGCAAGACTTAGACGAAGTGCTCATTCTCCAATAACGAATTCCCTCTGCTAGAGTAGCCTCGCGTTGGTCATGCTTGAGTACACCTGGGACTTCTTGATAGTATCCAAATTGCCAACTAAATCGATGTGGAATGTATGGGTCAATGTCAAAAGTTTCGCCTAGCCTCAAAGTAAGGTTGTACGAATGAAAGTTGATGAAGTAGTCACGCTCCGTCTCGTTAATGCTGTCGTTCTCCACAAGTGTAACGTCTTTGATATGTGAAGGATGTTGCATACCCAATTGGTGTAGTCTGCTCGATGACTCCTCTTGCGGGCTTCTCTGGGATCAAAACCCTTTGCGCCACCTTCTCCGGAATATGAGGTCATTCCAGGTCCCCTCAACCCTTGATATGTAGTCAAATGAGTTTTAAAGTATTACGCCACCCATCCATAGACGAAGTGGATTGGGAAAGGGATGTGGTCGCAAGAAGGTTGTGAAGATCTTGATATTGCGTTGATCCCTTTGTAGATGGATGCTAAAACCGGAATTGCGAGGCCCACGCGTTCATTACTTGCCATGAAACTCGCCATCTTGAATACGCCAGGACGAATAAAGCCTACATCTTTGGCACGGAGGACGAATATGCACAACCAACATGCAAAGTGCACGGCTAAATATGTCTCTTCCTTCAAGCTTTCTTTGACGTCAAGCCGTGAAAATAACGTTTCTCCTTGTGACGACCATTTCTCGTGGGGTCCAAGATTGCCAAGAGGGTTGTGCATTGACATAAGCCGGTGCGCATTCGTCGTTATCTTTTTCTATTAGCGGTGTAGGTTGTTTGTATTTGACATCCTTCTTTGACCACAAGTTGATCCACTCCTTGATTGACACTCGAGAATCAACATCGCCGACATCTGCTCGAAGCCTGTGGAATGCGTGGAACAAGCTTTGCATGACCATGGAATGTAGGGATATCCTTTTGCGTCTCTTGTGCATAGCTCCCTCTCGCTGGGTACGACCTCATCGTACATGAACCCGCGCAATGGTAGACCGCTAAGGAATTCCAAGTCCCACAATGAAGATGACAGCTCGCCGAGTGAGGTGAGGTGAGTGTTTGTTGAAGGCGACCATGCTTCGCATAAGGCTTTCATGATTTCTGAGTTCCACTCGTACGTGAAGAGAGATGCATAGACCGTGTTGTATATCTTTATGGATTGAAGTGTTGTCCTACACTGAACAATGATGTCTTCTGTCCACTCCCAATATCCACGAAAGATGTGAAAAGAGGCGTCTTCCCATGCGGCGTCGCCTTGCATGATGCGTCGTCCCAAAGTTGAAAGAGGTGTGTAGTCGGTTATTGGTGATGCGCGGCACGGAGCACCAACACTCGGGAGGATCTACTCGAAGACTGGGGATATTCTTCAGTCCACTCCTTCAATTGACCGTTGTTCGTCAATGGTGGCCACGAGCTCCCATAGTATCCATTAATCAGATTGCCCACCTTCAAGATTGTGTCTCGCCTAGTTGATTGGTTGTCATCGTCAATGATGACCAGATTCTATGCACCGGATGAAACCATTGTAGCAATTCTGAAACGACAAGATAGACAAGTTAACAATTGACAGGGAAGAATAGAGCAAATAATCAAAAAGGGAGAATGCAAAGAAACGAAGAATAAAAAATATGTACCCAAAGAGTATGTTTCTTTCACGTTGAACAAAACAAGTCTTCCTCTTTCAGTCCAAAAACTGCTACAACCTGCAAACAAATATCAAAGGAAAAAGGGTGGTTAGCAAGAAAATGCAAAAACAAAAAGAAAAGGACATCCAAATGAAAAAATATTGGGTGATAAATAATAATACGAGAAAATATGTGGTGCATTTTTGCAATTGTAGTGTGAGCAACTCTTCTTCCCAATTAAAAAGAAAAAACGTGTTGCTGGTGCGAACAAATATAAAAAAGAAAAAAGAAAAAAGAAAGTTGATACACCTATTGTACGAAGAAAAAAAAACTTCTCTTTTTCTGTTCTTCGCACTGTCGAGGAAGTATGTGGCAAAATCCTCACCCGCGCTGGATCAATCCTCGCCAAATTTACTGTCTCACCCAAAAAACCAAAAAAAAGGGTTATGTTATGATGCTTTGAACGAAGTGAAATTTTCTTTCATGTGGATAAAAATTGTCTACTTGAGTGACGTGTTATAAGTGGCAGGTACATTTTGATGGCATGAGACCGGGAGGTTTCCATGAGACAGGGTGTTGGTGTTAGTGAGTTCTAGTTTGCGCACGGGCATTGCTTTGGGCATTAATGCAAGGTGTGTGTTATTCATGTAGAAGGGTTGATGACTTCCGGAGGAGCCCAAAAGGAAAGTTGCCACCATACTATCAGCAAGGTTATGTTCGACATGGGTCGAAAAGGAAATTCTCGTGATTTATGGTGGAGCATGGTACTTTTCTGATGAAGTATGACTGCGTTGCAGTGGTAGCGAAAGCTATGAAGATCTTCTGAGGCGGTGTGGGCGTGCGATCGTCCAGGGCCCGAAGTGAAGATGATTTTGAAGATATGCTCGGTCACTAATCAAATCTTCAAGGTGGAGATTGTTGGCGGGGCATGGCATTTAATATTCCATGTGGCCAAGTTGAAGACCAACTTAGATTACTTGGTTGAGGGACTTGAAGGCAATGCGTTTGTTGTGTGTGAAGGTGCCTATAAATAGGCATTTCTTGTGCCGAAGAAAAGCATCCCATCCGAGCTTCTTTCTGTATTCTCTAATTATACAATGTATTATGTTATATACTTGTGGGGTGTAGAGTAGGGAGCAGTGAAAGTGAATAGGCTTTGTGGGGGTCATTCGGGTTGAGTAAAAATTATATAGTTGTACAAATGTTTTACATAGTGGATTTTATTCGGTTCCTTGTGGTTTTTCTCCGGTTTTGGAGTTTCCACGTTAAATCCTTGTGTTGTTACTGTAGTCAATGTTTTATTCTTGTTGCTTTGTATTTCCTCATGGGCATTCCTGGAGGCGGTATTTGCGGCGGTTCAAATACCCAACAAGCGGTATCAGAGCCCGGGTTCTGTTGGAGGTGGAGTTACTGCTAGGGTGGAGTCGTGGTGTGATGTAGTGTGAATACGTACTGTACAAGGTGGTTATGTCAAAGGTAAATGGTTATTAAGTGGGACCATTGTGACACCACCAATTACCTGGGAATCTTGAAACCTTGTGCAATGTCGGAAGCAAGGTCACGAATATTGTGAAGTGTTACGTGACATATATTGACGGAAAAACCAACTGTGACTTGTGGCAAGTCGTGGAGACGTTGATTAAGTCAGGTTATACGAGGATTCAACTGGTGGAGGTTATCGTTACACGTAGCAGTGTTGCTAGGACAACAGATACAATTGCTAGTGAAGTGGTGCGGACACTAGGACCACGAACAAAAATTTATCCGAGACAACAAGTCGATGTGGAAAGCGACTCTTAGTCAAACATTGGTGAAACTAACATTGTCTACTTGAGTGATGGCATGAGACCGGAATGTTTCCATGAGACAGGGCGTTGGTGTTAGTGAGTTCTGGTTTGCGCACGGGCATTGCTTTGGGCATTAACACAAGGTGTGTGTTATTCATGTTGAAGGGCTGATGACTTCCGGAGAAGCCCAAAAGGAAAGTTGCCACCATACTATCAGCAAGGTAATGTTCGACATGGGTCGAAAAGGAAATTCTCAGAATTGCTTTATTCTGAGTGGTTGAGACTTATGGTGGAGCATGGTACTTCTGTGATGAAGTATGACTGCGTTGCAATGGTAGCAAAAGCTATGAAGATCTTCTAAGGCGGAGTGGGCGTGCGATCTTTCAGGGGCCAAAGTGAAGATGATTTTGAAGATATGATCGGTCACTAAACAAATCTTCATGATGGAGATTGTGGGAGGGTATGGCATTTAATATGCCATGTGGCCAAGTTGAAGACCAACTTGGATTAGTTGGTTGAGGGACTTGAAGGCAACGTGTTTGTTGTGTGTGAAGGTGCCTATAAATAGGCATTTCTTGTGCCGAAGAAAAGCATCCCATCAGAGCTTCATTCAGTATTCTCTAATTATACAATGTAGTATGTTATATACTCGTGGGGTGTAGATTAGGGAGCGGTGAAAGTGAATAGGCTATGTGGGGCTCGTTCGAGTTGAGTAAAAATTATATCGTTGTACAAATTTTCTACATAGTGGATTTTTCTTGGTTCCCCATGGTTTTTCTCCAGTTTTGGAGTTTCCACGGTTAATCCTTGTGTTGTTACTATATTCAATGTTTTATTCGTGTTGATTTGTTTTTACATCATGGGCAACCCTGGAGGCGGTATTTAAGGCAGTTCAAATACCCTACAAGTGGTATTAGAGCCCGAGTTCTGCTGGAGGTGGATTTATTGCTAGGGTGGAGTCGTGGTGTAATGTAGTATGAATATGTATTGTAAAAGGCAGTTCTGTCAAAGGTAATTGGTTATTAAGCGGGACTGTTGTGACCCTCACCATTTACCTGGGAACCTTGAAATCTTGTCAAGAAAAACGAGATATCTCTTTTCAGGGGTTTACTTTGTACTATTCTGATCAACTTAATATTCACCAACTCGCTAGTGCAATGTCGGAAGAAAGGGCACGAATATGGTGAAGTTTGACGCGACGTATATTGACGGAAAAATCAACTGTGACTTGTGGCAAGTCGGGGAGACATTGATTTACTCGGGTTACACGAGTATTCAACTGGTGGAGGTTATCGTTACACGTAGCGGTGTTGCTAGCACAACGTATACAGTTGATAGTGGAGTGGTGCAGACACTAAGACCACGAAAAACATTTATCCGGGACAACGAGTCGATGCGGCAAGCGGCTCTTAGTCAAACACTGGTGAAACTAATATTGTCTACTTTAGTGATGTGTTATAAGTGGCAGGTACGTTCTGATGGCATCAGACAGGGAGGTTGCCATGAGACACGGCGTTGGTGTTAGTAAGTTCTAGTTTGCGCATGGGCATTGCTTTGGGCGTTAATGCAAGGTGTGTGTTACTCAAGTCGACTGGCTGATGACTTCTAGAGGAGCCCAAAAGGGAAGTTGCCACCATACTATCAGCAGGGTTATGTTCGACATGGGCCGAATAGGAAATTCATGGAATTACTTTATTCTGAGTGGTTGTGATTTATGGTGGAGCGTGGTACTTTTGTGATGAAGTATGACTGCGTTGTAGCGTTAGCGAAAGCTATGAAGATCTTGTGAGGCAGAGTGGTCGTGCAATCATCCAGGGGCTAGAATGAAGATGATTTTGAAGATATGATTGGTCACTAATCAAATCTCAAGGTGAAGATTGTTGGGAGGGCATGGCATTTAATATGCCATGAGGCCAAGTTGAAATCCAACTTGGATTAGTTGGTTCAGGGACTTGAAGCCAACGTGTTTGTTGTATTTGAAGGTGCCTATAAAAACGCA
The DNA here is from genome assembly GCA_948329865.1 of Linaria vulgaris. Lineage (NCBI taxonomy): Eukaryota > Viridiplantae > Streptophyta > Magnoliopsida > Lamiales > Plantaginaceae > Linaria > Linaria vulgaris. The sequence goes on from OX415253.1 coordinate 16,578,914, forward strand.
TTTCTTGTGCCGAAGAAAAGCATCCCATCAGAGCTTCTTTCTGTATTCTCTAATTATATAATATAGTATGTTTTATACTTGTGGGGTGTTGATTAGGGAGCGGTGAAAGTGAATAGGCCATGTGGGGGTCGTTCGGGTTGAGTAAAAATTATGCAGTTGTACAAATTTTCTACATAGTGGATTTTGCTCGGATCCATGTGATTTTTCTCCGATTTTAAAGTTTTCACGTTAAATCTTTGTGTTGTTACCATAGTTAATTGTTTTATTCGTGTTGCTTCGTATTTACCTCATGGGCAATCCTAGAGGCGGTTCAAATACCCAACAAGTCGTATGAGAGCTCGTGTTCAGCTGGAGGCAGTGTTAATGCTAGGGTCGGGTCGTGGTGTGATGTAGTGTGAATATGTACTGTAAAAGGCGGTTCTGTCAAAGGTAATTGGTTACTAGCGAGACCGTTGTGACCCCACCAATGACTTGGGAACCTTGAAATCCTGTCAGGAAAGAAGGGCTATCGCTTTTCGGGAGTTTACTTTGAACTATTCTGATCTACTTAAAATTCACCAAGTCACTAGTTCAACGTCTGAAGCAAAAGCACAAATAAGGTGAAGTTTGACGTGATGTATATTGATAGAAATAGCAATTGTGACTTGTGGCAAGTCGTGGAGACGTTGATTTGGTCGGGTTACACGAGGATTCAACTGGTGGAGGTTATAGTTACACGTAGCGGTGTTGCTAGATCGACATAGACAGTTACGAGTGGAGTGGTGCGGACATTAGGAAAACAAAAAACCATTTATCCGGGACAACGAGTCGATGCGGCAAGCGGCCCTTAGTCAAACACTGGTGAAACTAACATTGTCTACTTCAGTGACGTGTTATAAGTGGTAGGTACATTCTGATGGCATGAGACCAGGAGGTTTCCATGAGACAAGGCGTTGGTGTTAGTGAGTTCGAGTTTGCACACGGGCATTGCTTTGGGCATTAATGCAATGTGTGTGTTATTCATGTTGAAGGGCTGGTGACTTTCGGAGGAGCCCAAAAGGAAAGTTGCCACCGAACTATCAGCAGGGTTATGTTCGACATGGGTCGAAAAGGAAATTCTCAGAATTAATTTATTCTGAGTGGTTGTGACTTATGGTGGAGCATGGTACTTCTGTGATGAAGTATGATTGCGTTGCAGTGGTAGTGAAAGCTATGAAGATCTTCTAAGGCGGAGTGGACGGGCGATCGTCGAGGGGCTGAAGTGAAGATGATTTTGAAGATATGATCGGTCACTAATCAAATCTTCATGATGGAGATTGTTGGCAGGGCTATGCATTTAATATGCTATGTGGCCATGTTGAAGACCAACTTGGATTAGTTGGTTGATGGACTTGAAGGCAACGCGTTTGTTGTGTGTGAAGGTGCCTATAAATAAGCATTTCTTGTGCCGAAGAAAAAAGCATCCCATCAGAGCTTCATTCTATATTCTCTAATTATACAATGTAGTATGTTATATACTTGTGGGGTGTAGATTAGGGAGCAATGAAAGTGAATAGGCTATGTGGGGCTCGTTCGGGTTGAGTAACAATTTAATAGTTATACAAATTTTCTACATAGTGGATTTTGCTCGGTTCACCATAGTTTTTCTCCGGTTTAGAGTTTCCACGGTTAATCCTTGTGTTGTTACTATAGTCAATATTTTATTCATGTTGCTTCGGTTTTACATCATGGGTAATCCTCGAGGTGGTATTTAAGGCAGTTCAAATACCCAATAAATGGTATCAGAGCCCGGGTTCTGCTTGAGGTGGATTTATTGCTAGGGTGGAGTCGTGGTGCGATGTAGTGTGAATAGGTACTGTAAAAGGAGGTTCTGTCAAAGGTAATTGGTTATTAAGCGAGACCGTTGTGACCCCACCATTTACCTGAGAACCTTGAAATCTTGTCAGGAAAAACGAGATATTTCTTTTCAGGGGTTTACTTTGTACAATTATGATCTACTTAAAATTCACAAACTCGCTAGTGCAATGTCGGAAGCAAGGGCACGAATACGGTGAAGCTTGACGTGACATATATTGACGAAAAAATCAACTGTGACTTGTGGCAATTCGGGGAACATTGATTTAATCAGGTTACACGAGGATTCAACCGATGGAGGTTATCGTTACACGTAGCGGTGTTTCTAGAACGACGTATACAGTTGCTAGTGGAGTGGTGCGGACACTAAGACCACGAAAAAACATTTGTCCGAGACAACGAGTCGATGAAGCAATCGGCTCTTAGTCAAACACTGGTGAAACTAACATTGTCTACTTTAGTGACGTGTTATAAGTGGCGGGTACGTTCGGATGGCATCAGACCAGGAGGTTGCCATGAGACAGGGCGTTGGTGTTAGTGAGTTCTACTTTGCGCATGGGCATTGCTTTGGGCGTTAATGCAAGGTGTGCGGTATTCAAGTCGACTGGCTGATGACTTCCAGAGGAGCCCAAAGGGGAAGTTGCCACCATACTATCAGCAGGGTTATGTTCGACAAGGGCCGAATAGGAAATTCTCGGGATTGTTTTATTCTGGGTGGTTGTGATTTATGGTGGAGCATGCTACTTCTGTGATGAAGTATGATTGCATTGTAGTGTTAGCGAAAGCTAGGAAGAACTTGTGAGGCGGAGTGGTCGTGCAATCGTCCAAGGGCTAGAGTGGAGATGTTTTTGAAGATATGATTGGCGACTAATCAAATCATCAAGGTGGAGATTGTTAGCAGGGCATGGTATTTAATATACCATGAGGCCAAGTTGAAAACCAACTTGGATTAGTTTTGGCGAGGATGGCAACTAGGATCCTCTACTTGAACAAGCTTAAAGGTATTGTGAAATATTTTACTGTTTTTACAGTGTATCGGGTCCCAAGAAGTGAGAAAATCAAGGCTGATGCGCTTTCCAAGTTTACCACTTTAACAGAGGTCTTCATCGAAAGAAGAATCTTCTTACTAGCGACAGAAGAATTCGCCATAGGCAAGACTCGATATCTAAGAACTCTCAAAAGAGTTGAACAGACCATGCCAATCATATCAGAACCTTCTTGGAAGGATGAGATCTACATACATACATCGTTTCACCATCTTCAATGATCAGCTTTATAGAAGATCCTTCGAAGGACCACTACTACAATGTCTATCACCTCGACAAGTGAAAATTATGATAAATGAGATACACAGTGGAGCTTGTAGAAATCATTCAGGAGGGCGCTCCTTGGCTCAAAAGGTGTTAAGCCATGGGTGATATCGGCAAACCTTAACTAAAGATGCAATGAATCTTGTGAAAAGATGCAAAAGTTGTCAATTCTTTGCCCATCTTATGCATGTTCCTGCACAATCCTTTACTCTGATGCAAGCATCATGCCCATTTGATCAATGGGGCATCGACATACTCTGACCCTTCTGACTTGTGAAGGGACAAAAGAGATTACTTGTTGGTGAAGTCGAGTACTTCACTAAATGGGCCGAAGTTCAAGCATTGTCCTCCAACACGGAGCAAAACATCATGGAATTCATTTGACAATAAGTAGTATGTTGTTTCGGAATACTGCGAGTACTCATATCAGACAATCGTACACAATTCACGAAACAGAATGTCCAAGCATGGTGCAAAGATTTGAGCATCACTCAACACTTCACGGCAGTCTATCATCCACAAGCAAACGATCAAGTAGAAAATACAAACAAGACCCTTGTGGAGAACCTTCAGAAGAGAATGCACGAACTCAAAGAGTATTGGGTAGAAGCTTTGCCTAGGATAATGTGGGCCTACCACACAACCCTGAGGACTTCTACCAGCCAAACACTGTTCTTACTATTTTACGGCTCAGAAGGTGTTATGCCTGCAAAAATCTTCATGCCAACACAACGCATACTCACATACAACCAAGAAGAAGTTGCGAGAATTCGCTTCAAGTACTTGGAATTTATTGGCTCTACTCGTGACGAGGCATACGAGCGTAATCAAGCCTACAAGACAGTGATGGCTAAGTCTTATCACAAAAAGGTCCCTTTGAGACAAATCTTAGTGGGAGACTAAGTCCTGAGAAAAATCGAGACTCACAAGCGTGCGGGGAAACTTCAACCACATCGAGAAGGGCCTTACAAGGTCACACGAGCTAGCTCAAAAGGCTACTACTAGCTGCAGAAAATGGACGGTCGTGATCTAGCACGTCCTTGGAATGTCTATAACTTTCAGAAATTCTATGCCTAACAACGGCATTCAGAATTCTTTGTAGCTCATTGCAGTCTTTACCATTTTCATGAATAAAATGTTGTAAAAAACTAAATGAACTACAGAGACTTGAATCCCGAATTCACTAGGGATACGTAGGCAACTTGGTCAAAAGCCAAGTGCAGTCTAAAAATAAATAAAAACCTTTTCGTGTTTGTCTTTGCTATGAGACAGGTTTTGTGCACACGCCTCGACTTACTCTTTCACAAGATAAGAGGGAACTGCACAACGCAGCCCAAGAGCGCAAATTCCATTTTTCAAGGAAATGAAGGAGTAGCACCCCGTAGCCGCGTTACCTCTACATTGAACTTGATGCAAACACCCAAGCCATTTTTCAAGATAAATGAAGGGGTAGCACCCCGTAGCCGGGTTACCTCCACACTCAACTTGATGCAAACACCCAAGCCATTTTTCAAGGAAAAAAAGGAGTAGCACCCCATAGTCGGGTCACCTCTACACTCAACTTGATGTAAACGCCCAAGCCGTTTTTCAAGAAAAATAGGAAGAAGTAGCACCCCATAGCTGGGGTACCACCCTACCACTAAGACTTCATATTTTGAAGCAAAAAACACAATATATTGGGAAAGAGTGAAAGCTTTTGTTGCAATTATCACTTATACTGCACATGGGTGTAAAAATCTTTGTTGCAAAACTTATCTACGCCCAGGTTAAAAACCTAGCACTGGTTCTCGTTGGTGACATGTCATACATGGTTGTGGTTCACTGGATGGGAACACTTCAATAACACAAGACTTGGTAGCCTTTGGGGCGTAAAACCATGCAGCAACTGGTTGTTTAAATGCGTAAATCCATAGAAGATTTGGTTGCCTTAGGTGCGTAAAATCATGCAAGACTTCGTGGCCTTTAGGGAATAAAACTATGTAATAATTGGTTGTCTTAGGTGCATAAAACCATTCAAGACTTGGTGGACTTTAGGGCATAAAACCATGTTATTGGATTCCTTTGATGCATAAAGTCATAAATCGACAAGTGCCAAGGTTGCATCCGAGTATGTAATATCCTTGAAATAGGTTATACTCGAGATTGCGTAAAGTCGCGCTAAAATGAACAGGTAGCACAAGTTGCGTAAAACCAAAGAGATTTTATTGTAGCTGGAAGGAGCTAAGAAGTACAGCCGACAACTCATGAAGACCCACACAGCGCCATAAAAGACATACCACGAGTTACTCATAGCTCTTATGCCTAACACACCTACATGGTGTCATCTACTAGATCGAGCTCAGCTCTCATCTAAAAGCCCACATTCCAAAAGGATGACCCACATTACGGCTGTTATGCCTAACACACCTACACGGTGTCATCTACTAGACCGAGCTCAGTTCTCATCTAAAAGCCCTCATTCCAAAAGAATTTCGCGCATTACGGCTCTTATGCCTAGCACACCTACATGGTGTCATATTCTAGATTGAGCTTAGTTCTCATCTAAAGCACACATTCTAAAAGAATCTCATGCAATATGGATCCTATGCCTAACATGACTATACGGTATTACAACTTTTGATCGAGCTCAATACTCATCTATCCCACCTTCTGACGAGATAACGTCTCATAAAGGCTTCATAGCCCCTACGCAAATTCCAAATATACATAATCTGATCGAGTACAACTCATCAATCATAATGAGGAATCACGTTTCCTCAAACAAGATACATGTATAGGTTAAGGACAAACGTGCCAACACTACAACATGTTGCCAAGATTAAAATTCGGTTAATTAAGCAAATATCTCCTTTAATAACAAAGGATCAATAATGCAAAGGGTCACTTAATCATCAATGATAAGTCGACATCAAAACATTGAATGATAAGCAAAGCACAAATTCATGTAAGACTTATCCAACAAACAAGACCAATGTGGAAACACATGCTACATGCATAACATCCATAAACAAGTCAATATGAGAATAACTAAGTCTCAAACCCTATTGCCACCAACAACAACTATGAAAGCACAATATAGAATGCAAACAAACACAACGTCGTACATCGGCACAAAATATCAAAAGGTACCAATACCCAACATTCGGAAAGTACTGGAATAAGAAAAGTACGAATAATACGGCACATACGCCAACACAAAGCCAACATGGCTGAACAAGTGAACCTGAGTGAATGCTCAAACTGGAGGCTCAGTCACGATCTCCTCGACGATACTGGAATTGGTCCATGGGCCAGCAGCTCCAAACGACGCCTCTACCTCCTTCAGGAATGTAGGAGTATCCAAAGTACCATTGAAATTGTCCTTAGCATGAGATCCATCTGCAGCCAACTTGCTGGAAACCTTCGACTCACACTGGTTTAGTCCGGCAGAGTGTGAATCAAATGAGATGTCAATAGGCATATTTGTAGCATGTGTGGTAGAACGATTAATTCACGCAAAATATACCTCTGGTGTACCAAGTACAACAATGAGCGCGTCAGTATGTGCCATGACAAGCTCTGTACGCTCTGACAGCCCAAAATCAATACTAGTGGTAGCATCTGCCTTGTGCGGTGCCACTACATCCTCAGTAACTGGAAGCGTGATCTCCTCCACTGCACCATCCTTTAATACATAATCTTGATCGTTTGGATCAATGTCACGAAGCCAAAGGCTGCATTGAATCCTTAGACTGCTAAAGGCATATGCGCCCTCTGCGATAGGATCATTGTTGGCCTCATCCTCAAGATCGGGCACCATGTAGTCCTCATCCAACAATCAGTAGCCAATGAAGTATTTGGCGAGATCAAAAGTCGAGCCCATCTTCTCGTAATACATGATATCGCTCATAAATTCCTTGTATTCATTGCCGTTTTTAGTAACGCCACTCTCACAGGCAATATGCCTACAGGTCTCAGATGCCAGGAACTCACCAACCACTTTGACCTTTCGGGCACCATCCAAAGGTTACTATTCACATAAAAGTCGAACATAAATGAATATCTTCGTAAAATATAACAATAGTAAAGGATGAATAGTCTAGTAAGAGAGAAATAAAGGTTTTAATATAATAATATAAGGTATTATACAAGTGCGGTCAGGACGGAGTACCCAACAACCTGATCGAGAATAAGAATAAAAAAACAGAGCTACGGGGTCTAAACACTTGACCCGAGAAGCAAAAGCTAGCCATATAAAAATGGCTAACATTAAATTGTTTAACTAAAATCAATATAAACATATTACGGACATAGCATGATTTTATATATTCAAGATAAACCCCGACGTATAGAAGATCCCCCACGGCTTCGAAGGATACGACTCTCAACCAGTTTTAAGTTTTTCTCTTGGTTGCTTTTGTAACTTGCACCTCTTTAGCCGGAGATTTAGAGGGCGGGGTGGGTTTTTATATATCACCAACGAAGGATATTCACTTTCATCATCACCATAAAAAAATCTGTGTCATTGCAGTGACTTGGCAAAACAAGCCGTTGCTTTCTTGAGTACTCTGAATCTGAGTTAGGACCCTGATCATTAGTTGAGTCCTGGATAACCTCATCATCCGTTGTGGCATCTTTGCCCATATGTCTTTTACATTCTGAGTTCGATCGTTCACACTGAGAATCAATCATATTCTTAAAAACATTATCTATCAAACCAGTAGAATCCAAATTATTCCCCGAGGTACCCGTTTCAACATAAAGAAAATTATCCCCAACAGCAATAATATCATCACACTCAACCAATTCTTTAGATGAAGTACCCAATTCTTCAATAACCAAGTTATCTCCAACGACATTTAAATCATCAAAATCATTAGAAGACAAAATTGCCTTACCTTTATCAATTAAGCTCGCACCCTTAGGCAAAACAATATTCACAATATTAACCTTTGCACAATCAACATGTACATCCGATTCTTAATTAATAAGAGTATGGAAAGAATTATTATTACCTCGTGACAATGTTTTAATAGGAGAGGAAGGCTTTGCTGCTTTGTACCCCTCTTTTTCAATAGGCATTTTATTAAAAGTACTATCCACAACACCATCAACCGGCTTAGTACACATTGTTGCCCAAACTTGGGTAGCTCTTTTAGGCTTTTTTTTCTCTATACGACTTTTGCAACTTGTTCAAATTTATTCTCGGATTTCTCCACACCACATTCTTCAATAGCATGGCACAACTGTTGACATTTTTGACAGAAATTGGAGAAAGTTTTCATAAATAACTTTTTGTTTGACGTAAGTTACTTTATCTCCAACTTGAACACCTCATTCAATTTCCTCCCGTACTGGCTCCAAAAGGTTCACTTCAACACAAATACGAGGGTTATCAGGATGAGACATATTGATAGCACCCTCGTCTAACCTCAGTGGTCTGCCAAAATAATGACCAAAAGACATAAGAGTGTTGTGTTCACAATATCTCAAATTCAGATTCAGTAACCCTTTCCAAACCGGTGCAATTAGCGGTTCTGAATTCGATGTAAAAGAGGGAGTCCATTTGAAAACCTTTGTCGAGACACCTTGAAAATCTAGTGAGTTTTTCATCCAAGCCTCGTGTAATCCTCTTCTTTTTCTAGTTTAAGCATAACGTGATGGGGGCCTAATGGGGACGATAGTATACCTGCCTTTTAGAGCAAGTCTCTGAATCATGCGATGCATAAACATATAATTTGGTTTCACAATTGGGAAATGAATAATAAGCACCTAGTTCAAAAGATTATCAAGCTCTTTTATCTCATTTTCTTCCAATAATATCTTCAATTTACCTTTGATAGTATGAAACATTTTTCGGCGCAATCGACGTATCATCAATAAGAGACCGCTTAAGATCATAATTCCGACAAGGATTCGCAATCTCAGCAAAAGACATATCTTTCAAGGGTTGACGTAACTAAATGGGCGTAGATTGACCGAAACAACATTCGAGCCAGCGGTTTCCCTCTCTTTACCAACAAAGTTGGATGAAATTTAGGGAAATTGACAAGGGAGGGCGCCAAATACCTGCTAGACTTCTTTTGAGGTTTGAGACACAAAATGGAGGCATCCGGTGCAGAAACGGTCACCGAAATTGAAATCGGGGCCAAAACTGGAGTGGAGAATGTCTCGGCCAGAAGTTTGACTGCCGACGCTGGAGAGTGACTGTCAGCACCGTCATGTTGACCGCTGGCAAAAGTTGGTCGATGACGCCGGTGGCTCGGTCGGCAGAATCCGACGTCGGAGCGGAAAAATTGGTTATGCCAGCCACCTGGTGGCTGGTACGGGGACCAAGTTGGGGCCCCTGTCTGCCGCCTTCAAGGCGCCGCGGACTGGACCCGGCAGAGGCGTCGGGTGCCTTTAAGGCACTCACGTGGGTGCGAGCCTGTGCCATAATTGTCAAGGGTAGATTTCACCCACCAAAATTAATTTTGTGTCGACCAAAGGGGGGTCCAATGTGAAATTTGTCGGATCGTGGATTGACACAACAACTTTGAGAGTTAAGCTGGAATTGCCTTAACTCTATTGTGATCTTCTTGTCTAAAACAATGTGCAGCGGAATATAAATGCAAGAAGATATAATTTTAAGAAGTTTTCAATATTAATAAAAACATCTGAGCCTTAGGATAAATAACCATAAAGGTTTTAACAAAGAAATGTCCCTGACAATAATTCACTCACGCTCTTTGTTGATCGGACTCGACGAAGCAGACAAGTAAGAACTACTTAACCTCTATGAACTAGATGTAAATAGTTGATACAAAAACTTTGCAAAAGCAAGACGAAGACAATACAAAGTATGATTAATCTCTTAGATTGTTTAGCACGATTGTCTTGTCCTCATCTTGATGAACTTCACATCTTTTATATATTTCTTGAATCTTGTACGCCAAGATGTGTTGTTCACAGCTTTGGTAACTCTTGTTGTTTCCTTGTTCAAATTTGCCTTAATATCTTTTCTGAATATGTGTTTCCTTTATTACCGAGCTAGCAAGGTAACACATCTTCTTCAAATCAGAGAATCCTGGAAAGAATCGCATTGCAAAGAACCGCCAATATTGTTTCCTTATTTTGAAACCGTGTTGAGTTGACTTGTTCAACTTAGCTTGAATTATGGAAACTTCAAGTAAGGAATATTTCATAGCTCTTCTTTATGATTAAGATACCTTCCTGGACACAAACATAAACAACTAAAACCGTGGAACTTGATTAATAGGTGAATAAAGGCAAAACTCAAATTTGGCAACTAAAGAACAGTTTTTGCACAGACTCTCGGGTTTCAATGTTATCCTCAATGTTGACCCAACATCGTCTAACATTGCATCGTCTAACATTGATTCCAGAAAACCCTGCACTTTCAATCTCCCCCTTTTTGCCTTTCTTCACAAAACCAATACCTGTTCCAATTAAGTCTCATATCCAGAAATTTAAATCAACAAGAAATACATCAGACTACTTAACTGCTCCCCCTCAATACAAGCTGACATATTCAAAGTTAAATTAGCAAAGATAGGCATTAAGGTCATCACTACATCAAAAGATGCTCAGACCCCAACATTCATCAATGTTGCCTCAACATTGAAACCAGTGAGTTTCATGCATAAGGGGTTAACCAGTCAAGCAGTTCAAAAAGTGCTTTCATAAGAAATTGCTGTTAGAGTAGTTCAATAGTAGTACTTAGAGTTATAGGCCATAGCTAAATATCAAGGACATGTCCCTTGATCAAATAAAAACAAATAGAGATAAATGTACCAGCAGTGCAACCATATCAGCAGTTCAAAGAAATAACATAAAATAGAAGATTAGAAATTTTAAAAAAACTTGGAACTATTCTCCCCCTTTTTGTGAAGAAGGGAGTTTCTCCAAATTTTTCACCATATCCTCCAGTTCTTTGAGGTGCTCCTTCCTCTCCTCAATTTCCCTCTGAGTATCAGCAATATGTCCCACTATACCAGTTTAGCTTATGATCGACAAAAGCAGAGGTTATGACCATGCATTTTTCCTCCTTGGACATAGGCACTGAAGTTCCAGAAAACTCTTGAGCCTTCTTCTTCTCAGCCCTTGGTCTCACCACTCCTTTTGGGTTCCAAGGAAGATCTCTCACTCTTGCTCCACACAAGTAGCTTGGGAGAATTGTCAATTCAGCATCATTCTTCCTCCAGCCCACAGTTACACTTGTCTTCAATCCTTGCTTGCTAAGGATTTTGCAGATGAGTGAGGGAAAAGGCAGCATGCCATTCTTCCTTCCGGCAACTTCAGACATTGACTTTAAGATCCTCTCCCCCATATTAACTGCTAGCCCATTCTTGATTTTGTAGACTAAGAGTGTTGATTCCTTAGTCGGAACAGTGACATGTTTGCTTGGGAGCAGTTGAAGCAGACTATCTTGTGCAAGACAGCACTAAGGGAGGTGAGCTTTGTGGTTGGCAGGGCATCTCTCCAGGTTTTAACCAACCCTCCAGTCAAGTCCTCAATTACATCATCATAATAGGGGTCCTCAGATTCATCAACAGTAGGGAAGCCACATATCTTGTTGATGGTGTAGGATTCAATGTTGAAGACTCTCCCCCTCACCCAAGCCTTTCCATATTTTGGTGATCTGTAGTCCCTGATCCACTTGGAGAGATTCAGGTAGAACTCGATGACAACCTTAGGAGCATAGTCACTCAACTCCATCACTGATTGTTGCAACCCTCTTGCCTCAAGCAAGTCCATCACCTTTTGTTCTTTGAAGCTGGCCATCTCTATAGCTCTTTCAGTGTGAATCTCCCTTCTTTGGAAGGAATCCCACCTCTTCTCCAGTTCTTGTGAAAGATAGTAAGGAGAAAAGTAGTCCTCCTCATCCTCGGGGTAGATCACATATAGCCCATCAGTATACTCATTTGTCCCTGATGTTGCCTTAACATCAGCAGCAACATCAGCAACAAATCCTGCTCTTCCTCAGTCTCATGTTCCTTCTCCTCTTCCTCCTCTTCATCCTCAACATCAACCACCTCTACTTCCTCTTCCATCACTTGCTTTTCCTTCCTCTTTCTCTCAGCAGCAACAGTAGCACCCTTCTTCTCTTCCTCAGCCTTCTTCTTGGCTTCTGCAGCCCTCTTCCTAGCTAATCTCTCCACCTGTCTCTTTCTAGCCTCAGCCCTTGCCTTGGCAGTCTCATACATAGTTTTCAATTTCTCCCCTACAGCCTTTCTCTTTTTCTTTTGAACCCCAGTCCACTTCCTCACCGCTTTGTCCACAGACTTATCCACGGACTTCTCAATGGATTTATCAGTAGATCCACTACCCTCCCCCTCAACAGTTATATCAGCATCAAATTCAGGGTTGGGTTTAGCAGTGTTTACCTCAATTTCAGGCTCATTGATGATGGAAGTGGTTGATTTTGTAGTTGGCTCAACATTGGAGGTTCATTCTCCTTGTTTGGACTTCTTCCCTCGTCGCACATAGGGAATCGCCTTCCTTTTAGCAACAACAGGAGCATCAGCTGTCTTTGCAGCAGCAGCCCTAGTGTGTGAACGAGTGCGTGCGGCAGTGGGTTCACTTCCCAGGGCAACATATGCAAGAGTTTGCATGGGAGACTTGCTTGCCATTGTTAGTAAAGAAGATTTGAGAGGTTTTGCAGAGAAAAACGAGAGAAATTGAGAGTAGAGAGAGTAATTTTGCAGATTAAGCACAAATAAGGAAATTGCAAGCACAATTAAGGATATTAGGGTTTTAATTTCTGAAATAACCGTGAATAAGAAAAGAGAATGGATGTTAGTGGGCAGTTACAAAATTTGAATCAAATAAAACCTTCCCAATATGTTTTCCCGCGCACATGCTTTGATGTTTAATTAACAGGTAACCAGAGCGGTTTTCAAAAATTCGAAAACTTATAAGTTCATGTTTTCAATGTTAGCCTGTTGTAGTGTACAATGTTGGGATAACATTCAATAACATTCAAACCAGAAGGTGGAGGTACAGGCTTTACCAAGGCAAATTCATGTGAGAGCTTGAGATACATCCAAAAGTACATCTAAAACTTAACCAATATAGCAAGTGAGTACCTTAGACATATTGTTCAGATCAAGATCATGAGTAAGCAACATAGACAACAAAAAACACATAGAGACAAGCAGTTATGAATTCAAGGAAAGATTCACTTCCACAGCATAGAAAGTCACAGAAAAGTGTGTCACCTGCAGTATGTCACCCAAATTGTATGCCTCAACACGTGAATTATACTCCCCCTAAGCCTAAACCGACACAACTCAACAACAAGAAAGAAACAATGCAGTTCTACATGAATGCAACAATGTAGTGGCAAATAGGGAGATGGTAAACACATATGAAAAACTCCTCAAACCAGCACAACACACATCTTTTTATAATCTTTATTATTTTCATAACTCATCTGAAACAAAAGCTGAAGGATGCTAAACACAAAGCTAATGTAACTACAGAAGAGGGCAGCCTAAACTCCACACACCCCAGTAACAACATTAACAGCAGCAAGTTAGGCATGTACAAAGGTTTTGAATATTAGTAATTCATTTATCATGCACCCCAACACCCCAATTCCTTATGCATACTTGTTTACCAACCTGCATTCAAGAGAATCACCAAGTGATCAATGCTACTAAATGTAAGAAATCTAAACCTCAAACATCCTAGTAGAAAGGATCACTCTCATGTGTTCCTTAGCCAAACAAACAGACACATGTAAATAAGCACAACTGAGTAACATTGTAGTTGTCAACATCATGCACCCCAGCTTCTCCACATGTCCTGTAAACCTTCCATATGAATAAGATACAACTGAATATACATCAAAGTAGTGAACTTTGTGTACCCCAGCTTCTTCATATGTTAGGTTATCATAACCTCAGACAAACATAAGAGTTTTATTACTTTTTCAAAAACAAAGATGTGAAACTGATAACTAGAAATAGTAGTTAATCAAAGAGTTCAACCACACAAACCAAATTTGACAAAACAAAGATTAAATGAGACTCACCGGAAAATAAATTCAACAAAGGAAAACAACAGAATACCTATTACACCACAACCAATATACCAGTGCTAGACAGTGGTGTTATGTCAACACTGGTTTCCTCAACATTTTCACATATTGCACATGCCAAGAGATTTCCTCAAGCTGAAGAATCTCTCACTATCTAAAGGATTTGTAAACATATCAACAAGCTGATTTGTTGTCTCAATATGTTCAATGTTGATCACTTGGTCCTCTACCATATCTCTTAGGAAATGATGCCTTATGTCTATATGCTTAGTTCTAGAATGTTGGACAGGATTCCTAGAGATACTTATGGCACTTAGATTGTCACAGAACATGAGAAGTGTATCACTGTCTAGCCCATAATCTGAAAGCATGTGTTTGAGCCACACAAGTTGGGTAACACAGCTGCCAGCAGCTACATAATCTGATTCAGCTATTGATAATGAAACACATTTCTGCTTCTTGCTATACCAGGAGACCAAATTATTCCCCAAATAAAAACAGCCCCCACTTGTGGATTTCCTGTCATCCACATCACCTGCTCAGTCAGAGTCACTGAAACCAACTAAGTTAGTGTTAGTGTCATAAGAATACCAAATGCCTAAAGGTGAAGTTCCAGAGATATATCTAAGAATCCTCTTCACAACAATCAAGTGAGATTGCCTTGGCTCAGCTTGGTACCTAGCACAAACACGTACTGAAAACATGATGCCAGGTCTAGAGGCAGAGAGATATAGCAAACTACCAATCATGGATCTATACAATGTTGGGTCAACATTGCTGCCAGTTCCATCTTTTGTTATCTTCACTGAAGAGAACATAGGATTTTTGCAAGGCTTGAACTCTTGTAGCTCAAATCTATTCACCATATTCCTTGCATACTTCTCCTGGTTCAGGAAGACACCATTCTCCAGCTGCTTAACTTGTAGCCCCATAAAGTAGTTGAGCTCGCCAATCATGCTCATCTCAAATGTTCCTGTCATAGATTCAACAAACTTGTCTAAGGTAGACTTGTTAGTAGAGCCAAATACAATATCATCCATATAAATTTGAGCAATGCATATATCAGAGCTTTTTCTAAGGACAAAAAATGTTTTATCACCATCTCCTCTATTGAAACCTAGGCCTAACAGAAAGTCAGTTAGCCTCTCATACCAAGCTCTAGGAGCCTGTTTTAAGCCATACAAAGCCTTCTCAAGTTTGTACAAATGGTCTGGATGTTTAGGATCAGCAAAGCCTTTAGGTTGTTCTACATAAACCTCTTTGTCAATTAAACCATTCAGAAAGGCACCTTTAACATCCATTTGATAAAGTTTAATCCTAAGACAGCAAGCAATAGCAAGAAGTAACCTATTAAAATCTCATCAAAAATCTCATCAAAATCTATACCTTCTACCTGAGTATAACCTTGTGCAACCAACCTAGCTTTGTTCCTCATAATTACACCATTCTCATCAGTTTTATATTTGAAAATCCATTTTGTACCTATTACATTCACATGTGATGGCCTAGGCACTAGATCCCAAACTCTGTTTTTGGTGAATTGTAAGAGTTCCTCTTGCATGGCATTAATCCAGTAACTATCCTTAAGGGCTTCAGTTACATTCTTAGGTTCAATGGAGGACGCAAAACAAGATGCATTATCAACAGTACATGAAGAAGACATGCAAACACAAAACTTAGCCATATCCTTGTAATTGACCCTTTCTTTGTTGCGAGTTCTAACTCTTTCAGTAATTTGTCCATTTACTTGAGAGGCTGGATGATCCCTTTGTATTCTAAGAGGAGGATCTCTTCTGGATACATGAACCACTTCATCTTCAGAATCTGACAGCACAGATGTTGGCCTAACATTGGGGGTTTCTGGTGTTAAGTCAACATTTGTTCCAGTTCCCAGTTCAGCATCTCCAGCGTCTGTGTTCAATGTTGAGTCCAATGTTGGAACAACATCTGAACCAGTGACTTCTTCAATACCTGCAGAAACAGTCAGTTCATCAAAATGACATTAACTGATTCTTGTACAGTATGCAATCTTGGATTATAGACTCTAAAAGCAGCGCTATTAGGAGAATATCCAACAAATATACACTTTTCACTTTTAGGATCAAATTTGCTCAAATAGTCTCTATCTTTTAGCAAATAGCAGTTAATACCAAACTCATGAAAGTGTGCAACTGTTGGTTTTGAACCCTTCAAGATTTCATAAGGTGTCATAGTAGTACCAGGTCTAAGATAAACTCTATTACTAATATGACATGTTGTATTCAAAGCTTCAGCCCAGAGTTTTTTAGATAGGTTTCTAGAATTCAACATTACTCTAGCCATCTCTTGAAGTGTTCTATTCTTCCTCTCAGCAATCCCATTTTGCTGAGGTGTCGTAGGTTCAGAGAACTCATGGAAAATGCCTTTAGTTTCACAAAAATTAGCAAAGCTTACATTTTTAAATTCTTTTCCATGGTCATACCTAATTCTACCTACAGAAGTGCCATACATATTTTTTATACTAGCATGTAAAATCTTGAATGAGTTGAATGCCTCTCATTTTTCTTTCAAAAACTTAATCTAGGTATATCTTGAAAAATCATCAACAATAACAAAAGCTTACTTCTTACCATTCAGGCTACTAACCTCAATAGGACCCATGAGATCCATATGTAGCAATTCAAAGCACTTATTAGTTCTGGGGTTAGTACTTTGTACCTGAAGTGGTGGATGAACAACTTTTGTTTGTTTACCTTTCAGGCAGTCTTCACAAACAATTTTACCTGGGCTAGTTAACTTAGGCAGTCCTCTCACAACTTATAACTTCTGTAGTTTATCCAGATTTCTATAGTGCACATGTCCTAACTTCTTGTGCCAGATGACAGGTTCATCTACCTTGGCATGGTAGCATTCAGCTTCATCTTGAGCAAGATAGCAGTTATCCTTTGATCTTGTACCTATCATGACACAGACATTGTCACTATTAAACACATCACATGAACTTTTATCAAAAGTAACTAGCAAGTTATCATGACAAATTTGACTTATGCTAATTAAATTTGCTTTCAATCCTTCAACCAACAACACATCCTTGAGTGGTGGAAATCCTTCAACATCCAGTACTCATTTTCCAATGATTTCCCCTTTAGTGCCTCCTCCATGGGTAACTGTTCTAACAGTCAAAGGGATTACATCTTTCAGGTTGTCAGTGTTTCCAGTCATGTGCCTTGAGCATCCACTGTCAAAATACCACTTACCTGCAAGGTTAGAGTAAACAGCACAAAATACAACATTGCAAACAATTTTAACCTTAGGAGTTTTTAACTTTTCTATCCAAGTTCTACTTTTATGTCCTTCAGCTTTGTTACCTAATGTTGGGATAACATTCAGATCAGGGGTTCTCCTAACATTGGTACTGCTATTAATTCATGTTTTCTTCTCAATCACACTTCTGAATTTTTTACAATAAGGCTTAATGTGACAAGGTTGAAAACAATATTGACATATAAAAGTAGGCTTTTTCACAGTGTTGATAGGAATTTCATTACTCACACTACTCATTTCCTTGATACAACTAGCTATTAAATAGGCAGAATCAACATCTTCAGATGAAGGTTTCTCAACATAGCTCAAAGCATTTTTACCTTGATTTCCCATACTCAGCACTTCATCAAGCATAGATGTAGAGGAGTTCCATTTGTCAATGGTTTGTTCAGCTTTATCTAATTTTACCTTTACCTCTTTCAGTTCAGCCTCAGCTTTTTCAAGGTCTTTCTCATACAATTTCAGCATCTCCTTCATGCATCCAATCTCTTCCTTCAAGCTTTTGTTGCTCTTGATGAGTTTGTGATTCTCAAGCAGCAGTTTGTGGTAGATAGACTTCAGGTCTTCAATAATTTCCTCCTGGGAAATTTCTCCTTCAAAGAAATATTCTTCATCTAGATTCAGTAAACCATGAAAACAATCAAAGTTAGATTCATCAAAGTAGAACGCAAGATAAGGCTCAGTATCAGTATCATATTCATCCCAATCTGAAAAGAAGGTCTCCTGTTCTGATGTTGGATCCAGAATGTTGGGATAACATTGAGATCCGAAACAGTTCACGGAGTCTTCTGGCGTCCAGTCAATCTGAGTGAGTAGCGCAGCAGTTTGAACCTCTTCTGATTGTTCTTCAGCTTCTCCATAACTAAATTCATCTTCATTGAAATCATCTACACAAACCCAATGAGAATTTCCTCTTTTTCTAAGAGTGTTAGCACAATGGACAATTTGGGTTTGTGTAGATAATTTCAATGAAGATGACTTTAGTTCTGGAGAAGCTGAAGAACAATCAGAAGAGGTTCAAACTGCTGCGCTACTCACTCAGATTGACTGGACACCAGAAGACTCCCTGAACTGCTTCGGATCTCAATGTTACCCCAACATTCAGGATCCAACATCAGAACAGGAGACCTTCTTTGCAGATTGGGATGAATATGATACTGATTCTGAACCTTATCTTGCGTCCTAATTTGATGAATCTAACTTTGATTGTTTTCATGGCACAGTGGATCTAGATGAAGAATACTTCTTTGAAGGTGAAATGTCCCAGGAGGAAATCATTGAAGACCTGACGTCTATCTACCACAAACTGCTGCTTGAGAATCACAAACTCATCAAGAGCAACAAAAGCTTGAAGGAAGAGATTGGATGCATGAAGGAGATGCTGAAACTATATGAGAAAGACCTTGACAAAACTGAAGCTGAGCTAAAAGAGGTAAAGGTAAAATTAGATAAAGCTGAACAAACCATTAACAAATGGAACTCTTCTACATCTCTGCTTGATGAAGTGCTGAGTATGGGAAATCAAGGAAAAAATGGTTTGGGTTATGTTGAGAAACCTTCCTCTGAAGATGTTAATTCTGCCTACTTGAAAGCTGGTTTTATCAAGGATAGCAATAACTTGAGTTGTGAAATCTCTTCCAACACTGTGAAAAGGCCTACTTTTATCTGTCAATATTGTTTTCAACCTGATCACATTAAGCCTTATTGTAAAAAATATAAAATTGTGATTGAGAAGAAAACAGTAATTAATAGTTGTACCAATGTTAGGAAAACCTCTGATCTGAATGTTATCCCAACATTAGGTAACAAATCTGAAGGACATAAAAGTAGAACCTGGACTGAGAAGATAAAAACTCCTAAGGTTAAAATTGTTTGCAATGTTGTCTTCTCTGCTGTTTACTCTAACCTTGCAGTTACCTATGGAGGAGGCACTAAAGGGAAAATCATTGGAAAAGGAGTACTGGATGTTGAAGGATTTCCACCACTCAAGGATGTGCTGTTGGTTGAAGGATTGAAAGCAAATTTAATTAGCATAAGTCAACTTTGTGATGATAACTTGCTAGTTACTTTTGATAAAAGTTCATGTGATGTGTTTAATAGTGACAATGTCCGTGTCATGACAGGTACAAGATCAAAGGATAACTGCTATCTTGCTCAAGATGAAGCAGAATGCTACCATGCCAAGGTAGATGAATCTGTCATGTGGCACAAGAAGTTAGGACATGTGCACTATAGGAATCTGGAGAAACTACCGAAGTTAGAGGCTGTAAGAGGACTGCCTAAGTTGACTAGCCCAGGTAAAATTGTTTGTGAAGACTGCCTGAAAGGTAAACAAACAAAAGTTGTTCATCCACCACTTCAGGTACATAGTACTAACCCTATAACTAATAGGTGCTTTGAATTGCTACATATGGATCTCATGGGTCCTATTGAGGTTAGTAGCCTGAATGGTAAGAAGTATGCTTTTGTTATTGTTGATGATTTTTCAAGATATACATGGATTAAATTTTTGAAAGAAAAATCAGAGGCATTCAACATCTGTGCTGTCAGATTCTGAAGATGAAGTGGTTCCTGTATCCAGAAGAGATCCCCCTCTTAGAATACAAAGAGATCATCCAGCCTCTCAAGTAATTGGTCAAATTACTGAAAGAGTTAGAACACGCAACAAACAAAGGGTAAATTACAAGGATATGGCCAAATTGTGTGTTTGTATGTCTTCTTCATGTACTGTTGAAAATGCTTCTTGTTTTGTGTCCTCCATTGAACCTAAGAATGTAACTGAAGCTCTTAAGGATAGTTATTGGATTAATGCCATGCAAGAGGAACTCTTACAATTCACCAAAAACAGAGTTTGGAATCTAGTACCTAGGCCATCACATGTGAATGTAATAGGTACAAAATGGATTTTCAAAAATAAAACTGATGAGAATGGTGTAATTATGAGGAACAAAGCTAGGTTGGTTGCACGAGGTTATACTCAGGTAGAAGGTATAGATTTTGATGAGACTTTTGCTCCAGTAGCTAGGATAGAATCTATTAGATTACTCCTTGCTATTGCTTGCTGTCTTAGGATTAAACTATACCAAATGGATGTTAAATGTGCCTTTCTTCATGGTTTAATTGACAAAGAGGTTTATGTAGAACAACCTAAAGGCTTTGCTGACCCTAAACATCATGACCATGTGTACAAACTTGAAAAGGCTTTGTATGGCTTAAAACAGGCCCCTAGAGCTTGGTATGGGAGGCTAACTGATTTTCTGTTAGGCCTAGGTTTCAATAGAGGAGATGGAGATAGAACATTGTTTGTCCTTAGAAAAAGCTCTGATATATGCATTGCTCAAATATATGTGGATGATATAGTATTTGGCTCTACTAACAAGTCTACTTTAGACAAATTTGTTGAGTCTATGACAGGAACATTTGAGATGAGCATGATTGGTGAGCTTAACTACTTTCTGGGACTACAAGTCAAGCAGCTGGAGAATGGTATCTTCCTGAACCAGGAGAAGTATGCAAGGAATCTGGTGAAGAGATTTGAGCTACAAGAGTCAAAGCCTTGCAAAACTCCTATGTCATCTTCAGTGAAGATAAAAAAAGATGGCACTGGTAGCAATGTTGACCCAACATTGGACAGATCCATGATTGGTAGTTTGCTATATCTCTCTGCTTCTAGACGTGACATCATGTTTTCAGTATGTGTTTGTGCTAGGTACCAAGCTGATCCAAAGCAATCTCACTTGATTGTTGTGAAGAGGATTCTTAGATATATCTCTGGAACTTCACCTTTAGGCATTTGGTACTCTTATGACACTAACACTAACTTGGTTGGTTTCAGTGACTCTGACTGGGCAGGTGATGTGGATGACAGGAAATCCACAAGTGGGGGCTGTTTTTATTTGGGGAATAATTTGGTCTCCTGGTATAGCAAGAAGCAGAACTGTGTTTCATTATCAACTGCTGAATCAGAATATGTAGCAGCTGGCAGCTGTGTTACCCAACTTGTGTGGCTCAAACACATGCTTTCAGATTATGGGCTAGATAGTGATACACTTCTCATGTTCTGTGACAATCTAAGTACCATAAGTATCTCTAGGAATCATGTCCAACATTCTAGAACTAAGCATATAGACATAAAGCATCATTTCCTAAGAGATATGGTAGAGGACAAAGTGATCAACATTGAACATATTGAGACAACAAATCAGTTAGCTGATATGTTTACAAAACCTTTAGATAGTGAGAGATTCTTCAGCCTGAGGAAATCTCTTGGCATGTGTGATATGTGAAAATGGTGAGAAAACCAGCGTTGTCATAACACCACTGACTAGCACTGGTACATTGATTGTGGTGTAGTAGGTATTCTGTTGTTATTCCTTTGTGAGTTGCATTTCCTTGTGAGTCTCATTTCATCTGTGTTTTGTCATATTTGGTTTGTGTGGTTGAACTCTTTGGTTAACAACTCTTTCTAGTTTTCAGTTTCACGTCTTTGTTTTGAAAAAGTTAATAAAACTCTTCTGTTTGTCTGAGGTTGTGATTGCCTAACATATGGAGAAGCTGGGGTACACAAAGTTCACTACTTTGATGTCTATTCAGTTGTGTCTTATTCATATGGAAGGTGTACAGGACATGTGGAGAAGCTGGGGTACATGATGTTGACAACTTCACTGTTACTCAGTTGTGCTTATTTACATGTTTCTGTTTGTTTGGCCAAGGAACACATGAGGGTGATCCTTTCTACTAGGGTGTTTGAGGTTTCAATTTCTTACATTTAGTAGCACTGATCACTTGGTGATTCTCTTGAATGCAGGTTGGTAAACAAGTATGCATGAGGAATTGGGGTGTTGGGGTGCATGATAAATGAATTGCCAACATTCACAGCCTTTGTACTTGCCTAACTTGTTGCTGTTAATGTTGTTACTGGGGTGTGTGGAGTTCAGGTTGCCCTCATTCAGTTGTGACATTAACTTTGTGTTTAGCAACCTTCAGTTTTTGTTCAGATGAGTTATGAAAATAATAAAGATTAAAGAGATGTGTGCTGTGCTGGTTTGAGGAGTTTTTCATAAGTGTTTACCATCTGCCTATTTGACATTACATGGTTGCATTCATATAGAACTGCATTATTTTCTTTCTTGTTTGTGAGTTGTGTCGGTTTAGGCTTAAGGGGAGTATAATTCATGTGTTGAGGCATACAATTTGGGTGACATACTGCAGGTGACACACTGTTCTGTGACTTTCTATGCTGTGGAAGTGAATTGTTCCTTGAATTCATAACTGCTTATCTCTGTGTGTTTCTTGTTATCTATGTTGCTTACTCATGTTTTTGATCTGAACAATATGTCTGAGGTACTCACTTGCTATATTGGTTAAGTTTCAGATGTATTTTTGGATGTATCTCAAGCTCTCACATGAATTTGCCTTGGTGAAGCCTGTACCTCCACCTTCGGTTTTGAATGTTATTAAATGTTATCCCAACATTGTGCACAGTCGCAGGTCAACATTGAAAACGGGAACTTATAAGTTTTCAGTTTTTTTCTGAAAACCGCTCTAGTTAACTGTTAATTAAATATCAAGCGTGTGCGCGGGAAAACATAGTGGGAAAGTTTTACATGGTTCAAATTTGGTAACTGCCCACTAACATTCATTCTCTTTCCTTAATTCACGATTAATTCAAAAATCAAAACCCTATTTTCCTTATTTGTGCTTGCAAGTTTATTATTTGTGCTTACTCTGAAAAATTACTCTCTCTGCTCTCAAATTCTCTCATTTTCTCTCTGCAAATTCTCTCAAACCTTCTCTACTAACAATGGCAAGCAAGTCTCCCATGCAAACTCTTGTAGATGTTGCCCTAGGAAGTGAACCCACTGCTGCACGCACTCGCTCACACACTAGAAGTGCTGCTGCAAAAATAGTTGAGGCCCCTATGGCTGCTAAGAGGAAGGCAATTCCCTATGTACGATGAGGAAAGAAGACCAAACAGGGAGAATCGACCTCCAATGTTGAGCCAACAGTGGAACCAACCACTCTCATTACCAATGAGCCTGAAACTGAGGTAAACACTGTTGAACCCATCCCTGAATTTGATGCTGATATACCTGTTGAGGGGGAGGGTAATGGCCTTGTTGAAAAATCTGTGGAGATATCTGCGGATGTGTCTGTTGACAAGATGGTGAGGAAGTGGATTAGGGCTCAAAAGAAAAAGAGAAAGGACAATGGGGAGAAATTGAAAAATATGTCTGAATCTGCTAAGGCTAGGGCTGAAGCCAGGAAAAGACAGGCTGAGAGATCAGCTAGGAAGAGGGCTGCTGAGGATGAGAAGAAAGCTGAGAAAGAGAAGAAGGTTGTTGCTGCTGCTGCTGAGAGAAAGAGGAAAGGAAAGCAAGTGATGGAAGAGGAAGTAGAGGTGTTGGATGTTGAGGATGAGGAAGAAGAAGAGAAGGAAGAGGAAACTGAGGAGGAGCAGGATGTTGCTGTTGATGTTGGGGCAACATCAGGAACATAGGAGTACACTGATGGGCTATATGTGGTCTATCCTGATGATGATGGAAGCTACTTTTCTCCCTATTATCTCTCTCAAGAGTTGGAGAAGAAGTGGGATTCTTTCAAAAGAAGGGAGATTCACACTGAAAGAGTTATAGAGATGGCCAGTTTCAAAGAGAACAAGGTGATGGACATGCTTGAGGCAAGAGGGTTGCAACAGTCAGTGATTGAGCTGAGTGACTATGCTCCTGAGATTGTCATGGAGTTCTACCTTACTCTCTCCAAATGGATCAGGGACTACAGATCTTCAAAATTGGGAAAGGCTTGGGTGAGGGGGAGAGTCTTCAACATTGACCCCTACACCATCAACAAGATATGTGGCTTCCCTACTACTGATGAATCTGAGGACCCCTACTATGATGATGTAATGAAAGACTTGACTGGAGGGTTGGTCAAAGTCTAGAGAGATGCTCTGCCAACCACAAAACTCACCTTCCTGAGTGCTGTCTTACACAAGATAGCTTGTTTCAACTGGCTGCCAAGCAAGAATGTGATTGTACTTACCAAGGAATCAGCAATCTTGGTGTACAAAATCAATAATGGGCTAG
Source organism: Linaria vulgaris (assembly GCA_948329865.1). Taxonomy (NCBI): domain Eukaryota; kingdom Viridiplantae; phylum Streptophyta; class Magnoliopsida; order Lamiales; family Plantaginaceae; genus Linaria; species Linaria vulgaris. The sequence continues at coordinate 16,603,468 of OX415253.1, forward strand.
CTGTAAACATGGGGGAGAGGATTGTGAAGTCTATGTCTGAAGTTGCTGGAAGGAAGAATGGGATGCTACCCTATCCCTCACTCATCTGCAAAATCCTTGGCAGTCAAGGATTAAAGACAAGTGTAACTGTGGGCTGGAGGAAGAATGATACTGAACAACTGACAATTCTCCCAAGCTACTTGTCTGGATCAAGGGTGAGAGACCTTCCATGGAACCCAAAAGGAGTGGTGAGACCAAGGGCTGAAAAGAAGGAAGGCTCAGGAGTTTGCTGGAACTTCAGTGCCTATGTCCAAGGAGGAAGATTGCATGGTCATTACTTCTGCTTTTGTGGATCATATGCTGAATTGGTATAGGGGGCAGATTGCTGACACTCAGAGGGAGATCGGGGAGAGGAAGGAACACCTCAAAGAACTGGAGGACATTGTGAAAAATTTGGAGGAACTCCCTTCTTCACAAAAAGGGGGAGAGTAGTCCCAATTTTAATTTTAGTCTTCTAGTTTATTGTATGTTTCTATGAACTGCTAATTTCTTTGAACTGCTGGTACATTTTGGTTTTATTTGATCAAGGGATATGTCCTTGACATTTTAGCTATGGCCTGTAAATCTAAGTACTGTTGTTGAACTGCTCTAACTAACCTAAATTGCTATTTCTTATGAAGGAGCATGTTGAACTATTTGTCTGGATAACCTTTATGCAGGAAACTTACTGGTTTCAATGTTGAGGCAACATTGATGAATGTTGAGGTCTGAACATGTGTACATATGTGAATGTAGTGATGACCTTAATACTTGTCTTTGGTAATTTAACTTTGAAATGATATCTTGTATTAAGGGGGAGCAGTTTGGTAGTCTAATTTGTTTATTGTTGATTATAACTTTCTGGATATAAGACTTGATTGGAACATGTATGGGTTTTGTGAAGAAAGGCAAAAAGGGGGAGATTGAAAGTGCAGGTTTTCTGGAATCAATGTTAGACAGTGAAATGCTAGACGATGTTGAGATAACATTGAGGATAACATTGAAAGCCGAGAGCATTTGCGAAAACTGTTCTTTAGTTGCCAAAATTAGGTTTTGCCTTTATTCACTTATTAATCAAGTTCCACGGTTTTGGTTGTTTATGTTTATGTCCAGGAAAGTATCTTAAACATAAGGAAGAGCTTTGGAAGATTCCTTACTTGAAGTTTCTATAATTCAAGCTAAGTTGAATAGTCAACTCACACGCTTTCAAAAGAAGGAAACAAGTGAGCTGTTCTTTGCAACGCGATTCTTTCCAGGATTCTCCGAATTGAAGAAGATGTGTTACCTTGCTAAAATCAGTAATGAAGGAAACACATATTCTGGAAAGATATGAAGTTCACAAAGAAGGCAATTTTCAACAAGGAAACAACAAGAGTTACCAAAACTGTGAACAACACATCTTGGCGTTCAAGACTCAAGAAATCTATAAAGATGTGAAGTTCATCAAGATGAAGACAAGACAATCGTGCCAATAATCCAAGAGATTAATCATACTTTGTATTGTCTTCATTTTGTTTTGCGAAGTTTTTGTATCAACTGCTTAAGTCTAGTTCATAGAAGTTAAGTAGTTCTTACTTGTCTGCTTCGTTGAGTCCGATCAACAAAGAGCGTGAGTGAATTGTTGTGAGGAACATTTTTGATAAAACCTTATGGTTATTTCGCCTAAGGCTCGGAAGTTTTTAATAATATAGAAAACTTCTTAAAATTATATCTTCTTGTGTTCTTACTTCCGCTGCACATTATTATTATCAAGAAGATCAAAATAGAGTTAAGGCAATTCCAGCTTAACTCTCAAAAAGTGTTGTGTCAATCCACGGTCCTACAATTTCACTCTACTAACTGGGGAGACTTAGCTTCATCCACGATTAAGTGCTCCTTAGTAGCCTTGATCTTCTTCTCGTGATCAGTGATATTTTGATCTGTTCATTACGCAGCATCTTGTTCCGTCTCCATCAATTTGTTATGGGCCTCTTTCTTAATAAGGAGTCTATAACATTCATTGAGGAGAACGCGTGAACATAACATAGTCTGAAAATTCCCAAACAAGCACAAGTAAGAATATGTCCACCAAATAAGATATCATAAATCAACGAGACGGGGTAGAGTCATGTACCAACATCTATCTATGGCATACGAATCGTCTGAGCCCCTCTGTCCCACCAACTTGTTGAATGATTTCATCGTCGTTTACCATCGGTTTGATGAGACCTACAAACCCCAAAGCATACGAATCGGTAAACTCTTTGCTAGGGCCCAACTTCGTGCTCATACGCATTATGTTATCCAAGTGGTCATTGGGATCTCCAGCAAGGTACTCTCGGGGTTTTCCATATGTTGATGCAAATACACTGCACGGACACACTAGGAACCTTTGAGGGCTCAGCAACAACCTTTTCTTATTTATGGGTCCCTTCGACCCCTTGTTCGCAACTTTCTTAGCCTTCTCCTTAGCCTTAGCATTGGCAGCTACATCCTCAGCCAATTTCTTGGCTCTGTGATCATAGTGGACACGAGTAGCATACTCAATGGGACCATGAGAGGATCTTCCACCTCTACCGCCTCTATCCCGCTAACGTGAAGCACTAGCTCCACCACTTGGCTCAGCTTCAGGTCTAGGTGGTAATCCCTCTATCTTCCCCAGCTCTAATGCCTCATCATCAACAGTAATAACCGAAGGTGGATCCCCAACAGTAGGAGGAATCATCTCCTCATCTCTCAGGGGCAAACTACCATGTAAAACCTGCTCCATAACAGGAGAGCTTCTAGCCTCCATGGGAATATCCCACATCTCATCGTCATAGGTCATAGAGGAACCACGTCCACTGTGGCCCCCTCTACCTCTGCACCTGAGGGCGCAAAGCTCGCCGCCAATCGGTTCCATGCGGAAGTCTTGCGCATCACCTCTGATATATCTCTCACCATGTCGACTACAAACAACAAAAGAGGGATAGGATCATAACATAATATCAAACAAATGATAAATACAAGTACAGAGTCTCAGTCCCCATTTACTCAACGGGCCAAACACGACTAGCTCTCAATACATCAAGATGACTCAAGGCCAGATAGTATAAGGGATCAGCCGGAAGTACCACCGACCTTTCCTTTCTACCTTCTCTGTCACTAGGCCTTTCTCGGCAATCATCAATGTTGGTCTAATCCCGACTAAAGCAATCGAACTCTTCGCGAGTACTCTCTTTGACATAGAGGAACTTGTGTTTCCAATCTCGACCACAACTGTCTCTCGCACCATCTAGGTATGCACAATTTTTCCTAGCTGATAAGTATTAAGAGCCTGAATTGGCGGCACCCTTTTGGTTTATGCTCATATGACACTGAAACCAAAAGTCATCCATATTACATCTGAAACCCTTGACCTTCATAGCCACTACAAAGCCTACGATGGTTGCATATCCATTCAGGGTAAACTGGGCAGGGTTTAAACCAATCCTCACAATGATGTCATGAACCTTAAGGACTACGGGGAATCTAAGCATTGTGGCTAGATAACCTATGAAAATGGTAATGCACTCTATCGGGGGAAGATGCATTATATCTCTCTTTCTGAAAATGATCATCTCATACCCAATCGATATGTCAAACTTTTCATGTAAGTTATCTACCATTTGCCTTATCGTAAGCTTGGGGAAGATGTCCTCTATGGCTATGAGAGTTTGAAATATACACGGGGGTCTATCATCTCCCTCGTCGTATATCTCAGCCCCCTCACCATCATCCCTATCAGGATCAATATGCTCCACAACGCTCTCACCCAAATCGCCCTCCCGACATTTCACACGAAGAGTAACCTCGTAGTCACTATCATCATCGTCTCCTCCTCCCGAGGACGACTCACAAGAGGCATCATCCTTAATATATAAATCATCTAATGAACCACTCTCATCGACCAAAGGTTCTGCCCCTACTAGAAGGGCTAACCTCATCACAATCTGACTCATGCTCGGAGAACGACTCAACAAGCTCATCAAAGAATTCTTTAGGGAAACATTTTCCCAACCTCATAATCTCAATAAAGCAAGTTGAGTATAAGCAAATTACCGTGGCAAGGAGGTCTATGTGACGTCTCACGAATAACGGGGTATCTCGAACTCTGTACGGGCAAGTATCTTGACCAATAACGCTGATCTACCTTATATGAAGAACGAAAATGCCTCTCTTCATGGTATCTAGGCCTTAAAGAGTAGTACTCAAGATGGTAACTTGGAATCTCAATCTTTGCTAACACCTATGATTCAACATTGCAAATATAGTCAACTACGAGCGAGAGTCTACGTAACAAAACCATACAACTAAATTTAAGAGTTCTACAAAGTGACAAAAAGCTCACACAATCAAACAATGTAAGTTAAATTTGATACGTTCGGAAAACCCACAATTCCACGAAATTACGTAATTGGCCCAAAATCATGGTAATTATCAAGAGTGGCTAAAATACTAATTTTGGTGAAACGTCGACAAATGAACATGGTAATTATGCCTTGTCTTCTCTTTTTATGTTTGAAATACGCTCAACCAAGTCGAGCGCATCTCAAATTAGGGGACTTATGGTGTGCCATGATTACGACACCTCTAAAATACACGGTCATCTTTGGAATAACTCGAGATAGAGGGGACGAAAGGCAATTTCCTCCCGATACGGTTAGACAACCAAGATGCCAAATCAAAGTGACCTCAGGTCAAGACCATTGGCCTCAAGAAAATGGTCCGTTATGGCAGAACGTTGGGCATGTAGTCCATGCGACCAAACGAAAGGATGTGATCCCCAAGCCCAAGCTGCATCAGTCACCATATCGTACGAAGCCCATCCACGTCATTCAAATGGACGTGGGGTCGAGCGGGTCAAGCCAACGTACCATGTGGTACATCTGTCAACACCACTTGCTCCGTCTCCATCAACTTATCATGGGCTTCTTGCCTCATAAGGAGTCGATCATGCTCATTGATAAGCACGCGTGAGCATAACATAGTCTGAAAATGCCCAAACAAGCACAAGTAAGAATATGTTCACCAAATAAGATATCATAAATCAAAGAGGCATCGTATATTTACTTTCCAAAGTCTGGCTATGGCATACAAACCGCCTTAATCCCTCTCATCCACCGACTTGTTGGATGGCTCCCTCGTCGTTCACCGTCAGTTTGATGCTTTATACTAGCCCCAAAGCATAGGAATCGGTCAGCTCTTCGCTAGGGCCCAACTTTGTGCTCATACGCATTATAGTATCCGAGTGGTCATTGGGATCCCCGGCAATGTAATCGGAGGTTTTCTAACCGCTGTTGCAAATATGTTACATGGCGACATTGGAACCCTAGAATACTCTATAGCGGCCCTTTTCTTCTTTGCGGGTCCCTTCGACTCCTCGTTTGCAGTCTCTTTACCTATTTTCTTTGCCTTAGCTCGAGCAACAACATCACCAGCCAGTTTCTTGGCTCTAAGATTTAAGGGATAAGAGTAGCAAACTCAATAGTACCGTGAGAAGATCCTCCTTCCTTAATGCCTCTATCCTGTAGGAGAAGTTCTACCCTCCACAGGTACATCTCTCATCTCCTTGTCAAATGTCACAGAGGCACCACAACCACCGTGGCTCCCTCTACCTCTGCCACGAGAAGGCGCATAGCTAGCAACCCATCTATTCTGCATAGAATCCATGCTTATCACCTCAGACCTGTCTCTCGCCATGTCAACTACAAGTAAGTACGCATAAGAAGGTAATTGTAAAGCACACAGATGCAAAACATAAAAATTATACAGAGAGTCTTGGTCCTCGTGTATTTATCGACAAAATATTACTCGCTCTCAGTACGTCAGGATGACCTATGGCCAGATAATACAAGGGATCAGCATGGAGTGCCGCTAACCTTCTCTTTCGATCATCTCCATCACTTAGCCTTTCAGGCCGAACATCAATGTCGGTTCAATCCTAGCTGAAGCAATCAAACTCTTCGTGAGTACTCTCTCTGATATAAAGAAACTATTGTTTTCAATCCTGACCATAGCTATGATTTGCAACATCAAGGTACATACAGTTTCTCTTAGCCGACAAGTAATAAAAGCCTGAATTGGCACCACCCTCTTGGTTAAAATTCATGTGAAACCGATACCAAAAGTCATTATTATTGCATTGAAAACCCTTGGCCCTCATCCCCACCACAAAACCCACAATTATTGCATACCCATTTGGGGTGAACTAAGCAGGATTTAACCCAATCCTCATAATAATATCCTTAACCTCATAATGATGAGGAATCTAAACCCCGTGGCTAGATAATCCCTGAAAATGGTAATTGGTGTGCCATAACTACAACACCTCCAAAATACGCGGTCGTCTTTCGATAACTCGAAATAGAGGGGGCGAAAAGAGATTTCCTCCCAATTCGATTAGACAACCAAGATGACAAATCAACACGACCCTCATGTCAAGACCATTGACCTCGCAAAAATGGTCTATGACTGCACAACGTCGGGCATATAGTCCACGCGACCAAGCAAAATGATGGATCCCCAAGCTTGAGTTGCGTCGGTCAAGTAGACGTGGCATGTTGTACGAAGCCCGGCCACATCGGTCAAACTGACATAGCATCGAGCGGGTCAATTCGACATGCCCCGACACGTCGGTCAACATCGATGTGCCACGTGGCGTATCCCTGAAACTCGATGTGCCATGTGGTACATCAATCGCCAGGCCACACCGGAGTCCTCTTCGGTGCGGTGCGGGAACACCGGTCCTATGGTGCACCCCTTTCACCTATTAAACCATTAGTGTGTGTGGGCTTGTTCTTTCAAGCCTTACTCTTCCCCATTTTCTATAAATACCCCCACACTTCTTCATTTGAAGGATTAGACACTTGTGGGGTAGCTCACTGGAATCTTGGATGCTCTAGCTTCTCTCTAGAATTCTAGTAAGAAAAAGCTCATCAATCTTTTCTACGTTAATCTGTGGCACGTCAATCTATTCTATGTCAATCTATGGTACGTCAATTGATTCCACGTCAACCAATTCCACGCCAATCGAAAGTACGTCAACACATTTACTAAGAGTATTTTTCTCCTCTAATTTTCCAGAGACATTTATATCTTAATGACTGGAGTTAAGTAGGAGAACTTTGACTCAGAATTTGACCACTTCGTGGTGTAAATCGCATGAAGTCTAATACCGAGGCTCTGGGCTCGATGCAATGCTACACCGTTAGGTTGCCCTAATGATTCACCAATCGTGATACACCCAACAGGGGTCAGTACTACGGCCACCTGGGCCTCGACTATGAGACAAACATCATCGGGATAGTCCAAATTGAGCCTTAGGGCCAATACAATGCATACAGATCCCGAGCTAGCATTACAATATTTAAGACCCTCCGCAAGCACAAATTAATAATGAACTACGTCCATCTTGATTCTTTCTTCTCAGAGAGATACGTAGGCAGCTTAACTCCGCATGAAGACCAGTCGCAAAAAAGCAACACTCGTATCGTTCCAAAGTATAGGTTACTTATGTATGTAACTGTTTACTTCTAACCATATTGTCTTTAGTGCAGGTTCCCATCGAATTAAAAGCTCTTCTTGTGCTACCTATAAAGGGAAACAAAGTCTGGTGGGGAGGTAATTTCGACAATAATGAAAAGACCATATGCCAATAATACATCCCCTCAGGGGAAGATGCATCCTATGATTGATCTCTGGAATGATCACCTCATACCAAATCAGTATGTCGAACTCTTCCTTCAGATTCTCCACCGTTTGCCTTATCTTAAGTTTGGGAACAATGTCCTCTATGGCGATAATGGTTTGAAATATGCGTGGAGGTCTGTCATCCTCCTCATCGTATACATCATCCTCTTCGTCTCTATCCCTACCAGTATCATCAACACCATCGCCATCCCAGTGTCTAACAAGAGGAGTAACCTCGTAGTCACTATCATCCAGATCTCCTCCCTCCGAGGACGACTCACATGATGCATCGCCATCAGCATATAAATTGTTGGACAAAGCCGAATCATCATTCAAGTGCCTCCCCCTCTCACAGCTAGAGGGTCCAACCTCACCATAAGTATCCTCGTAATCCGACCAAGCTCAGAGAGGGAACGAATATGCTCAACAAAATATTCCTTAGGGAATCGTTTCCCTACCCCTATAATCTCACTAAAGAAAGTTAAAAATAAGCAAATTACCGTATTAAGGCGATCTACGAGACGTCTCACAAGTAGCTGGGTGTCTCGATTTCTAAACGGGTGAATACTTCGACCAACAACGCCGATCTACCCAATGAGGCGAACAAGAATGCCTCTCTTCGTGGTATCTAGGCCTCATAGAGTAGTATTCATGGTAGTAATGTGGAATCCCAATTTTGGTTATTACCTGCAATTCAACATTGCAAATATAGCCAAATAGAAGTTGAAATCCACGGAAAAAACTACACAAGTAAAGAATGCAAGAATTCTACAAAAATGACAACAAGTTCACACAATTAAACAAAGTGAGGTAAATTCAAGATATTTGAAAAGCCCACAACTCAAGCACGAACGAGGCCTTGATTAACGGAACGAGACTAAAAAACAACACCGTGTCGGTCGAACGAACGACGCGTAATGATGTCACCACGTCGGTCATAACTGGCGTGATGACGTTACGACGTCGGTCATAAACGGCATGTGATGATATCATTACATCGAGCGGCAACCGACATGATGAGGTCCATGTCGAGCATATCGACGTTCCACGTGGCATGACACCCCTTTCCAGGAAAAACATGAACTACGTAACGGGAACTCGATGTGTGTCTTTACCTTTTAACTTAGAGATGAAATGGAGTCTTGATCTCTTCCCAACTTCTCTCCTTGAGCTCTCTCATCTCTCTAACTTTCTCTCTCTAAAAATGGAAATGACGCAATATGGAAGACTTGTCTACTTTAAGGGTAGCCCTAATGAGCCCAAAATTTCTTAAAGGCCCATATCACTAAAAGAGCCTCTTAGTCTACAAACTAGAGGTGCAATTCATCAAACAATTGATGGATTGATATTTTTGGCCCAAAAAATATGTCTTAGAGGAATATTTATGCCTTTGCCCTAAATATTCTCAAAAATTATGAAATTTGCCCAAATTCTTGCTAATTACCAAGAGTGGCTTGAAAACTAATTTTTGCAAAGTACCGACAAATGGATATGGTTATTATGCCTAGTCTTCTTTTTCTAGTTTGAAATACGCTCAATGAGTCGAGCCCATCTCGAACTTGAGGACTTATGGTGTGCCATAATTACGACACTTTCAGAATGCACGATCATCTTAGCCATAACTCAGAATAGAGGGAGCGAAAGGCAATTTCTACAAAGTGCGATTAGATAACCGAGGTATCAAATTGACGTGACCCTTAGGACAATACCCTTGTCCTCGAGAAAATGGTTCGCTATGGAGAAATGTCGTGCATAGAGTCCAAGCGGCATTGCAACGTGAGGAAATTCCGGAACACATGCCACGTCGGTCGAACCTATGGGGCGCGTCGAATGAACCCAGCCATGTTGGTCAAACTAACATGCCACATGGCCCGTCTACCATTGAACCGCACTCGGGTCAGACCTAGTGCGATGCGGGTGCACCAGTTCTATGGTGCACCCCTTTCTCCTGCTACACCTTTACTAGGTGTAGGCACACTCTCATGTCTTACCTTCCTTATTTTCTATAAATATCCCATCACTTCTTAATTTGAAGTGTTGGACACTTGAGAGGTAGCTCACTTTGAAGCTTGGAGTGCTTTGACTTCTCTCTAAGATTCTAGTGAGAGAAAGCGCGTAAAGGATTCCATATCTTACGAAATTCCAAGTTTTGCATTCCACATCTTACGAGATCCACGTCAACAGTACCCACGTCAATAAAAATACTTAGAGTGTTCTCTCCTCTAATTATCCATATACATTCATATGTCATCAATTGGAAAAAGTATGAGAAACCTTTGACCTAGGATTTGACCACTTTGTGGTGCAAATCGCCAGAGTTCCGATACCGAGCCTCCGGGCCTCGATGAATTGATATGATGTTAAGCTGTCCAAATGATCTACGGTCTAGATGAACCCAACATGGGATGATATGACGGCCACCCGGGTCTCGACTACGAGATGTACATCGTCCAGGATTGTCCTGATCGAGCCTTAGGGCCAATATAATGCACACAACTCTCAAGCTAGCATTACGACATCTAAGACCCCCCGCGGGCACAAATTAATAATGAACTACGTCCATCTTGATTCTTTTTTCTTAGAGATATACGTAGGCAGTTCGACCTCACGTTGAGCCCAGTCGCAATAATACAACACCCGTATCATTTCCAAGAATAGGTTACTACTTATAGAAATTGTTTAGTTCTAACCATTATGTTTTTAGTGCAGGTTTCCATCGAACCAGAATCTCTTCTTGTGTTGCCTATAAGGGGCAAGAGAGTCTGGTGGGGAGGTAATCTTAAGACTAGCGAAAACACCCCGCGCCAACCGATGAATGCAGAAAAATGTTTTGATTGAGAAGAATGCAAAATAGAAATAAAAAATAGAATTTAGGAAGATTTGAGTGAACGCTTTTGATTGTAAAAATATGATAAAAAGGTGTTAGAAGTTCAGGTTGCACTACTTATTTACTTTGATATTTCATAGACAAACTACTCGTGCTTTCTTAATCTACTGAGCTTTGTTTGAGTTCTTCTGTATATAATGAATTCGTGATCTATAGCCAGAGTTATCCTGAATCTAACTCTCTAATGACTTATCACACTAGTATAATCAGTCCAGTTGTCAATCGTTTTAGAAGAGAAATTAAGTCTGCAATCCAATCTACTCATCCCCTTGTGTTAACATAGTGGACTTGGCAAAGATTGTATTCATGTGATCTAAGGTTGTGTAAGATTGCATTAGCACATCAATGTCACGAATTGCATGTATACATAGTTAGTTTCACATCTACACTCTAGCGGTCTTAGGGTAGTGCTTCCATTCTTAAAGCGAGAGTTGCATCATATTAAACCAATCAATCTAGACACATGAACACTTAAACGAATCTCAGATTAATCAAATACGCATATTCGTAAATCAGAGTTACCTACATACTCCAAACACGGAGTAGTTTAGCTACTCATAGTCATAAGTTCAGCAGTAGATAAAGAATTAAACAACATAAATAGAGAACAAAGATTCAGAGAACTTCGCAGATCCCAAGGAGCGTTGACTCATTTTATCCTCTAAACTCTTTTGCTTTGTTTTCTTCCTCACAACTCTTGACTCTTAGAATATAAGAACAAAACTATGGAAGACAGAGTTATAAAGGTGTTTCTCTCAACTCTCGTTGCACTTTTTCTCAATACTCTCTTTCTATCTCTCAACTTTGAATGCAATTGTAAGCGGTTCCATCATGTTGCACAGGAAAATAAGGCATTTGATCTTTGTTATATTTTGTTCATGAGATGTTTGGTTAATCACAAGTTATAGAAGAAATGAGGGATCAATGCTCATAAACCTGCCTTGAGTTGCACCTTGTATACGGTCACATGTCCAACATGAGGACTAGTGACCCGATCAGAAGAATGAGGAACCCTAAATTGCAACATCGAACCATCCACCGCGTACTCTCCAAACATATCTGCCACAAATTTGTTCGAAATAACCAAAGGAATTTCACCACGGGTGTATGTTTGGATCGGCCTCGACCCCTCTTCGCTGCTGAGAAGACGATTCACGCCGACACACTCTTCTTAGAAACCCCTATTCCAACCTCTGAGGGCATCACTTCCACTTACATCGTGTCTCCCAAAACTCTTTCCTCCCTTGCAGAAAAATTCACCAGAACCGGGGTATCATAAGCCATGAAGTCTCACAAGAAAAATGCAAAATTGAAAAGGAGAAACTACAAGCGAAGAAGGATAAGGCTCAAGAAAGATGATATAAGATTATCTTTTGTGATATAAGGAAATCATGGAAAGACACTCTTTTTATATGCGGTGGAACAGTGTCATTCAATTCCCACCCAAAGACGAATCGCTTCGTGAAAGGGTACGCGTCTGATTAGACTCCAAAAATCGCACCACGTCAAGAGACTCTAATTCGTCATAATTAGGCCCTAATCAATGCGTCCAATCCAGCCGTAGAGAAATAGAGAGTCGCATCACATTAAAGCTCCCCTTCTGAGTTTCCCAAGGCAGATTGGGGGACTCCTGGTAATAGTAGAAATTGAGATCCTCGAATTAAGGCTAGTAAACCTTTCTCGTACAAAGTAGCATTTAAGTAAGCAAAGACGATGCTGATAACTAGCTGTTAACAGGTTTGATGTTATTCCCTATTTAACGGATTTATTTTGGGGTTGGAACGCCCTGCCCATAATTCAAAAAGCGATGATTTTATAAAGGAGAACAAAGATACGAGAATATTCCTTCCTTTATTCACTAAACTTCACTCCTTAATTTTGGTTGTATATGATTCTCTGTCTTCTTCAATTGATCATCTCCCTTTATATAGATTTTGTCAGGGACAAGTGTCGTTATGCATGCGTCTTAGTAAGGTACAGGTGTCACAATATGTGTAAAAGTGTAAAAAGTTAAGATAAGGTATATCTTTAATCTACTAGATGCTGACTAGGCTGATCTTTGCCTCTTCCGATAGCTCCAGGGATCTCCGAGGGGCTGTTCTTCGGGGTGCTATTTTCTGAGAGGGCCTACATATGGTAGTGACTTGATGGACCAGTTAGGATATTCTTCGGGTGGTGTTGCTGCTTCGGTAAGTCTTCATTCTGTTGTAGGGGTTTTTGTATATGTTCTCCGAGGGGTGTTTCCGTCCTTGACTATGGCTCCGAGGGTTTGACTTGGTCTCCGAGGGCTTGACTTGGTCTCCGAGGACTTGTTTGTCTTCGTGAAGTGGTACTTTCTTGTCCAAGTCCTCATAGTGTGCCTTCCAGTGGCTGTTGTATTTAGATATGGTTTGTTCTTAGATTCGGTCTTCGGAGTGATATTGCGAGGGCAGTTTATGTTGAGAAGTGTTCAGCAAGAAAGTGTTCTCGCGAGATTATGGGACTCGGGGTCCGTTGTGGTCCCTCTTAGCGCATTGATGGATATCGGAGTCGCGCGGATCCATCGAGGTTACTCTTTTTCTGATGCCGCGTTGATATCTCTTTTTTATTCATCGTTGACTTTCCAAGGGACGCTTAGGTGTCTCTTCGGATGTTCCTTCGTACCGCTTTAGGTCAGTGACCGAGGGGTGTGGTAACATCCGATGGGCCTCCTCATTGGGAGTGGGTACATCTCTTCGGAAGTACTCGTGACAATAGTATTATCCATATATTAATTCCTATATTTAGGACTAATATTTATTTTTCACGGTTAACACTAGCCCCCCCAAATTTCGATCGCCTTCGTAGAGGCGAGGGAAATTTTATTTCGTGTCCTCGGTGAGGTGAGGGGTTTTTTCTAATTTTTTCCTTCGATGTATTTATTTTCGGTATTTTTCCGAGGGGATGCACATATATTTATAACTATTTAAAAACGGATCATATGGAATTTACCTGATTACCCTTGGGGGTATTGTCCTTAAGTGTGCGGAGGTTTCAGAGCATTTGTTGCAGGCAGCCGTTGATGAGTTTCAAAGTTCAAAAACATCTGACCGTTGGTAACGGTCAGATTTTCAACCGTGTGGCGCGTGCTGAGCGGGGAAGATACCTGGAGCTTTAAACATGCTCCATGTTTTAAAAGCATCTGACCGTTGTCACATTTTCGGCTATAAATAGTGGCACTATTCACCCTTCTTCTCTCTTTCATATTTCACTCTTGCGGAAAATTCTCTTCAGAGCAAAAACCTTCTTTTCTCTTCTCTTCTCCCCTCGTATTTCAATCTTTCGGTAAATTCACGCGCACCTCTTTTCTTTCCCTTCTCGGAGAAATACTTCATCTTCTTTTTCATTTTTGCAAAAATGTCTTCTTCCACCATCACTGATCCTATCGCTGCTTCCACCACTTCCGGAGTTACTGCTACTGTTGATTCTCTGGCGGGTATGGGGGTGCTCCGACGGGTGTAATTACCCGTAAACGAAAGGGTGAGACCTTTGCTGCTATCGAGGGCGGTGCGGCCTCTTCCAAGAAAGCTAGGGTTCCCAAATTGAAAAGGGCTTCTACCCGTGATTTCGCCAAAATTGAGAAGATTCAAAGTATTGCTACTCGTGAGCAGGTGTTGGAACTGTTCACATCAACGGGGGCTTTCCAGAAGAACATGGTGTTCCAGATTCCGACGAAGGATGAGAGGGCATGCTATCCACCCCAGGAAATGGTAACTGTTTACTTTGCTCAAGTAAAATATGGATGGCGTTCGTTTATGCTGCCTTTCTTCTACGAGATATTTAAGGCGTGCAATATTAGCCCGAGTCAGATGGTTCCGAACGGATTTGCGGCCCTCTGTATTTACGTTTTCTAGTGTCAAGTGAACGGGCTGGAGTGTGGGGTGGATCACTTCTTTTCTATATTTGATGTGGTGATTTCACCCGGGGGGTTTCCCTTCTACCACGTTCGTCACCGGGATAATACCAAAATTTTCACGAAGAGGATATTGGATGGGTCGATTAGTTCTCACAGTGTCTGGAAGAACAAATATTTTTTCGTGCAACCCACTCAAGTTAAATGGGACATGCCTTTTGACTGGAGAGAGGGTGCGGCTCCCGTGCGCACTATGGATCAGGAGATAGTTTTGTCCCCGGTGATTTCTCAACAGCTTTTGATGGAATCGGATGATTTTTTGATGCTGTTCGAGACGTCCGGGCTTCATCTTCTTTTTCGTTTTTAAACATATGTCTTCTTCCACCATCACTGATCATATCGCTGCTTCCACCACTTCCGGAGTTACTGCTACTGTTGATTCTCTGGCGGGTATGGGGGGTGCTCCGACGGGTGTAATTACCCGTAAACGAAAGGGTGAGACCTTTGCTGCTATCGAGGGCGGTGCGGCCTCTTCCAAGAAAGCTAGGGTTCCCAAATTGAAAAGGGCTTCTACCCGTGATTTCGCCAAAATTGAGAAGATTCAAAGTATTGCTACTCGTGAGCAGGTGTTGGAACTGTTCACATCAACGGGGGCTTTCCAGAAGAACATGGTGTTCCAGATTCCGACGAAGGATGAGAGGGCATGCTATCCACCCCAGGAAATGGTAACTGTTTACTTTGCTCAAGTAAAATATGGATGGCGTTCGTTTATGCTGCCTTTCTTCTACGAGATATTTAAGGCGTGCAATATTAGCCCGAGTCAGATGGTTCCGAACGGATTTGCGGCCCTCTGTATTTACGTTTTCTAGTGTCAAGTGAACGGGCTGGAGTGTGGGGTGGATCACTTCTTTTCTATATTTGATGTGGTGATTTCACCCGGGGGGTTTCCCTTCTACCACGTTCGTCACCGGGATAATACCAAAAATTTCACGAAGAGGATATTGGATGGGTCGATCAGTTCTCACAGTGTTTGGAAGATTTCGTGCAACCCGCTCAAGGTAAATGGGACATGCCTTTTGACTGGAGAGAGGGTACGGCTCCCGTGCGCACTATGGATCAGAATATAGTTTTGTCCCCGGTGATTTCTCAACAGCTTTTGATGGAATCGGATGATTTTTGGATGCTGTTCGAGACGTCCGGGCTTCATCATGTGGTGTTCACCGATGATGCTGTCGAGAAGCCACTCTCTATATCTTCCGAGGCCTTGGCTCTTTCAGTAAGCATTTCATTTATGTTCTTGTCCTTTTTCTTGATGTATGAGTAGGTTATAATTATACTTGTTGGCTTTTGGGTGGTGCAGAGGATGTCTTAGCGAATTACTTTTCGCAGTCGGGCCCCATGGAACCTGTTCCGAGCGGTATTTTCGACGCTCCGGAGGAGGGTGACCATGATGAGGAGGATGTTAATGCTCCTGAGGGTACGCACATGGGTCCAGAGACGGGAGGAACTTACAAGGATCATGCACCCTTGTACATAGATGCTGCGGGGGTGATTCAAAATGCGGTTACGTTACGCCAGGTAGGTCCTTACGCAGCTTTGGCTCTGGTGCCGGTCTCTGGATCTGATACGGGAAGTTCTCTGAGGGCTTCAAAAGAAGAAATCTCTCCGAGGATGGGTGGGGAAGGTCTTGTCCGGGAGACTGCAGAGGTAGTGGTCGTATCTTCCAGGGATCCGTCTCCCGCCTCTCCTCGTGGAGTTGAGGCTCTTTTGCCCATGTCTACGATGGTTTCTGAGTTCTCGGATAGGACAATGTCCGAGCCTACTCCCCTCGGTGAGTTTTTGTTGGTCCTTAATAAGATTTTCTAAAATGTTTAAAGGAGTTAGTTCATATACTAAGGTTCTCTTTTCCGGTGTAGATATTGTGGATAAAGGAAAGGCTCCGATGGCAGAAGGGTCCTCTCTTTTAGGTAAGCATTCTTTGCTTACTTCTTTCTTTTCCGTCTAATTATTGTTCCATGACTTTTCTAGGTTCATTCTCTCTTCTTACTTCCACATATGGTCTTTGTAGAGGAGGATTTTTTGGCGCAGTTTCTCAATCCTATTCCGGAGGCTTCGTTGGGTGACTCCGAGGACATTCACGAGGAATTTGACCTGTCGTCCGACGACAAGGATGCGAAGGTGGAGATACTGAGCTCGTTGGTTGGGGAGGCGGGCCCGTCTACAGCTGCTGGAGGTCCTCGGGCGGTATTTACCGACTCGGATGTGGTGACGCCAACTCCGGGGACCATTCCTCCGAGGGGTCACGTCCCCGTCACGCTTTCTCCGAGGGCCTCATCCTTCAGACTTCGTTGGCTCCTCGTAATCTGGAAGATCTGCCCTCGATGCAGGTTCTGGAGGAAGCTTTCCAGGAGATTCTTTGGTTCTTTGCTTCTTCGAATGCAACCCCTGCTGATGGGTTTTATTTTATGCATACGAGCCTTAACTGGATGGCTCTTATGGTAAGCTTGACCCCTTCTCTTCTTTATTTATGTTCATCATTCTTTTAGGTAATTGGTTTTAGACTCTTACGCATTTTCTTTCCTTTTCGTAGGTCGGAAAAATTTGGGACGCAGCGGGTGCGGTAGAGCAGGGGTATCACAAGGAAGAGGAGCGCAAGCGGCGTCCCTTCTTTCCAAGGACAAAGAGAGCAGGACGAGGGAGGACGTGCTCCACACGAAGATTTTGGATCTCGAATTTCTATGGGAAGAGGCTCAGAAGGAGAATGAGGTTTTGCGCTTCAAGTTGGAGCAAGCGGAGTCCGCATACGAGCGGGTGGAAGCATCCGAAAAGGCTGCCAAAGAACGGATTACCCTTCTGGAGAAAGAGAAGAAAGAGTCCGAGGAGACTCTTAGGGCTTAGATTGCTGCTCTTGAGGGGGAGAAAGCCAAGGGGCTGGCAAGGGAAAGGGAGCTTCAGGGGTTGTTGGGCCAGCTCACCGATCGGGCTGAGTCGGCCGAGGAGAAGTTGGCGAGGTCCCTGTCTCCCGAGGAGGGGCAAGCTAAGATTGACGCGGCGGTCCAGTTCGCTCAACAGAAGGCCTTTAGACAGCTCTCGGAAGCTTCTGATACGTCGCCACAAGAGCTTTTAACAGGCCATATGTTATGGGGTTATTTGGAGTGTGCTAGACTGGCGACGTCACTATTGCGGTCAGACGTGGACTTCTCCAAGTCATTTGACCTTCGTAAGCAAAAGAGGCCCTATTCCGAGGATTGTCGCGTCCTATGGGGAGATTTAGTGGCTTGTTGTCTCCCCGGGGTTCTCATGCACCCTCTCCTATGCGTTCAGCAAGTAGCCCTAGTCCGAGGCCCAGTGGCTCAGGAGGGGTACTATCACCGATCTCTCGTATGGTTCCGATGAATACTTCTGCTGAGGCGACGACCCCTTCGTACCCCACCCCGCATCCGTCAACCACGGGGGCATAATCTAGGGCTTTTATTTTCTTTCTTGTAACTTCTTGTTTTCGCACTCTATCTTTTTCTTTGCAAATGTACTTGGTTTTCCGAGGGCTTCTCGGCTTCTAAGTGAATAAACAATTATCTTATTTCGCTCAATTTTGACCTATTCCTCTTTTGCCTCGTTTAATTTTATCATTTACGAATACTCTAATTATTTCTCTAATTTAAATTGTATTGAGAGAGATGAGGATAAAACTTTACTCTCGCTGACCAAGCTTGCCCCTAAGTAGGATGGGTCAGCCTGCATGGTAATATTAAGTATGTGTCCTCCTTAAGTAGGAGAAATTTATTGACATGTGTCCCTTACTTTAGATAATTGAGGATTAAGTCTAATTCTTTAATCAAAGGGTGATGAGTATATAGGTGTTAAGTATTTCAGCATATGTGTTTATACTCCCTTTGAAAAGAAACTCACTAATTCTCTCGCAAATTTGTCTTTTTATCTTTACTTTAGCTAGTTCTTGTCTTTCGATTCCTCTTCCTTTTCAATTTTCAAATAATTGTGAGAAAGGAGAAAATACTTACTTGAGGAGATAATGCCCCCACATTACAGACGAGGAGGATCCGTCTCATCCCATAGTTCTACCCGGAACTCGGTTCAGAATCCTTCGGTGTCGCTAGGGGTACGTCATGCTTCTTCGGATAGCTTTTCCTCCCGGAGAGACAGTTTAGAGGATGACATAGCTGTCATTTTAGGTAGTTCTTCGAAGGGAGCAACTTCACGGTCTTCTCATACAAATTCTCTTAGGATGAATCACATCCGAGAGGTATTCATTGGCAGGGGATCTTACACCCTTGCGGATCAATCTTCGGTCCTTGATATGCTTCCATTGAGTCCCTCGAAGTTAATGGGTCGAGGCCGTGTCGGGACTGCCACGAGCAACGAACATGAGGGGTCCATTATGACCCTCTTCGCCGAGTATAATTTGGATTATACTAAGTACGATGTAATCGTACCGTTCTATGATCAGAGGGCTTACGATCCTCTCTCGGGCTATTTAACAGTATACTACGACCAGGTACGCTATGGGCTACGTGTGTTTTTCCACCCTTTTCTTCAAACCCACTTTCGCTATTGGCGGCTATGTCCCAGCCAGCTAACGCCGAACTCCTACCGTCACTTGGTGGGATATATCCTTTGTTGTGAGCTCTTGAACCTCCCTATGACTCCTCATCGGGCGGGGGCTATTTTTTCCTTGCACCCCTATTCGGGTGGTCCTCTTTTCTTTAGCATGGTCTATCGGGAACACATTAGAGCCTTCACTCATGTATCCAACCCTTGCTCTCGTAGAGGGGATTGGAGGCGGAGGTTCTTTTTTGTTCGTCCGAAGGGCCAATCAGCTAATTTGTGAGGAGTACCTCTCCGATGGGGTTTAGGGTATGTTACCCCCAACTCCGAGACTGTGGTGCGTGAGGGGGAGATGTTGTCCCATTCCGGGTTGTTCTCAGGGACTTATGACATGAGTGGTTTGTTGGAATTCCCTGAATCTATTATCTTGGCGCGGCTTCAAGAAGGGGTAGAGACGTTCAGTCTCCCTGTTCAGCCGCTTTGTCGTAATTTCTTTTTTCTTAAGTTCTTCTTCGGGTCTTCATCATCCCTAGTGTTCTTTTCCTCTTCGGGCTCATAATATGTTCTTCTTTGTGACAGGTTCAGAGATGGCCGCATTTGCGATTGAACCTTTTGACAAGGCTTTTTTTACGCATATATCATATGATGATCATTTGGCCGCATTTGACAAGAGGGTTTTGCTGACGTAGTACATCGGATGATGCTCTCTGTCCTGTTCTTTGACTAATACAGCACTGATGGCCTCTTCTCCGACAGATAGATAGAGAAAGTGTTCTTCTTGAGGTAAAGGTTTTACCAGCAAAAGTGGTTTCAACATATATCTTTTTAGCTCTCCGAGGGCCTCTTCGCATTGGGGGATCCATTGGAATTCCTTAACATTTTGGAGTATCTTGAAAAATGGGAGTCCTTTCTCTGCTGACTTAGAAACGAATCGGCTCAAGGAGGCCATTCTGCCTGTCAACTTTTGAACGTCTTTTACTGTCTTCGGGGTGGGTAGTCCCACAATGGCCTCTGCCTTCTCGGGATTTACTTCTATTCCCTTCTCCGTAACCATGAACCCTAAGAACTTCCCTCATTGGATACCAAATGAGCATTTTCTAGGGTTAACTTTCATTCCAAAATTATCCATGATGACTAAGGCCTTCCGCAGGTCCTCGGGATGGTCTTCTGCGGTGTCACTTTTAACCGCCATGTCGTCCACATAGACTTCTACCGACTTTCCGATGAGTCCGACGAACATAAGGCTTACCAGTCTTTGGTAAGTAGCTCCAGCATTCTTAAGTCCGAAGGGCATCACTAAGTAACAGAAGGTGCCAGCGTCGGTGATGAAGCTAGTTTTGTCCTGGTCAACTGCCGCCATCGGGATTTGGTTGTATCCCTGATCCCCATCTAGAGTTGATAATAGTGCACATCCAGCGGTGGAGTCAACTAGTTGATCTATACTAGGTAGGGGATAGCAATCTTTTGGACAGACTTCGTTGAGATTGGTGAAATCTACACACATCCGTCATCTCCCTCCGTGTTTGGGAACTAGCACAACATTAGCCAACCATTCGGGGTATATGACCTCCCGAATTTGCTTTAGACTAAGGATGCGTTGTATTTCCAAGCGAATAATTTTATTACGCTCGGGTCCCATCCTTCTCTTTTTTTGTTGGATAGGTTTGACCCCTGGTTTCACATTAAGAAAGTGCTGACATACCTTGTCACCGATTTGCCCTGGCGGTCCTCCTTCCCATGCAGAGAGGTGATGGAATTGTTGGAGAAAAGAAGTCAGTTGGGCCTTTACTGCGGGTTCCATGCTAGTGCCCATCTTAATCACCTTCTCAGGGTGTCCTTCTACTAATTCCACTACCTTCAATTCTTCTACGGGTTGAACCCGAGCCTCTTCTGCTTTGCGCTTTTTATTATTTCCGAGGGCGAATTCGTCCCCTTCCTAGAGAATAGCGTTCATGCGGCATTCTCTAGCCTTAGATTGACTTCCTCGGACTTCTCTGATACCTGAGAGGTGGGGAATTTTACCTTGAGATGCAGGGTAGATGGGATTGCTTCGAAGGCTCGGATGGACGGCCTTCCGCATATAGCATTGTACGTTCGTGACGAGGCCTCCACTACCCAAAATTTGGTGGGTTCCGTTCTTCGAAGGGCTCATTTTCCCCATGACATCGGAAGGATCACCGTTCCGAGGGTACGGCAAGCTTCTCTTGAGAAACCTACTAAGGGGACCTCAGCTACTTCCAACTGTTCTTTTTTTAATCCCATAGCTAAGTAGGTAGGAAGGAATAGGAAATCCAGAGAGCTACCCGTGTCGATGAGGATCCGCTGGATTTCAAATCTGTGGATAACGGCCGTAATTACTAAGGGGTCTTCGTGGGGGTAAATTATACCTTTCAAATCCCAGACCCAAAAGTAATGCTAGGTAGCTTTGTTCCTTGAATGGAGCACACGGGGAGCCCTTGTTCTGTCCGCCTGGCTTCTTTTAGATATTTCTTCTTCTTACCTTGGGGCGCTATTGAGATATCTCCTCCCTCGATCATGCTGATCGTTCGTCCTGATGGGGCGTTATCTTCGTATAAGTCTGGGGGAGGGGGTAAATTCTGATGTCCCACCGTCCTTTTTGTGAGTTCCGTCGACGTTCCTCGGTCCATCCTCGGGGTCACTGGCATTCCGTGATCCTCTCCTGTGACCGGCGGTGTTCTGTGGTCCTCTCGCGGGACCGGCAACTAGGGTCGCTTCTTCTTCTTCTCGTTCCCTTCGTGACCTTTTCCATACATTTGCCTTGGGTTTCTCGGGGTTATTTTCCTTAAGGTAATTCTTCAAATATCCCGCTTCCAGAAGGCGAAGTACTTCCCTACGTAGGGTAGTGCATTCCTCAGTGGTGTGCCTATAGGTTTTATGATATTTACAATACTTACCCGTGTTCCTTTCTCTATTAGGAAATTTGGCCGGTATGGGCCAGTGCAACTCATTGTTACCTCTCATTACGTTGAGTACTTCTCGGGGAGCAATGGTCATCGGGGGTAACGGTATGGGTCGAAGGAATTTTTTGACCCCACCACCCTCGTCTTTGCGTTGGGTGGGTTTTCTTCCTTGCCCTTCTCCTTAGCTTTTGCCTCTCTTTCGTCACGCTCCAGGTGCTCGTTGTCATCGTGTTCCATGCGCTTCTTCGTGCCTTCCGCTTCCTCCATCAAGATGTAGACTTCTGCCTTTTGCATAAGTTCATTCATGTCCGTGACGTGATTTCCCATGAGATATCGGAAAAAATCCCATGTTCGAAGCCCCTGCGTTAATATGTCCGCCAAAATGGTGGGGCTGACGTTAGGGACATCTAGCGCCTCGTTCGTGAAGCGCTTTATATACCCTCGTAGGGGTTCATCTTTCTGCTGTTTAACCGTGAAGAGATGAGTGGCGGATTTGGGATACCGCCGGTTGCAAGCAAACTGTCGTACAAACAGGTGAGCTAATCGATCGAAGCTCGTGACGGAGCTAGGGGAAGGTGAGTAAATCAAGCCTGAGCTCGTCCTCCAAGGGTGACAGGAAACACGCGGCATAAGACATGGTCTGGTGTTGTGGATAAATTTGCAAGTGCACGAAATCGTAACAAGTAATAAAGTGAAAGATAGGATCCATCAAGAAAACAGTAATAAGGGTGACATGCAAGTCGATCCAACATTTGATCAATGAATGGTAAAGGAAAATGATCTTTGCCGGTTACCTTATTTAGTTTTCGATAGTCAATGCACACCCTCCATCCAGTGTTTGTTCTGGTGGGAATATCTTCATTTTGTTCATTCTTCACTACAGTCATTCCTCCTTTCTTGGGCACAACATGTATTGGACTCACCCATGAGCTATCCGAAATTGGGTAAATAATTCCAGCCTCTAGAAGCTTTAATACTTCATCCTTTACCACTTCCTTCATATTGGGATTCAGACGGCGCTGATGTTCGACAGTTGGCTTATAGTTCTCCTCCATTAGTATTTTGTGCATGCAAGTCGAAGGACTGATGCCTTTGATATCAGCAATGGACCACCCTAAGGCAGTTTTATGATCTCTTAGAACTCACAACAACTTATCTGTTTCAACATTAGTCAATGACGATGAGATGATAATAGGTAGAGTAGAATTATTTCCCAAAAATGCATACTTTAAATTAGAAAGAATTGGTTTAAGATCTAGAGTTGGTGGCTTGATAATAGATGGGATTGTGATATTCGTACCTTTCTCTAGCTCTTCAACCTTTCCTTTGTAATCAATCGGTATTGCATCAAGGGCTAAAATACATCTTTCAATATCATCATTATCAAAATCTATCTCTTCTTTTATTAAACATACCCCGAGTGAATCCTCCAAGTGGCTCTTGTCGAATACTTGTTCAACCAGCTTATCAAGAATGTCAATTTTGAAACAACTATCACCTTCTTATGGGTAGTTGATAGTTTTGAAGACAAAGGTGATTTGTTCATTTTGCACTCTCATGGTAAGTTCTCCTTTTTGCACATCAATTAGAGTTCTCCCAGTTGCAAGGAATGGGCGACCAAGAAGGATTGGAATATCATGATCTTCTTCCATGTCCAGGACAATGAAATCTGCAGGGAAGATAAACTTATCAACTTTAACCAATACATCTTCAACCATACCTCTAGGTTTGGCTTCTCCAAGTTCGAATGAAGGGACACGGTGGTTGGTTTGGCTTCTTCAAGTTCTAACTATATGTACACAGAAAGAGGCATCAGATTGATACTTGCACCTAAGTCACACAATGCTTTCTCAAAATGTGAATTCCCAATTACACAAGGAATTGTAAAACTCCCTGGGTCTTTGAGCTTTGGTGGCAATTTCTTCTGTAGAATGGCACTGCACTCCTCGGTTAGGCATACAGTTTCATGTTCTTCCAGCTTTCTCTTATTTGATAAAATTTCTTTCATGAATTTGACATAGCTGGGCATCTGTTCAAGAGCATCTGCAAAAGGAATGTTAATGTGCAATTTTTTAAAGATATCATGAAATTTAGAAAATTGCTTATCCAGTTTAGTTTTCTTCAATCTTTGTGGAAATGGTATTTCTTGCTCATTCGGTGGTCGTGCGTCGGCAGAAGTGTGCTTTAGCTCAGATCCACGTTCATGTTCATGTGTATGAAACTTCTCTGCTTGTGAGGCAACAGGTTCTGGTAACACTTTTCTACTTTTGAGTGCAATTGCCTGCACATGTTCTCGAGGGTTGGTTTTTGTGTTGCTCGGCAATTCTCTTTGTGCTCTTTCGGCTAGAGTGGTTTGCAAGTTGACCCATTTGTACTTCTAACTTTCTGATGGATGCTCCTTGGTTTTGGAACTGTTGCTTGGTTTCACTGATGAATTGGTCAGTTCTTGAGGCTAATTAGTTTGTGGTAGTGGCTAACTGAGTGACAATGTCCTCCAGGGAAGGTTTCTTTTCTTGGTGCATTGGAAATCCAGGAGGAGGCCTGATATGGTTCTGGTTGTTGCTCCAAGAGAGGTTAGGGTGGTTCCTCCATCCAGGGTTATAGGTGTTGGAATATGGATTATTCTGCGGCCTGTTAAAATTTGACACAAAATTTGCTTTTTCATTGTGAGCAGAATTTTCAGAATTGCTTACCAAATGGCAGTTGGCAGTTGAATGTGAGTTTCCACAAAAATCACATGTTGCTGATGTGGACTGAATGACATTTACCATCATTGTTCCCAGTTGCTTGGTGAGAGTAGCGACTTGTGCTGTTAATGCTGTGATAGCATCTATCTCGTGCACACCAACTGGTCTTTTCTGTCGTTCAGAAGGCCACTGGTAATTGTTCGACGCCATTTCCTCCAATAGTTGATAGGCATCTTCTGTGGTTTTCGCCATTAAAGCTCCTCCTGCAGCCGCATCTACTAAGGTTCTAGTGTTTTCACTCAACCCATTGTAGAATGTTTGAACTTGCAACCATTTGGGAAGTCCATGGTGAGGATACTTCCTAAGCATTTCCTTGTACCTTTCCCATGCTTCATACAGATTCTCCATGTCGTGTTGCACAAACTGAGTGATTTCATTCCTCATTTTTGCTGTTTTAGCTGGGGGAAAGAACTTAGCTAGAAATTTTTGTGCTAATTCTTCCCAGGAAGTGATACTACCTTGAGGAAGTGAATTGAGCCAGTTCTTTGCCTTGTCCCGTAATGAGAATGGGAATAGTCTCAACTTGATAGCATCTTCTGAAACTCCATTGTGTTTAAAAGTATTACATATTTCTAAAAAAATTAGCTATATGTGCATTAGGATCTTCACTCGGGAGTCCACAAAATTGAACCGATGTTTGGATCATCTGAATAATTGCTGGTTTAATTTCAAAATTATTTGCAGCAATTGACGGCTTTTGGATGCTTGTGTTGGCACCTAAGATTGTTGGGACAGCGTAGTCCCGCAAGGCTTTTGATTCATTTTCTATAAGTCCACTCATTTTGCTTTTACCCTTTTCTATCCTACGCAGTATTTGTAAAGTTTTTTCAATTTCAAAAGGTAAAAGTGTTGAGTTCTTACTACTTGTAACTCTTTTTGATTTTTTATGTTTCTCAATTTTGAAAGTAAACTAAAAAAACAACAATAGTAAAAAAAAAATACCACAGTAAAAAAATAATTATTTACCATCACGAAAACTAAAAAGCTAGAGAGCACCAAACGTGTCTTTTTTTTTTACTACAGTAAAATATTAACACATATAAGACATAATCTCAAATTAATAATAGGGTTAACTGATACTGATATTAATTAATTTTATTCCCCGGCAACGGCGCCAAAAACTTGTTGTGGATAAATTCGCAAGTGCACGAAATCGTAACAAGTAATAAAGTGAAAGATAGGATTGTCGATCCCACGAGGAATAAATAATTAATTACCAAAATTTATTAACTCTAATTTTATTTGAGAATTTGAATTTCAGATTGTTCAAGCAAAAATATTAACAATTTACTAATAAATAAGTGTAGACAATAAGAGAAGAGCTGGGAATCATGATTTCACCGTCATTAGTCTGATCTAACTTTTAATTAAGCATATTATTACGAGTTTCACGTTCAAAATTGTTGTTGGTTATCACCATTTATGCTTTATGTACTCTTTCTCAAGTTATACATAAATTCTACAACTTTACAACAAGAAAATGAGTCTAGTTACGGAGATGTGCACATGTATGTTCGGTGGTGATTTTATCAACCACGTAAAAACGATAGATATATTTCTATTCTATTGAGAATTCACGGTATTTACTTCAAAGCCATTTCACGAAAATCTCCTCTCGGTTTCAATTCGATCCTTAGTTCATCCAAAAGTTGGCCAGAATTTTAGAAGCATTATATTCATAAATAAATACACCAACTATTTTGACATCGTAACAATACGTTTTAATTAAAGGTTAGATCATCGTAATTAGGCTACGTCACTATCCCAGCAAAGTAAATTTAGCACATAATGGAATATAGAACAAGACTATAAGATAAATATAACATCATAAAGTAAAGAGAGAAAAGTAAAGAGAGTTTAGAGATCGTTACAGATTTTTACTTCCGTAAAGCCTCCGGTGGACTCCCCCGTACAAACTCCGAATTACTCCTCCAAAATTACAAACTACTAGTAAATACTACTACTATAGAAAGACTACTAAGTGAAGAGAGAATGAAGAAGATTGGTGTCTTGAAATATGGAAAATGTGAGGTCTATTTATAGTTGAAGCAAAAGCATAAGACGACATCTCGACCGTTCATCTCGTTTTGATCCAATGGTCCAAAGTTGTCACAAAAGTCATCTAATTGATCAAAAAAGTCATCCAATTGATGAATTATTGATCACAAAAGTCATGGCACTCTAGAGTCTTCCATTTGGAAGCTTGCAAGACTGAATATAGACCATTGATTAGCCATTTTGATCCGACGGTCATCAAGCGCGCGAGTTGCGTATGTACATTTCAGCTTTGTGCAACTTCACCATTTTGGTCATAACTTTCTCTCTAGATGTCGGAATCACAAACCGCTTGTTGCGTTGGAAACTAGACATCTGTGGCTTACTAGTGATATAAAGAACCAAACATAAATCACTCTACACATGTGTCAGTGAATGTTTGAAGTTTCGGTTCTTGATTGACAAATCATATTTCAACCTACTAAACATGAAAACAAACATAAAAATACCACAAAACTATCAAGAACAATCAATTAAACAAGTGTAAAAGTATGATAATGATGAGTATTTCCCAAGTTCACCATCTGGGGCGGAGGATAGATCCATTCCGACCAAATATTGATGGATATGGTCCTGCGGATCCCTTCCATCAGCTTCCCTGGTGTATAAGGGGACATTAACGGGCCGCATCCCGAAGGGACAAATGCTAAGGCAATTTCGGGAGTAAAGGGGGAAGTTTTAAACGTGTGATCTTCCTTGGGAGCTATGGTTTTCTTAATATCGCTCAGTTTTTTACGTAGGCCATCCATCATTCCCCATAAGGTATGATCGCTATCCCTCATCGGGGTTCTTTAATAATTAACATACCTTTGTGATTCTTGCAGAGGTTCGTGGTGCCAGGAGACGGGAGTAGGGCTCCATCTAGCACGGGTTGCGCCTTCTTCCGAAGGGAAATTTCTCTGTCCGGGAGATACAGAGGGCCAGTTCCTGGAATTTCCCCCTCTTCGCTGCACTCGTAGGGCTGTAGCGTCTACAAGTCTTTCGAAGACAGAGCGGGGAATATTAATGAAATCTCTTGTACCGGATTGGTGGTTCGACAAAGTTTCTTCCGAGTAGCTGCGGCGAGTTTGAAGACTCTCACTTTCGAACAAATCATCCATCACAACCAACGCTTGTTGAAGTTTCTCGAGGACAGATTCTATGGCGTTCCCACAGACGGCGCCATTTTGTTAACATGTTTGATGTTATTCCATATTTAACGGATTTATTTTGGGATTGGAACGCCCTGCCCGTAATTCAAAAAATGATGATTTTATAAAGGAGAACAAAGATACGAGAATATTCTTTCCTTCATTCACTGAACTTCACTCCTTAATTTTGTTTGTATATGATTCTTTGTCTTCTTCAATTGATCACCTCCCTTTATATAGAGTTGTTAGGGACAAGTGTCGTTATGCATGCGTCTTAGTAAGGTACAGGTGTCACAATATGTGTAAAAGTGTAAAAAGTTAAGATAAGGTATATCTTTAATCTACTAGATGCTGACTAGGCTGATCTTTGCCTCTTCCGATAGCTCCAGGGATCTCCGAGGGACTGTTCTTTGGGGTGCTATTTTTCGAGGGGGGCCTACATTTGGTAGTGACTTGATGGACTAGTTAGGATATTCTTCGGGTGGTGTTGTTGCTTTGGTAAGGCTTCATTCTGGTGTAGGGGTTTCTGTATATGTTCTCCGAGGGGTGTTTCCGTCCTTGACAATGGCTCCGAGGGTTTGACTTGGTCTCCGAGGGCTTGACTTGGTCTCCGAGGACTTTTTTTATTGGTCTCCGAGGGCTTGACTTGGTCTCCGAGGGCTTTTTTGTCTTCGTGAAGTGGTACTTTCTTGTCCAAGTCCTCGTAGTGTGCCTTCCAGTGGCTCTTGTATTTAGATCTGGTTTGTTCTTAGATTCGGTCTTCGGAGTGATGTTTCGAGGGCGGTTTATGTTGAGGAGTGTTCAGCAATAAAGTGTTCTCGCTAGATTATGGGACTCGTGGTCCGTTGTGGTCCCTCTTGGCGCATTGATGGATATCGAAGTCGCGCGGATCCATCGGGGTTTACTCTTTTTCCGATGCCGCGTTGATATCTCTTTTTTATTCATCGTTGACTTTCCAAGGGACGCTTAGGTGTCTCCTCGGATGTTCCTTCGTACCGATTTGGGTCAGTGACCGAGGGGCGTGGTAACATCCGATGTGCCTCCTCAGTGGGAGTGGGTACATCTCATCGGAAGTACTCGTGACAATAATATTGTTCATATATTAATTCCTATATTTAGGACTAATATTCCTCTTAATCTCATATTTATTTTTCACGGTTAACGCTAGCCCTTCAGAATTCTTATCCTCTCAAAAATCAACACAAGACAAAGACGATGGTGACAACTAGCCCCTCGAAATTCTTATCATGTCATCAAAACCCACACCAGCACACGAAACTCGTCAGACTCCCATTCGATCATACTTACACTGTCGTTCGATGAGATCTAACTACGAGCTACCTGCAATTATCTATATAAAGTCGCCCCCTTTTTTCTTTAGAGGGAGGCTTCTTTTTTCCCCAAGAAAATATTAGACGATAAATGAAAATATTAAATCTTTGTTTGCTCTATCATTATCTTTCCTTCTATCCCTCGAATCGGAGAAAGGCCGATCCACCCTCGTGTATTTTTTTTTATTACAGATATGAATAAAATCTCCATTCAAGAAGTTGGATGAAGATTAAATCCTTATATTAAATAAGGCGTTTTAATACATGGGTTTTAGTAAAAAATGGAACCAAACAAGCCCTATAGTAAAGGAATTGATTGATTGAAAAATAAAAAAGACAAACACGGCTCGATTCTCGAGAGGCTGACAAATAAAGCAAAGCGGGTTGGAAAAACGCTCTTCTTCTTCTCAGCCACCATTATTAGTTATTACACTACTACACTCTGCTGCTACATTTTCTCTTACACACCCACACGGATCGCATAATTCTCTCTCCTCATCCAACAGAAGAGAAAAAACACTCACTACCCACAGCTTTATCTTGTTCTTTCTGTTATTTGTATTGTAAAGGATCTTAAAATCAATCAATGCTCATCAGATCACCGAATAATTGTTTACTTGTTATTATTATTGTTATTATTAGCTTAATAGAAGAAGTCTGTTTAGGTGCAGACCCATTTGTTTTCTATGACTGGAGCGTCTCTTACATCACTGCTTCCCCTCTTGGGGTCAAACAACAGGTATGAATAATGAATGAATCTCTCATTTATTTATATTTATTATTAGTTTCTAATTCTTGATCTAGTCCATTGAGTTACTTAGTAGTGTGTTTGTTACCTCTTTTTTTGTCATATATATAAACAGGTGATTGGCATAAATGGGCAATTTCCTGGGCCCGTTTTGAATGTGACCACCAACTGGAATGTTGTAGTGAATGTAAAAAATAATCTTGATGAGCCTTTTCTTCTCACATGGAATGGCATTCAACAAAGAAAGAATTCTTGGCAAGATGGTCTTTCAGGAACAAATTGTCCCATTCCTCCTGGTTGGAATTGGACATACCAGTTTCAGGTCAAAGACCAGATTGGCAGTTTCTTTTACTTCCCTTCCCTTTCCCTCCACAGAGCAGCAGGTGGATATGGTGGAATCATTGTTAACAACAGACAAGTTATTCCTCTACCCTTTACCCTCCCCGATGGAGATATACACCTTTTTATAAGCGACTGGTACATTAAGACTCATAAGGTAATAAGCTATATTTATTTACTACCATGCTTCATCGCTCAAATCTTCTTATCTTATCTTGTCTTTAACTTACTGACTAAAGCTTTTCGAGAAAAATAATAGAGACTCAGAACTGATATTCAAACCGGAGGTCGTCTTGGACCTCCCGATGGTGTACTAATTAATGGATTAGGCCCATATCAATTTGATAATGCCCTCGTCCCTAACGGCATTCCTTACCAGATCATAAATGTTGAGCCAGGTATATTATTATTATTTCTATATGCTTCCAAAACATAAATGTGGTTCTTCTGTTTGTTTATAAGCTGCCAACCAAACTCTCTTCTGTTATGCATGCATTTCAGCAATACATATTATTTATGCTTAATTTTGGTTAATACTTCCAGTGATCAGATTTAATATGTTTAACAGGAAAAACGTACCGCCTACGAGTACACAACGTTGGAATCTCTACTAGCTTGAATTTCAGGATCCAAAATCACAACTTAGTTCTTGTAGAAACTGAAGGATCTTATACTGTTCAGCAAAACTACTCAAACATGGATATTCATGTTGGTCAATCATATTCATTCTTGATAACAATGGATCAAAATGCTAGCAATGATTATTATATTGTGGCCAGTCCACGGTTTGTCAATTCCTCAAATTGGGCCAGGGGTTCAGGAGTTGCTATACTACACTACTCAAATTCGCAGGGGCGTGCTTCAGGTCCTCTTCCAGACCCTCCCAACGAATATGACACATATTTCTCAATTAATCAAGCAAGATCCATAAGGTTGTATCTGAAAGTAGCCTTTTATTTTCTTTTATTATTCTGTAACATCAATGAGGTTTTTCAGTTTTTTTGTTAATATCAGTAAAGCTCTTTTTTCATGTATCAAAACATATGTTTGATCGAAGTCTTGGTTTTGTGACACTCATCTCACTCAATGCACGTGGTGGAATGTGTGGGATGCGCTTTACCTTTCATGTTACGTGAGAAAATATGCTCAAGTAAAGGGGAAATGGTGTATTAAGCCTGAGAAATGTTTCATAATGAAACTTAATGATTAATCCTATATATACAGTATCATTTTATGCCTCCTTGTTGTGTAATATGTTTGTTACGAGCTGACAGCATATACATTTTCATGGATGCAGATGGAATGTTTCTGCTGGAGCCGCTCGTCCCAATCCTCAAGGATCTTTCAGATATGGCCAAATAACTGTGACTGATGTATACGTAATCCAGAATCGACCTGCAGAGCTTGTTGATGGGAAATACCGTACTACACTAAATGGGATTTCATATATAGCTCCTTCAACACCTCTGACACTTGCGCGGCAATTTAAAGTATCTGGGGTGTTCAAGCTTGACTTTCCTAATAGGTTTATGAATAGGCCTGCAAAAGTTGACACGTCTCTCATTAATGGAACTTTCAAAGGATTTATGGAAATTATTTTCCAAAACAATGACGCCACTGTTCAGAGCTACCATCTCGACGGCTATGCATTCTTTGTCGTTGGGTAAATTTATGACTAGCATAATATGGCACTGGATTTATTTTCTTTTAATTTTTCTGGAAGTGTTTGTGGAATGAGAATCTAAAGACTAAATCTCACACTTTATGTTTCCACAGGATGGACTTTGGGGTTTGGACAGAGAACAGCAGAAGCACTTATAACAAATGGGATGGTGTGGCTCGATGTACTACCCAGGTACCAGAATGTGGTTCCAGGAGTGCTTCTCAAATCAACTGCCATGATCAAACTGTTTATTATTGAAAATTTACTTTTATGTGTCCTGTTTCTTGGCGAATCTTTTTGATATAGTGGTGTATTCAAAATATATATGAAACCAAAACTACCATATCAATTTTGCTTTAGTTCTGTTATTATAGCACTACTTTCGACAAGTTCCAGTTATTAGGATGCAAATTTGACAGACAACCAATAGTACTCTTCTTCACTGTAGTGAAGAAACAAAGCTGGGAACATATTTGCAAACAAATATGAAGATGGTTTGGTGCTCTAGTTTGATAGTTTGTGTGGACAATGAGAAATTTTATCTGCACATTGGATTGTTGTTGTAAATATTCACGCAGAAGAAGGAAAGGCCTCCTCTTTTTGTGTTGGTTATTAAAATTTGGCCCGAGAGCAAAACATCAATAGAAGGAGCTAAAAAATTTAAAGGATGATAACTGAGCAAATTCGCTCACTCAATCATGAAATATGAGAATCATTATTTGTATTTTCTCAATATGCAAAAACTGAAGTTGCAGTAGTATACACAATCTTCTTTTCAGTTTTGTAAAGTGATAATGTTATATTTGCAAATTTATATGAGATTTATAATAAATGTTTCCAAATCAGTAGGATCGGGATCGGAATTATACCGTTTGGACAATTTGCCCTTAAACTATATAATTATTGTGGATACCACTGAGTTTCTTTTTTCTGACTATATTGTTTCTGTTCACAGGTGTTTCCTGGTGCTTGGACTGCTATATTAGTTTCTCTAGACAATGCAGGCATGTGGAACCTTCGGACACAAAACCTCGACTCTTGGTATCTTGGTCAAGAAGTTTATATCAGTGTCGTAAATCCAGAGAATGATGATGACGAAGTTCAATTGCCTGGGAATGCCATTTACTGTGGTACACTCTCTTCGTTACAGAGGTAAGTAAAGATGCATGTTTCCCACCTCTTCTGGAAAACACTACATATACATTCTTTCTTAACTTACCATTACGTAAATAGTTGCTTGATTTTATTGAGTGGAAACAAAATACTGTCTCTGAAGGAAGTAATGATGAAGTAACCGACCTGCACTTTCTAGTGTTAACTGAATTAGACGCTCCATATCAGAAAATATTTCTACTTAACATGTTTCTGTTTATTCACTACCTTTTGTCTGAAGAAGCCCTGAATCATCTATTTTTTCCGATTTTTCGCTCGTGTAGGCAGCAGGCTCAAAGAGTCAAATTTTCTGCAGCACCATCTTTGGATAAGACGATCGATATTGTTTTGCTCGCCCTTTTTGTAGCTTTGTTGGGATTTTTGGGCATCAGATAACTCGAAATACTAAACTGGGGGTTTCAAATTTAGATTGAGGAGATACAAAATCAACCTGGGATTGTATCTTGGTACTGAGGTGATGTAAAGGCTATATATATTGTGAATATATAGTTCAATTTCTACATCATTTACAATTTCAAATCAGTTAGAAATACTCGTAAGAATGACAGGAGGTGAGGATGATAGCCATTAGTCTCAACGCTCTCATACTTCTGAATTGTATCTAAAAAATTTACTAGCGAAAAGCTAAAGAGGAGCCCTGCAGAAACTGTAGGCTATGAGGCTTTTAGAGGAAGTTTTAGGCCTTTCCATGTCGACTTCTGATGTTCTCATTGTAGGCTGTTCTAGTTCAATTATGTGGATTTTCATTAAAGTGTTGTAGAAAGTATTGTTAGTTTATTTCCTTAAGGTGATCTCTGATACAATGCAACCCCGAAGTTGCCGTCTTTGGGAAAGTCATGTCCATTTTGGTGAGTGGTTACGAAGTCTTGATTATATATATGTGACATTTGGTCCCCAAATTCATTCAACCCTCTTATAATCATACACCAATAGTGATACTGAGGGAGAGTAAAGATTACGAGTTTGGAAATACCAAAAGAAGCACTACTTAAAAACGCTTATCAAAGCTTCGATTGTTCAACATTGACAGGAGAGATGGACACGATCTTTCGTTCTACTTTTAAGCGAATATATATGGTTAAAGTGACCACTTTAGACTCTTACAAGCAATTTGTAGTTCAAGGAGCCTGTTCTGAAGACACGTCGATCATAAGCAGCAGTAACCAAGTAATGATTGATTTATTTGATTTTAATATTTTATCTGTATCAATTGGTAACTAGGGGCCTGACTTAACTGGAAAGCACAAATGAGTTTGCAAGATATTTGTTGTTTGAATATTTGTTGATCTTTGTACGTTAAGATTAAAGTCGAGACTTGTCTAGGGATGTATATATGTATGTATTTGAACAAGTGTGTGTCACTGTATTACCTAACTTAAACTCAATATGTTGATTGTCAAGATTATGTGTTTTCTCAGTAACTGTTGTCAAATTTTTAAAAGCCACTATCTATTGCAGTCACGTGAAACTTAATGTACCCTTCTGATTTGTATATTCTAGTTTTTGAGTTTTAACTAACGTTTTGAGTTTCTTCCAAGTTCGTTAGGACCTAGGACATTATCATAAATTTGTTGTTCTAAAGTAACAAATCATCGTTGGTTTTGGTTTCTCTTCTGATAGGGGCTATTATGGTGGCTTAGTTCAACGGCCCAATAAGTGGGCCGGCCCATGACGGCACCTCCAGATAAGAACATGGTGAGCATTTATGCTCAACATAAGTGCATGTCGAGGATAAAATACTCGACATGTCTGACACATCTCGAGAAACGCGGGGATGATCTCTGTTTTTCAAGGCCTATAAATACCCACGTCTTGGGAACTTAGGCAGGCTCATTAATTGCGTAACACTTCGAGCATTGGTATTCGACATACTAGTACGCTCGAGGTACCTCTACAGTCGACACACCCGTTCACTCGATGTACCCCTATCCTCCACATATCCTCATACTCAGCATGTCCTAATCCCTTGACATGTCTCGAATCCTCGACGTGCCAGAATTCTCTAGGTGTACCGAATCCTCGTCGTATTTGGAATCCTCGATGTCCTTGTCATCACTACTTGGAAGCTTACACAATTGTCTATTCAATGGCGTCTAGTCCATCGGTGTTCTGGATAAAGTTACACTAGAATCTTGTATAGGATAATAATTTAGCATAGTTTTATTGCGCAACGAAAAATAGAAAACCACAATATTAACAAAAAAAATATGTACAAATGGAAAACGATAAATAACAATCAGCACACAAGATACAATTTTTTACCCAGTTTATCAAAGGACTACCTCTGGAGGCGATCCAAGCTAGGATCCACTAAGATGATGTTGAGTGATTACAAATAAGATACAACATATGTCTCTCACAGATTAAGAACAATTTCTGACAATGTTTCTCAATTTCACAAGTGTATTCTCCCTTATTTTCATCTCTCTTTCTCATCTCTCATGGTGGCTAGAAGGCTCCCAATCGTAGGCTACATGATTAAATCTTGCCTCACTTTACCTCTCTTTAGGTTCACGACCTAGGGCATCAGATGAAGGTGGAATGAAACTGGGCTGAAAGCTGAGTCGCGCGACCTGTATTGTAGCGTTGCTACTTGCGTGACTAGTGGCGCATCGCGGCTTCTGTAGGAACACCATCTGGAAGAGCTGCACGACCATACATGTATCACAACTTCTGTAGTGCTACTATCTGGAAGAGCTGCGACACCAGCAACACGACCTATCCTGTAACGTCGCTATTGGCAGAACCTGCCCTGTAGCACCACTTTCCAGGTTGCACATCTTGATTTGCTCTTCGTTCTCACAGTTGTTAGAGCCACAGTCTTCAATTTCAGTACACCGTCTTCATTGTTCAGGCTCCAAAATCCTAACAAGTTCGTGTAGAAGTTCCATAAATTTGTATTACGTGTACCTCAGACAACTTTGTACTGAATTAATGGCGTCGTTTGTGGGGACACCACATCCCCTGACAAGGACGCTAGGATGACACGTGTTACCCGATCACGGTCCTAGATAAACTCAACAACCATGGACCAACAAGCTAATACAGGGGCAAAGCACTCTCCCACTGATCACATGGTTGAGCGACCCCCGCTGCCACCCGTCGAGGAGCAACAACAGCCTCCAGACACCAGAAACTGCCCCCCGCCCCCTCAGTAGCCCGGCGGTGCCACTAGAGTTGACAATCCTATCTCTTGAGGTGATTGCACAGGTCACCGCGATGGTCCAAGCCACAATAAGGGTGGTTACGGAGGCAACATTACCCATTCCACCGGTCCAGGGAGTCGTCAAGCAGCCCCTACGACCCCAAGTATCACGTGTTACGGCCTCTTCAGAGAGGGCAAGAGCCAGAAGTCAAAATGATAAAGTGGATTCACTCCGCCTCTAGGAGATCTATGGAAAGAACGGTTGACCCAAAAGCCGATTGGAGAGAAATATGAGCAATGATGGAGCGCATGAACCGTGAGAGGGAGGAGGTTCAGAGGAGGAGGATGTAGGCAGTAGGCCACATGAGGCTCACCCCTTTCTGCAGATTGCGGCTGAGGCTTTGGATATTGGATTGAAGATACCTCAGTTAAAGGCCTATGATGGAGAAAGCGACCCCCGTGAACAGCTCTTCTATGTGGATGGGATCCTCTCGCTCGAATGTGCATGCAAGAATATTTGCCACAACTTTGACTGGGGCACCGTTGGACTGGTTCGCCAGAATACCAGTCGGATCACTAGTAGTAGTAAGCCATGAGCATCTTAGAAGAAAGTTCGAGAGTCAATACTCTAGCCAGAAGAGGACTGCGACCAACCTTCACCATTTGTACTCAGTTAAGCAAGAGGAGAAATAAAACCTTAGGGATTTTATGAAAAGGTTTAAAGAGGAACTACCGAAAGTGTGAACCACAAGGGCGACATGTGGCTAACATTCTTTTCACTACAACTAGGCACAAGAGGCTTGCGGTGACACTGTTAGCCAGCAAGCCAAAGACCATAGATCAGATCAATGATCTCGATGACGTACTATGACAAAATAATGGCAACTAAGAACTCTGCAAACCAATCCTAGAACAGTGTCAGGGGAAAGGATGGCCGGGGCTGGAACAAAGACAAAAATGATCGATATAGATACAAATCGCCTAAGCGTTACACCCCTTTGAGCAAGGATATCATGATTGTGTTTGCGATAGCCCAAAAGAAGGTTGAGTTGAACAAGCCAAGGAGGATGAAGGACTCGCCCAAAAGAAGGGTTGGTTGAACAAGCCTACGAGGATGAAGGACTCTTCAACCACTAGATACTTGAAGAGGTTTTGCTAGTACCACCGCCAAAATGGCCACAACACAGAAAATTTTAAGGATTTGAAGGATGAAACTGAGAGGTTGATCCGAGAAAGAGAGCTAGTTGAATATGTCAGAGATTTGAAGGAACTAAAGAACCAGACTGAGATATACCGTTCCCGTTCGCCTAGAAAAGACAAGAAAAAGGCTATTGAAGCACCAAGCTACTACAACCAGAGTGTTGTCAATGCTCCAACTAGGGGGATGATCACCATGATATGTGGAGGCCCCGTGGGGGCGATTCTACCAAAGGCCGCTATAGGATAACTCGAGATATACATGCAAATAGGTTTGTGGCCTTTACTAGTTTGTTAGAGATTGAGTAGTTACATGGGGAAGAGATAACATTTACAAAGAAATATCTATTGCAGCTCTCCGCACAAGCCATTCAAGCAGGTAAGCTAGCATGTCCTCTTGTGGTTACTTTAAATATAGCTAACTACGGTGTAATAAAGCCCTAATTGACAATGGGAGCTCGACAAACGTAATACACACACCCTAGAAAAGATGGCTCTAAGCCACAATGTTATTCAGCCTATCGCTACTCCAGTGCATGGTTTCGGTGGAGCGAAAGTGGTACCTTTGGGACAAGTCACATTGCCAACTTCATTTGGGAAGAGCCCACATAGAAGGACCCTCAACGTCCAGTACTTTGTTATAGGTGAGCTCTTTGCCTATAACGTCATCATAGGTCGCCCATCACTGAATGCCATCTAAGTTGGGGTATCAACGTACCATCAGAAGATGAAGTTTCCCACCCCAGAGGGCACGAGCGAAGTCATTGAAAATCACAGAGAAGGGTGGCTTTGTTACATTGCATCCCTCAAGAACCTCAGGCGACATGATGCATCGAAACTAGAAGCCCTAGCTCCCGGAGATCAAACTATGTTGGAGTGATACGACCGATGCTAGAAGTTTACGTTACTGTCTTTTAATTGCGTACGAACAATTTCCCTTTCTATCTGAACAATTTTACTTTACCTAAATTGCCCCACTGTGGGCTAGACTATAAGTAAACAGGGAACCACGTCAACTTGATTCCTATATCACGGGATACATAGGCAAATCTGAATATACCTGATCTCAGTCGTTATCATTTTAAAATTTTTATTTTGTTACATCTCTTACCGCTTAGATCAAATCTTACTTCCACAACTAGGTGGGTTCATGCAACAGGTGGCAAACCAGAGATATATGTGATCTAAAGTGATACGACATATCTTACCTAAAAAAGGTTACCAGAGATATCTCTTATCTGAAGTGATATGGCAGATCCTACCTAAAAAAGGATACAAGGGATATCTCTGATCCAAAAGTGATATAGCAGATCCTACCTGAAAGGGTACAAGAAATATCTCTGATCCAAAAGTGATGCGGCATATCTTAGAAACTGAGGACCGCTATCTATTTGACCCTTAAGGAAATCAATATATACCTCAGAAACTGCCTTCTTGGCCTGAAGCTTCACGAGGATCCATTGCCCTACCTGAGACTAGCCTCTTATGCCTAGCCAAACCAGGTCATCCTCGTCCTTCGTTCGAAGGCATATGAGGTGGGACAATGCTCGTCCTTGCATCGCGTACCCCACCCCACTAGTCTAAGCACCTCCAAACTCCACACTATAGTGCCCCTCAGAAGCACCCTTGTCCACTCGTTGCGACTCCAAAGGATCCTGGGCTTGAGACAACAATCCTTTCCTTCCTTGTGTTTTCTCCACATACCTTCTGACTGTTGATCACGTTGTGCAGTTGCGAATTTCCTCATCCTACTCTGGCGCCCGATCACCAGTGTAACTGCAAGAAAAACGTAAAACACATTTGGACATGATAAGAACCACCAACCTCATTATATTGAGGCCCTAGGAGATTTATACCAAGATTATGTTCGCCAACGTTGGCTTTTGGCGACAAGCCCCCACCTCTAACCACCTCATCCTGGCTCATTTTTGTAAGATCAAGCTCGTGATCAGTAAGAGTACCGAAGAAACCTTCCTCCTAGGTGGGTGCGCCCACACCTTAAGGGATTATTACAGTTTTCTTTTCTTACCAAAATTGAGGGAGTGATTCAAACTCCCTAGGAGTTTTCTTCCGTATATAAAAATATTCATTTTTACCCCGGGCCCCATACCCACTTTGTACTCCTTTCAAAAGACTAGCCTATTGATTGGCTCTCACAAAATAGAATCCTTTGTCTCTTCCTTTTACCTTGGTCACTAGCTGGAACAAACGCCAAAACTCGTTCACACCCTAAGGGGCCACAAAGGCTTTCATCACCAGTATGAACGCCACTAAGCAACCTACAGAGTTGGGAGACAATTGGGCTAAGCAGAAACCTATGCTATTTAGCAAAACCACCAACGCAAGATTGATGGGAAAGCGAAGACTGTTGACAAAATGCTTCGTGTTCACGGTGATCCAACCCTCCCGGGGTGTATACATTCTTTCTTTCGGCCCAGGAATTGTATCTCATATCCATTGATTGGCTATCATGTCATGATATCTCTCTTGGGTGCGATACCGTCTCAACCCAACCCCTTCACCATAGCCCATGTCACCCTCTTCCCCCGGGCCCGCGTCACTAAGGTCAAGAGAATCCTTATTCGACTCCTCCTCCCAGTAAGTATCATCAACCAACAATCGACATGTACCATATTTCGGGGTCCTGTCCTAAAGGATTTTCACCACCCAAACTACGAGGCGGGGCCATACTCTCATCACTTGATTCACCACGACGACCCTCCGACTCGTGAACCAACATCGAACTACTATCTCTCCGGTGAGACATTTTCTAAAAATATACACAAACAAAGTTAATCTAAACATTCACACACATATCAAGAGAAACAAACAGAGAATTGAATGAAACATAAAAATAAAAATCGGGGCCCACCTTGTTTGTTAATGCACAATATGAAAGCAACATGGTGCAAAACATTAAAATAAATTGAGCTAGAAAAACTTTTGTGAAACCCAAATATTTTGACTAGCGTAGTATAACTAGAATTTGACAATATTTCGAATTTTTACACAAATCGAGCATTTGACTATATTTTGAATTTTTACACAAATCGAGCATTAGAATGTATATCAAACTTTTACACATATCAAGCATTTGACTATATGTCGAATTTGTATGGTGTCGAGTATTTGATATTGTGTTGAGTTTTTTCTATGCTCGACATATAAAAAATATCAAATTTTTCTACATAGAATGAAAAACATTGACATACCTAAAACATTCGACGTGTTCGCTCCAAATGATTTTCGAAGAGTAAAATGATTTCTCTCTCCTCCCTCGCTCTATTTATAGGCTGTACAACCATCAAAATCACCTTAAATGACGCCTTTCTACCTTACCTTCCATGTCGAGTTTTGCGAATTCTCAAAATGGCTTCTAGGTTATCTATGTCGAACACAACATGCTTGACATGTTGAGCATGTCGAGTTATTTTTCTAGACATACCATACCATTTTATTCACCTCTTACGTCGAGTGTAAAATACTCGATATAGACATACATCGAGTTATTTTCCTTGTCGCGTAAAAAAAATATCTCTGGGATATATCCTTACCACCGTAACGTACAGTTTCCAGCATGAACTCCCCTAAAAGAGATGAACTGCGATATGGGGGAGCGATTAGTTAATCAGACAAATTATCGACATCTCATCTCTTTTCGCACCGACCGACATGCAAACTAGGGGGACCCGGGATACTCGATGGAGTAATCTGAAAAATGTTCTCTACAGCTACAATTCCCAAATCGGGGAGTTACATGATATGGGCTTTTATAGTGGCCTAGTTCGGCAGTCCAATAAGTTTGGGTCGGCCCATGGGGGCACTTATGCTCGACATAGGCGCATGTCGAGGATAAAATACTCGACATGTCTGACACTTCCCAAAAACGCGGGGCTGGTCTCCACTCCCCGAGTCCTATAAATTCCTTCATTCCCGAAAACTCAGGCCAACTCATTAATTGCATAACATTGTTCACAACTACACGTTGAGGATTGACACTAAACATACATGTACACTCGACGTACCCTAGCCTAGACATATCCTCATACTCAACATTTCCTAATCCCTCAACATGCTATGAATTCTCGATGTGCGATAATCCTCGACGTGTCCCAAATCCTAGACGTATCTGGGATTTTTGATATCCATGGCATCACTAATTGGAAGCTTACACATTTGTCTATTCATCAGCGTCCAGTCTATTAGTGTTTCAGATACAGATACACTGTAATCTTGTATAAGATAATAGTTCAGCATATGTATAAGTTTCATAGATTTGCATTACTTATATCTCGGACGGATTTGTATTGAATTTTCTTCACAAATTTATTCAATATTGTTTGCCGTGACCATCAAAGATGATACTTAATTTCTAGAAGAAGAAAAAGAAAAGTTCATTCTTGGTTGCTTCTTTCACCAGCTTTTATAACTTCTCACATGCTTGTTAGAGAAACAATATTGGTGGGGTGATTTAGGCGGCCCAAAAATAAATTGGGCAGGCCAGGTCCATTATCGACTCAAACGGAAAAGAGTCGAACATAATTTGTTCGACAATTCCAGACAATCGTATGATAGCATTTGATTATAATTGCCTTTTCACAGAGTGGGTCCCACATTTCGAGGTCTATAAATACCTTGTATCCCGAGTGGGGATGCAATATCGTTTGGGCCTGTGAGGTCGGGATATTTGGGGAATCGTCACTTAATTATTTTGTTCAGAACGCCACTCTCGAATTCGATGAAAATGAGGCACAATTATCTCATTAAAGACTTTGTGCGAATTACAATGTGTTGTGCAATGAGATAGTAAGAGCTAGTGGAGTGTGTGATAGGATTCGGGTATGGAGGTACGGGTACGGTACGGTATGGGTACACCGATACGACATTTTTTAAAACAGCCGATACCGGTACTACAAGGATACGTCTATATATATAATTATTAATACTTATTATATGTATTTTTTATTTTTAACAAGCAATAAAATTTAAAACTTAAACAAGAAAAATTAGAAATACACAAAAAATGTTTAACATTAAAAAGAGTCATGCATCAAATATGAAAAAAGACATATAAACGTGAATTATTTATGACTAATAAGTTAAACAACAACATAACAAGCTTGAAGATGGCGCATGGTGGTGGTGGTGGTGATTATGAATAAAAAAAAAGTATAATTGTGGTGGCGCATGGTGGTGGGGTGAAGATGACGCATTGTGGTGGTGGTGATAGAAAAAAGAAAAGTATAATTGTAAACATAATGAGACATGAATCGTGCCATTAATAAAGGGATTTTCATTTTCTTATTTCATTTTATTTTTGGTGGAATTTAAATTTAAATATTTAACCCATCAAATATAAAAAATTTATAAAAAAGACCAATAATAGTTTTGATACGCCTAAAAAAACGTATCGAATACGTATCGAGATTTTTTTAATTTCAAAATTAAAGTATACACCACGTGGCGTATCGGATACGTCAAAACTGATATCGGTATCTGAATCAGTATCGATATGTATCGGATACTGCATAGCCGTCTTGGTATCGGTATCGGTGCATCACATGTGTGATATATTCTAGGTACAGTGATGTTGCGATTTTTACAGAACTTGGACTGAATCTGCGTGTGTGAGTGTAGTGATCGATTTTTTAGACTTGTCTTATGGTACTGGAATTGTGGATTATTTATAGGGACTGTCTTCGCGTCTTCAGCCAATAGGAATTGGTCTTCGCGTCTTAATTTTGGGTGGGTGTTGTCCAATGGTGTGGGGGTCTCCTGCGCCAATGGGCGATCACATTTAGGGGACGACCAATGGGATGAGTTAACCGATGTTCGTCTGAGCGGGTATTGATGGCGTCTGCTCCAATGGTCTTTTGAGGTGACTCTAGACCAATGAAAGAGGGTTGTTCTGCCCCAATCATTGGTGTGCACGGGTAAGAATTGACGCTTTCTGCTCCAATGAATAATCGGACCCATGAGGTATAGTCTTTGGTTATAATAAGGGTGGTTGGGAGCTATGTTGAATGAGGGTGGTTGGCACATCTTCCGAGTCTGGTCGTGTGTGAGGCTCTGTCTGGGCGGTCGCATGACTTTCTTGGTTGTCTGTTCTAAACGGGACCCGTGGAATCGTTCTTCATAGGTGTGTGGTTTTTAAAACTATCTCTTTAGCCCATGCATCGGAGGGGGGGGGGGGGGGGGGGGGGGCTTGACTCTCCCATGTATTCACTCGTGTCCTTAATGTTGTTGTACTATCTT
Organism: Linaria vulgaris; assembly: GCA_948329865.1. Lineage (NCBI taxonomy): Eukaryota > Viridiplantae > Streptophyta > Magnoliopsida > Lamiales > Plantaginaceae > Linaria > Linaria vulgaris. The sequence goes on from OX415253.1 coordinate 16,647,200, forward strand.
CTTTTTTTCATGAATATTTTGGCTAAGTGTTGGATTCCATCTCGCGGATATTCGATTGGTACTTAGTCATTTGAGAAGTGTCTACTCATTGGTCGGGGGGGGGGGGGGGGGTTCCGTGGTCTTTCCTTGTGGATACCCGAGGTTTAGACTGACTTTAGGTCGTGGACGAAGATGTACTTGGGTCTCTAGATTCGAGTTGTTCTCCTTTCTAAGGGCGTTGATCAGTCGGGACCTGGGGGTACCTGCTCCGTACGTTTGGACTGAATACCCTCTTTGGGGTGTTAGCTGGTCGTGACCTAGGGGGGTACCTTCTCCGGATTTCGGGTAGTATGCCCTTATCTGTGTAATAGCTGGTCGTGACCCAGACGAGCCCTTCCTTCAGACCGTTAGTCGTTTTTGTAGGGTACCTTTTTCCCGCCCATGCTCGGGGGCATAGCGGATTATGCATCATCACCGAGATTCACACTAGATCATTAATTAATGTTCACCAACTCCATAAGAATCGACCCAACTATTTGATGGTTATTTCGGTTCAAGAGTTCTTTCGTTCGATCGTTCAGTCTCCTGTTCGATCGTTATCAACCAGTCACTCCCGTTCGAGAATTCTCAGTATCAAATCCAGGACTGTTCGATTGTCATGAGATTCAACAGTTATTCTAATATCGAATCTGCCTTCATTCGACTATTTTCTGTTCAACTCTCAAGAGTTATTTTAGTCATCGTGGACTTCCTAACCGTGTAATACGTGTTACGAACAAAGCTACTCCATTCATTGTAATAAATTAACATAGTTAGATATATTTCAAGCTCATTTATATCAATTTTTTATTATATTGTGATCCAGACGAAATAATACCAAATTAAAAACCATTCCCATTATGACCAACCGTGATGTAATCGACTCAATTAAAGCGTGATCTAAAAATAAGACCTATTAAGTGGCACTTTGGTAGGTATTGTTTTTTCTCCATTAAAAATATATAGGAGAAAAGTGATTAACGCGTAGAAGTACCGAAGATATTTACTCAATTTCTAACTATCATTAAATATTTAAAAATCTTGATGTCAATAATAGTATCAATAAATGAAAGAGAAAAAAAGTTAGATAGAGTGCGAACTAACTTATACGCTCTCTTTATCATGACTAGCCTAATTTACAAAGATTTATGTAGTGTGTTGATTCAAAGATTATTTGCTTAATTACTGTACAGTTATATTAAAGACACAATCTATTGCAGTCACACGAAACGTGTTGTAAAAAATATTCCCATTCAGTTGTATACTCTGGTTTCCAAATTTAACTTACGTTTTGAATTCCTACTAAGTTCGTTAGGACATGACCATAATTCTGTTGTTCAGTTGTAACAAATCATTGTTGGTTCTTGTTTCTCTTCACAACTTTAGTCAATATTTGTTTGCGTGACTAAGACAAGATTGAGTTGCTTGTCAGTTTAAACTTCCGTTCCATAAACATGAAAATCGCTATTATATTCAATATTTGATTCGTGTCAGAAACTAATATCGAACTGTAAAAAATTCATATTCTAGTCTCAACGTTTTCAGAGGACTTCACATAAAATAACTCTTGATCCTTGAAGGTAATACTTAATTTTCATAAGAAAAGAAAAAAAAGGTTTTCAGAGGACTTTACAAAAAATTACTCTTAATCGTTGAAGATAATACTTAATTTTCATAAGAAAAAAAAAAATCATGATTGGTTGTTTTTTTCATCAGCTTTTATAACTTCTCACACGCTGACGCTACTAGGGAAAAACAACCATGATAATAGGTGACTCAATCATGAGTGAACTAAAAATAAGTCACAAATAAGTAAATAACTAAATATTAAATGGCACCATGGCAGGTGTTGTTGCTCCATTAGAAAAAGAGCCACTAGCGAAAAATCCCGTGTTATACAAAATATGCAAAAACCTCCATGTGAAAACAAAAATACAAAAAAATACCTTGTGTTATATAAATAATAGCACATTGCACCCTATCCATTTTTTGGGAAATTTCTTATCTAACTTTAATGTTAGAGTCCACAACCCCCATTTTGTGGGTATGGATGTGGGTCCCCAACACCCTGTGGGCCCACATCCATACCCACAAAATGGGGGTTGTGGACTCTAACCTTAATGTTAGGTAAGAGGTTCCCCATTTTTTGTATGCATTCAGCTGAAAGGACTGTTTTGCCCCCCAAGTAAATTGCCTTTTGACTTTTCTTTTTTACTTTGCATTTTTCAGAACCCCTTGAGATGAATCTACACGACTAGAAAAGGGGTCGACACCTGACGGTTGGGTTTTGATATAGGTATTTCCCATACTGAGCCGGTCCATAGGCCAGGTCTATATTTTGCCTATATCGGGGATTTCCCCGATATGCATATCGAATGTGAGATTCGATATGGTACAACTCACGTGTGCGTTCTCCGCTTTCCGAGGTCTATAAATACCCGGATTCCGCTAATCAAGGTAAGCTTTAATTATCCTAAGATACTGTACACCGATATCGAGCATCTCCGATATCACCTCCGATATAATACTCGATATATATCATCGACATACCCATCGACATCAGACTCGACATCATCCCCAACATCCACCAGAAGATCATCCCCCACATAGAAGGTCTCTGATATCACCTTTGACGTCCTATTCAATATCATCCTCGACATTCAACAAAGCATCTTATTGTCAGTTCGATGTGTTCCAGACCAAGCCTACTTAGCATTCGCCATAGTCGAAGTAAGTCTAGTTTGTAATAGAATCGTAGCACCACACTTGTAATATCTTACCTCGTTATATAAATACGATATATTCTTAAACTAGTGGCGCCATATGTGAGAACACCACATTCCCGGACGAAGACGTTAAGATGCAACGAAGGATGACCCATTCACAATCTACAAGACAGTTGTTGACAACTCACCAGCAGAGAGTGGGCCACCACCGCCAGTCCAAGTACCTGAACCCGTGATGGAACATAATGAGCCTTTGCACCCGCAGCCTCCGGTGGCACCCGAACCCGTGCCTGCAAACCTCGATGTCCTGTCACCGGAAATCATGGCACAAATCAATGCCATCGTTCAGGCAACAATGACTGCCATTTTGGGGCATATGTTACCCCACTTACTTAATCAGGGTGCCAGTGACGCGCCCCCACAACCCCATGAATCTAGAGTAAGAGGTCTCAAAGTTGATTTTGGGGCGCGTGAGCGTGACGAGGTAGGAGAATCTAGAAGGGAGCGCCCACGGTCGAGAGTTCTCAGGGAAGACGGTCCCGACTCAAGGATAGATAGGAGGAAAATAGCAAGAAGGATGGAAGAGTTGAACCGAGAGAAAGCATCGGGCGGTCGTAAGCTAGCATTGGTGAGAGACCATGTGAGGTTGACCCCGTTCAACAAGGAAATTGAATCGAAAGTATTGGAGAAATGAGATATGATCCCTGTTCTCAAGGCATACGATGGGAAGAGCGACCCAAGTGAACATCTGTACTATAGCATCTTGAACTAAGTCACCTAATCCTTTATGTTTAGAAAGTTGCAGGCGTAACGGTCTCGCACTGGCGACTTCAGTGCCCGTGCTTCTCACTAACACGATTTACAAATTCTTAGTTCTCGCACTAAGATTTCTTAGTTCTTATGTTAGAATTTAATGAATAATCATAGAAAATTTGTATAAGACAAATAATAGAGTGACATTGAAGAAGAGTTGGAGCAAGAGGAGAACAAAACTAAGTCAATAGCTAAATAATTACAAAAATTGGAAGTGATTTAAGGCTTATACGGTTATACATTCGTCTTCCCACCATAATAATTTAGAAAATATTATATAAAATTAATAACCATTAGAAGTTATGTACTTTTATTTTATTATAATCTATTTCTTTGTGTGAAATTCTATACATACTTTTATTTTATGTGTTTATAATATACTAATTTAGGTAATAACTTTTTTATTTTTATATATAGGTTGTTTTTTTTTCTTTTCTAGACGAGCATTATAGTCGCACTAAGACTGTAATTTTTTGAAATTGCCGCACTGGCGCACCCGCACCGGCACTCGCATCCGCCTCAGGTGACTTAGGTCTTGAACCTGCACAGATTTTCACACAACATAAAGGCAAAGATTTTGGCAACGACACTAACCGAGGCAGCCTCTGACTAGTTTACAAGGATAGAAGTTGGTTTTATATCCAGCTATGAGCAGATGCAACAGAGGCTAGAAAGTTAGTTTTCTTACCAAAAGAGAATGAGAACAAGCATGAACCACTTGAATGCAATGCAACATAGAGACAAAGAAAGCCTCGAGGACTTCATAAAAAGGTTCAAAGAGGAACTGCTAAAGGTTGATGAGCTGAATGGCAACCAATTGGTTCTTATTCTGTTCAACGCGATGACACCCTAGAGGTTCGCAGAAGCGCTGATCAAGCTCAGATCCTAGACAATCGACCTGGTCAACGCACTGGCGTTTGATGTTATTTGTCAAGATAATATTATGGCGACCAAGCAGAATCCGCATCAGTCATAGAGCAGAACTCAAGGTAAAGAAGGATGGGGCAAAGGTAGAGACAGATCACCTAAGAGATATACCTCCATGAATAAAGGGATATTGACCGTATTCGCCATTGCACAGAAGAACGGGTGGCTAAGGGAGCCAAGGAAGCTGAGAGAGAGCAAGGGAATGAAATTTTCCAGAAAGTATTGCGAGTATCATCGACAGATAGGACATAACACTGAGGAATGTACTGACCTCAAAGACGAGGTCTAAAGGCTGATCAAAAAAAGGAAAATTGGCAGAATTCGTAAGGAACTCAAAGGACGGGCATGACAGGGATGATAGATCCCGCTTGCTTCGGAGGGACCATTCTCGTTCGCCCAGGCGAGACAAGCAGATGGCTATTGAAGCTCCTGGTGAGCATGGAAGAGCGATCGTCAATGCTCCGACTAGAGGAATGATCAATGTGATCAACGGAGGGCTAGTAGGTGCTGACTCGGCCAAAGAGCACAAGAAGATAACCCGCAAGATGCAGGTGGGAAGATACGTGTGCTTCACAACTTTAGCCGATGAAGAGGATTTTCTGGACCAAGAGATATCCTTCACCAAAAAGGATCTGGAGCAGCTCACGCCGCATGCACTAAAGGCAGGTAAACTCGATTGTTAAGTTGTTTTTAAAATTAACGTAGCCGAATATCAGGTATGGAAGGTGCTCATTGACAACAAAAGCTCCTCCAACGTTATTTTTGCACATGCATTGGAGAAAATGCTAGTGAACCAGGATATGATTGAAATAGTTTCCACTCCATTGACTGGATTCGGGGGGCGGAGAGGTGATCCCAAGGGGACAAATCGTGTTACCAACATTATTTGGAGAGGACCCCTATAGAAGGACAGTCAAGGTCAAATACACTATGGTAGATCTCCCTTTCCCCCATAACATCATCACCGGGCGTCCCGCCCTCAATGAGATAATAGCAGTGGTATATACTGACCACCAGAAAATGAAATCTCCTACCAAGGGCGGGATTGAAGAGACCTTGGGCGACCAGAAGGAGGGTTGGATGTGCTACGTGGCATCACTTAGACTTCCCAGGATTAGGGAGGTAGATGAGATAGAAGGAGCCGAGGAAGAATACATCCCACTCACGGAGTGATTGCCTAAGCACCAACCAACGCATGTCGGTTTAATTTCTGTTTTGTTATTTTTTGAACAATTTGATTCATGTCTTTATGTTTCTCGAACAATGTCATTTACCTAAATTTCCACATTAGATGGGCTGGCCTGTAATTAAAATAGGGGGAACTACCCCAGTCTGATTCCCATACTATAGGATACGTAGGCGGGTTAGGATTTACCTAGCCCTCGGCCATTATCTATCGTTATTCTTTTATCTTGCAGATGATATATATATATATATATATATATATATATATATATATGCATCTCCGTACTAACCAACTAGTGGCAGGAACAACATATCTTATAGGGTATGACAATAGAATCCTTTGAAAAAGAGGTTCAAACATATATGGCAATGCATTGTCAAATCATTATTATTATCTGAACAAGGAACCACGACATTCCCCATTGATGGGCAAAGAGACCCATCAGGGTGAAAGCGAATAGACTGGAAATCCGCCTTCCAATTTCTATCTTATCAGAAATTTATATATCAATATTCTTCAATGCATATTGTGTTATCTTGTTTAAATGGTAGGGAATTAACAACCACAGTTTACCCTAAAAGTTGACCAAGATCTACAAATCCTACGGAATATTACCTAAAAGGGACGAAGATCTACAAATCCTACGGGATACCGACAACCCTAAAAGGGGAGAAGAACTACAAATCATATGGGATATCGACAACCCTAAAAGGGACGAAGATGTACAAACCCTACGGGATATCGACAACCCTAAAAGGGAACGAATATTTACAAATCCTACGTGATATCGACAACCCTAAAAAGGGACAAAGATCTACAAATCCTACGGGATAACTCCCCTATCCACCGAGAAATGGAGGAGAGCACCCGAAAGGACCGAGTATCTACAAATCAACGGGATAACTCCCCTATCCACCGAGATATGGAGGAGAGCACCCAAAAGGGGCGAGTATCTACAAATCCTATGGGATCTTCCCTATCCACCGAGATATGGAGGAGAGCACCCGAAAGGGGTGAGTATCAACAAATCCTACAAGATAACTCCCATATCCACCGAGATATGGAGGAGAGCACCCGAAAGGGGCAAGTATCTACAATCCTACAAGATCCTAACTCTCGTCAATTACCTAAAAGACAAAGAAATGACCCGACAACGATGCATCAATCTCTCGTTAAAAACCAGCAGGGGCACAATGAATATAAATCGTTCACAACCATTGGACTTTCCCACTGATAGGGACACAAATAGGAGGGAAACTCTTAACAGTCATAAGAGACCCATAAGAGCAACACTAACGAGAAACCAGTTCAAAAATTGATAAAAACGAGAGGGTCAAAGTGAAATTATCCAATGAATTATTACGTAAACCACATAATAAAAGGTGATGCAATGCGAACAAATAGAAATAGAGTTCGACTTAGGCGAGACCTTTTCCCTTCAAGAGACCTGAGAACGGATCAGGATTCTCGACAACAGCATCTGGGGGCTCAGTATCTTCAGAAGGTAGGTCGTACGGACCACACATGGCATCCAACCCCATGGAATCAAACCCATCTCTAAAACCTTTTTCGTGCGGTGATCTGTCTAAAGATTGAACTCTTGGCATCCTTCCGCTCCACGAATGCGCGCTCGACAAGAATTTCCTTATAAGTGTCGATGACAAGAAACTTCTCGCGTACCATTAGCTCAGGAGATTCCTCCTAGGCGGACGAATCATTTAGAAGACGAATCATAAGAACAAGAACTAGAACTAAATAACAGAAAAAATCAACTCACCACGTTCTCCAAGTCAGCTCGAGCCTTTGCAAGATCGTCTAGCCGCTCATTCTCCGCCTTAACCTTGTTGAGTTCGCGGTTAGCCAGACGACGATCATCTTGCACTTTGAGAGCATGCTCTAGAACTCATTGGCCTGATTGGCGAGCTTTTCATTCTCAACGCAACTATCGTCATACAAAGCCTAGAGCACCTGACACCAGCGTTCGATTTCCTCTTTCTCAACCACCAGTTTCTCTAGGGCAATTGGGTTGAAATTACCCATCTTCTCAATGTCAGCTTCAAGTTGAGCAATTATGGAATCTTTATCTCCCTCGAATTGGTTAAAAGTCCTCATGGAGGTGGCTAGGAATTTACCGAACTATACATATCACATAAATAGTAAGAAAAACTCGTAATGCTACATACATACTAGAGAAATGGGATCTCGCTTACTTACAGTTTGGAAAAGGTGCATATTGCGACACATGTTTTGCGCCCGATCTAACTCACCCAACACAAGGGTCCTAACCGGAAGAGGGAATGTCAGCTTCATGCCACCAACCATGTCGGTCTCACTGAATTCTACATTCTTAACATTAATACTAGGTTCGAGCATAGCACGCCCCTACGTAGAAGGCGGTCGAGGAACCAATGTACCCTCACCTCGTGCCCTCTTTCACCCAGACACGCCAGATGTTTCAACTGCCAGCGCAACGGGTTTGTGGGAACAACTACCGCTCACCCCTTGACTCTAAGGAATATTTAACACAACACTATGAAGAGCCCATTTGCCTTTTGCAGCGACAGACGTAGGGTCAGAAACCTCCTGGATGAGTCGCATTGGGATCTCCAAAAAAACCCTAGTTCTTTTATCACTGACAGGAATGTGGGGCGCACCCTCGGCTCCAACTCCTACACCCGAGGGGCAATCACCAATATCATTACCAGTTGGCGCTTGCCTAGGAGGGACGTCCGGAGCCACTTCCTTACTAGCAGTAGGACAAGGGATTTCCCCTTCAAATACTCTGCAGCGCCAATGGCCGGCGACACGACCTTGATTGTGCATCTGCACCAGTGACACCCCCGACAATTCCGAGAAGCTCTTCGCCTCCAATTTCAACCATCGTTTGAGCAACATGTGTCATGACCGCATCCTCTACAACAGTTTGGGCCGTAGTGGCGACCTCTATTATATTAGTGACCGAAGTCGTTTTTTCCACATCTCCAATTGAGGCAAGCCAGCCCACTGGACCTGCCACTCCAACCTCCAGAGTCGACGAAGTTTCAGCAACTGAAGTAGATTCGGTTGCAACGACCGTTTCTTCAATGAAGTTCGCTCTCGCTGCCAGGGCAGCCTCAGCCGCTCGATGCTCAATAGAAACCCACATCATACGTGCGCAAATACCAGCCATGACTTCAGGTAAACGAGTTGAAAAAAGCACATGTTAGATATTTATGAATCTGCACAAAAGCATTAAACAAAATAAGAACTGATATCAGAGGCAAAGCAGGACTAAATCCCAGAGAAACATATATGTATATGTAATACGTATCAATGGTAACATCAAAATCCATATCGAATTCGATATCGAAAGTCTATATTTAACCCGATATCGAAAATTCATATCGAAAATGATATCAAAAGGACAATTCGAAGAAAATATCAAAAAATCACATCGAAACTATATCGGGAATCCCCAACATACCTTTATCGGAGGAAGCCTGAAAGCACTAAAAGACAAGATGAACTCTCCTCTCGCCTACGGGCTGCTATTTATAGACTAAAGACCCTACAAACCCGCATTTTTGACGTCACACATCGAAGGCGTAATTCGACATGCCATATTGAAAGAAATTCGATATAGAGTTAAGAAATTCTCTATTTCACGGTCACGGTGAAATTACGACACAAGAGACACCTACACAGGATAATTCCAACGAGGACCTCTCGAATACGTCAATTACATTGGGGGTCCACCAACATTTCTAAATGAATTCTCGTATTCGAGCTCCATCATTTAAACTGGCGGGACAAGAGGTACTGATAATTCAAACTTAGATTTAATTTGTGAATTATTATTTACAATAATAACTCCCAAATTGGGGGACTACATGATATGAGTATTTTTCGCACTGGGCTGGCCCTTAAGCCTGGTCCATATGTTGCCTATATCGGGGATCTTCCCCGATATGCATATCAAATGTGAGATTCGATATGGTACATCTCACGTGTTTATCATGTGTGCGGTCCCCACTTCCCGAAGTCTATAAATACCCGGATTCCACTAATCAAGGTGTGCTTTAATTATCCTAAGATATTGTACACCGATATCGAGCATCCTCGATATCACCTCCGATATAATACTCAATATATATTATCGACATACCCATCGACATCAGACTCGACATCATCCCCAACATCCACTAGAACATCATCCCCGACATAGAAGGTCTCAAATATCATCGCCGATATCACCTTCAATGTCATATTCGATATCATCCTCAACATCCAGTAGAGCATCTTATTGTCAGTTCGAGGTGTTTCGGACCAAGTCTACTTAGCACTAGCCATAGTCAAAGTAGGTCTAGTTTGTAATAGAATCGTAGCACCACACTTGTAATATCTCACCTCTTTATATAAATACGATCTATTGTTAAACTAGGTTTCGATTAGCCTGACAAATCATCATTCGCCACTACTTTCATGAACCCCTCGTCGAATCAAACATACACAACAACTAGGTAAAAAAATTCTCAACCTTCTAAAAAAATATTCTACTTAATCATAATTCCTAATTGCTTGAACACATAACTTTGTTGAATGTTTAAATTTGCATCAATTTGTGGATGAGCTTTTTGCTGCAATAGTTTGTGAGATTTCTGAAAAAAAAGAGGAAAGAATTGATGTTTTGCTAAATTGGTGGAAACGACACCGTTATGTCAAAACATTATGAATTTATTGTTGGTCGTCCACATGTTTTTAATTATCGCATTTTTACTATGCATCGTAAATTGTATTAGCTAGTCCATTTTTCTGTTATAAAATTTGTCTTTACACATGTTTCGCACAAATGAAAGTCATCAGCAATTTACGATAAATTCTATTGTCTCCCTGTTTTCTCTTTATCGACAACGTATAAGATTGTATTACATTGTTGTACATGGACAATGGATTTTATATAAATAGTGCAGGTGATAAAGAATGAAGAGAGATATAATGTTAAAGTGACCGTGTTCGACGATCTCGGATCAAACCGATAAAAGGAAACGATTAAACTTTTATTGATGACAAAATGATTACACAATTTTGAGAGAGAGAATTCTTCTCCTCATTGTTGTTGGTGATGAACAGAATCGAAAAAAAAAGTGAGTAAAAATCTGAGCTAAGATCTATTTATACTCTAATTAATTACAGCGGTAATATTAGTTAACTAACGGCAATAGTAATTGGCCGCCTTCTATAATAGGAATAAAACTAATTAATAGAAAACTAAAAACTTTCCGAAAATGGAAAAATGAAAAAATGTGCAAATTAACACTGGATATGTTAATTTGCTAGATAATCTGCTAATACCCCCTGCAAGAGGGGATTGGATATCAATCAATCCCATCTTGGCAATAAGTTTGTTGTAGGGCTGTAGTGACAAAGGTTTGGTGAAAATGATCTTGGGATTGAATGTGAATGATCTTCGGAAGTTTTTGTTAAATCTTTTCTCTAACAAAGAAACAATCAATCTGAAGATGTTTTGTTCTTTCATGATGCACATGATTGTTGGCAATACACAGTGCACTTATGTTTTCAAGAGTAGAGGAAGTTTGCAATTAGTGAAGGAGAGATCATGCAGAAGTTGTTTGAGCCAGGGGAGTTCACAAGTTGTAGCTGCAATAACTCTATAATCAGCCTCATTTGAAGATCTGCTGACTGTGGTTTGCTTCTTAGCTTTCCAGGAGACCAAAGCATCTCCTAAGTATATGGCGTAGCCTATGATACTTCTCATGTTGTCCTTGCAGCCTCCCCAATCACTGTCACGGTAAGATTTTAAGTGAGGCTCAAAATATGAAGAGTAGAAGATACCTTTACTTGGAGTTGTCTCAAGATATCTCAGGACTTTGTGAGCAGCTGCAAGATGAGCTTCAGTGGGCTTAGACATAAACTGACCGAGTCATTGAATACTATAGCAGAGGTCAGGTCTAGTAATAGTTAAATATAGCAATCTACCAACAAGTCTTCTATAAAGAGATGGATCAGTGAGAGCAGGAGAGCTATCGTTATGTAATTTTGTAGTAGATTCCATAGGAGTAGAAGATGGCTTGCAAGCAAGATATCATGTTTCACTTAAAATATCTAGGGCATATTTCCTTTGACATAAAGCAATTCCCTTGGAGCTTCTAGCTACTTCAACGCCTAAGATATACTTGAGATCACCTAGATCTTTGATAGTAAATTTGTCATCCAAATATTTCTTGATATTGTTAATTGTATCAAGATGGTTCCCTCTCAAAATTATATCATCAACATACACACAGAGAGCATGTATATTGGTACCATCTTGAAGAACAAACAACGAGTTGTCTAAAACAGTTTGCTTAAAACCATTAGAAAGTAAACAAGTTGTAAGTTTAGTGGACTACTGTCTGGATGCCTGTTTAAGGCCATACAGACTCTTCTTGAGAAGACAAACTCTTTGATCTGAAGGTTCACCATATCCAGGAGGTAACTTCATGTAAATTTCCTCATTAAGGTCTACATGGAGGAAAGCATTATTGACATCTAATTTCTTTAGAAACCACTTCTGAAATGCAGCTAGGGTAATCAGAACTCTGAAATTCAGCTAGGGTAATCGGAACTTTTACTTTAGTGATCTTAACAACATGAGAGAAGGTTCAAAGTAATCCAAGCCTTCTTCCTGTGTGTACCCCTTTGCCACTAGTCTAGCCTTGGATCTTTCTACAAAACCATATGATTTGTATTTGATCTTGTAAACTAATGTAGATCATAAATATGGGTATCTCTTGATCAAAAATAACAAACCCGAGGTTCAAGGAAGTCGGGGTTTGACCAGAAAGTCAACAGAGCCTGTTTTTTGACAAAAGATACCACTTTTTCAAGTGAAAACGACCTCATGAGCAAAACTTTAGGCAAATTCAAAGGTTTAGGCAAAAATTTGCACTTTATTATTTCCAGCGGGATTTTTATGTTTTATTTAGTTATTTTAAGTTTCTTTTGTAATTTTGGCATTTTTCTTAGTTAGGGTTTTCACTTTATAAGTTAGTCGTCTTTGAGTCATTGTAGTCAGTTGTTGATTGAAAAAGAAAAAAACCTAACATGAGAGTTTTCTCAGCTTTTGTCAATTTCTCGGTATTCTACGGAATCAGCGAAACTTTGGTTTATTGTGTTGTTTCATCTTACCTTATGGCTTCCGCACGCTACATCAGTTGGTATCAGAGCCAGGTTCGTTCCTTCACCATGGCGGCAAGGAGAAACTCTGAAGTCCATCATGTTTCGGTAGAAGAAGATAGATGTGATGAATACACAATGTTACGTCGACAAATTAGCTTGTTGACGCAACAAATAGTGGTGATGGTTGCTCGAAAACCTGAACTCGCACCGACACCTGAAGCCCCATTGCGGATTTCGGGGATAATTCGTTTGTACCACTAGAATAGCCATTGAATCCGTCTATTCACCGGAGACAAGATGATCTAGAGGAAAAACATTGGAAATCAGAGTTTCAAGGTGATATTCTAAATTTACATGGTAATTATGAAGAGGGTTGTGAATCTTCACATGATGTTGTTTATGATAGCGATATTGATGATATTGTGGATGAGTTCGAGATTCTAGATTAAAAGCTTTCATGGAGGGTGTGGACGAGAAGGTCACGGTAGAGAATCCAATGAAAGAGACGAATATGTTAGAAAAGTATGAGGTTGATGCAAAATTTGATATGCTTGAGGGTGATGAAAAGGAAAAAAATGGTTTAGGCGTGACAATGGTCGACGAGGAGAAGAAACATATAGTTACTATCACAATTGAAGATATTCATCTTCAGGGTTTTACTTTTCCTGAAGTTTCATATTTTATATTGTGTTGTGGTGATAAATTTACAGGTACTACACATAATTCAGATTCGAGGATGATTTTTTTTCAACCAGGGGAGAATGATGTAGATCATAAATATGGGTATCTCTTGATCAAAAATAACAAGCTCGAAGTTCAAGGAAGTCGAGGTTTGACCAGAAAGTCAATGAAGCCCGTTTTTTACAAAAGATACCACGTTTCCAAGTGGAAACGACCTCCTGAGCAAAACGTAAAGACTAATTTATGCCCACGTGATTTTAGGCAAATTCAAAGTTGTAGAGGGTCAAATTTGCAATTTATTATTTCCAACGGGATTTTTTGCGTTTTATTTAGTTATTTTAAGAGTCTTTTGTAATTTTGGCATTTTTCTTAGTTAAGGTTCTCACTTTATAAGTTAGTCATCTTTGAGTCATTTTAGTTAGTTGTTGATTGAAAAAAAAAAACCTAACTTGAGAGGTTTCTTAGTTTTTGTCAATTTCTCGGTATTTTGCGGAATCAATAAAACTTTGATTTATTGTGTTGTTTCATCTTACCTTATGGCTTCCGCAAGCTACATCATAAACCTACCTACAACCAACACAATTTTATCTTGGAGGAAGAGTTGTGAGAACCCAAGTGTTAGTTTTCTCCAGGGCTTCAATCTCATCCTTCATAACCTTTTGCCACTCACTGTTCTTGTTTGCTTGAGAAAATGACTTGGGCTCAGTGATAATAGTAATAGAAATGGTAAAGGCTTTATGTTTAGGGCCCAATCTTGAAGTACTTATGTACTAAGTGATAGGATATTTGATCAAGGAGTTGTTAGCTTTATGAAGAGACTGGGGAATGGAGTAATCATAGGCTTGTAAATAAGTTGGAGGGAGCAGTGTGTCTAGAAGATTTTCTAGTGAGTTCACTGGTGATGGGGTTAGAAGCATCTTGTGTAATATGTGTATTGCACAGTTTCTGGTGGCTGAGAAGTTCCAATGTCATGTTGTTGTGTAGATGAAGGAAGGAGAGTAGCACTTTGAGTAGACTCCAGAGTGAATGAATGATCATTATCCCACTGGTTGCTCAATTTCAGGAGTTGGAGGGAAGTTGTAGTTGTGATTGTAAGCTGAACTATAATCAGAAGTAGCAGGTGACTGAGCAGGTTGCTGTAGGGGATGCACATCCTGCACTAGCTGCTGAGATACACTTATAAAGGGATTAGAACATGACATTTCAGGATATAAAGATTTTGATTGTGAGCATGTCCATAAGTAAATATCCATTAGTACCAGAGGGGTAACCTAAGAAGATACACTGAGTTGCTCTAGGATCAAATTTATGTCTTTGTGCAGTAATAGTAGATGCATAACACAGACAACCAAAACTTCTGAGGAGACTATAATCAACTACTATATTATATAGTAACTCACATGGGGTTTTATTATTAATAACCTTAGAAGGTAACCTGTTAATGTTGAATGCAGGTGTGGAGATGCAGTTGCTCCAGTAAGTTAGAGGAACTCCAGATTGAAACCTTAGGGATCTGGCAACTTGAAAGAGATGTTGGTGTTTTCTTTCCACCAATCCATTCTATTGTGGAGTGTCTACATAGCTTGTTTGATGAGTGATGCCATGCGTGTTGTAGAAGCTAGGCATTTTGAATTCATTACCATTATCTGATCTAAGAATCTTGCTATTGACAGAAAATTGATTAAAAACCAGCTTCTGGAATGTGACAAGAATGGGCCTTACTTCAGATTTGAGTTTCATTAGATACACCCAAGTGCATCTTGAGTAATCATCAACTATAGTGAGAAAGTATTTATAACCTTCATGAGAGGTAACATAGAAGGGACCCCAAATGTTACAATGTATTAATTCAAATATATAATTAGTTTTACTATTGCTCATAGGGAATGGGAGATGTTTTTGCTTAGAAAAATGACAGAGATCACAATGTTGCTCTTTACAAATTTTGAAATGAGGAATACATTTGATAGATTGAAGCTTTTCAATAGAGGTGTGACCAAGTCTATTATGCCAGAACTGAAAATCACTTCTAGTTGCAGAATTACAAGTGTTCAAAAAAGGAGCAACATTGTTTGCAGAGATGAAAGGCTGCATGATGTACAAGTCATTTCTCAATTCAGCAAAACCAATCATCCTTTTGAGCCTGGAATCCTATAACAAACAATGTGTGTGCATAAAGTTTAATTGAATGTATATGTTCTTAGTTAGCTTAGAGATAGAGAGCAAGTTGTGGGTGAAACTAGGAACAAACAGAACATTATGCAAAGTAAAATTGTTAGTGAGCATGACAGAACCTATATGAGTTTCTATAGTAGCACTATTGTTATGTAACTAAATTACCACATGAAAAGGCTTAGGAGTAGAAGTAAACCAACTAATATCACAAATCATGTTGTATATGGCACCTGTATCAAGGATCCATACTTGACTATAACTCTTAAGAGAAGCAAAATTAATAGCAAAGGGTCCTGAAATACCAGGATTGGTTGTAACAGTAGCAGTATAATGATGAGTTGGTTCATGCGGAGTAGGAGGCAACAACTTTTTCTCCTTTGCCTGCTTGTAAGCCCAAAATTCCTCAAAGAGATATTTGTGAGAAGAGTGAGATGTTGAGGACTGAGATTGGGAAGCAGCAGAACCAGATTTACTCATCATGACAGGAGCCATAGCATAATTAGCATTGTGGGGAGGGTTTGAATTGGTTCTCTTTCCTGTGGGACCTGTCCAACCAGGATGGTAACCATTAATCTGGAAGCAAAAGTCAATAGTGTGACCATGGAAGTTGCAGTGAGTGTATTTGAGTTTCTTTTTCTCTTCTTTGCCCAGCTTCCTCTTGCCATTATTGGTGTGAGTGTCTTGAGTGAATGTAGCAGGGTTCTGAGTAGTAGGATAATTCATTTGACTGGTGAATAGTGCCATAGACTCAAGAGTACCAGTGGTGGAGGAATACACCTCTCTTTGATTCTCCTCTTGAAGTAGGAGGGAATACAGTCAAGAAATATTAGGCATAGGGGGCATCATTAGAATCTAACTTCTTATAACACAATGTGTATCATTTAATCCCATCAGAAACTTCAAAACACAATCATTCTGCTGGATTTCTGTCATTGTTCTATTAACATTGCACATGCAATGTCCACAGATGCAAGAAACAATGGGCCTTTGACTAAGCAACTCATCACACAAAGTTTTGAATCCATTATAGTACTCAGTGATAGGATTGCCACCTTGATGAATGGAAGCCAAGGATTATTGGAGGTGATACGCTCTAGACTTATCAGTTCTTGAGTGTTTGGTTTTCAAATCATCCCACAAATCCAGAGCAGAGCAAACTCTACTTGATCTCATACACAACATAGTTCAAAAGCCAAGAAAGGACCAACTCATTAGCCCTTTATCCAACAAAGATAATTGGTTGCATCACTGCTAGGGGTTGTGGCATAGAACCATCAATGAAACACATCTTGTTCTTTACAGTGAGAGCCATGAGTATACCCTTACTCCATGATAGATAATTTTTGCCATCCAACTTGTCAGATATAATGGATAGACCAGTAAAATTTTGTGATGCTAAGAAGAAAACAGAGCTAGAATCCTCACTAGGATTCTTAGTAACAGCAGGTGTGGAAAAACTCTAATCAACAGGGGTAGTCATATCCACAATATTTGATTTAGGGTTTGGGGATCACAAATTCAGAAGTTACAGTGCTCAGATCACAAATTCAATAAAATTAGGGTTCATAGATCACAAAATCATAGAATTAGGGCAAAATAATCGTTCAAAATCGTACAAAGAACGAATCTAACTAACAAAATCGAGTAATGCAGCGGAAAAACCTCAAGATTCGTGGAATCCAGCGACGGATACCATGTTAAAGTGACTGTGTTCGACGATCTCGGGTCAAATCGACAAAAGGATACGATTAAACTTTTATTGATGAACAAAACGATTGCACAATTTTGAGAGAGATAATTCTTCTCCTCATTGTTGTTGGTGAAGAACAGAATCGAAAGAAAAGTGGGTAAAAATCTGAGCTAAGATCTATTTATACTATAACTAATTACAACGGTAATATTAATTAACTAACAGTAATAGTAATTAGCCACCTTTTATAAAAGAAATAAAACTAATTAACATAAAACTAAAAACTTTCCAAAAATGGAAAAATGTGCAAAAAATTAACACTAGATGTGTTAATTTGCTGGATAATCTGCTAATATATACTCCAGTAAAAAGAATTTTGTTTGGAATATAGGCAGTTGTATGAGAAAACCTACTGATATGCTTTTCTGATATAGGAGATTGGAAATGGTAAAATAATCTAGTATATTATTGGACTTTAATGTTTTCTATACATCAACTTAAGCATAACTTCACCGAAAATGGTGGTTAAAAAGAAACCAGAAATTTTCAACAACTAACGTGAAGAGCATATGTATCTCTGTTTGGCATTGTTATACTATGTTTTTTGGTGTTGTTTTGATGTTTTTAAGTGTTATTTTTTATCTTTTGGTGCTGCATTCTGTAGGTGCTCTTTTCTGCAATTTTAGGTGATTTTAATTTTGCAATTTTTACTGCTCTATTACTTCTCTTGTTTTTATATTGGAAATGCTTAAACATAGAAAAAAAATTGTAGAAGGAAAGTGAAAGTGCATGTATTCTGGCGATGTTAGGATAACATTAGGATCTCAATGTTAGAGTAACATTGAGAACAAAATCTCAATGTTAGAGTAGCATCGAATACATAATCTTTCTTACAATCATGTTTAAAGTTCTTAATTATTGTTTTGCCTTAACTAACTTAGTTCCACAGCTGTGATTATGTTTGATTATTTTCCAGGAAACAAACTTAACATAGGCTGATCGTTCGTGTTTCCATTATGAGAAGTTTCCTTAATTAAGTTAACCACACAACTTAAAAGGAAAGTGGAGTTCAAGTGCAACTAGAAAACATCAAAGATAAGTCATGATTTGAAGAAGGAGTCTCTCCTTAGTTAGTTTATTAACAAGAACCTATTATTCAAGAAGGACTGCGAGAGCTTGGAAGAGGAGTTCGACTAGGAAACTTGAAAAATTACCAACCATGTACAACACACCTTGAAGTCCAAGTCAAGAACCTATATATAGGTGTGAAGTACATCAAGACAAACACGAGACAAGAGCTAATCAATCTGAGAGATTTATTTACAAGTTGTTGAGTGTTATCTTGCTTGCAAAGTTTGTGAGTTGTTAGATTAATTCTAGGTTTAGAATTGAGAAAGCAATTATTGTCTGCTTTGTTGAGTTCGAGTAACTTGAGAGTTAGGAGCTTGAGAGTTGTGAGAAACATCTTTGTTAAACCCTTGTGGTATTTCGCCTACGGCTCGGAAGATAATATTAATATATAATCTTCTTAAATTGTGTGTTCTTTATTTCTGCTGCAATTTATTCTGGACTGTTGTTAAAGTAACATTGAACTTTTCATTGTTAGTTTAACATCAAGTTTAATGTATCAACCCGATCCACAATTTCAGAGAGGAACAACTCAGTCCTCAAAGGATGGCGATATGCCTATGAAACTTAACTTCAAGTGCAAAGAGCAGTGCGGTTCAAGATGCAGAAAGCTGTAATTAAATGTAGCCAAAATATGCTTGAAAGTGATTGGGTTGCGAATGGCAACAAAGTTAACACATCTTCAATCAGTTTGCATTGAATACTTGATTGTGTAAGTCCGATTGCAATGTAACTTTATACTTGAATTTTTAAGTGTGATTGCAATGTAATCTTATTTTGATGACCTTCTAAATGTTAAAAACTTGAGTTTATGTGTGTTCGCAACATAAAACTTTTTTGATGAATTGCAATTGGTATTCCACAACCATTTTTTTTTTATTCTTAAGATTAAATTAG